>LR994560.1:13742500-14990000 GCA_905187585.1 Cyaniris semiargus | reverse complement strand
GATAAGTTCATCATACAAGTTTTGTGTTTGGGTGGCACTTTTAACATGTATTTGTTCTTCAAGTTTTAAAATATAGTCCTCAGCATTATTCAGTTTAATTTTCAAGTTAGCCGAGTTCTTGAGAGTGTCTTCATACTCCTCACGGCATTGGTCGAAGCCATCAACAATGCTCTGTAGTTCCACGTTTTGCTTATGAATGTCCTCAAAGTCTAAGCTTAACTTGTTAAGTTCTAATTTTAAATCCTTATTCCTTATAAAAGTTAAGCAAAATGATTAGAAATGAGATTAAGACTAATGAAATAAAAACCAAGAAACAAGCAAGGAAACCAAGAACAAAGTGTGGAAGACAGTGTAAACAGATTGAACAGTAATTACCAAGTCTGAATAACTGTACAACTCAAACTTAATTTTTGAGGATGACTCTTTGCTTGTTTAATGTGTGTAAAGTATTCGAGTTTTGTGTATGTCTGGGCTTATTGTTTTTATCTTCAACTTCGCTTCCACTGCTCGTCAAGACAAGAGAGAAGTAAACTTTGCCAAGTGTGATTTGGACGTAGCTCACCGGGGTGAGCGATGTGAAGTTGATTTTTTATTGTTCTAATTGTAAAAGGTGACTTTTAAATTTGAAAATTAAATGCAATACTCCCCGGGATTACGCAGTTTTCGGGAATAAATCCAGCTCCAGTTTGAATTCGTCCAGTCGTTGACAGTTGGCACTTGGCTTGAACTTTCGTTTGTAAAAATTTACTGTTTTACACAAACACTGCTAAGGGTGAAGAGTTACAACAGTTTCTAACACTTTAATTTTCGTTTGTAATAATTTACAACGTAGAATACAGCTTGAAACTTAATAAAATTAAATAAATTAGTTGGCAGGTTACAATTTTACGTGCAGTTACAAATGTTGCCAGCACGAAAAAAGTTTTCTCCTATTCACCCTATCAAGGACGCGGCGAGCATCGTAACCGCCACTGTACAAGGCGCGTTGATATGAATGTTATTTTAATGTGCATTACGTCGATATTCGTACTGACAGACATCGACCTGCTCATTTTAGGGACTATCTGGCCTTAAGCTATCACGCATATTTCTGAAATTAAAACTAACGCTGTCATTATCCTGAATCCCATCCCTACTAGGATGCCATATCTTTGCGCTTTTCCTGATTTTTATCAGGATTGGGACCTTTTAGAAAAATTAAAAACGACAAAAAAAACGTTCAAATCCCTATAGTAGGGGAGCCCAGAGTGCTATGTGCTCGAGCGTCATGGAGACCTAGTAGGTTTTTTAGATTAGGTAAAACTGATTAAAAAATAATAAAGCGTTTTTTTATTTTAGCGATGAGTTCAGAAACTGCAGCCATTTTAAAATTATAAAAAAGAAAATATATTCAGAAAATTGCTTTTTTAGGTAAAATATGATATCAAAATCAACAAGGACTAAATCATTTAGTTAAGTGCAATATAAAATATCTGGGAAGCTTAGTTATGAAAATATGAAGCTTTATTTTTATATTTTAAAATGTCCCTACAGGCTTACCTTACCTTCACCTAAATCGTCAGTGCTTTATCTGGAAGCTTATTTGGGGTATATTAAACATCCTTTATCTTAATCTGACAGATCCGATGTCATTTCAATACTTGAAAATAACTTTTTTTAAACCCGCTAGGTAAGAAATCTGATTTCTATACCATAATAACTAGACACATATGGGTAAGGCCACGAAAAACTGTTCATTTCAAAAATAAAACGTGGACCGTACTAAAGCTTGAAAAAGAAAAATACGGTACCATTATTTCTAATACAATTTACAGGTTTATCAACATTTAGAGCATTCGTGCCCAGCATAGCGTAATTAAAATCCAAAAATATCTTATCTATTTATGTAAATTTTCGATTAATATTTTAGGTTGATTACAGCTTCCATACAAAATCAAAATGTCCCTCGGCCATGTGGCACCGAACTTAGGCTTTTTTTTAATATAATCATGTTATTATCATATATTTGCTACATTTTACACATTTTATACTGTTATGGCCTTGTTATAAACAAAAAAGAATCGTTATCTGCCCATTATTAAAAAAAAAAAACACGTCTAAAAATATGGACCAAATTTGATTCCCGTGTGTGAAATAACACGAAATACACATTAGTTTTTAATTTTAAAATCACAGCAACACTAAAAGTATTTTTAATGCTGGCAACCTTTCCTAAGATCATAGAGAAATGTCAAACATCTGTCAGCTATATAATAGTTTGGAAGCAAATCGTGAGGTTGTTGCAAGCGGAAATTTTGGTCACCTAGTTTTTCCCAGTTATTTAACGTGATTTGGCAAGGTAAGTGTTGAAATTAAATCCGTTAATATCAAAATTACTGTAGAGAATGTTGTTTTTTGGGAAATCGACTAGTTTTCTGTGCATTTAGACTGTATTTAAAAGTTTTATTCACAGAATAAGGTTATTTTTTCACGTGTGTTTGTTGCCGCATGTTGCGTGTGTTATGTTTTATGTTACGTAACACACGAGAAGATACGTTAAGCCTAGTTCACATTAAAATATATTTGAAACATACATGACATACGATATAAGATAAAAAGATACTTCGACACAAGAGAAGCCCTAGAGGACTGCTATGAGTGTGAATGCGTTTGTTTGTTTGTATTGTGAGTAACGACACTACGAGATATTGAACACTGAATTAATTTTGTAATACGCAAACTAACGTTTAAATTATATCAATATTTTTGGTTTTAAATTTTTATTATATAATTGGAGCTACATTTTAATAATGTCTTCTACTAACTATTTAGAATAAGGTGAAAAGTATGTAAAAGGTAAGAAATCTTTGTGCTTGCAGTTCTATTTATATACAAATAATTCATTCAAAATTTGCAAAGCGTTATTTTTATAGCAAAATAACTGTGAACATTACGGTAACTTACTATTTACACACTTTTCACCTAATTCTAAATAGTTAGTAGAAAACATTTTTTAAATGTAGCTCCAATTAAATAATAAAAATTGAAAACCTCGAGTAAATGATACTAGCTGGCGACGTTGCCACTCATACGCGTAAACCCTCTTAAGTGTTACCATTTTTTTTGTCTAAGATTTGTAGTTTGCTACCGAATATTAAGATTTTAAGTATTTATTTGTATTTTTTTAGTATGTAATTATATTTAAGAAGAATCTTACGGGCAAAGCCGCGAATAAAAACTAGTTTTCTTATTTTATCAATTATGTGCACTAGGCTTTACTATAATTGTCCGGTGTGATATATTATTTCAAGTGTGTTATTGTGTGTTACAATTTCAAGTGTGTTATTGAACAATTTTTCGTGGCCTTACCCATATGGAAAGCCTATACAAGCTTAATCTGACACGCTCGAGCATGTCGCGAAATCCCCTCTTGGGCTCCCCTAATACTAATTTGAGTACGAATAATCTCTGTAAAATATACACCTCCGTACTTTCGGGTCAGCTTACGCATCGACGCTTCCAATTTTGTTTTTAAAAACATTTCAGGAGGTTTTATTGAACAATAAAATATCCGTAACACTCTGAATATTGAGGATTTTCGATAAAGTTGAAAAGTGACATTGTTCGTTTTCACATTTATTCTAAAAAATGTTATTGATATTTAACCGACTACCGGTTAGGTATACCGACTTTTAAAATTATTAATAAGTATCCACAAATTAAAAAAAAAAGCATTTTCCCCAATGTAAAATAATTTTACAAAACTAGTAAGTAACATCTCTGAATTAAAGCAAAATGAAATAAGATACACTAAAAGTTGTTTATCGGCCATTTGAGGTTCTGCGTTTTAAAACTGGTTTACTCAGAGTTAAAATCTTTAGAAAACTCGAAAGAAACATTTTTCTATAGCATTATTATTGTGTCATAGCCGATACTTCCTATTCCTTCTGTTATGCTGATTCTATTCAGATGGATCTCATCGATCATATTATTGGCATTTTTACACTCTATATTGTCATATTTTCAAAGTATTTTAACACCTTATAGGAGCATCCAAAACGTTATAAAATAAAATTAACTTCTTAGAAACATTTCTTACTAGTTGATGCCGGCAATCGTACATTAATCTAATAAGAAAAGTATCCATCCATACCGAAATTTTTGTTACCTACCTACCTCTGCCTGTCTATTTGTCTGTTACGACAGACACTCAGGCGGACAGACGCACTTTCTCGTTTACAATATTAGTATAAATAATGTGATTCTAAGGCTAGAACTTTATCACTGCGAAAATGTGTCAGTATGTCTGTTAATTTTGACGCATAAGCATTTTTTGCACCTAATTTAATCTGTATATTATGTATCCAAGAATCAAGATAGTATAGTTTTAATCACGTAAAAATAAACGGTTCCCACGCAATTAACGAATTGCGGGCAACATAGTTTATAAATACTCCTATTGTAGTTAAATTTTAACCGAATTAGGTAATTCGAGGTATTTTGTAATAATGAGGTTAGGTAATATCCGCTACCTTTGTTGTTATTTATAGTTCCATTGTATCAGTTAACACGTTCACTGCGGATTAGGCCCAAATCGGCTCGTCGTGGAATTTCAGCTGGTGCGGACGAAGAAAACTATGTTCTCTCACTCGGTGCGGAACGATTATCTCAGGTATTTGTAAAGGTACGACAGAGACAAATATATATTTGAGATTGTGTTCAAAATTACAGGTCTTCCCTATAAAAACATTACGGCAGGTCTTTATCGGCCTACCACGCACTGACGGTGTCAAAAATGAACTCGGTGTGTCAGTGGGCCTATTGCGGCCCGCCGTCCAAGCAGCCGGTTGGCGACCCGATACCGCACCGAGCGCCCGCCTCGCTAGTTAGCGTTGTGCAATCTATCGTAACTGACGTACGTCGCGTTTTTAACCGACTTCAAAAAAAGGAGGTTATCAATTCGACCTGTATGTATGTATTATTTCCAGAACTGCCCAGTTTTGGTATGT
This sequence comes from Cyaniris semiargus, assembly GCA_905187585.1. Taxonomy (NCBI): domain Eukaryota; kingdom Metazoa; phylum Arthropoda; class Insecta; order Lepidoptera; family Lycaenidae; genus Cyaniris; species Cyaniris semiargus. Next base: position 14,985,012 of record LR994560.1, on the reverse strand, counting down.
TTTAGTCTATATCAGCATCTGAACAAATGTGTTAAATTTCTAAAGTGTATGAATGTATGTTTTCATGCTTGTGTTCGCATATCTCCGGAACTACTAGTCCGATTAAAGTAATTCTTTTTTTGTTGTACTGGGTATTGTTTTACTTAGGGAATACTGCAAGTTTCATCAAAATCGGTTCAGTAGTGTTTAAGATAGGGAATTTTGATTCTCAATTATGTACAATTTTGAAGTCGGTTTTATCTTTTTAAAATACAATTGTTCATATCATAAAATTAACAATGAACGATAGCAGGAAACAAAAGATCATGTCCTTGAGATGAGCGTTAAATGGCTAAAGTGTGCAGGGTGCTATGAAAAACTGCGGGAAACCATGAGGAGTGTCGAAGCAGAAAAGAAATTAAAACATACTGCAGAATGTGCAAACAAAATCTTTGTGCTTTGTGTTTTAAAAACAGGCATTTAAATATATAAATAATAAATATATTTTCGATATCCCCTTATTTTTGTCTTTCCCATCACTACTAAAAATACTTTCTAGTGCGGTTCAGGTCGATATCGACCCGCCACTTTCCCTGGTTTATTTCTCATTTTCTGTTTGGCAGATCCCGGGGCGAATTAAATCTAAATAAGTTGGGTTCAAGGTTATTACAACAGTCCAGAAACTGTACACCTACATTATGTTTTCGCAAATTTATAGTAATTTAATCTAACCTTGTGCTGGTGGGTCGAGAAAGGCCTACCACGCACTGGCGGAAAAATCATTGGGGGCACACTTTGGCCCGTCGCCGCACCAGATGCTGGTTTAAGATTTTACTTGCCGCAGTGAAGGTGTTAATGTGTATTAGTGACTTTAGAGTAAAAATATATCATCATTGAACACACAGTTTCTTAAAAGAAATGTATAGAAGACGAAAACTTTTTAATTTTTTTATAAAATTCTAAATATAGACTTTTTTATGAATGATACGAATAATGGAAGACGTGAGTGGAAGAACACGATAGTTAACAGTAAAAAAATTACCATTTTTTTGCATAAATAGAAGATTTAAGGCCGGAAAAACGATTTGAAATTAAAAAAAAAACTGTGCACTTTATGTGTAGCCAGATATATTAGCCAGGTGATGAAGTAGATAAGTTACAAGTTTTATTCATATTATAAGGGAAACAATGAGTGAATATCCGTATGTTACAAAATGTTAGTTATCATATTCTTCATCTCACGTCTTCATTTTATTACACACACAAAAAATAATACTTGAAACTGATCAAAGAATTTCATACAGTTGACATTTTATATACGTTTGTGCCTCGATTCGGAGTTTGAACTTTACAACTAAACTGCTAATGAATGTTTCTGGCTGTGTTAGATACATTGGAAATATCACTAGACACAAGAGGATGAGGACACTGTCAAATTTAAATAAATATATTCTACATTGAGATAGACTAATAGGTGAGAGCCTTACATATCGGTGTATAAGCGTCAAAAGCGTGTAATGTTATGTCCTACTTCCTAGGACATAACAAAGGAGTCGGTCTGCATATTTCGTGTATTAAAAGTGTTAATAAAGGTTTTTAGTAAACATTTTATGCTAGGTATTTTTGAGTTTTGTGGTTCCGCTAAATAATAAACGATAAGAACGGCCAACGAATGCCTCAAACACGTGGATTTAACATTAAATACGTAAGTTTTGAACAACGTTTTTTGAGCTTTCCAATCGTTATTTTTGTAAGCTAAAAAGATAATTTATAAGTTTAATAATCTCTTATTCCTGATATATAAGGCATTAGTGCTAAAAATGTCACATCAAGTAATAATTTGGCTTCAAAAATTGCATAGCTTTTTACGCGCGGTTACGGATTCTCATTACTTGAACTATAGTTTATCGATATCATGAACTAAATGACTTTCTTTTCTGGATTATAATGTGCTTCGAAATGATCGACAAATAGAAATATTCAAGAAAATACACGCACACTACTTGTATGAAAATAAGCACAAAATGGCCACGCGATGACGGGCTAAGATTACATCTATACTATAATACTTTATCTATGATATTCTATATCCGAATTTGAAAGTATTTACGTGCAAAATTAGATCTACATCAGCGGTCGAGGCCAAAAGATGTAACAGACAGAGTAACATAAGTACTATTATGGAAGTACTATACAGTAAAAGTTTTCTTGTTTTGCAGCATAATATATTATGATCTTCCACTCTAACCCACAAACAATAACAGTTTGTTGACTGTCAATTTAACAGTTAGCTTAGTTAACACCGAAATTGGCCTTAATGACAAACTTAGATTGGCCAATAACTCGATTATTTAGCCCCAACTATAAACTATAATTCGATAACACAAATTGCGTGGTCCATCACAGTCGCGTTGGCTCGAATAGGCCTCGGAACGCCTTCAAGTCCTTACAACCGCTTTGTCGCATTAAAAAGTAGCATAAGTCCTTTCGGTTCAATCATTCTATTTACTAAAGAAAACCGCATCAAAACCCGTTGTGTAGTGCAGATTTAGGCATACAATTAAGGGGCAGAAAAGCAACTTTGTTAAATACTATGTATTGATATTGATGCTGGACCTTTGGCTTAAACTACATCATCTGAACAGCATTTCTAGGCACCTTGATTTAAAGTTCTATCAGAGAAATCGATTTATGATCCGTCGATATGGCCTGACATACCTCGTTAAGCCTGTTTACTGAAACTTATTTGATTTGCCCGAAAGCTAAATTTAAAAATCAATAATTTTATTATCGTTGTATTGTATCAGCTCTATAATCTATAGTTTCAAGATTACTAAAAATATAAATTCTTGAAACACGTTACATGTCATGTTAAATATTATTTTAGGTAAATTTGGAATTCGTTTATTACTAAATACCTAATAGAGACAACGAAATGTCAGTAACAAGCAGCCAGGTACGTTGTTAAAATACAAGTAGCTATTTTTGTGACTTTCACGAGAATTTTTATTATAATCTAGCATTTAACGCATACCAAAAGTTTAGTTACTTTTAAGCTACGAATATCAATAGAGTCTGTCTTAAAAGGCAAAACAGAAGCTGCTTATACGAGGGCTGTTTGAAAAGTTCTCGGCCTAACATACTTCTGCGTGACTTACAAGCGTAAAACTAATACCATGTATAGGATCATTATTAACTAGACTAAAACTCACGCTGTTTGTGAATTGATTCGTTAGAAAAAATTTTTTTGAACAACCATCTGCGCCAAGTCAGCAGAAATTTGAAGGCGCGCGTATTCGAGCAGTTGCGCAGTTTTTGCAAAGTCTTATAAAATGGAATTGTGAACACGAAATCAGTTTTTATCATTTTAGATAAGTATTGTATATTTATACAGATATGTGTAATGATTAAAAAAAAGACTTAATAGTTTAAATAGTTAAGATAGGTCTTTAAAGACGAGACTATCCCAGTTGCTAAAAATCGTCCATTTTCAAGAAAAATGCCCAACATTAAAAAAAAAATGCTGTAATCTCGGAATAAATAAAATGATAAAAAGATTGATAAACACGCTTTTAAAAAACAAATGTTTTGTAAGACTTTTTTTATTACCTTTTTTTAGTCATAAAAAAATATTGTAATAAGAATTTTAATGTCATATCTTCTAGTTAAGGACTGAAATTAAAATTGAAAATAGCACCTTAAATCGTTTTATAGCAAAAATTCTTAAAGCCGAGAATTTTTCAAGCAGCCCTAGTACACATAAAAAATATTATATTTAAACACAAAACGCTTATTTTAATTCAATAAATAAAATTTATAAAAAAGTGTATCATTAAAAAAGTTAGTTTCTACAAGCGAAGAGCATCGTTACGCGCATGCTACGCGCTTGCTCCGAAATGCTAGGTTTGCTACGAAATGCTACGCTTGCTACGAAATGCTACGTTTGCTACGAAATGCTACGCTTGCTACGAAATGCTACGTTTGCTACGCTTGCTACGAAATGCTACGTTTGCTACGCTTGCTACGAAATGCTACGTTTGCTACGAAATGCTACGCTTGCTACGAAATGCTACGTTTGCTACGCTTGCTACGAAATGCTACGCTTGCTACGAAATGCTACGCTTTCTACGAAATGCTACGCTTGCTACGAAATGCTACGCTTGCTACGAAATGCTACGCTTGCTACGAAATGCTACGTTTGCTACGAAATGCTACGCTTGCTATGAAATGCTACGCTTGCTACGAAATGCTACGCTTGCTACGAAATGCTACGCTTGCTACGAAATGCTACGCTTGCTACGAAATGCTACGTTTGCTACGAAATGCTACGCTTGCTACGAAATGCTACGCTTGCTACGAAATGCTACGCTTGCTACGAAATGCTACGAAATGCTACGCTTGCTACGAAATGCTACGCTTGCTACGAAATGCTACGAAATGCTACGCTTGCTACGAAATGTTACGCTTGCTACGATATGCTACGCTTGCTACGAAATGCTACGCTTGCTACGAAATGCTACGCTTGCTACGAAATGCTACGAAATGCTACGCTTGCTACGAAATGCTACGCTTGCTACGAAATGCTACGAAATGCTACGCTTGCTACGAAATGTTACGCTTGCTACGATATGCTACGCTTGCTACGAAATGCTACGCTTGCTACGAAATGCTACGCTTGCTACGAAATGCTACGAAATGTTACGCTTGCTACGATATGCTACGCTTGCTACGAAATGCTACGCTTGCTACGAAATGCTACGCTTGCTACGAAATGCTACGAAATGCTACGCTTTCTATAAACTCTTTTTAAAATTATTTTTTTCGCCTTTGCCGTTTACAGGAGATAAGATGTATGTACGACAAATAACGAAAGAATGTTACTGTATATTCGTATCATATATCTACTAATATTAAGACGATAAGTTTGTGTATCATTGTTGTCGTATTTTCTTACTCCTACGAATAACGATACCTTTTTTAAGTAAACACGCACAAACCTAGGGAATGTGTTTCATAAAATGTGATCTTTACGCATCTTATATTATGGTATCTGAATTGCAAAACAATCTGGCTAGAAGTTTATACTAAGAAAACTCTTCTAGAACGAGAAATTGGAAGTCTGAGGACTCTCGTCTTCCTAAACAAGTTCTGTGACTTTCTTTCTCGATTTTTTTTATGAAAACATTTATTTACTCTACTCTTATACTAGTTTTGTAAATTTATAACACTCAAACTACTGAATAGTTTATAAAATTTAGTATGGTAGTAGTTTAGGCTGTAGGTTTTGATTGATCGAAGAGCAAATTTTTGTTTGCAATGGGCAAGCTCTCCAGCGTCATGAAATTGCTTTAACCCATTAAGCACCAAAATGTAACCAATAGTAATTTTTTAAAACTTGCAGTTATCTGTAGTTTATATGTTTTACAAACGAAAAATAAAAGAAAAATTAAAAAAAACATTAAAATCCTCCACTTTAGGGGGGTGTACTCAGTTGGGTACAACGGCGTACGTTACGAGCAACTTAGGTGTGATAAGGTTTAGAACTAACTTTTTTGGTACATAATGTTTTATTACATTTCTTGCACTGACAACTAATTCCTGCATAATATTTTACATTTCAAAACTATTTTGAAACATTTTAGGGGTAGAAATCGATACTATCTTGAGATAAAATAGAGACTGACGAGGAGGATAATCTCGTTTTTCATTATATTTTCTGACACAAGTAAAATGTTGCGATGTTTCGTCGAAATATAATATGAACCGTACTATTATCAAGAGTCGTAAGTGGTTAATGCAAACGCTAATTATTAACAATTACAAAAGAAACAACATCATTCAAATAAGTAAATAAAATCCATCATCATCTTTACCCAAAGAGGTGATTTTCATTCCGTCTTTTCTCATAATTAGTAGTGATATCTGTAGCTGAAGCTAGTAAACTTTCGTCGTAGATATCCACTAATAGGTAAAAGAAGTAAAAATTATACAGGATTATTTCTGGAGTCATATATTTCTTACTTGCGAAGGAATGTCTAGGTTAGCTTAGGTCACCATAACACTTTGCAAATGACAAACTTTGTAGATATTATAATTTCTATTCTAGTTGATACTAGCTTTATTGTTACTTACAAGATAGATATTCCTCTTACAAGGTCTACTCTCAAATCTTTTAGCTGCTGTTTTACCCGCGTTTTTCTGCCTACTATGTCTGTAATTTCAGGACAAAGAAATGTATGAGAGAGCGGACATTTACGCTATGTTATAGGTTTTCTGGAAGTAGATGATGATTTTTCTTTACCAAAGGAGCACGAAATGGCTTTCCCTTAGTATTCATAAAGATATAAGATGTTAAAATTAATAAAACTCGATATTTAAAAATTCTGAAAAAAGGAAAATTTTGCTAGTGGATTCGGCCATTGTGCCCAACTAAGTACAGTAGTGTTTCAATCACAATTTTTTCGTCTATTTCACTTATCTACCACTAACTTGCTATTTATTATATAGATAACAATGTATTCATAAAAATAAAAAACAAATAAAGTGGTTGTATATTATGCGATTAAAATAAAGTGAGAATTTATGAGCTTACCCCTAAAGGTCGCAAAACTGTAAGTTTCAAACTTACCTTATGACTAAAAAATATTGCTTGCCAGTATAAATTTCCTAAAAATGTTGAAGCTATAGCTTTCATTAAATATATAATACTAGACGTACCGCGCGGCTTCGCCCGCGTAAATTAGATATTTCACAGACAAATCAGTCTACAAAAAATAGCCTATGATCCATCACGTGGTCTACTTCTAATCTGACACAAATAGCAGAAAAATTGCTCTAGTAGTTCGTGAGATAAGCCCTTTCAAATAATTCCCCCCGTTTTTTTCACATTTTCTTATATTTCTTCGCTCCTAATAGTCTTAGCATGATAAAACATAGCTTATAGCCTTTCTCGATAAATGGACTATCCAACACTGAAAGAATTTTTCAAATCGGACCAGTAGTTCCTAAGATTAGCGCGTTCAAATAAACAAACAAACAAACTAACAAACTCTTCCGCTTTATAATATTAGTATAGATAAAAATTGAGATGTGATATTACAACATTTTGAACTATCCTCAATTTTGTATGTGTACCCAATTGGGTACGGTGGCTGAAATGGGTTAAAACAAATGAAAAAAAGTTTATTTTCCAGTTTTGTTACTTTCACAATGAACTCTATATATTTTGTTACACCCTGTATACTTAAAAACCAATTTTAATTCCCCATAAGAAAAAGATATCATTGTTTATTTTGGAATCATTGTTTCCGACGAATAATACTCGAATATAAAGAAGTAATAATTGGTTTCAACAATCAAAACTTATTCGAGCTTACACGCGTTTTAATTATAGAGAAGAGAAGTTATTTGGAGTAATTTGTAACAAAATAATTATTGTTAACACATACTATAAACTGTATATTTCGTTATAACTATTATGTGTCTCAAACTCTTTTCAACTTATAACCTTTACTTTAAATAGTTACGTTAAAACTCTACATTTTATAAAGTCATTGCTATTAACAATTGGACTGTTTACCACTAATGAAAAAACATCAAGACAACTATTAACAAAATTATTATTGCTATAACGATAATCATAATAATATTATTATCATTAATCAGCAGGATATAATTAACAGAGGATCATGTCAAATTTGTTTGGATGTAATAATTTTAAGGTAAAATTATTACATCAAACAGATGCGCTAATATTGCTAACGCAGACTGATCTTTCGTCTTCGGGCAAATTTAATAAAAAATATTTTAAAATATCATAAATAATTCTAAGCAGTGATAATCGTAGAATCTCCAATCGTTTGAAGTATTTGAAGTAGTCGTTATTTATCGCAGTAATATCCAGTTGAAATGATTTACAGGGCGATATTAGCGTGAGCGAGCAACAATATGGACGAAGCGAATTTATGTGTTACCTTCATTATAGGGTTAGCACATCATTATATGTTATAGTAGGTAAGGTAAGGTTATTATAGTAGATAATAATACAAGACTGATGTACTATCAGAGAAGTTGATTAATAGGCAGTTGACGGACCTACGTCATGTGGTCGGCTTATGTCAATTCAATGATAGCTGTGATGCTCATAGTACCTTCCAATTACTAGCTAAAAGCCGAGCTTTGTCAGGGCTCGCGTGGTTTTTCTGCGTGGTATTAATCTTTAAGGCAGTTTTTTTATATTTTAATAATAACCAAACCTTGACTGACTGATGATAACACATCTACATATAAATAAAAATTGCTATGTTAAAGCACAAGCAAGCAGGCGTGATAGTTTTTCCGTAAAGTGTACCACAAAAGTGCTCAGGTTGTGGGATATACTAGGGCTCGCTTCGCTCGCCCTGATAAATATTAATTAGTTCAAATAGTTCCTAACTAGATGATGCCCTCAACTTGTTTATCGAGCGGGAACCGTACATTTTTTCCGCGATAAAAATAATCTTATACCTCTCCCGGGTCACAAAGTTTCTCTATACCAGTTTAGAAATCGGTTTAGCGGTTTGGGCTTGAAGAGATAACAGAACGTTAGACACACTTTCGCATTTATAATATTTAGTACGAATAGTTTGTCTTCCGATACTAACTGTGTGGGAGTATTTTACCCTGACCGCAATAATAGATATGGCTTGTTGAACGATGACCTCTTGACAGATTACTCTCCACACGCAAATGACGTGGTACGTCTGTGGAAATAATATTATTTATTCTATTTGTGCATTCGTTACTGAAACATTCATAGTTTCGGCCAGTTTCGATTTAGGCTGCGTACTAGTGCGAACTGCGTAGGAAGAATTATAAAAGAATAAAAGTCAAATATTAATCGTGGAGGGATAGTTGTCTATCTTGATGATGAGAGGTTAAAGTGATTAAATAATAAATTTAACCAATTCATCAAGCCCCATACGGTCACCGGTGACCGAGACACAATAGAATATCTATTGTGTCTCGTTTTCCCACGATCGACGGATTAATTGCAATACCAGTATAACATTCTGAATGTTTCTTCTAACCTTGTTTAATATGATATGACGTCCAAAACAAATGTTTTAGACGTCACGTCATATTAAATCTATGTTATCAAAAAACATTGTGGTTAACTTTGGACCAATACCAGACGTGATTTCGAAGTTTTAGAGCACAATATTCATTTGCGCCTATATTATCAACGTGGTCGATTGTGCACGCAATGGACAACTTCGCAATCATGGTGGGTAATCATGGGCTATCATGGCTCAAGCGGCCTTTATAACTAGATGAAGCCTGCAACTCCGTTGTGCCAAAATTCGTTTTTCGCGAAGAAACTGTACATTTTTCCGACATAAAAAGTATCCTATGTCCTTTTTTTTTATTAAATAAGGGGGCAAACGAGCAAACGGGTCACCTGATGGTAAGCAACTACCGTCGCTCATAGACACTCGCAACATCAGAAGAGCTGCAGGTGCGTTGCCGGCCTTTAAACTTTTCCGGGACTCAAAGTATCTCCATACCAAATTTCATTAAAATCGGTTCAATGGTTTAAGCGTGAAGAGGTAACCGACAGACAGACTGACAGACTGAGAGACAGACAGCAACATTTTCGCATATTTTATAATATTAGTATATAGTATGAATCACAATATATCCTCAAGGATCGCAGTGACATCAGGGCCACTTGACCTGCCTTCAGTACACAATATAGAATGAATGGAAAAAAGTAATTTTAAAAACATTTTTAAAGTTTGTGCCAGCCCTAAAGTTCTCGACAAGTCTCAACAAATACGTGTAATGGACTTGCATCTATTGTGGCGAGACAATAACTGGCCGTCTTTGTTCATAACTTGTGTGGGTACGTGGGTACGCCGCTAGTACATAGCGGCTGTATTTATAGAACTGAATTAGGTTAATGTGACACCTTGTAGATGCAACAGTGTGCTGAGTTTTTGCCACTTCTTACAGTGTTACCTTGAATTAGTATGCCAATAAAAAATTGTTGATTTTTTTGTGTTTATTCTATGCATATATATTGTGTCTAAGAACCGGCCAACATCTATACAGGGTGTAACAAAAATAAGTGATAATACTTTAGGGTGTGTACGTGTGCCTTGTAGAGAGTTCACTGTGAAAGTAGCAGCGCTTAAAGACGAATTTTTTTCACTTTTGTATGGGGAAACTCGTGACGCTCGGGCCCTTGCCCATACAAAAGTGAAAAAAAAATTCGTCTGTGCTACTTTCACAGTGAACACGTACACACCCTAAAGTATTATCACTTATTTTTGTTACACACTGTATATTTCATACCCCAAATGTGTGGAAATCAATGTTTACCATGCCAATTGGTGATAATATTATTATGATAAATTGGCTATTAATTTTTAGGGTTCCGTACTCAAAGGGTAAAAACGGGACCCTATTACTACGACTTCGTTGTCTGTCCGTCTGTTCTGTCTGACTGTCAGTCTGTCTGTCTGTCTGTCTCCAGGCTGTAACTCAAGAACGGTAATAGCTAGAGATTTGAAATTTTCACAGATTATGTATATCTGTTGCCGCTATAACAACAAATACTAAAAACAAAATAAAATTAATATTTAAGGGAATACAACAAACGTGATTTTTTTCGCCTTTTTTTGCTCTATATCAATAATGGCAACAGGTAAGTACTTGAATTTTTCACAAAATTCTTACCTTTATATGTGTAATTTAATATTTGATAATAATATTAAAATAAAATAAAAAAATTAGGGGGGCTCCCATACAAAAAACACAATTTATGGCCTAATTTTGCTCTATAATGGTACGGAACACTTCGTGCGCGAGTTCGACTAGCACTTGGCCGTTTTTAATATTATTTATTTACATCAATTATTATTATAAACATTTTATGTATATTTTTACCCGTCGACTGAAATTCTTTGAACAAAAGGAAAAAGAAAAAAAAATCAAAGATCTTTTTTCTTTTCTTGTGGTACTAATTATTTGTGGGTAAGCAAGATTAAGCAGCGGTACAATTTTATAGGTTGAGGATTTATAGGTATAATTTATGTCTGGATTAGATGGGACCAATCTCGATGGCTGATGTCCCACATTTTGGGTTTCTGTTTATCTCGTACTTCTTGTAATGTCGATGGTCCAGTGGTTGAAAGATATTTCGTAAAAAGGTTCGATTCTGGGATTGGATCAACAATAAAATGGTTGGATGTTTGTTCAGGACAACGCTCTCACTTGACTGTCTAAAGCAATGCTTAGACAGTCAAGTGAGAGAGTAATTTATTATTTATATTTATATTATGCTTATTTAAAATTTATGATCCATGTGTCCATGTAAAAAGTCGACCCCGCACCTAATCTCTCGCAAGTCGGGTCTTATTCTTTAATTTTTGTTCCCCTCGTTCCTTTGTTTTGTTTAGGGAAGATGCGATATTTTTATTTTTATGTTTATTTTAAAGAACTCCTTGTAGAATATACCACAAGTATATTAAAACACTGGAATTTACTACAATGCGGTTTAAAATTGTCAATTTAAATTTTGGCGCCAAAACGGATCTATAGTCTGTATGACGTCACTACTGTCCTGCCCCGCGTTCTATTTATTTTTTTAAACGGGCAAAAGGCCCACCACACATTCCCACCACTGCAACTCCTGTGTCGCCAGGATCAACAGTGGTAACCAACCACGAAAACCCTTTGATATGATCTCAGGGATGCCCGAGGGACAAGCTAAATCTGTCTAGGGACTCGCAACGAAATTAATCAGAAGAAATGTAGGAGTAGGTATATCCAATACGAGTTCCATTTAGCGTTAAAAACGATCAAAACACTCAAATCAGTGGGAGGCATTTTGAGCGTTTTGATCGTTTTTAACTCAATGGAACGCGGGGATAGCAGGTGTGACGTCACTGAACGCTGATTGATGTTTTGAAATCCGTTCCGTTTCAAGTTACTTTTAATTCGTAATTTTTGTAAAAAAACAATATTTTATAAAATATTAACCTTGCAGTAGCCCTTCTTTTATATTTTTAGGGTTCCGTAGCCAAATGGCAAAAAACGGAACCCTTATAGATTCGTCATGTCTGTCTGTCTGTCCGTCCGTATGTCACAGCCACTTTTCTCCGAAACTTTAAGAGCTATACTATTGAAATTTGGTAAGTAGATGTAGTCTGCAAACCGCATTAAGATTTTGATACAATAATGGAAAAATTATTAAAAATTTTAGGGGTCCCCATAGGTGCAACTGAATAAAAAAAAATATTTTTTCATCTAACCATGCGTGTGGGGTATTTATAGATAGGTCATATTGCGATTTCTAATATATTTTTTTTCTAACCTGAATAGTTTGCGAGAGAGACTCTTCCAAAGTGCTAAAATGTGTGTCCCCCCCCTCTAACTTCTAAAGTAGGGGCATGATAAGTCTAAAAAAAATATATGATGTACTTTACTATAAAAACTACCAACGAAAATTGGTTTGAACGAAATCTAGCAAGTAGTTATTTTTTTATACTTTTATATTTAAATAAAAAAAATTTTTTTTCATCTAACCTATGCGTGTGGGGTATCTATGGATAGGTCTTCAAAAATCATATTGAGGTTTCTAATATCATTTTTTTCTAACCTGAATAATTTGCGAGAGAGACTGTTCCAAAGTGGTAAAATGTGTGTCCCCCCCCCTCTAACTTCTAAAGTACATGATAAGTCTAAAAAAAATATATGATGTACTTTACTATAAAAACTACCAACGAAAATTGGTTTGAACGAAATTTTTTTTCATCTAACCTATGCGTGTGGGGTATCTATGGATAGGTCTTCAAAAATCATATTGAGGTTTCTAATATCATTTTTTTCTAACCTGAATAATTTGCGAGAGAGACTGTTCCAAAGTGGTAAAATGTGTGTCCCCCCCCCTCTAACTTCTAAAGTACATGATAAGTCTAAAAAAAATATATGATGTACTTTACTATAAAAACTACCAACGAAAATTGGTTTGAACGAAATCTAGCAAGTAGTTATTTTTTTATACTTTTATATTTGAATAAATTTTTTTTTTTCATCTAACCTATGCGTGTGGGGTATCTATGGATAGGTTTTTAAAAATCATATTGAGGTTTCTAATATCATTTTTTTCTAACCTGAATAGTTTGCGAGAGAAACTCTTCCAAAGTGGTAAAATGTGTGTTCCCCCCCTCTAACTTCTAAAGTAGGGGCATGATAAGTCTAAAACCAATATATGATGTACTTTACTATGAAAACTACCAACGAAAATTAGTTTGAACGAAATCTAACAAGTAGTTTTTTTTTATACGTCATAAATGGTAAACTTAATTTAACTTTCATTAAATCAACTGAAATATAAAAATTAATCAAAAACCTTTTAATTTCATAAAAATAAACCTTATTGCTACTGCGGAACCCTTCATGGGCGAGTCCAACTCGCACTTGGCCGGTTTTTAACATTTTAATAGCAAAATTTTCATAAATATTATATTTGCATGTTCCCTGACGCGGATGACATCATGAAATCTGGTAGGCCACGCTTTTCTTAGGTTTCCATACGAGTGAATGAGATGGCGATATTTTAAATGCAGTTATAGCGAGATAGCTGAAATGTATTAATACTATTTAAAATATAAAAGCCGTCAATAAACCTCTGTAACGCGGCATAGATCATCTACACAAGAGTTTCCTAAATGCATTTTGGAGATATCATTATAGTTTGTGTAGTTTACTGACGCTTAAACCTATTTATATCAAATACTCTCGATCAACATTGATCTTATAATCTTCAAACTTGTTAATCTTGCAAGTTTAGGACATCGAATATTACTTAGTTATTGTGGTTTGTGTAGACAATGTCTAATATGCTGGTAGTTTATTAATCTGGGACAACAATTGTTAAAGTTTCAGGGTATTTCAAAGATTTTGCTCTGCATTTTTCCTTATTTATTAAAGCTTACACCTTTGATACTTTACATTCTAATGATAGTATACATGTTATGAATTACATAATTTTAAATTTTGTTAGTCTCGCTACAACTCGAGAACGACTGAAACGATTTTACTGATTTTGATCTTGAAACATTCGTTGAAGTAACGTTCTTCCAAATATAAACCATATTAGGAGGACATTGATACGAAGTTCACCGGGTCATATAGTTAAAAATGTAATATAAACTTTTTTATTTATATAAGGTAAAATTAATTGACTGATCGACGCATAAGCTGAACCTCAATGCTGGCAACATTAAGCACACGTAGGTATTCCTCTGATGACGTAAGCATCCACTCATTACTCAAAAGGTTTATCAAAATTACTCTTGATAACTCTGCCTAGGTGTTTGAATAGTAAATCAAATACTACTGTTTTCACGCTGGCGAAAAGTTTTAGTAAAAGGAAAACCTAATTTAATTTAAGTGCTATTCATGTACCTATTTAACTCTTTGCAGGGATGCCTGAAATTATTATAGCAATAAAGCTGTCCTTGCTTTAACATTAACAGTTATAAGTTTAAGTAACTAACTGGCCAACATTTGTATGTATATCTACTAATGTACTATCAGAGAAGTTGATTCCTTGGCAGATGGGGGGGCCTACGTAGTTTGGTCGCGTTTGACATGATCCGACCAAATGACGTTGGTCTGTCAACTACCTAGGAATCAATTTCCTCAATGGTACATGAACTGTAAATCCATACTAATATTATAAATGCGAAAGTGTGTCTGTTTGTTTGTCTGTCTATTACCTCATTACGCCTAAGCCGCTGAACCGATTTTGTTGGAATTTGCTATGTAGATATTTTGAGTCCTGGGAAAGGACAAGAAATACTTTTCATTCCTGAAAAATGTACGGTTGAATAGTTAATCAAATACTACTGATTTCACGCTGGCGAAAAGATAAAGCTATTATTTTTTAAGTTTTAGTAAAAGGAAAACCTAATTTAATTTAAGTGCTATTCATGTACCTATTTAACTCTTTGCAGGGATGCCTGAAAGTAATACTTATAGCAATAAATGTACGGTTCCCGCGTGATAAACGAATTTTGGGGCAAAAGGGTTGCGGGCGTCATCTAGGGCGTCAGCAGTTTCAGTGTGAAGAGGTAACAGACAGAAAGACAGACACACTCTCACATTTATAATATTAGTATGGATATTTCTGTTTTATAATTTGATCGTTCTGTTAATTTGAATGCAGTTTTAATTGGTCAGCAATACTGCTCGAGTTTCCCGCGCCGAACGCCGAGCCGAGCTCGCTGCTAAAGGAGATCGACTTACAAAGAGTTTGTCCTTACTTTCGCAGAACTTTAAAGTGCTCAATATAAACAAATATCAAAGGCCATGGGCCAGGTCTATCCAGAGTCCCTAGCCAACACGAATTATTTTTCGATTCTAGAATTGCCGATCAAAAATATGTCATATTGGAATTGACGTGACAAAAGTCGAACATCAAATTCATATGCGATAAATAAAACGTGTTGGCTAGAGGCTCAGGGCCAAGAGTATATTTGGTTATAGGTCTATCAGAATCTGATGGCAATTTTTGACAGCAGATTTTCATAAAATATCCTTGATCATTGGATAAATTTTTATATTTGCATGTTGCATGTGCAACACACAGAATCAGCCGCTATAAGAAAAAGAAAAGGATCAAAATGTTTTATTCCAATTACCCCGGTATTGCTAGAGTCAATTTATTTTCTCACTTTTTGCCATCAGATTCTGGTAGACCTATAGTTTCATTGTCGCGAAATTATTATTGTGAATTTTTAAACGTTACTAATTTTGAAAAACGGTTTTTGTGGTTTGACGGTAGCCTTTAGCTATACAACAGCGTCGTTGATTGGTTGATGATTGCCGTTAGCCAATAATAAGCGCTCCTCTCAAAATCCTCAGAAACAACCACACATTTTTATTTTGAAATTCAACAGTGAGATTGAGGAACGGTTTCATAGCTAAACAAAGTAACATAATATATGTTATAAATATATAATATTGAATGTACTGTAACTTCTTGGTGAAAATTCATGTTTCTCAGTAATAATATTATACAATTTTCATGCACTTATTCCACTTTATAAATTTATTTTATTACAATTTTAATGTTTTACACGACCGGTTCCGACAAAATCATCATCAGGTGTGATAATAACATAATTAATAAAGTGGAATAAGTGCATGAAAATTGTATAATATTATTACTGAGAAACATGAATTTTCACCAAGAAGTTACAGTAAATTCAATATTATATATTTTCTGATACACAAATTAGATTTTTAGTGCAAAAGTTATTAATTCGATTTCAATACCGTCAACCTGTAAATATTCGCTATTCCTCAGCTTTCGAAGTTAAAAATATTTAAGTCTGTAAAACAATAAAGCACAAAAGTTTACATCTTCAGGTTTTCTACCTTATAAAGTGTGACTATCAAGTGGAGGAAAAAGTCTCAAACTCGCTTTCGACCATTTGCATTCAAATGTAACGGCCCTGATTGCCAGAATATACCTTTACTGCACGGTGTATAAACTTTATCACCCTTTTTCAGACAGTCAAAAACCAGTACCTAAGAAAGCTTTGCGCGGAATCCATAAAAAGTAAAACATCCATACTAATATTATAAATTCGCAACTGTGTGTCTGTCTGTCTATCTGTCTGTCTGTCTTTGCTGAAATTTGGTGTGGAGATACTTTGAGTCCCTCTGCTTTAACTGCTTTAAAGATTATTATTACCACGCAGAAAACCGACGCGAGCCCTCGCAAAACTCGGCTTTTAGCTACTATCTATTATACTTCTTGACAATATTTTCTTTATACGATTAAAAAATGAGTAACGGCGCGTTCAGACGTGCGCGTTTTCGCGTTTGGGAAAACACACGAGCTGAACCGCGCGCAGAAAATGCACCCTAACTACGATTCCACCAAACTTCTAAACGCGCCCTTACGACGATTCCTCAAAACCACTGCGGGGCTAAAATGGTCGCTTTGGAGAATCATATTATGAATCATAATATGATACATTTTTTTAAAAAGGCAAAATTCACACTCTTTTTTAATTTGACATTTGTGAGTTTGACAGTTTTGACAACTCATTTTGTGAATTGATTGAGAGGAATTGCTAAATGTGACAATTTTAGCCCCGCAGACGTAGTCGCGCTGTTTATATATTTTTACAAAGAGTACCAAACCATCCATCACCGAAATAGCCGGTCAGTCACGTGGGCCCGACAGTTGTGATCGATTCGATTAGTTTCTAAATTGTTATCCGTATCGATTATTATTTATGTTACAAAAGGGTAAGACTTAAGCCCGTATTACACCACACTGTAATCAGGAAATTTTACCCCAATTTAGGGCCTGATTACACTTACCGAGTAGAGTGGCATGAGGTTGGGACAATAAGAAGACATTCCCGGTTAACGATCAGTTTATTACTGCTTAGTTAATCCCAATACAAGTGTTCTTATATTATTACATCATTATTACATCAATATTATACATCAATATCATCAATATTATTACATCATTATACGGTTAACATGTATACCTACTTAGTTACTACGCCACAGTGGCAAGATGGTGCTCTCGGCGAATTTTACTGGTCGAGAGCACTGCCTCGTCATAGGTGCAATTAGGCCTCTTAGGACCGTGTGATAGAATTTAGGGAGTAAGACAAGTATTGACGCATTTGCAAGGGTCCACATTATACTTAGGTACTAGCCCTGAAATAGTGGATTGGGGCTTTAATCGTGTTTTGCATTATAATGGGATTCACTGGACAGATTTGGTTGTTGTTGTTGTTGTTCAAGCTGATCCCAGGACGGACACGTTTTGTGCAATCCCGTGTGTGTGATCAGGCTATTTAGCCAAGACTTTTTCGTTATTGCTTCGTTATAGAATCGCCGATCAAAATGTATGGAATTGACCGAATTGACATAAGCGTTCGTTAACATGAAGTTGACGTTTGACTCGTCTTATGTCAATTCCATACATTTTGATCGGCGATTCTATAACGAAGCGATAAAGAAAAGATCTTGGCTCACCCCCCAGATCGGCTTGCAATCCGTCCGACTGAAACGATCGGCCCTTCCATATAATATATGGGGCCCTTCAAATGATGGGGATTAGCGCGTGGCATATGCGTGGTGGCCGCAAAAAGATCTTTCGACCGAGCGAGGTGGTATGGCCTTCAGAAATGATTTTATCCATCGTATACAACTTAACAAAACTAAGTGATTATATTAGGTATGGTATGTAGGAGTTTACAGTGAAAGTAGGAGGCAGCAGCGCTGAAAGAGTATTTTTTTATTACTTTTGTATGGGCAAACTCCTGACGCCGCCGCGCTAAGGCGCTGGCCCATACAGATCACACAAAAATTCGCTCTTTCAGCAATGTTACTTTCACAGTGAACTCTATATAAGGAACAGATACACACCCTAAAGTATTATCACTTTGTTTTGTTACACCCTGTATTATACAAAAACCTCATTGAATAAACAACAATGTGATGTCAGTTTTGAGCTACCACGTACCCATGTTTAATTTGTATTCCATTTACAGTTAACACTCCAGTAAACAATTAGGTACATTCAGTTTTTAGAGTTTAGATTCAGTTTTAAATCCTTCTCGTTCGAACAAAGGTTTGGAATATCTTATTTCCTCTTTCATTGCAAGCCATTTGTTTTTGATCAGAGACTGGACGTAGAATAAAGAAATTATTATTTTTAACAAAAAATTAAAACCGACTTCCAAGGTAAAAACAATAATAACATCCTTATAATATGAACTAAAAAGTATTAAATAATTTTTCCTATCTATTAGTGCCTTTTTCCGAATTCGGCTAAACCTCAACTATTTCTGTACTCAATCTTCATAATTTTGAAGTCGGTGCCAGTTCCAAAAGTTTCAAATACCTATTCTGTCAGAGAACTGAAGATTCAGCTATATCTGGTACCGACTTTAAAATGATGAAGATTGAGTACAGAAATAGTTGAGGTTTAGCCGAATTCGGAAAAAGGCACTATTAGATAGGAAAAATTATTTAATACTTTTTAGTTCATATTATAAGGATGTTATTATTGTTTTTACCTTGGAAGTCGGTTTTAATTTTTTGTTAAAAATAATAATTTCTTTAGAATCTCAAAAGTAATGTCAAATGTGTGCCTTACGCTCTGGAGTTAAGGTTGAATTTGTTATGTTCAATTTTGTGGTACATAATTCGCTTAGAACTTGAATCATTTATTTTGAAACAACATTATATTTTTATTAAAATCGCTATGAAAAGTACCAATTATTATAAGGACATAACGTGATGATATGATTATGGTGTTGTGGGGGCATATTGTATCCATATACAACCATGTGATACTGGTGACCCTGACATGGTAATGATAATGATGAATGTAATTTGCATAGTAGCATATGCTTTCAGTTCTTAAAACAGCGCCTAAACCCCCAAACTTGTATCTATAAGGAATCCGGAGTTCTCTTAGTATCTTCGGAACCATAGTATACCTTGGTGCAAAATCTTGCGTTTTGGTAGCATATGCTTAGGATATTTCTCGTAAAACCAAAATCACCATATGTTTCCATATAAATTTTGAGAAGTTCCCTCGATTACTCATGGATCCCATCATCAGATCACCACTATTGTGAAAATGGAACCAAATTGGAGGGAAACCTAATAGAACAAAACAAAAATTTTGAAAATCGGTTCACAAACGGCGGAGTAATCGTTGAACATACAAAAAAAAAATCCACAGCCGAACATATAACTTCCTCCTTTTTGGAAGTCGGTTAAAAAGACAATAAAAATATGCTTCTACTTTTTTACGCCAATTGTTTTCGAGATAGCTGAAAAGGTGCAAAATAGTTGGAATTCTAGAACTGAACAGCGACCCACTCGTGTCCATACGTCGCAGTTCGCACAAACTTCTGCCTTTCAGCCGTGCTTTCAGTCAACTGCTCAAACGGGAAGTTCAAACAATGATCTATGTGCACCAGATATGGCTGTATAAATGTTTTATTTACAAACAAATAAATAATACCTAAAGTTTATTTTTAACTAGATGTTGTCTACTTTGTTTATGCAATAAACAGATTTGTTCGAGTCTGGAAATAACGACCATGCACCATAAAAGGCCACGTTCTTTTGAAGGCCAACTATTAAAAAGTCGTAGTTATCGTCATGAAAAGACATATTCCTTCTACTACACACTTAGATCCATCAAACTTAAGGCCACAAACGCGGCGGCGAGTCGATCGCGCCGCAATTGTGGCAGTGAGATCTCACTGTTTGTAGACTTTGGTTGTCGAGGCTACAATTGTAATTTCCGCACCCTGAAAAACTTTAGTTTTTAGTTACATAACCTATATCTATCTCACATTTTATTACAGGGCATTGTCGTATGGGGATATGTGTATGGTACTATTAAAAGAAAATGTACTTATGCCTCGATTTAAGTTAAAATATTGGTAATGTTCCTAGGAAGGCCGGTGATTTGATAGTTGGCCTTGCTAGGGAACATGAACTTTACAAGGAAGTCTAAAAATCATTAACATATAAACTGTTATTTTTAGTTATAAATGCGTACCCTAACAATTAAAATAATGTTGTTTTTTATAACATCTTTACTTATTAGGATTATTAAACTTATACACGCATATTGAATATTTTGGCCTTATTAAGAACGGGCCCATAAGAAGGCCATTTTCGATTTAAAAAATTTTTGATTGCATTATAAAACGCATTGGCAATTAGTAATAAGGTGTCAAAGTGATACTCATTACTACTATTTTTAAAGAATTTCCATTAATATATTCTTAGTTATAAGACGATGTTAAACCAATGTTCTTTATAGTTTTTTTAGATGATATAAATATATTGAGCATTGATTGTGTTGCTTGATTGAAAGAAATTATAATGTCCTTTTAGTAAAAGCAGATAAATAAATACTTGTTACTCTATTTTCAAGTTAAACAACGGATGTATAATATTGGCCTTGTTTGGAGCTGTGTTCCTTGCAAGGCCATTTGGAAGTGCTTAACAAAACTTAAGTTTATTTAATGGCTATTGAAGCTAGGTAAAAAAGAGATTTATAATATGATACCTTATAAAACAGAGCATTACTTGATAATTTGATTCCTTAATTTATTTAGTTAATAAACGAATAACAATCACTTTTCCGTTAGAGTGGTCTTACATGACTCATGGTCCTTATTTCATTTTTACGAGATAAATACCTTCAATTTTTCTATCCCTATTATGGTAAGGCCAAACGAGCATAATTTTGTGAGTCATGAGTCGCAGAATTTCGGTCGCGTAAATATTTTTTCATACAAATCATGACTCACAAAATTACGCTCGTGTGAATCAAACAGGACTTTTGTATGAAACTGAATGCAGCAGAATTTCTGCCAGCCGAAATTCTGCGACACACAACTCACAAATTACGCTCGTTTGGCTTCACCCTAAGTATCGATAAGCCTTTACGCTGACTTGACACAATTAGAGACACATTTAAAAAAAAAAAACAAGAGACGAAAAGACTATAAGTCTGTACTAATTGTTCACTAATAAATCTTAATAGACATTCTTAATTCTTAGGAAAATATTATCTATTAAGATCTTAGTATTATCAACACAAGTTTGAGTCTATTCTAGTACCTACCTCTATCTCTGTGATTCAAACTTCGAACACGATAATGAGTAACTCGCAGTTTTTATATTCCTACCCTCCGCATCACATAGTTTTGTTAAATAATAAAATGTGCAGTTAAAACTTAAAAATAATAGCAGACATACGAAAATAATTATGAATATGCGATTATAAAAAAGGTTAAAAAATTTACTGTAACTTCGTTCGCGTGAAGTTTTAATAATATAAATATATGTTCCTCCCCGTACTTCAGCTGCAGATTATAAATTTTCTACTCTCTGGTAGACAATTTATAATCTACAGAAAGAATTCCAATACATATTCCATTGAAACATCAAAATCTGCTTAGCATTTTCGGAGCCTATTCGACGCTAGCAAGCAAAATATATTTACTTTAAAAAAAAAATTAAAGTGAAAAAACGTTTCGAGTCAGGCGAGCAAAGCTTAATTGAAATTGACGTTTTGCCGCCACATTAAAAAATTCATACCCAAAACCCTTACCAAATAAAAATACACACGTACCTACCTAGAAGGCTAGAACACAGTGATTCCGACATACAAACAATATAATAATAATTATTATATTATATTGTTTGGCGAAACTGGAAAGGACAATCGGATCATATGTAAAAACTACAACATCTAGACACTAATAACTTACTATAGTTGCCAACGTATTACCACAGGTCAACCAATAATAATAATAATTAAACATCTGATAACTATCTGCCAGTAGGGTGTCCCCGTGCGCGTAACCTCTCCGCACCATTCGCCTTCCTTTTCAAATGATCTTAAAGTTTAAGATGACCTATAATAATAATAACTAAAAACTATTGTCGCTTATTGTTTAACCCGTTCACCGGAACATGACAACATAACAAAATATTCAAGTTGAAAAAGTTTTAAGAAATATCTTTCATCTAAAATCCAGATCGTCTGGTCATTTAGTAGGAAATAAAGCCATTACTAAGCCAATTGTTATTGCGTGAGCCGCAGTATCGTCGTCGGCGAATTAGCTAAGTAAATCTAGACTCGATAATCTCAACATAATCGTGCCGAGTAAGTGCTACCAATGATTAGTAAAAGAGTGTAGATGTGCTATAAAGTCGTACATATTTTAACAGGCTAAACAATAAAATGGCACAAACATTGACAAACAAAAAAGAACATCCAGAAAATCTCTATTTTCTTTAACCTTTTTATCTCTATTCTCTACACAATCGAGAAACCATACTAATTTTATAAATGCGAAAGTGTATCTGTCTGTCTGTTACCTCTTCACGCGGACCAGTAAAACGATTTTGCTGAAATTTGGTATAGTGATACTTTGAGTTCCAGGAAAGGACATAGGATACTTTTTATCCAGGAAAAATGTACGGTCCCCGCGCGATAAACTAATGTTGTCCTTTGCGATGTTAATATAAGTAGTTTACTAGACGTTCTAAAATTAATACTCTAAGTACAAATAATAATATTATGTGAACAAAATATGGCATATCTGTTAATTTGCCTTTGTTTTAATCTATCGAATGATTAAAATTACATTCCCGGCGCCGACCGCCGCAATGTACGGGTTAATGTTATGCGTTAAATTAAATTAAATAAACGTTTTATATAAAATAACTTTCCAATCGATTTGTTCGGTTAGCAGTAACATCAATTAAATTAAAAAAAACTTTGGTAGTTATTTTTTAAAACTGAAAGTCTTTAAAAGCTAGAGCACTTGTGAAATTAAAGAAAATCAATTAAAAGTTTTAATAATGATAAAATACTTTTTTGACTATATAGTTTTTAATAACAAATTCTTTCGCATAGGTGAATAAAATCGGTATTGAATGACAAAAACAGTATGAGGATCAGACATTGACAGACTTGCCGCCCGCGGTGTCGGCCTGTACCAATTTGGAATGGCTTATTTACACACGCATCACATCGTCATGTTGCATTTGTGCTTACAGACCAACCATTTCAGAGGGTTTCTTCTTATTTAACTACTAAGTAGGTATAAACAATGATGAATAAAAGTCAAGTTGAACAAAATTTAATAAACGCACATAAATAACAGTTATCAAACCAAGTTTTTGAGGCGAGGGTGAAAGTTTTGAAAGCGGGGGTCAAAAGTTGTGATGGAAGCGATGAAAAAGGGTTTGAGTGAGTTATAGGCTATTCTTAAAGCCTCGAGTTTCATTATCTATTCCTTAAAGGGTTTAAACTGGCTTCAGTAACCTTTACAGGGTTTAGGATTTCAGTAGCTTTGTTACGATGTTACTTGGTATCTATTCAGTTAGTTTAGTATTTACGGTATATTTATTAACTAGCTGTGCCCCGCGGTGTTACCTGCGGTTATATTAGGGAAAATAAATTGTGATATTTACCCGCAGTAAAAAATAGCCTATGTGTTAATCCAGGCTATCAACTAACTCCATACCAAATTTTATTAAAATCTCTCCAGCCGTTTAGACGTAAAAAAGTAACAAACGTACAAACTCACAAACTTTAAATAAGCAATTCAAAAAAGTTACTAAAATTTTGAATGAATGAAGAAAATTTTGAAAACGACAAAACAGCTGTAAGTGACAATTTATAAAATGGCAACATTAGCTCTTATTTCGGTCACGCCGCACCAGAACATCACAATATTTTTTTTTTTTAACGTTAGTTTTTCAACATTCTTATGATGCGTCATGCGATAAAACAGGTTGAAAAACACTGGTCACTATATTAGTAATAAGTTCAACCTTTTCCAAGTAAAGGATTTTATCACTTCATTAATTAAACTTCATAGAAATTTTTACTCATTTTCCGCTCTCGTGAAAAGCCGTATTAGTTCTAAGTTGTAAATAGCTCCTTTCGAACCCTTACAAATCTTTTGATAGTTGAAATAGAACATTTTTAAACATGTGTGCTGCACCTTTATATAGCCAAGCTTAATACACCAGTTACCTAGGAAGCTAGAAAGTATATTAAATACTTGTTGAAATAAAATGTTCTATGAAATAAATTATTTACTGTGGAATGAGGCAGTTTTGAAGTAATAGTTGGTATGGTAAGGTATCTAAAAACGATACTACATATACTTCAATGTTTCTTAAATACTTTGAATCCCGGAAAAGGACATAGGATAGTTTTTGCTGCGGAAAAAAATACTTAAGAAATACCTTAAAAAATTTGAAAGGAAATTGTAACCTACATATTTTTCCAAAAAAATATCAACTAATACTTGACTTTTAACTTCCCAAGAAAAGAATCTGTAACAAAGAATTGCTTAATGAATAATATACTTTAGAGCCGTCATTGGAAATTAATAATGAAATCTATTAACAACTCTCTGACTGAAGTAACAAAAAAAATTAAATCTGACTTTTCTTCGTAAGTTCTAATTAAATGAGATGCACCATTAAAACTTTTATAGTAGAAGACTATAGATATTGTCCGCAACTTAGATGTGCCGAAATTCTTTTCTCACGCGAGAACCATCATTTTTTTATGATCAAAACGATCATAAAACCTTTTCCCGGTGCTCAAAGTTTCCACGAAATTTCACGCTTATAACTTAAACTTAAGTTATAAGCGCGAAATTTCTTTTTTGCCATTTGGCTACCTAAAAAGCGTTGGTAGAATCCATAGTCCTATGGATTCTACTAACGCTTTTTAGGTAGCCAAATGGCCAAAAACGGAACCCTTATGGATTCGTCTCGTCTATCTGCGGATCTTAAATGGCTACTTTGGAGGATCATAATATTATGATCATAATATGATTATTTTTTTTAAATCGCAAAATGGTCACTTTGCGTGCAATTTATGGCTACGTTCCATTTCACATTAAAAACGCTAACGCTCAAGAACGTAGTTTTTCCCGTTCCATTAGCATGTGAGCGTCACGCGTCAGTGATACGAACTCAAATGGAACGGATTATGGAGCGTTTTGAGAGTTTTGAGAAAAGTTTAAAAAAAGAATATATATATATATATATATATATATATATATATATATATATATATATATATATATATATATATATATATATATATATATATATATATATATATATATATTTATATATATTTTTATACATTGAACAGAACTTGGATATCATCCTTCTTGAAGTCATAAATTAAATTAATTGTTTATGGTTTTAGTTTACAGTTATACATTTATTTTATAAATAGAATACATAATATATATTATATTTGTTTCGTTTTTAGTATTACATATGTGACTATTGTCACATAATTTAAGTTAGGTAACAATACCGCGTAATGCTTTGTAAAACAAAAAGCAAAATCACCGTGTAGACCGCAAAACTCACAGCTCAAAGTACAGATTAAGGTTATTTATTATATATTCGAAGGCTCGCATCGCGTCGGGCCAACTTACTCGACGCGAGCCGTCGAGCTTTACTCAAGCGTGTGGACGTGACTTCGAGTGACTTTTCTTTTTATTAATGGCGTTATCATAGAAAGTAATTCTTCGTATAGCGCTTCAGGAATCCTTAAATATTTTTTTAAATCTTCGAGACAAAGCTCTTTAATCAAGTTCACGTGGCTGTAATCAGAGCGGCGATCTAACTAATATTTGACCCAGTATCTCCTTTGACGTTTTTTCTGTTCATTTCCTTTAATTCTTTTATAATTAAGAATTGCAAGACTAATTGTTAAATATAGCCACCTTCTCCTCAGTTGAACAGACATCTTTTGGCTCGAAGTTCGAACGGTTCGGTGAATATAGATTATAGAGTAATGCTGAATGTGTGGACGAAAGCCCAAGCCGCGGGTTTTGCTCGACGTGATTGCTCGATCGAGTAAAACAGTATGTGAGTACTTAGAGTAAGTCAAATTTGAAAAGTTTAGGTACAGGAGAGATGAAAATTAGTATTTAATATATTTTATAAGAAATCATTTGACCTTTCATTTAAAACAATTTCTTTTCCAATCAAAATATTTTAGTAAATGTTATTTAAAATATTTCAATTAAAAATATTATTTGTAATGAAATAATATTATGAAGTTTTTTTGTCTCTACTCTCTCCTGAAAACTTTCCGAACATAGCATTTGCGATATTGTTACGTTAAAATTAAAAAAAAAACTAGAATGCCCACTTTGACCCATCTTCGTCGTGGGTCATTTTGAGCGTTACCTGAGCGAAAATGATGACGTCATGAGTGACGTATTCGCCGCGATCAAAACGACCGCGGTCGTCAAATGGAACGGCAGAAGGGGACGTTTTGAGCGTTTTGATCAAAAATAACGGCCACAAAGGAAGATCTTCCGACCGAGCGAGGTGTTATGCTCGGTCAGGCCGAAGCCCACGTGATACATTTCAGCTGTCATATATATACTGATGCGCTCAGAAAACTTCGATAGCGCGATGCAGGAATGTTAGGCGAATTGTGGGTACCGCCACATCACTCCCCCCCGAAGACCGGAGGTCGAATCTTGAAGTCTTGTCGCTTGAGTCGCCAGTGCCAGAGAGTTCCAGTGAGTCGGAACTGTTGCAGTGAGTCCCTGTGAGTCGGAACTGTGAAGCTGCTGCACGGGATCCAGTGAGTCGGATAGCTGCCGTGCGGGGCCGATGCTACGTGCGGACCAGGAGAGATGTGCTCTGCTTGCTGACCGGTCGGTGTAGTGAGAAAGCCCGTTGATGCCGATGCGGAGTCGCCCAGGCCGCGGTGCATTGCGGCTAGTGGACGAGGTACCCGATGAGGCGATGCTGGCTGGCGCGGTGCGGAGGGGCGGGGAGTGATGATGATGAAGGAGGCGTGTTCTGTCGAGGGTCACCAATGTGGGATAATGCGTGGTGGCCACAAAGGAAGATCTTCCGACCGAGCGAGGTGTGATGCTCGGTCAGGCCGGAGCCCACGTGATACATTTCAGCTGTCGTATATATACTGACGCGCTCAGAAAACTTGGATAGCGCGATGCAGGAATGTTAGGCGAATTGTGGGTACCGCCACAGAACGCGCCCCATATGTCCTAGTAATTCACATTCAATTCATACTAATTTCACATTCATTAGTTTGACAGTTTTGACAATTTATTTTCTGAATTGATTTCGTATGTCACATCCACTATTTTATGTCAAATAATTAGGTAGTAATTATATTCTCTTTGCTAAGAATGACCATCAAAATTGTTTCTAGTGGTTATTTGTTTTTATCAGGCACGCGCGGGCCACTCCCAAATCCGAATACACTAGATACAGTTACTAAGCTAGCTGAATATCTGTCAAGTGTTATCTTATCTGTAATCGAGATGGAAATTTTACAAAGAATATTGTATTTTATTTCTTACTGAAGAACTCTGGATAATATAAAACATCATCGAATTAAAAGTTAAGAAACTATACAGGGTGTAACAAAACTAAATGATAATACTTTAGGGTTTCCCTGTATAGAGCTTGCTGTGAAAGTTGCAGCGCTGAAAGAGTTACTTTTTTCACTTTTGTATGGAAAAATTCATGACGCTGGGGCGCTTGGCCATACAAATGACCAAAAAATTTTTCTCTTTCAGCGCTGCTGTTTTCACAGTGAACTCTATTTATGGAACACATAGTACACACCCTAAAATATTATCACTTACTTTTGTTACACCTTGTATAATCGGTTTACACAAATTGTATACCCAATATTTATTATTATACATATAGCCTGATTAACTATTATTATTTTCTGCTAGATTTTTATCTCCGTTTCCAAAAAATCGTTTATCGCACGGGTTCGTACATTTCTCCATCCCCGGGACTTATTGTATTTAGCGGTTTTAGAAGAAATAAAAGACAGACTTCACATTCGCATTTTTTATTTTAGTACTTAACTCGTCGATCGTGGAATAACGAGACACAATAACTTATCAATTGTTACCGCGGCCGCATGTGGCCGCTTGGGGCTTGATGAATTAATGCAATATAGACCAAAAACACATACTGAAAAATACATTTACTCTCTTTACTCTCTGTTTTTAACATAATAATAATAACTCCCACACCGGTTTCGGTAACGGTGGCCAGTTTCATTGAAACCGGGCCTGTTACGCAGGAAATATTTTATAGTGCCCAAGTGTGTGCGCAGTACACAAGAGCACTCTCTATTCCTTTTAATCCTTTTACTGTCATAACTCATAACCCAGTGGGACGGACGACCGACACGACTAGCGAGAGATCAGGCGCAGGACCGACTTTTTACATGCCCATCCGACGCATGGATCATCTTACTTGTTTGTAGACAATCAGGTGATCATCCTGCATTGTCCTAACCAAACTTAGAAATGACACGTCGAGAGCCACGCTCTAACCACTAGACCACGGAGGCATTTTTAACATAGCTCGTATTACAATAACGGTTTATGTCTTATTCATTTTACCTAGAGACAAAACTAATGCGAAAGAAATCAGAATACTGTGAGGTAACAATATTCTTATACCCCGGCGCATTCACAATACTTCAGAAACCTCTCAGGAGTTACTTTGCCAAGGCGTGGAAAAGGATTACGTTTATGCAATACAGGTTCACCCGACTGAGATAGGAGGATTATGTTTTTCGAGTGTTAGTGTGACGTATGTATCTACTATGTAATCTTACAGTAGGTAGTTGGTACTCATTATCTGAAACGAGTGCAAAATGTAGAGTTCTGTAAAGTCTGGGATATATTTAAATTGAAAAATGTTGCCCGGGACTTTAGCCGCAAAATGAACAAATCACACAGTAACTACAGTGCTCCCAAATTGATAATGCGCAAAATTTCGTAATTTTTCGGCAACGGTCATCGGTTCCCGAGCGTCGGAAGAGCAGCTGCAAAGCGCTGTTTTTAGGGTTCCGTAGTCAACAAGGAACCCTTATAGTTTCGGTCTATCCGTCCGTCTGTCTGTCTGTATGTCTGTCCGTCTGTTTGTCCGTCTGTCTGCCCGTCTGTCTGTCTGTCTGTCCGCGGTGTTGCGCAGTGACTATAGGACCTACAAAGCTGTGATTTGGCATGAATGCATATATTAATAATGCCGACAAAATGGTACATGAAATCTTAAAAAAATAATTTTTTTTATGGTACCTTCCCTACACATCAAGCGGGGATGAATTTTTATTTCGCGTCCACCCTATCGTGTGGGGTGTCGTTGGATAGGTTTTATAAAAATATTACGAGTATTCATAGATCATTTTCCGATTTAGGGATCCGTTTGTGAAATATTAAGTTTTAAAGTGGAAAAATCGTTAGAGTCCAGTGTCCCCCCCTTCTACCAGCTAAACGGTTACTTCTGGAAATGTGAAAAAATTCACAGGAGTAGGAAATATGCTGAATTTAAAAGGAAAACTATCACGGCTAATAAGTTAGTCATAAGTTATTGTGTAATAGTCGATCGAAAGGAACTTTTCGTTCAAATTCCTTTGAAAGTAACTGAGATATGATGTTGTTAGTAGTGTAAAACACGTTATAAATGTACATTCATTGACCATAAAATTTAAAAAACTAGCGGTACTACGGAACCCTATATTGCGCGTGGCCCGACACGCACTTGGCCGGTTTTTAAACTTAACTTTAAGATAAACTCCGCTTTGCGGCGACGTAGAGGCGCCAGACGTTGCTTGGACGTTACTATGGTAACGTCACTGGCCACGTCGCGATGGCTTCCTGGTGAGTTATAGCACTTATTGACGGACCGGCGACAGCGGACAGCCACTGGGTATATGATATTTACTTCTATTCCCTTTGAACAAGGTGCAAAATGCGAGTGCATTGATTGGGGCTCTTACGTTTCATAGATTTGGGTGTTTTCATGATTACGACAATTAGCGAAGATTTGCATGCGCATTAATAAATTTGGGAGTACTGTATGCATTTTACCTTAGTGATCACCATCTTATATTCTTTCTCGAGACCTAGGGTACAGGCTACAGTCGGTTCAGTGGTCCATATGTAAAGAGCAGTCAGACTCAATTTAGTCTAGTATAATATAGAAGCGTATGGAAAAATATTAGGAAATCAATATATTTATCTAATTATTCTTTTACGGTGCAACTTAAAAACTGAAAATCGAACACTGAACGTCTGGTTAATGGCATAGGGGAATTGTGCTTAAGATGACATACTTTTTGTTTGAAGGTAAATATTTAAAGTAAAATAAGTCACATGAGATCAGTAACTTACTTTTCTAAATAAATGATTCATAAACAACTAAATTAAACAGTTATAGAAAAATCAACTTAATATATAACATTAAAAAAAACGTAAATTGCACGTTAGGTCTACGAGTGTAAGATGACATATCGATATGGTAAGACGACATACTATGATTCCTTAGATTTTGATGGTATGTCGTCTAATACAATACGTAAATGCAAGCTGCATTATCATCCCTCTAGTTGTCAGTGGTGTAAGGATTCTTAAGTTCTTCATCATCGTCAAAAAATATACAATGCTTTTGTTATGTACCGATTTGGCGGGGATATAAGTAATTATAGTATGTCATCTTAAACCGACGCCTAGTATGTCATCTTACCAAATTAGTAATAGTGGGTACATTTCAATTTTGTAAAAAAAATACCTAACGTTAGAACACGCTTTTGTTAATATTTGTGGCCCATAAGAATCCATGTCCATAATAACAATATGTAACAAGGAAAGATTCTGACCTTATACGTTTTTTCACCACAAAACAAAAGTGCAAGAACATTTTTCTGTCATCAAAATTAGGAAAACCTTTATTACTTTGTAAAGTACGATCCCTGTCCGGCATTCTATGTTGGGCTACTAGGGGCACACTGAGGTGCTCCATAAAACGTCACATGTTCACAGAAAGCACAATTATTTAAACGAAATTATATATATATATATATATATAGCATATTAAGCGTAAAAGGACATCATATTCGATACTTATCTCGGTGCCTGTCATGATGTTCGATAAACAGATGCGAAATTTTGCTCTCCAGAATAATCTTATTGCGTCATATTGCTACTAGGTTTTGTGACGATTCATAGACGAGTCTAGTTTTCTTCGCGTGAATCTACTGATAGCCACACAGTGCTGGAACTGTACATTTTTTCGAATCGTATATTATCACACCGAGAATTGAAAATTGTACTATCAGAGAAGTTGATTCATACTTTCATAGGCAGATGGCGGACCGAAGTAAATTGGTCGCGTTTTGTCAAACCCAGTTATCAAAATATCACGAATTACATGGAATTGACATAATTCAACCAAATGAATTTGGTCTATGAACTGCCTATGAATCAATTTCTTCGATGGTACCTAAATTTTAAAATTACGCTGTGTACCGGTAAATGTTCCAGAACATAGAATTTTCCATCCAGTCTTAGTTAAATTTAATCAAAATCGACTTAGCTTAACTTAATGACTTAGCTTCTAAGGGTCAAATCAGACCGCAACGCGACGCGTAGATGCATTTCTAAATTTGTATAGATTTGACAGATTTGCACGACGTCTCATGAAATCTGTCAATTCAGTACTTTAGAAACGCACATCTACGCGTCGCGTTGTGGTCTGAATTGAAGCTTAGTAATACACACACACACAATACACACTTTCGCTTTTATTACTCTGGATGCAGAAATATGAATCATTATAATTCAATACAAAGAATTGTATACCGCTCTACAAGGTCAGAGATTATCACACGCAAAGAATGTACACTACTGTGCTGCAAAAACTATTGGACTTGTAAGGCTGGGTTCACACGATAGAAAACTATGGTTTTTAAATTAGGTGTAAGTAGAGAGAACTAACACGACGATCAAAATCAAATAAGAAAAATAATATTTCAAAAGATAAAACCGACTTCAAAATTACGTAATTAAGAAATAAAATTCCCTATCTCAAAAACTACTAAACCGATTTTGATGAAATGGGAATATGCAGTATTCCCTAAGTTGAACGATACCAAGTACAAGAAAAAAAAATCACTTAAACCGAACTTGTAGTTCCAGAGATATGCGAACACAAACATAAAAACATACATACACTTTGGGCATATTTGTTCAGACGCTGATATAGACTAACATATACGAAAACTAGGCAGTTGAAATATTACATACATACGGGTCGAATTTATAACCTCCTTTTTTGTAGTCGGTTAGAAAAAGAGTGAAAAAATGCAGTTTAGTTTATTTGTTGCAAAGTTGAGGGAATCCCTACAACACTCTTAATTACTTTACCTGACTGCTTTTCAATTTGCCCAGACTTCGCTACAGAACAAAATATTATTTATTTTTAAAGGTAGTTTGTAAAGTCTCACAGTAAGGTAAAACTTTCTATTATTTTTAACTGCTGACCGATCTTAATCACATTAAATATGTTAATTAAAGAATATTTTTTTATTTGTTATATAATATGTCGCAGTCATCTGGTTCAATCTACGATTCGATTGAATGCCTAGCGCATTCATTGAATGCCACCATTCAATTAAATGACTCGGCTGAACGTCGATTGAACGATCGTCATTCAACGTCCAACTAGTTAGTAAGTCCAACTAGTTGTAACATAGCCCTTTGAAGATAGCGGACATGAATCCAGTCAGGTAATTGAACGTATTTAATTTTTTCACACTGCGGCGCTAGCAGTCACTACAACAAATATGAAATATGGCGTCAAACAGCTCGCACAGCTGATAGCATTGTGTTAATATTTTGTCGATTTAATTTACTTTATAGTGCTTTATTTGTAATAAAATAATATGACAGTGTGTATTTACCTATAACTCCCCCGTCAACGACTACTTAAAAAATTATAGCATCCCATTTAATGAATTCACTATAATATGACTTTTAGTCAAGACGTTAAACGTCACAGCCAACGTCTTGACGAGTTGTCCTTTTAGTCATTCAATTTAATGGTGTCATTCAATAAAATGCGCTAGTCATTCAATCGAATCGCAGATTAAACTAATAACTATTAATTTAAAAAATTAATAGTTATTCCGCACCTGTATGTGTGTATGTGTGTATGTGTCTAGTGTCTATGGTAACGTGTAGGAATTATAAGTGAAATAATTTTATGTCAAGTATACAGGTTGTAACAAAACTAAGTGAAAATACTTTAGGGTGTGTATGAGTTCTCTATATCAGGGCATCCCAAACTGTGCGTCGCGACGCCCCGGGGCGTCGCGACATTGTCCCAGGGGCGTCGCATGTCAACACAACCAAATATGTCATTCACACATCCCCGGTTTCAGAAGCTATGCTCAGAAAAGCAAGCGCATCCTTCATATTAGCCAGCCTTGCTTTAATTGGCTTTAATAGCTTACATAAATTATATCTTTTTTAATTTTTATGCTTATGTTTTGATTTGGTCACTATTTCCTAATAAAAATGTAAACGTCCAAATAGTGTTTTTATGATAACTTATGTAGACTGGTTCTAAAATTGGAAAGTATTTTTGGGGGCTGGGTTGAGGGGCGTCGTAAAGAAATGGCAAAGTCCCAAGGGCGTCACAGTACAAATAAGTTTGGGAAGCCCTGCTCTATATAGAGTTCGGTGTGGAAGTAGCAGCGCTGAATGAGCATTTTTTTTCACTTTTGTTTTTTTTTTATAAAATAAGGGGGCAAACGAGCAAACGGGTCACCTGATGGAAAGCAACTTCCTTCGCCCACGGACACTCGCAACATCAGAAGAGCTGCAGGTGCGTTGCCGGCCTCTTAAGAGGGGATAGGGTTTTGGGAATTGTATGGGGAAACTCGTGACGCTGGAGCGCTTGCCCATACAAATCGCAAATAAATACTCTTTCAGAGCTGCTATTTTCACAGTGAACTCAATTAAAGAGACATGCCCACCCTAAAGTATTATCACTTAGTTTTGTTACACCCTGTATAATCGAGTACAAATCGGATTGGCGACACCACTTTTCGCAGTGCGCACGTTCCCTATAGGAGTTCCAAATTATCTCTGTCTCAATTTCAGCCTCATGTAGCGCCCCGGCCGTTGGGCCGGATTTATATTTTTTATGAGTATATAGGCTACTTTAATTTTGCCGCCTCTGCGAACTCTGCCGCCTTCCTAGGACGCTGCCGCTCATAGGCCATGGCCTATAACAATACCTCCCACACCGGTTTCGGTGACGGTGACCCGTTTCATTGAAACCGAGCCAGTTTGACGACCTCTGTGGCTCAATTGGTTGAGTGTGGCAGCTCAAGCCGGGGGTCGCGGGTTCGAATCTCGCCGACGGAACAAAAAGTTTTCAATGTTCCCGGGTCTGGATGTATATTAAATATGTGTTTGATATAATAAAAATCTTAAATATATGTATAGTATAAAAGTATAAAATACATTTCCTATAATATAGTCCTTCAGGTACTTAGCACGGGGCCAGACTGACGTGGTGTGAAGCGTCCATAGTCTATTGTATATTACGCAAGAGTAATTTTATAGTGCCCAAGTGTGTGTGCAGTACACAAGAGCACTCTCTGTTCCTTTACTCTCATAACCCAGTAGGACGGACGACCAATACGACTGGCGAGAGATCAGGTGCAGAACCGACTTTTTACATGCCCATCCGGACGCATGGATCATCTTACTTGTCAGACAATCAGGTGATCAGCCTGCGTTGTCCTAACCAAACTTGGAAATAACTTGTTTCCAAAGCGGGAATCAAACCCACGACCTCCGAGAGTCAAGAGCCAAGCTCTGAACCACTGGACCACGGAGGCGTTATAGGACGCTACCGCTCATAGGCCATGGCCTGTACTGCCTATATCGAGAGCTGGCCGGCCGTGTAGACCCAGCCTATCCCTATCACGGGTTAAGGGCAGGCGGTATCAGTGATGGACAGTATCAGGCGTTATCGCCACTCCAGATATCATAAAATTGAAGCTGTACATCTCTGGCCAGTTACTTCGGTCGCGGACGTACCTGCATCGCGGTCAGAATGCACTGTGAGTACATAGGCTATTATTTTACTTTTTTTTTTTTATGAAATAAGGGGGCAAACGAGCAAACGGGTCACCTGATGGAAAGCAACTTCCGTCGCCCATGGACCCTCGCAGCATCAGAAGAGCTGCAGGTGCGTTGCCGGCCTTTTAAGAGGGAATAGGGTAATAGGGGAGGGTAGGGATGGGAAGAGAAGGGAATAGGGGAGGGAAAGGAAAGGAATAGGGTGGGGGATTGGGCCTCCGGTAAACTCACTCACTCGGCGAAACACAGCGCAAGCGCTGTTTTACGCCGGTTTTCTGTGAGAACGTGGTATTTCTCCGGTCGAGCCGACCCATTCGTGCCGAAGCATGGCTCTCCCACGTATAACTATAATATATAATTTCTTTTAGGCTGATTTAAGAACAATAAAAAATACTTAATTGAAAAATAAGTCGTCAGAATTTTTTTAAATTCAATTTAAGAGCTTGTAATAAAACATAGAAATTATTATTATTTGTCATAAGAAATTAGATATGAAAGCATTTAAAAAAACCAAGTAGGTAATATCAGAGGTAATATCATACTTTTTAACCAAATTTTTTAAATGTGAACTAAAACTCAGTAGCAATGATGGTATCGCAAAATCTTTCAGTAAATATTTTCGGGTGTTACGTAATACGTAACGTCTAAAAAAAGTAAGAAAGGCCAGAACCCTTCAAGCGACTAGATTACTGCTTAGAGCTAAAAATATCTCCTTCATTTAATTTATTTGCAAAAGCTGACTATTTTAAGGAAAGTAAATTTTCAGTAGCCATTGACAGTATACACCCAAATCACGTAGCACCATCGCCATGTTAGGGTTCGAT
Source organism: Cyaniris semiargus (assembly GCA_905187585.1). Taxonomy (NCBI): domain Eukaryota; kingdom Metazoa; phylum Arthropoda; class Insecta; order Lepidoptera; family Lycaenidae; genus Cyaniris; species Cyaniris semiargus. The sequence continues at coordinate 14,948,636 of LR994560.1, read as the reverse complement.
GGGTCGAGTAGAGTGTCTAAAATACAAAGGGTTAAAGTTTTGGGGTGAAAAAACCCTACCCTTTTCATGAAACACCATAATGGAGGCCTAGTAACTGCTTTGAATCAATGTAATAGGAATAATTATGTTCAGAAAAGTAACAAACGCCAAAATAGCGCAATTGTAAGGATGACTCATTATAAATTAACGCGATAAGCAGTAGCGGCGTTAAGGTGCCCATACACGGGACAATTATCGTGACGATTTGTCGCCTCGATGTTAAAATCGAACGAGTAATTGTACATGTGTGGCAATATCGCAAACGATTTTATGGTCAAAAGATCGATTGGACGATTTTCTTGACGATCGATCGAAACGACAAATTGTCCCGTGTATGGGCACCTTTAGGGGCGAGGGCGACGCTAGGCAACCGCCCAGGGCGGTTAAAAAGGAGCGCTGAAGGCAGGTAGGAAAGCCTACGGCGCGCCGTAGGCTTTCGCCGCGGCGCCTACCTACCGGCAGTCCAGCACCCTGCAGTTCGCCGATGAAATCTCGGTGCTGCATGCTGGTAGTGCTAAAACCGGCACTGGCGATAAGTATTACATAACTATATAAAATATTTCTTAAACTCTATAAAAATTTACAAGAGGTCTACAGACTTCTAACAGACATTAACTCATTAATGTTCTTCAAAATACCGACTATAACTTAAAAATATTATGTTCATGTCAGCAATCGATATGTCAGGTTTAGTCAAGGGTTCGTAAGGTTATGTAATCCACTCCTAAACAGAGTTTAATATTTAATTTTTATATGCTTTTTGTCGTCTTCAAATGTGAATTTAGCTCAGTCGAACCTCAAACTAATCTGAAACTGTATTAATTAAGTTTTACCTATCATTAATAAATCCACACTTTTAAGTCGACGAAGTTCTTAAAGATTCTGTGTAGATAATTGTTACGTAAAAACCATCACAAAAAACCGACATCAAAAGTATATTTATTACAATACGCCATTACAATAATATGAAACAATGTTGAGAAATCAATTTTTACACCGCCTATCTGTATCTTGAAGAGCTATTATTGATAAAATATCTTATTATTGTCGAGATACAAAGAAAATAGATAGGAATATTTCGTAACACATTGTTTTCCTTGGCGGAGCAAATAGGAATACCTAAGTACTTGAATATTTTTATAACGAGTATTTTGTAAGAAATATCTTCAATAGTTAATATGCAACTACCTACACGGTTAATCGGTAAATGTAATATAAAATATTATATTTATTATTGAATATTATCCACACTAATATTATACACGTGAAAGTGTGTATGTCTGTTTGTTGCTCAAACCGCTTAACCGATTTTGCTGAAATTTGACTTTGAGGCCCGAGAAAGTATGTAAATAAGTAGCATACTTTTTATCCGTGTGAAATGTACGGTTTCTACGCGATAAAACAAATTTTGGGCGTAACGGAGTTGCGGGCGTCATCTAGTTGTAAATATAAAAAAATGGTTATGTAAGCAATTAATAACTTTAGATAATAATAATTAAATGCTAAAGGCTAAAGACTTGAAAATAAAGTTTCGAGAGTCAAGACCCTAACGCAAAGGTCTATTCTTTTCTGTTTTTTACTTCTAGAGTTGTAAAGCAAACTTATTTTTATACGGGTAAGTAAATAGTAATATGAGAAGGAAGTTATATCAACAGACAACAAGTTAAAGTTCGCTATAAGTTAAAAACACAAATGCTCTGCGTACAACTCACTATAACAATATCTAGTTCTTGTAACACTCACGAGCTAGTCTTTATGAAGTTACTTTTATGATCCTTAAACTTAAAAAATAAACTTAAACTTAATATAATTACACGTAGCATGATATCGTTCTTTACAACGCTTTTTAATATTGTCACTGTCGATATATTGTGATTAAAATAACGATAGACAATAGTTTTCGGTGGGGTAGCTAACAAACTATAATTTGGAGTCCTGCGATGCGATGCCTTTTTAAATAATCCATTTAAAAGTGAAGTTAATTTACTAAACTAGAAGATACTTACAAAAATTGACAGACATTCGAGCCGCGGTGTTGATTGCTATTCCAAAGAAATTAATTTCATCATCTTGACGCCTAGCGTTGCTATGACCCTTTTTGCACGTACCGGTAGACGGTTCTGGCTAACCGGGAACCGGAATCTGTGAAAACGCAAGTATTCCGAAACATACGAGTCATTTTCATGTTGAAATCTATCTTCCAGCGATAATACTCCTCGTCGCGCTGGCGTCGTGCGCCTCAGCCGTCTCAATCCCCCTGAGACAGAACCCGGAGACGCTGTGCATTGGCCAGGAGAACTTCCTTCGCATCGCCGACGTCCAAAGCTGCGTGCACTACTTCCAGTGCTATGCCGGTCGCTCCTACCTCATGCAGTGCCCTATGGACACGTGGTTCAACGAGCGGGAACAGGTATTGACTGAGTATTCTAGAGTTTTTTACAGTTCTAGACTCTAGAGAATTGTAGAGTTTTTTAAAGTTCTCGGAAATCTTCTCTCTTTCAATTTATAATTTTATATATTTCTTTTAAACGCTCAATACGCTTACAATTTCGACTTATGGAATTATCTCCCTGAACTGAGCTGAAATGTAACTGAAGATCATTACCTACCTAAAACAAAATTCGATATGTTCTCTCCTACCAAATGTTACAAAATTTTGCATTAACATTTTACGGTCATAACATTCTTTGTTAACTTTCAGATTTGTGATCGATCTGAGGCACCAGAAGGATGTCTGGTAGAGCCGCAGCCGGAACCACAGCCTGAGCCCGAACCAGAACCAGAACCCGAGCCAGAGCCCGAACCCGAGCCGGAACCGAAACCGGAATCTGAGCCAGAACCAGAACCGGAATCTGAGCTGGAACCAGAAGAGTTACAAATGGAATCTGAGGAAGATTCTGAAGAATCTCCCGAAGACAGTGAAGAGCAGGATGAGGTAGAAGAATTCAAATTACAGCATCACCACCATGATCACGAGGAACACGACCATGACCATGAACACAACCACGACCACGACGACCATGATCATAACGACCATGATCATGATCATGACCACCATGATCATAACGACCATGATCATGATCATGACCACCATGATCATGATCATCACGATCATGATCACGAGCATAACCATGATCATGAAGTTGAAGGATCAGGTGAACCTGAGGGTTCGGAAGAGGATGATGCTGTAGTAGGTCTGATTAGAGCTAGGTTCATTAGACAACAGGAAGAAATTGAAGAGGAAGAAGATATTGAGGGTCTAAAAGCCGTAAAACGTCAAAATGACGGTGGCGACTTGGAAGACGAAGACTTAGAGGGAGCTTTAACACAGGAAGATATTGAAGTAGAAAATGACGATGAACTAGAAAACAAGCAGGAAGAAACTGATGATGATGAAGACATTGAAGAGGAAGCCCGCAAAAGGCACAGAAAATCAACAAAGCAAGATGATGCAGAAAATGAAGAAGAAGTCGAAGAGGGATCCAGCAGACAGGAGGAAGTAGAAGAGGACGAAGAGGAGCAAGTTGAAGACCGGAAAAAGACACGAAAACTTAAACAAGAAGAGGTTGAAGAAGACAATGAGGAAGAACTTGATAGTAGACAAGAAGAAGTAGAAGAAGAAAACGAAGAAGTGGATAGCAGACAAGAAGAGCAAGATGATGAGGAAAACAACCAAGAAGACTTAGTGAAGAGGCTATTCAGATTTTTCAAACAAGAAGAACAAGACGAAGAGAATGAGGATAGTGAAGAAGAAATTTTAAAGAGGTCTCGCAGATCAATTCTGAAGCAAGAAGAGCAAGATGAGCAAGAAGGTGATGAAGAGGAATTAAGACAAGAGGAAATTGAAGGCGAGGTTGAAGAAGAAGAGTTGAAAACGCAAGAAGAAATTGAAAAGGAAGAAGAAGATGAAATGAAAAGGCAAGAAGAAGTTGAAGACGAGGAAGATAATGAAGAAGAAATGAAAAGGCAAGAAGTGATGGAAGATAATGATGAGGAGGAAATGAACGGGCAAGAAGAAATCGAAGAGGACGATGAAGAAGAATCAAAGAGACAAGAAGAAATAGACGAAGAAGAAGATCAGGATGAACCCCAAAGGCAATCATTTTTCAAAAGAATTTTCCGAGTTTTCGCTTGAAATGTTTGCATATTTCAAAAGCTTTTCTACTTATAACGCTGTCTTGAAATGAAGTGGGTAGAAATAAATTATTATTAAATTATTATGATAATTATTATGTTAAGTGCTTGCGCGATTAGGATCACATTGTGCAAATTTGTAAATAAACTGACGTGAGTGAGTATTTATTAGAGTTACATATTTTATTTCCCTGCCCTTATAAATATATCAAAGGCAACGCCATTTAAAAAACCTACAGCTCGAACATTTTATACAGGGTGTAACAAAACTAAGTGATAATACTTTAGGGTGTGTATGAGTCCTCTGTATAGAGTTCACTGTGAAAGTAGCAGCGCTAGCAGAGTAATTTTTTAAACTTTTGTATGGGCAAACTCATGCGCGCTGGGGCGCTTGCCCATACAAATCACAAAAAATATTTGCTCTTTAGCACTGCTACTTTCACAGTGAACTATATGTAAGGGACACATACACGCCCTAAAGTATTATCACTTAGTTTTGTTACACCCTGTGTAATTAAAATATAAAAATTACAGAAAAAATATTGAACTACAATCACGACATACTATGTTTATTTTTATTTAACTTTGTATCTCCCTCAAATTACACTTTAGAAGGTTCTACTCTTAAACAAAATCATCTTAATTTTCCACGTAGAACAAGCCAATAGGCTTCGCCTCTGAATATTCTGTGAATTGAAAAAAAGTAGGGGCCGTCAAGCTTTTTTAAAGGTGCATTCATTGCGGATTACACAGCAGCCGCGTCTTATGGGTTTTTAACGTGTGGCGTATGACACGTGAGCCGTGTCATTTAGAAAGCGATTGTATCTCCCTCAAATTACACTTTAGAAGGTTCTACTCCGAACAAAACCGTCTTAATTTTCCACGTAAAACAAGTATATAGGCTTCGTTTCTGAATATTCTGTGAATTGAAAAAAGTAGGGGCTATCTCCTTTTTTAGCCCGGCCGTACATTATCCGAAATTTCTGATCAGAAAAATTCGGACGCCCGCCAGAACGCACTCTGTTCATACATTTTCTTGTGGACCCCGCATACTATCAGAATTCTGACGTGTCAAAAAGTATGAGCATCCGAATTTTTCTGATCAGAAATTCGGATAATGTGAGGTCGGGCTTTTTAGTAGTAAACTTTTAAGAAAATAAAGAAGTAATATTGGGAGTCTATATTATTCTATATTATTTTAGACTTTCAAGTTCTCGCAATTTTTTTTAAAACAATAATGTAGAAAAATACTTGCGTTGACATCAAAGTATTACTAATCCACTAACTAATCCAGTAAACAAATCGATATATATCGAGAAAACTTAGTTTTTATGTATGGAATAGGCTAGTTCATATATTCTTTTTATTAATTTATTAAAAAGTTCCTGCTTAGATAAGCCTCGCCGTCGCCGTGTAAAAAGAAACCTTGTGCTTTGGCAATGCGGTTAATTTTTGCTTTCATCTATAAACAATCAAAGTGCATAAAAAATGGTGAGTGCTAGTTGAGGGTTGGGAAACAATAGACGTTCTATTTAATATACTCATTTTTCTAACTTTGAAACCTACAAAAGGTTTGCAACATCTGAATAAAAAAATCGCTTACCTACCATTTTCAGGTTAACACTTACGGCCGTTCCCAATATTCAATCTATCTCTGGTTTGACATACGACCGATCGCAGCTAACATTGAATTGACATGAAATATATGTCTCTAATGTCTAATGAGAGCTATTCCTATCTCTAGTAGGGCAAAACCAGAGATAGATCAAATATTGGGAACGGCCGTTAGTAAAACTAGTCGAAATCAACTCAAAACAACGTAGCCTTCCGTTAACATCAATGGTTTGGGCTCATCTAAATAAATCAAGTTAATACACGCGTAAAAACCAAGAAAAACAATAAACCTTTTTGAACGTGGCGGGTGACACGGTAGCCGTGTCATCTACTTCTATGGCGTATGACACGGCTAACGTGTCACGAGAAAATTGTATGCCGCCACGACTGAAAGTCTTCAAAAATGTGCGCCGCATTGAATCGGTTAACTATTAATTTTTACCCTCATTATATAAACACTGAAATATGGAATCTGGCTTAAAATAATATAATATAAAAATCTTTCAATAAAATTAATATTAAGTTCTAATTTTAGTTACCTTTCTCATCTTAGTATCTGCTAAGGTGCCATCGAAGAGCTTCATAAACGCGCAGACTAGACTTCTTTTGATTTTTATTAATTTATAACATTTATATTTACAAAGTTATGTCTTATCGCTCTGAGATCTTGGATTATATGGATGCAATAAAACAAGTAGGTACCAATTTTAGCAATTTATTACATCATTATTATACAAAATAAATTTCAAGTACAATAATCATTACATTTATAAGTAACACAACCAAAGCAAAACATTAAACATGAGACATGTTGCCGTATAGTCGGCCTTAAATGCATAAATATAGGTTATGAGAAAATAAGTACGTTAAGTTTGACTGCGATTTCAACATACACTTACTTAGCCAACACGTTTTCTTTATATATTTAAAGAATCGCTAATCAAACATGACATAAGCAAACGATAATATCATTCGTGATTCGACTCATAAAAAGTCCATTTGATGCACTTTTATCGTTGATTATATACAGAAGAAATAAAGGAAACGTGTCGGATAAGTCCAGTGAAATCGACAGAAATCAGATTACAAAATAAAAAAATATTACAAAAATAAATATTAAAAGTCAATAACATCGTTAATGTATTGAATATTTAGAAAAATGAGAATTATTTCGATGCAATCAGTTAAAATGGCCGAAGCTAGCAACACTTTTCGATATCAAACTTTCAAAACAAAGACGACGGAAGCTTTTCCCCTTACTAATAAAAGCAACAATATGAATATACAATGTTTTATCCTTAAGCGCGTGTTCAGACCAAACTGACTATACGCCGCCGAATGTGAGCACTGAGCAGGCTCACTGGGAGCCCCAGTGTGAACGTGAAAATATACGGTATCGAATGTCCGCGCCTACGCCTAGCGTAATGGCGTATTGTCGGTTAGGTGTGAACGAAAAAGTGAATATGTATGGAAATACAATAAACTGCGTAACGTTCGCTCACATTCGGCGGCTCACAGTCGGTTCGGTATGAACACGGCCTAACTGCCAAGCATCTCTTTTAGAGTATCAGACAGAGACAAACAATGTCGTTTCCATATTTTTATTAGTAGTAGAGACTAGAGTGATAGAGTTTGCCTCCATTGAAGATTGTTCGACATGTATTCCTAGCTAGTCGGCCAGAGATAATTAGAATTAGTCTATGGTACAGTCAAGTTCAATGGTCCGCCTCAGTTAAGACCGGCAAGGATGTTTTGGCACGTTGATGACATGGGGGATGCGAAACAGCTGGAATATACTTGGATCGCATCGACAGAAGGCCATGAGTATGAAACGGCTGTCTATTAAATTACAATTTGCAATATGACCGCGCCAATACAGCCTTATAGGTCTACAGACATTAGACAGTGGTTACACGAGAGATATGTGATGTATATTTCTTAGACTGAGAATACATACAAACGATTAAATTCACTGATGTGGGCGAGCCCCGTTACAATCGATATCACAACATTTTGTATATATTTTCGTATCTAAGAATAAATAAGCCTACCCTAAAGCGTATAAGACGTAGCGTATATAGGGCCAAAAGGTACGGTTTCTTACTCTACTTGGTGCGACAGAGGAGGAAGATGCGCCACCATAAAAATATCACTTTGCCGCCAATTGTCATACGAGCACGATAAAAATAAAACACATTTACAACAGAAACAGATTAGAATACAGTACGAGTTTAAAGTAAATAAATAAAAACTATATACAAAGAGTGCTCATGTGACAAGGACGGGGACAATTCCGACCGTCAAATCCTTCAGCTCGCTACTATCCTAACTCGGTAAATATCACGTGAACGAATACATAGTTACAATTCGTTAGTACAAAAAGTTACTGTTTCTATTCCTATAAATTTTTAAAGCGTGCCCCTAACATTATTGTATCAAATCCATCGTTCAGTAAAAAAGTACGAAACGTTCGCTTGTAGAAAAAAACGGTTGCAGATTTGACTTCAGCTCGGTACAGTTGCTGATTTGACTTCAGCTTGACAGTTGCTGAATTGACTTCAGCTCGATAGTTGCTGATTTGACTTCAGCCGTACAGTTTCTGTTTTAGCCCGCTAGAGGGCGTTGAATCGACTCATATTCACGGCGAGTGGGTCAAAACAGGCCGATGTCCTTCTTCAAGTTGGTTTGTTTCCACGCGGGCAGCCCCGCAAACTCCTCTTTGGTCATTCCAAACGCCTCCTGTAATTACATAACGGATATTTTTAGAACTTGCCAACACTATTGCTCTTTTCGATGAAAAATATATTGTGCATTAAAAAAATATTTATTTTTTATTTACAAATACTTTTATTTATAGTTGAAGTATTATAACTATTATTATTCAAACTCTATGTCAAGGTCATTCCAAACGCCTCCTGTAATTACATAACGGATATTTTTAGAACTTGCCAACACTATTGCTCTTTTCGATGAAAAATATATTGTGCATTAAAAAAATATTTATTTTTTATTTACAAATACTTTTATTTATAGTTGAAGTATTATAACTATTATTATTCAAACTCTATGTCAATTTACTATCTAAATATATTACTGAAGATAATGGTACTACATAATCAAATCTAGATCTAAATAGGTGGAACTTTATATATATCGATATTGTAGAAGTAAATAATTTTCGACATGCAAGCTGGTATTGCCTGATATTTTGTCACGTCGCAATCGAGCATAATTTGTCAGAATTAACCAATTCACACCTTCGGTAAGACAAGTGCACAAGCTTCAAATTTTCATTGCCCATATTATATACATCTGCAATACCTGGAAGTCCCCATCGGTGAGGTGTTTCTCGAGGTGCTGGGGGTCCACGTGGTCAGGTAGGGGGCGGCGCTGCAGTGCGGCTAGAGGCAGCAACGCGCCAGCGCCGCTCAGCCGCGCCAGCTCCCGCGCGCCATCGAGGTACGAGCCGGCCTTCCACCCGTGCTGTACAGTATACGTGCTCCCATACCAGTTGTATAAGCTTAGTGTGTGCTACAATAGCATGGCCAGTAGCGGTATAAAACACTTGATAGCTAATGCATTTTTTTTTATTTCAAGGGCCACCAGATGGTTGTTTGTGTGTATTGAAATAGGTATTTATAATGGATTTGAGAATCGTTCTTTAATACGATAACTGCCTCCTGATGTCTGTTTAAGAGAACTGTTTAACCCGGCGTGAGTGTGGCAGGGTATGTCATACCCTCCATGTTACTAATTTGCGTGCATTTTTCATTTGTGGCCTAGAAACATGTTGTTGCTTTGAGTAGCTGGAGGTGAAGGAGTGCGGGATTGGATAGTGGCATGATCGTAGTGTCGCGGCACATAACTTTTTCTGCTATTTTAATTTACTTTCTTTGTTTCATTATAGATTTAAATTAAAAAATGGACGTTGACACTGCAGAAAACCGACTTCGATCAATTCTGTCTTTAACTTACGAACATTTGAAGTTGCGGAAAGACCAAAAAAATATTTCGACATATATAAGTACGTCAGAGAATCTCTTCCCAGGTCAACGTACCACTTTCTTTCACTCAAAATCTTCCTGGTCGTTATGTTAGTTGTGGAGATTGGCCATACAAAAAGGAATGGAAGAAATAATATGCATGTGCAAGCTGTACAAAGGCGATATTATGTATGGAGCATGCAACTTTTTCTTGCAAAAACTATGCTGAATTGAACTCCAGTTCCTAAGATGTTCCTAAATATTTTTGCTATTTTTTCTTAGTTTATATAGTTACTTATTTCATGTTGCAAAACAGCTTAATTTTTTTTTTTTCATAAAAAAAGTTTTTTTTAGTTCTTTTGAAGTTTATTTGAGAGTGTAAATTTTTTTGTTGAAAATACATAGTGACTTGTTTATAGTTAAGTAAAATAACAAAAATGTTAAAATGACACAGATGTTTCAATTCAAATATGTTAAAATATAGTTAATTATTATGATACAAAATAATGAATTTAATGCTCTTTCTTAAAAATCCGGTTTCACAGCAAATATTGTAAGCGGGTATATCATACCCTGCCACATACTCCTTGTTACATTTGTTCACCACACTCTCGCCGGGTTAATATGAAAAGTTTTTCTAAAGACAGTAAGATCGAGCGCTAACTTGAGACGCGACCGTCATATTTCTTTGTGTGTGTGAGTCTTCATGTGTTTTATATGATATTAGAAACCATTATTTGATTTGTTTAACTGTAAATATTGGCTACGTTATTTTTGATTTTCGCCACGCGCTATATGTCTCGAAGGTCTATAACTTGTTTTTGATAGTGTTGTATTTGGAGCTCTTGGTATTAGCGTTTAGCAGTGCATTATTTATAGTATAGAGGTAAGTTTACAAGTTAGCTGCAACTTCGAAAACGTCGACTAAAACGAAAAGTACAGTACAACCATGTTTCTCGAGGTTTTTGAGAGGCACCATTATTATTGGTTTGGTTGGCTTGGTTTTTCTATAGTAATTGACATACCTTCTTACGGCCGTTCCCAATATTTGATCTGTCTCTGGTTTTGCCCTACTAGAGATAGGAATAGCTCTCATTAGACATTAGAGACATATATTTTATGTCAATTCAATGTTAGCTGCGATCGGTCGTATGTCAAACCAGAGATAGATTGAATATTGGGAACGGCCGTTACTAGTAAATATATGCAGTGTATAACAACTCAAGGCCCACATTTCTTGTCTGTCAAGTAACTTTTTAATGTTCCAAAAGACAAACAGACCTTTAGTATTGTTCACTCCGTGAATATTTTTTATAAGTAGGGGGATTAGAATATCCTCCTGATGTATACATGTCGACAAGGTTTGTTCGACAATGCACACATAGTTATAACTTATAAGGCTAGATTGAATAACAATTAGCCTTCGGTATAGTCAAAAGTTAATTACCATGGAAAAACCCCACTGACCTCCATTATACAAGTACGCTGGACCTATGATACCCACTTTTTTTTGTGCCTATTTGAAGCGGAATCAGCGCCCCCAGTGAGAGGGAAGAGAACTAAATTTGACGTAACTTGCAAATGGCCGCTTAATCGTTATTGGTTGTCATCACTAGTATTAGTTCCAAATACTCTCACTACTGCTATCAGCGCCAATATGGCAACTTTCAAACACAGATTAAGGATTCAAACGTCATTTTTACGTCAAATTTAGTTCCTATCACTCACATTGGGGGAGCTGATTCCGCTTCAAATAGGCACAAAAAATAGCTGTCATTTCAAAGGGTATCATTAGTCCAGCGTACTTGTATAATGGAGGTCAGTGAAAAACCCTCATAAAAACCACAATTTAGTTTTACTGTACATCGTTAAAGGTTTTAATCAACGTCCTTTAGTTAACTCCAAATAGCAATATTCGTAAGTACTTACAGCGATGTTCGCTTCGGCGGCCTCATCGTGTTCCGACCAAGTATCGAAAAGGTTCGTGAACTGCTGCGGTTCAAGGCCGGCCGCGACGATCCGGATATCCGGCTTTTCAGCAATCCGGCTGTCCGGTTTACCGGCGGTAGGCGGGGCGGTGGGCGAGACAGGGGGCGGGGCGTGCGAGCGAGATAGTCGCCAATACGCGTCCGCGGTCCGCAGCGCCGCAGTACGCATCGCCTGCCATCGCGACGCAAACGCTCCGACGCCTGGAATATATTATTATTATTCGTTAAGCAAACATTCTAGAGATTTTTAAGAATTGTGCGTACAACAAATTTACGTAAGACTACATGAGATATATTTTGTCTTAAACTTTTTACTCTATTAGGAATATACTGTCTGATTTTGAGACGGATTTGTAATGTCTTCACTAACATTTCAAGCAATTAGATATATGATTATGATAGGAGCACGTACCTGCGCTGCGCTCGGCGGGCTCTAGCTGTCCGTCCTCGCCGCGCGGCCACCAGCCCTGCCACACCCATAACGCGCAACCATCGTCCGCTAGGAACAACGCTGAAATAGATATGACATTGCAAATTAAATAAATGCTTAATGAGGGAAAAAATGGCCGGTAATAATTTTGATTCACCTAGATGTACCGCAAGTTTAAGTTGAAATACAGAGTTTTAAAGACATTAAGCACATATCGACTGTCGCAGAACGCAAAGAGCGTTTTAATTTATGTGCATGTGACATCTTCATTACGCCAATATTCGTGAGTAATTCGTGAAACTATAGCGAAATCTAGTCCTTACAGTATCCCACAGGTAATTTAACGTTTTGTTTTCGGGATAAAAAGTAATCTACGAGTTAATCTAAGACTTCAACTACTACCATGAAAAAGATCAAAATTGGTAAGTAGTTTTTGCGTGAACGGTAACAAACATACGCAAATCTTTCTTCTCTAAAATTAGTGGTAATAATCAAAACTTACCAGGTTGCGACGCAGAATATAACTCCTTCTGTTCAAATGGGAACGGTGTGACCAAACTTTCATGACGTAGGGGAGACAGCACTTCGTTCGCCTCGAACTGTCCACCCAGATCAGTGAAATGGAACAGCCTAGGCGTCACATCAGCCGCCGGCTCCTTGCCTACACTCATCACGGAATTGTAGTACTGTTTGTTTGTCACGCCCAATCCCTCTAGCACCGCCTTTGGCTCCTCCCCCTCTTTGACTTCCGTTATTTTGACGTTGGCAACATTGTTGCCGAAGAGATAGCTCGATTGCCGCGCTACTAGCTTGTTTGCCAATTCAATAGCTACTTGCTTGGTATGCTTGAGGCTTCGGGCGCCATGCCAGATGTACATGTTGGCAGTTTCGGTATCCACCAATAGCAGTGAACCTCTGCTTCGTAGCTGTCTCACGGAACAGGGTACCTGAAGAAAGTAGGCCTCATTTGTCACATTGCCGCGAGTGATGTACAAGCGATAGCGACTCTTATCGACGTTCATTTTCCCCTGATGCACGATCAGTTTCCCTTGGAAGAGATTCAGGAAGGCAGGAGGTTCGTTTCCTTGAGCTACTCTGACTTGGGGGCCCTTTTCTTTGTCCAACTCAACAGTCAGCAGGGCTGCGGTACCTTTTTCGTTGGAAGACGCGTCTTTGCCCTGCCAATTGAAGTACGCACACCTGTCGCGGCCCGTCACATTATGTTTCGACGGTTTCCCGTTCAGTTCCCGACCCGTCACAGTAATGATATACTCCCAGCGAATGATATAGCTGTCTCCAGAGAAGAATTCACCGATTTCAGCCTCATTTTCGACTTTCTGGTAATCGTTTTCTCGGATCACCCACTTGCAGACCGACTTGGTTTTGATGTCGTAGTGTCTCATGTTCTCCTTATCATAGTAATGGGTGCCACGGCCGATGTGGGAACCCTCTAGAATGAGATCAGGATCCTGGTACTCATTGGACCACATCTCCTCAGCATCACAGGGAGTTATTTCAACGCTGTTGGTCTTATTCTCCTGAGGTTTGACCTTGATGACGCGAGAATAATCGGGCCAGTCCAGGAATTTCTCCTTGAACAGAATAGTCTCCATGTGCTGCGTAATTTTGGACAAGATGGCCCATTCGGGACGAGTTTTAGCTGATTTCACGGATGAATCGGCCCCCTGCCTGGTTCCTTGGGACGAAGCCGCGAAAATCGGATTGATATGACACTCCTCGTAATTGTATCCCTCATCAAACATTTCCTGGGCCAGTTGGGCAGCCCTTCTTCGACTCTCTAGGGGCACATTCTTGCCGTACCAAATATACATTTCGGAGCCGAAGTCAAAAACGATGACCTTGGATTGGTTGAGCATAGCGATCTTTGGCATTTGGCCCCAGTACTCCTGGATTGGGACGAGTTCGTCATCTATGACCTCGTAGCACATGTTGGTTTGAATGATGCAGGACTCAAAAATCTCGTCCTCCTCCGAGGGACCAGTAGGAGCAGGCTCATAGTTCTCTATACCCTCGGTGACTCCCAGTAAAGACCAGAACTGGTTCCAGTGTTTGTTGGAGTAGTTTTTCATTTGCTCGTCGATTTTTATGATGCCGGTGGAGTTCTTGCAGCCCAGGTCTTTGGAATTGATGATGTGCTGCGCGATGTCGGTACTGCGGTTCCTGAAAAGAAGAATAAAGTTTTATTTGTTTAATTATTATTTAAATAAAACTTACAGACACAAGTGTATATTCTGAAAAATCTCGATGTTAACTGAGGCTGAATTGTAGACCATTAGCACAATGAAAGCAGCCTATATTCGTCGAATGCTGGACATAGGCCTCTCTCAATGAACGCCAAGATGGCCGATCTCCTGCTACCCGCATCCAACATGGGCCCACAACTAAACGGAGATCGTCGTCCCACCTAGTTGGAGGGATCATTAGCACATTTAATAATAATTATAAAGGTAATAATTATATACATAGTTGCTAATATTGTCGCATTTAAGAGAGAATAAAGAAATGCCATTGTGTTAAGAGCACACACATAGACACTTAAAATAACCAACAACACCTAAATCGTGCGTTGTGCAAACTGACATGGAAGGTCTCCCTATAAACTACGCATTATGCCACAATATGGCGTAGGTATATGACATACTTCTCAATAACGTTGGCGTACAACCCGATGTATAGGTAGAGCTGGTCGGGCGTCACCAATAGGTAGCAGTCACCGCGATTCACGTTACTGTGGATAGGTTCCACCAAACGAGTCTGTGAAGTAAAGATAAATATATTTTAGTAATCAAAAGATATAAAATAGAAAAGCTTGGTATTGGACGTACTGATTTTTTGCAATAACATAGCAAACTGTGGTCAGAAATGGTAGTTGCAATACTCGAAAATTTAATAAAATTAATATACAATACTTTCAGCAGCAGCAAGCAGTTCAGCGGTTAAAGCGTAAAAAGGTAACAGGCATACACACTTTTCGGATTTATGACATTCAGTAAGGAAATATGGATAAGGATATTACCTGCACCCGTCTTCGTCCCTTCACGTGCAAAAGCATAAGGGCCCGTGTTCCCTGCGCGGGCGCCTGTGCCGCGCTGCGGAGCGCCACGCTAGAGAAGTCCTCCTTACTCGCCAGCGCCGCTAGGGCTTCGGCCGCCAGACCCACGTTGCCTGTTACTGTAAATAGGACATAGTTAAAGATATTTAAAATTAAATGGTCGTGTGGTAAACAATGTATATTGCACACCGTTGCACAGGGCGATTACCGATTTTAGCAGATATTTTGCAGACAGCAAGCGTTCGAGCAGTTGTCACGCAATCGGTTGCTAATCGCTTAAAAAACTTATATTATACGGTGACAAAACTAGCAACAGCCAACAGATAACAACAGCAAATATTAGCTGCTGTAAAGCGCCTGTTCATTACTTGTCGCAAGATAGGTAATCGCCCCGACGAGTTCCTATTTCGATTTTAAGTAAAAAAATTAACTCAGAGTGCAGACTTTTCACGTGAACGGCAACAAATAAGTTACCTAGGTAAATTTGTGAAATTTTAATTAGATTCCATTGCATTATAAAGTAGCTTGACAGATCACTTATCCACGCACCCAGCTCTTTAATTACAATTTTACTATGGCGAGGCGATTTCCGAATGAATATGACCTTTAGGACTTTAAATCTAATCAACATGAACTTAAGTTATTAACTTGAGTTGTGCTAAGATCACTTGAGTTCTGTAACGTTCATCAACCCACCTAGTTTTTGCCCTATGAACCCACCTTTCTCTCTGTGTCCGTTCTCCTTCTGTCCATTCTCTCTCTGAGTGTCAGGTGGCTGGGCGCGGTACCTGTCCCGCAGGTCGGTGCGCGCCGCCAGCGCCCGCAGCGGGTTGCGCGACACGTGCCGCCGCTCGCGCTTGGCACGACGCGCCCACTCGCCCGCCAACCTGCAAATATAATATTTTTCATTTTTATATTGAGATCCCGCTGTCTATGGCGTCCAGGTCTACGTCCAGGTCTAGTGGCGGCGGCGCGCTCGGGGATGAACGACCTGTGTCGCTGCTATCACATTGAGTGACACCTCTCGCATCCTTGTAGCCCTGACTTCATCCTTGTACTCACATCTGTCTGTCCCCGCTGTCTATCGCGTCCAGGTCTACGTCCAGGTCTGGTGTGGCGGCGCGCTCGGGGAAGAACGATCCGTGTCGCTACTGTCACATTGAGTGACACCTCTCGCATCCTTGTAGCCCTGACTTCATCCTTGTACTCACATCTGTCTGTCCCCGCTTTCTATCGCGTCCAGGTCTACGTCCAGGTCTGGTGTGGCGGCGCGCTCGGGGAAGAACGACCCGTGTCGCTACTGTCACATTGAGTGACACCTCTCGCATCCTTGTAGCCCTGACTTCATCCTTGTACTCACATCTGTCTGTCCCCGCTGTCTATCGCGTCCAGGTCTACGTCCAGGTCTAGTGCGGCGGCGCGCTCGGGGAAGAACGACCCGTGTCGCTACTGTCACATTGAGTGACACCTCTCGCATCCTTGTAGCCCTGACTTCATCCTTGTACTCACATCTGTCTGTCCCCGCTGTCTATCGCGTCCAGATCTACGTCCAGGTCTGGTGCGGCGGTGCGCTCGGGGAAGAACGCTCGGAAGGCCTCGTCGTCCGCTCGCGGCACACGCACCTGCGAGCCGCTGCGTTCCGCGCATGACTCCTCGTCTGGAATATAATAGGAGACCATTAAATCAGATTTTGGTAAGTCAGCAGGTTTTGGTAAGTTGGCAGGTTTTGGTTAGCTGGCAGGTTTTGGTAGTTTGGCAATCAACTTTGCTAAGCAGAGAGTAAGAGAGAAAATTGATGTTAAACCGGAATAAACATCACTAGGTCAAAATTGCTTATTTCAGTTGGTGATGCCTATGCCAAATTTATGGAGATTGCTTTGGGGCTTCGTTGCTAACTCTTAAGTGTTTCTTTTCTCCATTCATTAACAGGGCTTGCTATTTGCTGTCTTTAATTGCATTCTTTTATATTTCTTCTTTATTTAAAGGATTATGTGTTCAGTAATACTCACTCTCATCCACCTTGCCGATGGTCTCGCTGACGCTGTGGCTGCGCTTGAAGCTCTCGCGGTCGTTGCGGTCGTTACGGTCAGGCGGCTCCGCAACGACCGCACACGACGCCGACCGCAGCGGCCCTTGCGGCGACTGCGGGGCTTTGCGGGACCTGGAACGCATTAGTTTATACGTGGGAGAGCCATGCTTCGGCACGAATGGGCCGGCTCGACCGGAGAAATACCACGTTCTCACAGAAAACCGGCGTGAAACAGCGCTTGCGCTATGTTTCGCCGAGTGAGTGAGTTTACCGGAGGCCCAATCTCCTAACCTATTCCCTTCCCTACCCTCCCCTATTCCCTTCCCTTCCCATCCTACCCTCCCCTATTACCCTATTCCCTCTTAAAAGGCCGGCAACGCACTTGCAGCTCTTCTGATGCTGCGAGTGTCCATGGGCGACGGAAGTTGCTTTCCATCAGGTGACCCGTTTGCTCGTTTGCCCCCTTATTTCATAAAAAAAAATCCTTTAAGAATAGCTGGTAGTAAATGAATATAACAAGAAGCATTACGATTATTATTATGGGTAGGAAGGGTATTCTCAAGTCGCGGAACTCTGTATGTAGTGGTCATTGACTCCCTGTCAAAAAATTTGTCATTTTCTATACAAACCGCGATTGACAATGAAGTGACAAATGTTTATAGTCTAAGGGTGATATCGTATTTTGCATACACGATGTGAACACAGTATGAATTATATCACTTCAAACTCATAAATAGTCGGAGATTATCATACGAAGAGGTAACCAAGACGTTTTCCGATGTAACTATTATAGTCTGTTTCTTTACAAGAATTCAATTTTATTCGTAAGTTAATAGAATGCAGTGCGAGTATTTTTCATACAGCTCCTAGACTAAAAAGGTCAATGACCGCTGGTGTCACCTTAAAATAATATTTTAACTATAGTAAGTAGTTTGACACTGCAATCAACGATCATGACTTGTCACTTCGAATGCAGGCTTTCTCGCTTGCACGTGAGAGATGGTTAATTAATTCATCAAGCTCCATACGGTCACCGGCGTCCGAGACACAATAGAATATCTATTGTGTCTCGTTTTCCCACGATCGACGGGTTAAGGCCGTACACGTAAGCAAGTTCGTGATAATGGACGTCCCTATAGGCCCTAGGGCAGGGGTCACCAAATGGCGGATCGCGGTCCCCATCCAGACCGCCCGCGCCGCGCCGACCGACATTGTATGCGAATTGCGAACCAAGTATTTTCGAAGATTAACTTCGTTTAAAATAAATTACGGTCACGACTAAGTGATGAACATCTCCAGGATTTAATATATTGTAGCTTGCACCAATTTCAATCCAAAAATCAGTGAGATAATTAGCTACAATAATTGTCACTTTTCTCATTGATATGTAAAAAAATACCTCTGTAATTTTAAACATTGTGCGACTTTTTAGGCTTGAAATTTTAACAAGTCGAGTTACCTTAACCCATTTTATGTATGTAATGTAATTATGTACTTAATTAATTACAGCAAATTAGATCGATCTTATCTGTATGCCTTTGATTTACTTAAAAGTAGAATAAAGGTGAACAAGTGTAGGTCAGACATTCATGTATATGGGAGTACATATATAATATCGTAGTAACTCATAACAATCTTATACAGAAACAACAAAATAAATTACAATATGAATGTCCCTCTAAAACTCGAGAACGGCTGCAAAACTTTTCAACTGGAAAGTTTTTTCAAAATATTGTTTGCATAAACTGTCTGTCAAGAAAGAATAGACGCTGAATCAACTTTCTGAACGTAAGATTCGCGATCTTCGCCTCATATTTCCACAGACAACGTACACTTTAAATATAACCCTGTACTTACCTTTTAGACTTAGGTTATAGGTACTAAGGTTTTAATACTTTTTATGTTATTTAAAAAAGATCTTCGGTGACTCCTCTTTTTTGCCAAGCTGTACGCTAAATTAATGCTTTGGTTATGTTCAACACGCGTCACATTTCGTCACATCTAACGCGGTGAGGTGACGCATCACCGCGTCTAGAACGTAGTAATTAATTCGCTGCGTTTGATCCAATTAACGAAGATTGGACGCACAGATTGTGACGGTATGAATTGTTATGGTCTGATATAGATATGACTTATGAGTATTTTATGCAGTTTACAGCGATACTAGAAAAGACATGGCGCTAGACTCTGTTTAAAATTGAACAGCAACAGTGATGACTCATTTGGGATAGATGGGCTTTTAAGGGTGCGTTTCCACTGACGCGGAGCGGGGCGGAGAAGAGCTTAGCGGTGCCGAATTGACCAATCACCATGCTCGAAATCTTCGCTCCGCTTCAATGGAACAGCACGATTGGTCAATTCGGGCACCGCTAAGCTCCCCTCCGCCCCGCTCCGCGTCAGTGGAAACGCACCCTGATGGTCACAGACTGTATGATTGCAGATTCGATTGCGCAGAACTACAGTATACCGATGCCGTTCATGGGTTTTCAAAGACGAATTTACACGTTCGTATTCGCCTTTAACTGTCCATAGCGGCTCATGGCCTAGCATGTAGAAACTGCATTATTCAGAATATAATTATTCTGTCTCTTGGCGTTGGCGGCAGTGATGGACTAAATCAACGATTGCCCATGATCGACGTCGAATGTGCATGCTGTAGACAGCTGCTCAATTATGTTATCTATCATGACAATGTAAAAAAAAGTTCTTCAAAAGCTTTATAGTAACGAAAGTTCTTTATAAGCTTTATAGTATGAAAGATATTCTGTTTCTTTCTGCATTTCCACGACCTTTTGGATTCCAAACAAGACGTACTTATCTTAATACACCTAGGCCCGTATAAATAGTCAGTACTCAAGATGCATCTCGGTCCCAAGACACGGTTCAGGCTCTGTGATTGGTTGGCTGTCAAAAGTGGGTATCATAGGTCCAGCGTACTTGTATAATGGAGGTCAGTGGTTTAAGTATATAGAAAATGACAAGTTTTTTGACAGGGAGTCAATGACCGCTACTGTCTCGATTTCCCGAGTACACCTTAGTATCAATATAAAAAGTGGATAAAACCTATTCTCAGGCGTAACGAATGTACTATCAGGAAGTTGATTTCTAGGCAGATGGCGGACCTACATAAGTAATTTGGTCGCGTTAAGTCAAACCCATCGGATCGACCATAGCTAACATTGAATTGACATAAGCCAACCAAATGACGTAGGTCCGTCAACTGCCTAGTAATCAATTTCCACGATGGTACATACAAAATTTCATTAAAATCGGTTGAGCCGTTTTGGAGGAGTTCGCGCACAAACAGTGATACGAGAATTATATATATTTTAGATTATAAATAATTAATTAATTTTGGTATGCAGATACTTTCAAGTCCCGGTAAAGGACATCTCGCAGTTTTTGTTGTCAAAATTTGGACCAATCACAGAGCCGAACCGCGTCTTGAGACCGGGTGGCATCTAAAGTACTGACTATTTATACGGCCTTAGACTACGCCTACGTCTAGTAATATTGTTATAGAGTATTGTCTACCCCTATGCCTGTAAAACGTTTCCCGCTTCCGCTTACCTGAAGCGGTTTTGCTGCGGCACGGCGGGCGTGATGGGCGTGACGGGTGTGACGGGCGTAGCGGGCGGCGTGGCGACGAGCGCGGCGAGCGGCGTCAGCGGCGGCGATACCTTGTCGCGCTCCAGTCGCCCCGCGACAGTGAACTGTGTCGCGTCGCTCGCCGGCACGCGCTTTCGCCATCCCTGTGAAAACGGCCTTATTAGTACAGGAGTCAAAATATTACATAGTACTTATTCATACTCTGGCTCCGTGGTAACTATCATTTAAATTCTGTCAGAATATTTATAGCTTTTATCGCGGGCTTTAAGCGCGGCGACAGGATCAAGAAATTTCATAACTAAAAAAACCTAACACCCCCAATCCAACCAGCATAGCGGTGCGGCGTTGCTGCACCGGTGTGCCGGTCGGTACGGCGTTGCCAGACCTCGGCACGGTGTTTGTGTGCGTGCGACTAGACGTATGCGAATTATAATTGCATAAGTTGATAAAAATGCTATGCAATAGCTTTACTGCAGTAGTCCCCGAGTGTCAAACTATCTATATAAATATCAACTCGAGCATACTATGTAGAGTCTACATTTTAGTCTTATCTATATGTTTCTGACTTTGTCTCTTAAATGGCAACGTACTAGGCAAAACAGCAACATGTCACATAGATTATTAGTGTCAAGCGGGCCCCTACACGATCAATTTTATTGTGCAATATCACGTATTGTGCAATATTATTGACCGTCTAGGGTTAATATTGAACGCGCCCGCCTTTCAATCTTATTGTCAAATAAGTTGTTCAGTAAAATATTGTTGAATATTATTGTAGGTCTAGGTGCCCCCTAAGATGGACGGATGTATAAAGTATTAAGTAATATTTCTCTTTTTTCGTCGGCTGGTACCTTAAGTTGTGTAGTTACGTAAGAACGGGAGTCGGGACCAATGCATTTGTATGTATTCCTATGGTCCCGTTGCTTCCTGCATATTGAATTTTGCATACCTTGAAAACAACGTAGATCCCTACTTCTTCCTGTAAATGAATCATGATATTCTAGCAAATAACTGGACATAGAAAAATATGTACTGACATCATAAGAACAATAACTATGTAGTAACGTATAAAACTTAATATAAAATTCTTATACATTTTTCCACGATAAAATGCGGTCTATGAGTTATTGAAGGTCTGTAGACTGTATGTTACTCATTGCTGATGCCAAGCGTCTGTGGTCAGATACACTCACCTTCCTACTGCCCAGTGTACTTAGTCACAAAAAATCGGCCAAGTGCGAGTTGGAAACGCGCACGAAGGGTTCCGTACCATTATAGAGCAAAAATAGTAAAAAAATGTGTTTTTTGTATGGGAGCCCCCCTTAATTATTTATTTTATTTAAATTTTATTATTAATTATTAAAGTATAAATACAGCTGAGTATTTTGTGTACATTTCAAGTGCTTACCTGTTGTCATCATTGATCCGGTGATCCGAGCAAAAAATGTTTGAACAATCGCGTTTGTCGTATGGGAGCCCCCCTTAAATATTTAATTTATTTTGTTTTTAGTATTTGTTGTTATAGCGGCAACAGAAATACATAATCTGTGAAAATTTCAACTCTCTGGCTATTACCGTTCTTGATGTACAGCCTGGAGACAGACGGGACAGACGGACTCAGTAATAGAGTCCCGTTTTTACCCTTTGGGTACGGAACCCTAAAAAAAAATGTTTATTTTTCTAAAGCACTTTGCTTACGATCCATACTTATATTTAAAACAAAAGTGTGTCTGAATGTCTGTCTATCTGTTACTTATTGATGCTCAAACACTAAAGTACCAATTTTGTTGAAATTAATGGAACTCAATTCCCAGTAAAGAACATATTAAATCGGTTTCCGAAAAATACACGAAATTCTAACAAAATTGCGAGAACCAATAAACAATTATAAACCGTAGTACATATTTAAATATCCTGAAATATTAGGGTTTAATTGTTACTTAAGTAATTAACAATTAATCGCTAACATTTCAGGAAACCCTTTCACAATAAATAACGGGTGTTATTGGTGAAGGCAATGATTTGGAAAGCCGGAAACGCCGAAGGATCGGGCTGGGTCGAAGTCGGAGCAATTATGAAATACCTTGATATTTTGTTGCGTCCTGCGTGAGGTTGTATTGTTTAGCGTAGTCTCAGACCAAATAAAAAGTCAGCGTAGTGAGAAATTCTTAAGAGCGTAGTTTTTTGCTACATAACTTAGTTTAGTATAAAACAAAGTCGCAGTTTTGTATGTCCTTATTTATGCTTTTTTTTTAATGAAATAAGGGGGCAAACGAGCAAACGGGTCACCTGACGGAAAGCAACTTCCGTCGCCCATGGACACTCGCAGCATCAGAAGAGCTGCAAGTGCGTTTCCGGCTTTTTAAGAGGGAATAGGGTAATAGGGGAAGGTAGGGATGGGAAGGAAAGGGAATAGGGGAGGGTAGGGAAGGGAATAGGGTAGGGGATTGGGCCTCCGGTTAACTCACTCAGTCGGCGAAACACAGCGCAAGCGCTGTTTCACGCCGGTTTTCTGTGAGAACGTGGTTCTCCGGTCGAGCCGGCCCATTCGTGCCGAAGCATGGCTCTCCCACGTAAATTTGATGTGAAAAAGCCGAATAGTAAAATTTCAAGGGGTAGTTCTAAGTTTTTATGATGTGACAAACAGATAGGTTGGTTGCCTGATGGAATACCCATAAATATTTTGAACAGTTGCAGTCAGTGGCGTAACTATAGGGTGGCAGGGCTGGCAAAATGCCACGGGCCCCCGACCCAAAAGGGCCCCGCCGCAAGAGGCCGTGAGTTCATTTTTTTCAGAATTTTTTATACATTGTTTATTATTAACGTGACGATTTTTACTGATAGGGCCCCATCAATTTGCCACGGGCCCCGGATGTTAAGGCCCCAGTACACAATGGCCCATGCTGGCCCACTACAGGCCATCACCATTGTGTACAGGGGGTAATGGTATATGATGGCGGACAATTGTCAATCGTGGCGCGCAATCGGGGAGTTGTCGGTTTTTTGGGCACACTTCAAAGGAATCGTGGCGTAGCGTGGCCTGTGGTGTTCACACAATCGGCCATTGTTTAGTTCGTCACCGACCGCTGACCGGAATAGTGCACTTTTTTACTGTGTACTAGGGCCATAACGATGAATGGTCAGCGTCCACCATCGCCTTTTGCGCCATTTCTTTTTATAACTTTGTGGCGGTACACACTTCTGTAATACGTCTTGTAAACAGTATATAAATAAATAACCGCAGCCGTAATTACTTTTACTTCTATCGCAAGTGGTTTGCCAGGCAGCAATGAGCCATGCGCTATTGTGTGAACACCAAGTGATCGTGGCCTACAGTTGTGCATTGCAAAGCGTGGCCCATCACAGGCCATTGTGTACTGGGGCCTTTATAGTTACGCCACTGGTTGCAGTTATCTTGTTCCAATTTTTTTTTGTTTTCTGCTCAGATTTTTCTGTAAAATCTGCGAGATAATATAAAAAAGAAAACACAACATAATATATACTTTTAGTAAACAAAAGTGTTTATTGTACTCGGTCACAATCGAGATAGATTCAAACAGTAGCCGCCAACGATCAGTCCCTTATATGGCGGATTAAATGTTTTGATATGCTAAACTACGATGTATATCTCTATATATACGTCTGAAGTAATGTTATGAAGTGACTTGGTTTACAAAATAGAGGCCTATTTAAAAGATATTTTAAATAGTTAAATTGCCTTCTGCAAGCAGTAAGCTGGGGTATTATAAAGCTACAATCTCGCCTTTTTTTAACGATTCCAATATAATTAGTAATAGAATAACAATATAATCTGATATTTAGTCTAAGAGATAGAGGATAGAATAAATACCTAACAAACTCAATTGTTCTCCTTTTAACCCCTTACTACGGGAGTACAAAAATTACACCTTAATCAATAATATTACATCACTATGCATCTGTTGAGAATTATTTGCGTTTTATAGCTCTGAAAGAAAACTTGGACATGTAACTTCTATATCAACCCTTAATAATTAAGGGTTGATATAGGAGTCATCTAGTTGTGGATAGAATTATTCTATCCACAACTAGATTACCCGGTGAACTTTGTACTACTTCCCTCCTAATATAAACCCTGGACTTCCACGAATATTTCAAGACTAAAATCAGCCAAATCGGTTCAGCCGTACTCGAGTTTGAGCGACATTAACAAAATACGAAATTCAATTTTATATCTATAATATTATATCGAAGATATACTTAGATAAGTACCTTTATTATTATTTCGTACCCTTATCTACATATTCCCTAACATAACCCAGCAAATTCACACACAAAAGGCCATTTAGCATTCATCACGGGCGATAGCATCACAATGCCCCGGTACACTGTACATTGTGCAAGTCTGCCCGCCTGCGCCTGCGCAGATATCATCAGGTTGCAAGTACGATGCACTTCTTACATTGTTCCCACGTAAAAAGTGTAGCGAGCATATTTTTACTAGTAGTTGGTAACATGATAAGTATCCCTTTTAGCAATAAAACTATTTACACAGCGTAAATTACACAAGACGCTTTAACAAAGACGTTTTCTTTATCACTATGGACTCGCCGATCAAAATGTATGGAATTGGCATAAGCGTTCGATATCATGAAGTTGACGTTCGACACGTATATCAGTTCCATACATTTCGATTCTATAAAGAAGCGACAAAGAAAACGCCTTGGCTAAAAGGCAAGGTCTGCTTGTCTTTGTCTACTACTATTGGTACTACTAATATATTATATTCTGTGCTACTGGGTAAGCCACATGAAAGTCAAAGCAAACTCTGAATAGATAAACGCTGCGTTTATATCTTTATGAGTAAGGGTAAAATATAATAGTTTTCTTATATCTAAGAAAACTATCAATTTTAGCAACTATTTTGCATCAAACTTCATTATCTAGTTTATTTGTGAAATTAAACATCTTCAGTTTCATCAAAATTGGCCCAGCCATGTGTTTAATCATTGTATTTCCTAACGAATGCTTTGGTTTAAGTTCAAGTGATTTTCCTAAACAACCGAATGTTATTATTTTTTGCGCGTCTGTCAATCTATCATTTTATAACTGTGTGGGAGTTTTCTATAAATATGTATACAGTCAGCTATTATATTATGTTGCGCGTAAATCCTTGATTTTATAATATAACATTACATAAACCGTATATTTACAACTTAATATCATATATAATAGAAATACTCTTTATAAGTTGTTACATTTTTATGAAACTTTTGAGTTTTTAAACCTACTAATGTGTAGGTAAAGGTTTGTTATAATAGATCACTACTGAAACTGCCTAGACGTTTCTGCATATTATGTAGACAGCTTTAACTATAATTATGAAATAGCATAACCTGCACATAACCAAATTAAAAACATAGAAAATATTTTATCATTCTCTAGTCAACTTTCAGATGAAAATCATCATAATTTAAATAGTATCAAATATTACTTAACTTAATATTAATATCATGATAGAAAATAGGGCATTGGCCTCATTTAAGGCCTAGCCAAATATAAATATCAATCGCCAATACATTAGCTGACAAGCCAACAAATCAATTTTATAATGCTCAAACCATGGACAAATATTTCGACACTTGTTTTGGTATGAGATGTTATTGACCTAATATATAAATAATTTGGCTAACATCCAGAAGATATTGCCAAAAATGCAAGATTGTATTGTAAAGGAATTCGAGATTTAAAAAACAGAAACACTACATTAACTACTAGCAGCATTTTCATCCAGAGACCAAATTACAGTCAGCGCAAAGGGTTTTTTTTTTTTTTTTTATTCTTTATTTTATAAAGGCCATACATCATTAAGATTAAGCCGGCCTTAACAAAAATTTTACAAAGTTAGACGACATACATAATATTATTATCTAATTCCCTTAAAAATAGGGAATGTATAACAAAACTTATTAACCTATCACTATGTTCAGCTTTGAAATTCGAACTTACAATATTATGTATAAAAAAATAAAAATCTAATTTGCTACATTTGGTGTCCATAATAAATTCGTTTCTGAGGGATTCGTTCCTATCACACTCCAAAAGAACATGATATAAATCTTCATAACGATCACATACTACACAATTTGGGCTGGATTTTTTGCCTATCAAAAAAAGAAAATTATTGAGAGGAATGTGATTGGATCGAATTCTAAAACAAACTGAGAGATCTCTCTTATTAAGATTGACATTAGAAAACCAGGGTTTTTTGGGAGGTTTACTAACTATGGTTCTATACCAAATGCCAGAAGTTAATGACTTTTGTTGAAAGTGCTGATTCCATTCATTATAACAATTATCTTTAATTAACTTAACATAATCCTTAAAATATGAGATCACATTGCACAAAGAACCCTCGGTACGTGCTGCATTTGCTAAAGAGTCAACTGTCTCATTTCCACTAATTCCTACATGGGATGGAACCCACTGCAATCGGACATTAACCCCATTACGTATTAAACGATAAATACTTTCAATAATGAGGAAAGCCTCGTTTCTGGCCATGTTACCCCTACCGCAAGAGATCAGATGGTGAAGACCACTTTGAGAGTCTGTTACGATGACAACGTTTTGATAGTCAGTTCCCTCTATATAAGTTAGTGCCTTTAATATTGCTATAAACTCAATGCTCATGATGGGGATATCCGGGTTATCAATCAGAAATTGAGATTTAAATTTACGCCGTGAATCATAAAATGCACACCCTCCGAAATTTGTAGATTTTGAACCATCTGTGTAGATGTGGACATAATCAAAATAACTAGTAGCAAGTAATTGTTCACTAAGTACTTTGAGTTCAAGAGGGGATACACTTGCTTTACATATATTATGGCGTTCCATAGTTGCAGGAATTGCAGTGTGACATATATCTTCAATCGGATTCTCAAATAAATGTAAAGGGATATTAAATGGAGGCCAGATATTAAAATGAGAAATATTAATATCTTTAAGATATTTGTAGCTGTTAAACATATAAAAATAACCGTGTTTATTCCAATAACGTTTACCTAGTTGAAGAATGCTTTCAAATTTTAAAATATTTTTAAGTAAGCAATCACTGTTATGAGAGAAAACTTTAAGAAAAAACTTATCTGATAAAAATTTACGCCTTATATTTAAAGGGGGTACGCAAAGTTCACTCTCCATTATTTGAATCGGAGTAGTTTTAATGAAACTACCACAAAGTCTAAGCGATTGATTTTGTATATAATCCAACTTTTTAAGGACATTTGGACTAGCATTAGCAAAAACAGCACATCCGTAATCCAGTCTACTCCTTATTAAACTAATATACACTCTTCTTAATTGTAAGGGATGAACACCCCATTTATAACCGCTGATACAACTAAGGATATTTACAAATTTTGAACATTTTTGGTAGGTTTCGTTAACATGTTTGTTCCAGTTTAACCTGTAATCAAACCATACGCCTAAAAATTTAACAAATTTTACTAATTCTAAAGAGATAAGCGCAAAGGGTTAAGGCGACGCCTTGATAATTTGGCTGTAGCGATATCGATTTTTCTCAGCAATGACTAAAGCTAAGAAATTAAAGATCATTGTCAGTATTCATCATGTCTTTGTCTTTGAATTACCCATAGCCTAACACGATTGGTCAACTTTTATAACACAGAATAATCAATCAAAAATACCTGTGCAAAAAAAGGAATTCTAATTTTGCCAACAGAGAAGAGTGATTTAAGCTTCCAAAATTTGTACATAGATAAGTTCAAGCATACACTTTAATTTGCACATAGCTTATATGAAATAAATTTATGGTTTTTAAATTACGCGACAAAAACCATTTTGTCGCTTTCGCCCTTTCCATTTCTTGCTGTTCCAATAGATAGAAAACAAGCAATCTACAACATATCCAACACGGTTTTTTACTTTAACGCGGCGTCACCTTAAACTTAAAATATCATGCCTACTCTTTCATACATAGATGTTAATAATTAATTATATTAATATAATATTTAGCCTAAGTCCAGGTCTGTCCAAAAGAACTACATTCGACTCTTAGCCGAATCAGATTGATTAAACTAATATTATATGACGGGAGATAATAATTTTTTTGGCCGAGGCTGGCCGAGGTTTTGCGTCGGTCAGACACTACAACGACATAAGTCCATACATAAAGTTATAGCTTATCTTATAGCTCACCTGTGCAGCTGTCTCTAGCTTGTTCCGTCTCTCGGCGAGGATGTTGGACCCGAGCTCGTTCTCTTCTATGTGGACCTTCTTCTTCTCGTCTACGCTCGCGTTCAACGACTCCTGTAACAAAGGTCATTGTTCATTTATAATAATCATTCACTTTTCACTGGTAGATTAATTAAATTGTTTATTATCAGGTAAGACACGCTGTCATAATACCACATTTTTGAGAACTAAACGTACGAAACATTGGTACAACGAGACTAATTCTCTAAAATTCATACAAACTGAAATACAATTTGTTTCAGTCCAATCCTCTTAAGTAGACGTTAAAGTATTTAGACGTCACCGATTTATTTTTAGGATTTTTCAATATTTAAATATCTCTTACTTTCTGTCCCATCACACTGTTTATAACTAATACGCATTATTACTTATAATAATAATTGCTACCTTTATCAATATATATATATATATATAGAATGTATTTATTGTGGAAGGAGGAGGTGTGATAAGATTATTTCCTTTAATGATAGCCGATACAACAACAAGCATTGCCACCGACTAGGGTCGATACCAAAATATAATAGTAAAGTTTTTTTAATATCACATAATCATTTATATTCTATTAGTGTAAAGAAATTAGTGAATCACCAATATTGCGTCAAAATCTCCAAATTGACTGAAGCGTTAGCAGTGTTCAATTAACCAATCAAAGAATATTCTGATAAATATGCACAATGATTCACATTCTTTTTAACTATGACAATAGCATACAATTTTATCGTGACGTACGTTTTGGGAGAACAAATAAATAAATAAATTGCAAGAATGTTGGGTCGATAGGTGTTACATATCAGGTCGATTTAATGGTCAAAACATTCACAAACAAAATGCTAAACCGTAAATAAAAACAAAGGAACTAACACACTCATCTTTTGGCACTTCTTCCCAAATCCTTATTTACGTAGCATCATAATGATGAACCAAATATATTTAGATACTGCGTCTCATAAACTCAACAAGTATTTCCTGGATCTTGCATCTGGCACCAGATTGTTGCCAAAAAATTAAAAAGCCGGATCTCATAAATTCGGAAAATCGGAAAACAGCAATGAAATCAGAAACAAAAATGTCATTGACGCGCTAAATGATGCCATACATTTTCCGGAAAATGCTCGAATATTAGCACTGATTAATTGCAACATTCATGTGAATTTTGTGCCAAATCCTAAATTCCAACTTTATCATCGGAAAATAAGAATTTCCGAATTCTTCAGCCGCAAAATTCTTTTCGAATGAAAACATTATTTATCATTTAGAAATGTGACTGTGAATTATTGTAAGTTGTTTACTTTATGCAAAATAACTACTTTATAATGTAGACATCTCGGCATCTGCAAGTTTGTTTTCTATCACTAACATCATGAACTTTCATATCGGAGCTATTATAAGTTCATCTTGGGTTGAATACCAGCGGAGTTATCTATTCAATAAGCGTATTAAAATTTATTATCCAGGACTATATTTATGTTGTTACAAGAAGTAACAAGCGGAAACTTAATTAACAAAAACATAAAAGTGTCATCTTTCGGTAAAGTTACCGGGCCTACAGTTTATTTATAAGTTTGCAGTGAATTATCAGCTGTATTAAAATCTAAATTTCGGTCATTTTGGGAAAACCTTAACCTGTGTGTGTTCTCTTTACTAAATAAAGTAAGTTTTTAGAACATTTACACTGATTATACACTGCAATTTTAACGCGAATAATAATAGCATACTGTGGGTAAGTAAATTAAAAAATAATAAAAATAAACATGCCTGGTCATCGTCAACAGCATCAGTCGAGTCGGTTTCGAATTTCCTGAACACTGGTTTCAATCCGTTAGCATTTTTGGTCTTCAACTTTAGCTCTCCTATGACGGATCCAAAATTAAGACCAGGCGGAAGACCAGATTGCTTCTGAAGACGTCTCGCTAGTAATGACTTTTCTTCGGCATTTGATACATTTTCTTTATCTTCTACTTCACTTTTTGGTACTTTTCCATTATAATGAGGCTCATCAACACTTACGTTTGATGCAGCAAAACATTCTTCTACTGGCTCGGATTTTAATTCTGTGTGCAACTTCTCGCATTCTTTATCCAATGATAGATTTTGGAAAATAGATTGTAATTTTTCGTCGTTTAACACTGTTTTTTCTAAGAAATTAGCAAGCCTCTCTTTTGGCGGACTTTCACGTTTCGTATAGTTATTTTTGTTAATATCTTTTAACTTTTCAGGCACAGGCGCGATTTTCTTGATTTCTAATTCATTTTCTGTTGGTGCTTCATTTCTAAAGTAATTTTCGATTATAGTTTTGTTGTCAAAGTCGCTCTTTATCTTCTTATGACTTATTGAATCAATATCATCACAAGAGATAACATTGCACTTTTCAGTAATATCGTGAGAGTCATCTTCTTGTAATTCTTTTCTTATTGAATTCAAATTACTTTTTACATAATCAATACAGTCTTCTGCGATCACATTTTCCTTTTTGGCCTCTTCGTTTTCCTTTACGATCTTATTTTCCTCGAAACTCAGAGGCGACTCGATCGATTTAACATTTTTACGAACCACATACTTCCAGACTAACAACAATATTGCACAAATCCCAATTATCACGCCGTAAAACATTTTGTTTCTTGTAGCGCACTTCAAATAACTTGTATCATTGGCTCTTCCATTTAATATTAAAAATATCCTACACCTTCACAGTTTAACACCAATTAATGTCACCAGTTAACCACAATATTATGACACTGTAATATTCTAGAATTTAAACATAAGTAAATTGTACGTGAAACTCTGATTGAGACAGGAAAACGAGTGTGCGGAGACATCAACAAACATGGACTGATCATTGAGCGCGGAATGGACGCAAATTATCACAGTCCGAGAGCCATGAGTCAGGACATAGAAAAACACTATCAGTGACGCATCACACGTGAGGAGGACTGGCTGTAGGTGCGCCAAACCAGTATGTTGTCTTGGACCTTCGACAGAGAAAACGCCGCGCCTTCGTGTAACTGACCTTTCCTGACACAAAGAGATAACTTTTTATACACAGAGAGCTTAGAGATACCATTTTATATACAAAAACAGATAACCTCAATATTCATAAAAAAAAATTTTTTTGATGAAGTTATCACTGAATCCTCCGGAAATAGAGATAGTCCTCACGACAGCGATATGCCACGTTTCCTGTCCAATTTCGTAACTTACTACATAATTGAAGAAATACTAGGAACACAGCCGCGAAACTCTACAAATTCGTTATTAAAACAAAGGTACGAAACATATTATCAGAACAAATAGAATTAAGAAATAATTAGTATTTGAAACTAGCGTCTGTTAAAGGCAATTTTTCCAATGTTTGTTTCCATTCAATATCTCCAAAACTACTTGGCCGATTTTTCTAAAATTTAGCAAAGATATAGAGTTAACCAAGGGGAAGGATATAAGCTACTTTTATATCGAAAGAATATACAATTTACATGGTATTTTCTTTTTGCGCACACAAAGTCGCAGACATCTAGTAAACAATAAATTGTGTCCTAGACCAGAGACGGACGTTGTACAAACAGTGATGAGTAGCATAATAATAAGGAAACTAGCGACTGATTGAGGACTATAACCGTGATTTGATAATTCAAATCCTTATTTGACTGGAGTAACAACGACGTAACATAACTTTCTGGACGACTTATTTTAGACTTATTTGATTGGATGCGTATAAAAAAACTAGACCATACAATTATAAAAAAATAACCCAAATTGTTAAAACAATGCAAATTATGAAGATAAGAGAATTGTAGGGGTTATAGAAAAAAATTAACCTTTTTTAATATCGCTAAATGAAACGAAAAAGGTTAGTCATAACATTAACAACCTTTAACAATGTTTTGAAAGTTAACATTTTAAGGAAAATTGGCAGTAAATAAGGGCAATGAAATCAATTTCCTCATTACAAGCTACCTAGTCCTTAAAGTATTAATGCTATAAGGAAAACGAGCACAATTTAGCGACTTCCCAATATGAAAACTTGAACCTACCAAAAACGACAACCAAAAAAATTGAATGAGATTAAATCGAGATGTATTGCGTCTTAGGTTAGGTTTTATGGACACTTTTATGGCTACTAAATGTTGTTATTGTTTGAGTTAAACCTAACAGCATCATATTCATTATCATCATTAGGCTAGCCGACTGCGATTAATTAAAAACTAAAAATATTGTTACTTTTACTACTTTTCTTACAACTAATTATATGACTTTTATTGTAAACTAGCCTAATCTACTACAGTATCTCATGGGCTACAATTTTGTCACTGATTGTCGGGCATAAAGTAGCCTATTTGTTAATCCAAAGCCTGAACTACAACTTTTTTACTCTTTTTTAATTCGTACTTAAGCTTTACGATGACTAAGTTTTTGCCTTCTTAATATTATTTTATTATTATTGCTAAAGCTATTATTTAAACAAGTTAATAAGGTAATAATTTCCAATTATTATATAGTTTTAGATACTTATAAACAATTATTATATTAATATAAGGAAAATGTAATTAAATTATTAACAGTTATTAGTTACAACTATAAACAGAACAACACAATGCATAAACGAGTGCAAACTTCTTATAATGGGAGAGAACCTAATTGCTAAATATGTAATTTAATTAGCAGATATTGCGAATCAAATCGTTATAATTATTTTACTCTCATTTGAGATTAATGGACCAAAATAAGTGATAATTAAATCTATAAGGCGATGAATTTTTCACAGTTACCATAATTACAAAAGTAGGTATGTATTGAAGAATATTTTTAACTAGATGACTCCCGCAACTCCGTTGCGCCAAAATTCGTTTATCTGAAATAAAACATTTTTAAGATATAAAAAGTATCTATTCTATACCCTTTCCCGGTACTCAAAGTATCTCAATACAAATTTAAGCAATACCGGTTCAGCGGTTTGGGTGTGAAGAGGTACCTAATAGACAGACATAGTATAGATGGTTATTGCTACAGCCAGTTCGTAAAGTAGGCTAAAAATCTCGTAACAACCACTATATTCTGCGCCATTAGAAGTAGCCTATATCCTTTGACGTCACCTAACCGTCACTTAATCTGTGCCATTTAAAATAAGCAATGTAAACAACATTATGTTGTTTAAATAATAGTTGTAAGAAATAAATGTACACATATACAATAAGAAATAGTCTAGATATAGAAAAATAGGACCACACGTAAGGAATCGAGTAGAAAGTGTGTCTATATTTGACCAGGAACAATCTAGTACAGATGTGCCAAATGTGGTTCATATCGATCGTGCAAGCAAATGTTCGCATTATGTGACATAGAAGGAAAAGGAAATGGAACAACACTATGCTATTTACTATCAAATTGTGCAGTATGATCCAATGGTGAAGACTCGGCCTTTTCAGACGTAGGCTTTAATAGGTAGGAATAAGTAAAATTCTGTAGAGGGAAATTAGTATACAGAGGAAAGCCTTAGACTATACCTTAAAGGAATTTTATTGATGAACTTCAAAGTTTAAGAGGTTAAAGAAGCCAATAGGAATGGAGTTATAAGAACGTCACTCGGAGAGTTGGATATTACCAAAGGTTTGACATAGTGTAAATAATAAACCAACAGAAAATACGTAGTTACGAGGAGAATCGAATATTGCCAAACGAATGATTTCAAAGGTTTTTACAGACACGACTAATACTATTCATTTCAAAATTACTGTAGAACTCTTAAAAGAAATAGGTACAATAATTATTGTAGACATTTAGGAAACATCTTCTATGGTGGACGAGAAAATGTTAACACGTAAATCTATAGAAACATTGACAAAAACCTTGCTGAAACGAATTGTAAACTTCCTATTTAAGACCCGTATAGGTATAACCCTGACCTTGATATGTTGGTTACGCCGCAATGACATAAAACTACTGGAAACATAATTTACAATAAACTTTCTTACAGCTAAAACTTTTAAGGAAAGGTTACGAGAAAAAAAAGTGTATAGCAAGTATTTCGCAAGGCAAGGATGTTCCTAAAATTAGCAGGTCGATGTATGTCAGTACGAATATCGACGTAAAGGGCTTTTAAATAACATTCATATCAGCGCGCCTTGTACAGTGGCGGTTGCGGCGCTCGCCGCGTTGTTGATAGGGCGAAATAGGAGAAAATCATACATTTTATTTTATTTTTTTAATGACCGAATCATTTATTAAGAAACTATTCAGTTATTTTGTTAGAACTATAAAAAAGCTATCCTTTTTGTAAAATAAATCATATCATTGACATTGAAAATTACGAGATGTTCGAATTTGAAGTGTATTTTTATGGTGATATTCAAGATTTTTTTACAGAATTACCATGCCATTTTTCAATATTCTGTTCGGTTATTTTGTTCCTTTTTGAGTCTACATCAATTTTGGTGTAAGAGAATTCCATATAATTTCTTCAGACTGGAAACTTAAAAATCAGTCTTTTCGAACTGGCCTCGCCTTAAACAGTTTTACATAGAGGACGGTGCAGGGGTCAAAGAACCCTAGAAGGACCCTTCTACACATACCTACATCTCATTCTTCTGTCTGATGCTAAAGTACATAGCAATTTTCAGGATTGATGTAATGAATCAGAAACAAACTGCATCAAAATCCATTCTGAGAACTAATCTTGTTTGCATATTTCCATGACACGATAAGACGGAGATAACACTTTATGTAACTGATAAGAAGAAAATTCAGATAGGTATTCCAAATAACATATTCACTAGAATTTTGATCCCAAAAAAATTAACCTCCTCGGGAGTCTAAAAAACTCTTAGCAAATTATTATTTTACACTCCTAAAGGTGCAGCATTTCTAATGGTTTGTAAAATAATACAAAAATGTGAAGGTGGATAAACCTTTTGAGAAATAACAGAATTTTTGAATTTAAAAAAAATCCTAAAACCAAAAAAAATTTGCAAAATACACAACACAAGCCTAACGAACTCTGTCAACTCTTCTGGTAATACCAGAGCCACAGAGGTACAAAAGTTACATGATTTTCGATAACCAAATCAACCGTGCAAAATGTACGAGTTTCACTGTTCAATTTACTTTGATTACTTCACACTTTTCGATTTCGATTCGCGATCAGCGAAAGCGAATTTTGGATGCGCGCGCGCAGCTCAAAGCCGTCAAAATAACTGAGCGGTGCCGGACTGTCTGCACGTGTGTGCGAGTATACATAATGTATACTATGTTATAGTAAATATGTTTATGTATAATAAGATACAGGTTATAGCGCGTTGCAACGTCTGGAGTCATTTTATAGAAGAACCCAGCGAACAGAAAAATGTGCAGACGATATTATATTTCAAGATAATATCTTACATATAAAATTCTCGTGTCACAATGTTAGGCCGCGTACTCCTCCGAAACGGCTTTACTGATTTTGACCAAATTTTATATGCATATTCAGTGGGTCTGAGAATCGGCTACTGGGTACTTTTTATATTGATAAGTGCATTTGTTGAAAAAATAATAGTAAATTATTACAACTCGAGACTGACGGCGACCATTGATTGTGCGACGGGACGGAAAGGGACGTTACCATGGTAACATACTACTTATTTAGTCACATCAATAAAATAATAATATGCTCGAAATACTTTATATTATTATGGCAAAGCAACGTTTGCCGGGACAGCTAGTTATATGTATAATATTATAATATTATGTTATACAGGTTGTAGTGCGTTACAACATCTGTATCCCTAGCACGGCGACCAGTAGAAATGCGAAAGTATAGACAAACTGTGGACATAAACTTAAGGTGCCGTTCCGATCTTTACCGCGGCTAATCGCGACCGACAAAAATTCAATTAAAGTGCCACTTTATGACAGACTATTATAGTATATGTCATAAAGTAGGATATTATTTGAATTTTTAGGACTATAGTCTGTCATAAAGTGGCATTTTAATTGAATTTTTCGGAACGAAAAAGATCGGAACGGCACCTTAAGTTTATATCCATAGTTTGTGACTATAGTCTGTCATAAAGTGGCATTTTAATTGAATATTTCGGAACGAAAAAAGATCGGAACGGCACCTTAAGTTTATCTCCACAGTTTGTCTATACTTTCGCATTTCCACTGGTCGCCGTGCTAGGGCTACTGGAGTTATTTTGTAGAAGGAATAAGCAAAATGCTCTGTGTTAATACATTCCATACTAATTATGCTTTAGTTTGTATCTCCTTTCGCTACCTGTATCTCCTTTCTCTAGATTAATGTTTTTTAGATATTAAGATGAAGTCTATGCATCTGGGACATAATTGCTTAGGGTCAGTTAGCACTGAAACGAGAGGATGTGTAACTTTGTGATGCATAAAAGCATTACAAAACTCCTCAAATGCCGAAATAAAAAGTGTGACACCGCTTTTCATTTCAATTTTCTATCGTTATTGTGCATCATCGCGCCGTATTCTGTCATGACGGAAGTTAAATTGAAATTTGCTAAAGTTTATAACATAATAAGGCTACCTAGTAATATGTCTATATATATATATATCTTGACGACCTCTATGGCTCAGTCGGTGGGCTGTGAGCTCAAGCCGGGGATCGTGGGTTCGATTCCCGCCGACGGAACAAAAAGTTTTCAAAGTTCCTGGATCATGGATGTGTATTAAATATGTGTATAATAAAATAAAAATCTTAAATATATGTATAGTATAAAAGTATTACATATATTTCCGTTGTCTGGTACCTCTAACACAAGTCCATCAGGTACTTACCACGGGGCCAGACTGACGTGGCGTGAAGCGTCCATAGATATTATTATTATATTATTATACCTAGTATAAAGGTAGCCTGCAGCAAGTCTAGGCATAACATAGCCTACATAGTTTAGTAAGCAACGTTGACCGCAAATAGACGAGACATGCTGACCACATTGTTGTCGTGTATAATATTAGCGTAACAATAAACTTTAATATCATATTAATTACAGTATACCTAGCTTGTCTAGTAGTGGCTACAAGTTATTTAGTGAGAACTCTCTGTGAATGTCGCGATTTGGATAACATTCTTCAAAATGTAAGAAATTAGCTGTTATGAATCCATACTAATATTATAAATGCGATTTTGCTGAAATTTTGATATGGACTATGGAGGTACTCACTTTGAGTCCCGGGAAAGGACAGAGGATACTTTTTATCCCGGTTCCCGTGCGATAAACGAATTTGGGCGCAACGAATTTGCGGGCTTTACCTATTTAGTCTATACAAGGTGTAACAAACTAAGTGATAATACTTTAGGGTGTGTACGTATCTCTTGTAATATAGAGTTCATTGTGAAAGTAGCAGCAAGTAAAAAAAGTTACTCTTTCAGCGCTGCTACTTTCACAGTAATCTAGGGGAACTGGGAACTATATCTTTTCTACCGTATTCTGTCATGTTTGTAAATTGTAGAAATCTCATGGACAGAGAGCCTTCCCATTTAAGATTCAATATAATAGAAGGGTCATGGTAGATAATTCGTAAGCATAATACAGAAAAGGTTTAAGGTAAATAAGGTAATAGTGAGCAGTTATATAAGTCCGCTAATGGATTCGAAAAGGTCACTATAGTTAAAGCCAAGAGACGAGACACAAAAGTTCACATAATTGAAGACGTAGGTGGAAGAAGCAGGCAAGTAACAGTTAAAAAAAATGCCGTTTTCTTGCATGCCTCCATTTATGCAAGAAAACGGCATTTTTTTAGGGCCGGAAAAATTATTTAAAATTAAAAAACTGTGGATCTTATGTGTAGCCAGGATGAAGCAGGTAACTTACAAAGTTTGTTAAAATTATAAGGGAAAAAATGAGTAATTGTCTTTATGTTATAAAATGTTAGTTATCTGATTCTTCCACTCATGTCTTTAATTATATTTAAGTTTTGTACCTCGTCTCGTGATTTGGACTATACAAGCTTACCCAGTAGTACTAATTAAGGTAACCTTTAACGTTATTTGGTCACGATTTGTCTCAAGTTCTTTAAAGTAGGTTTTTCCCTTTCCCTTTTTTAGACCTTTATTTCAATATACCGTTGAGGTTTTTGAGCTACAGATTATGTTATGTAAACATTACTCATGGTAGGCCAAAGTAGTCTAGAACAGCCATTCTTAAAGTGTGCTCCGCGGAGCCCTGGGCCTTAGCCCTTTTAATCTTTATAGATTTTTTTTGTTGAAATAGTTCTCCCGACTCCAGGGAGTTGCAAGTTGCAACCCGCAGGTTGAAAAACACTGGACTAGATATGTATTTGATCGAAGATTGCTACCCGTTATTTCCTGTATAATAATATTATACAGGTATAATTGGTAATTGGTATGGTAAAATCTTAAAAATTGCGCAACGGATTTTGATGCGTTTTTAACCTTTAAGTACACGCGTTGTTTTGGGTAACGTTCAGTCACGCGAGGGGTCTAGAAGTATCCCCAATATAAATATACTTATAAATTCAGAATTGTTTGATAATTTTTAAAACCCGTTTTGTATTATAAGAAAGGATATTATTTTATTTATGAAAAGCATTTATAAATAATGAACTAACCATTATTTAGACAGTAAAGAACATTTTTATGAACTAACCAATCTCGTGCATAGAATTTTTAGGGCACATGTTTACTGTACCAAAATTCAACAAATGTGTCTACTTCTGACTAACTTATTATTTTTTTCTAATAAAATAAGACTTAGAAATAAGTAATCAAAAGAAAAATTAACACTAAACATTACAGAAAAAAAATTAAAAATCCTTGAAAAGTACTACCATTAACTAAAATTATTCCTTGAGTAGGCAAGGTAAATAATAAATAATTTTATTGAATGAGGCTTGCAAATAGTTTTATAGCAAGGCTTACGGACAAAAGTAATTAGTTCTGGGATAATAATAGCATCTTCGCTTCATTTTTGATGCACTAGGTCTAGCTACCTCTAACTCTTCCCAAATGTTTCCAAAAACTTTCAGAGTCATTAAAATTGTATATGTTTTGTGCAATTTGATTTTCTATTATTCGGCAATAATTTTTTCCATTTATACATAGCCAATTCAAAAAAAACAAACAAATAAACACATAACCAATGTGAAAAAAGTATAAACGTTAAATCACGGGTGGGGTCTGCAGGTATCCCCACATAAGCAAAAATGTAACTTCACTTAGCAGAGGAGCGACGGACTTTTACTCACTGAAAGACCTCGCGTTGCATTGAGATTAGCCGAAAACGTGCCATCGTAACTTGCCAATTTAAAAAAATACCGTCAAAAAACAGCGCGTGGGGTCTGCGTAGACCCCGCCCGTGACGTTAAAGGTTAACATAAATTGATTCAATAGGAAGGTTTATAGCATAATAATTGCAAAATATAGTAGAGAAAAACTCTAATTTTCCATCCGTATGCTGTTACGAATAATTCCAAAAGGAAATAACACTACCTACTACAAAATGATTTAACATAACTCATAATTGAAATCTTTATTATATTTATCTTCATGCAATGTAATCGTACGAGTATAGTGTAACCATTATAGTATCAAATTATCATATCCCGATTCCCGAGTGCGATTACCGAGTTATGGTTCATTTAGACTCAATCGTTGTGCAGACTGCAGTTCTTATAGAGTAAGTTATGAGTCATTTACACTCAAACAGTATGCAGGTTGAAAGTTACTGATCTACATTTTCTTAATAATAATAAAACACGGTTTGCACTTAGTCCAAATAAAAGTTACATACAAACATTATGTAGTAATAAATGCGAAAGTGTGTCTGTCGGTTACCTCTTCACGGCGAAACCGATTTTGCTGAAATTTGGTATGGAGATACTTTGAGTCCCGGGAAAGGACATAGGATACTTTTTATCCCGGAAAATGTACGGTTCCCGCGCGATAAACGAATTTTGGCGCAACGGAGTTGCGGGCGTCATATTCTAATAAGTACATAATTCAAGTAGAAAGCTAAATACTTCAAAAATTATATTACAGGGTTTCTGATCATTTTTCTCATGGATTCTGAAAGTAATGATGTTGTAGCATCCCGATATAAGCACGTATGTCTTACGTTTGACAACTTTATTTGAACACTAGACGTTCCGCGCGGCTTCGCCCGCGTAAATTAGATATTTCACAGACAAATCAGTCTACAAAAATAGCCTATGATCCTTCACGTGGTCTACTTCTTATCTGACCCAAATAACAGAAAAATTGCTCTAGTAGTTCGTGAGATAAGGCCTTTCAAATAATTTCCCCCGTTTTTTCCACATTTTCTTCTATTTCTTCGCTCTTATTAAACTTAGCGTGATAAAATATAGCCTATATCCTTCCTCGATAAATGGGCTATGTAACACTGAAATAATTTTTCAAATCGGACCAGTAGTTCCTGAGATTAGCGCGTTCAAATAAGCCCTTTCAAATAATTTCCCCCCGTTTTTTCCACATTTTCCTCTATTTCTTCGCTCCTATTAGTCTTAGCGTGATAAAATATAGCCTATAGCCTTCCTCGATAAATGGACTATCTAACACTGAAAGAATTTTTCAAATCGGATCAGTAGTTCCTGAGATTAGCGCGTTCAAACAAACAAACAAGCAAACA
Organism: Cyaniris semiargus; assembly: GCA_905187585.1. NCBI lineage: Eukaryota > Metazoa > Arthropoda > Insecta > Lepidoptera > Lycaenidae > Cyaniris > Cyaniris semiargus. Next base: position 14,906,876 of record LR994560.1, on the reverse strand, counting down.
AACTAACAAACTCTTCCGCTTTATAATATTAGTAAAGTATAGAAGTATAGATAGTTGGTTGATAAATCCTGTATATGTAATCCTGCTTATCCTATAACAATAATTATCCTGTAGATTCAAGGTTCACTGCCTTTGGCTGTCGTGTGACTTTTTCAAAGTGCAAGTCATAGACAAAGCAGGCTTATCGCCGTGTAAATATTTTTATTACTAAGAGAGTTAATGAATAAAACATAGGACATTTAGCTGCGCAGCAATACATGTTGTAAATGCAAATCAAACATTATGTTACTACAAAAACGATTAAATTATTTAAAATATTAAAATTTCATCAATATATAGTGTTGTTTTAGCCACAATTTAACACTTTAAACTGCTACATACCGTGTACATACCATTCTATGTTTAAATTGAAATGGAAATATTTTTAAGGTATACTAAGATAAGGAAAACATAATTTCTAGCAAAAATTATCATAACTGTCTGTGTTTTAATAAACCTTGTTTTAAGCATATAATATTATATATAGCGTATACCCTAATTGTTCTAAATTCTAAACTTTATTATACGTACCTTATACATAAAATTAATACATGCTTATATTATCATTTTGAAGTTTTCATTATCATTATTATATTACTAGCTTTTGCCCGCGGCTTCGCTCGCGTTAAGGAGTATTATTGCATCCCCTATTTTATCCCTTTAGGGGTGTAGTTTATCAAAATCCTTTTTTAGGGAATGCCTATGTCATATAGCTTTATGTATGCAAAGTCTCAGCCCGATCGGTTTAAAATTGCAAAGTTACATACAAACTTTCATCCCTTATTTTAACCCCTTGGAAGTAGAATAATTAATCAAAATCCATTCTTAACGGATGCCTACGTCACAACATCTACCTGCATGCCAAATTTCAGCCCGATCCGTCCAGTGGTTTGGGCTGTGCGTTGATAGATCACTATGTCAGTCAGTCAGTCACCTTTCAGTTATATATTATGTCGCAGTATGATAGATACAGCCGTAATATAGCTATATCCCTAGGGATATACTTATATGCCGTAATATAGTTATACGAAAGCGATTCATTACTATCATCCTAGAAACATATTATTATTATGATACGGTTGAGTTTAGTGATATAATCATATTACTGGACTAGCTGTCCCGGCAAACGTTGTTTTGCCATTTAAAGTATTTCTACTTCAACAGTTGATACAAAATGTTACCCCCTCTTTTGTCCCCTAAGAGGGGTGGGGGGAAAAATTTTATACATCAGATGTTAAGTTGGAAAACACAGTTAATAATATGAAGTAAGTCCATTAAATAAAAAAGTTTGATACAAAATGTGACCCCCTCTTTTGTCCCCTTAGAGGGGTGGGGGGAATTTTTTTTATACACCAGATGTTAAGTTGTAAGAAGACAAATATATCTGCGAAAATCGCATTCAAATCGGATCAGTAGTTTTCGTGTGATAGTGGAACAAACATACAGACAGACAGACAAAAAACTAACCACATTTTTGGCTTCTATAGCGATGTAGTGACACCCCCCGCTTATTATTTTTTTAAATATCTTTAACGTACAGAATTTTCATTTCTACAGTTTTATTATATGTATAGATTAAGTTTAGTGAAATGATTGAAACAGTGCGGGGGCGGGGGTTTCGTTGCGTTCAGCGTAGCCTTCACAGTTAAATCCTTAAATTTTAACTGTAGTTTTTCGAAAATCCTCACAGTTTTTCAGTTCAGGCCTTGAAATCTACAGTTTTTATGAGCTAGCTAGCGTCATCTATTTTATTATATTATATACTTAATAAGTATAATCAAAACAGATGAGAGGTAATGTTCAGTTTTGATCGAGATACCAAAGATAGTTCGTGGACGATTGGATCAAAAAAATGTCCTGGGAAAAGTTATAGGAAAGCGAAATAAAAATCATAAAATAGGAACTTCAGTTGGTACTTTATCATATTTTTTCAACTCTTGTCTCTGGGTCTCAGCTGATCTCAGATTGGCCGTGTAAGCACTGTCTAATAGTATCTAAGATTCAGTAAAAAAAAAAAACTATAATCTATTTTCAATTTGTCAACTTGTTGTCAACAGACTTCAACCATAAATAAAAGAGTATAATTCGTTTGTATAGGCTTGTCACTCAAAAATCTGTAATCTTTCCTAGTGTGTGTGTTGTAGTGTGTGTAATGTTTTATTTGTTAAAAAAATGTATGATAAAAGCATAATTTCATAATAATATTAGCTCGATGCACTCCTTCACCATATAAACTATAACTGTGCAAAATTTCATTCACCTACGTTTCCCCATTTTTCGTCAAAAGGGATACAAAGTTTTTCGCTCGCGTATTAATATATAGATAGTGGCGCGGTTGCGCCGTCGTTTACTTACGCTTGTGAATTTTCTTGAATGAAATTGCGTTCGCGCGCGCGCGCGCACGAAAATAATTCCAGCCTTAAAATTTTCCTAACTTTTAAAGATTTTCGAAAAGTTTCCTTAATATATTAGTCAATTTATTTCATATCCATACTATATCTACATTAGCGATCACGTAAGCGAACATGCCGCATGTTATTTATTGCTTCAGTTAAATTTATATGACCTCAGCTGCCACTTGGCCAAACAGTCTGCCACTTGCCAAACGTCTGTTACTTTATTGCCTTGATTATTTTATTTTGTCTTCATATTATGCCCACAAATAAAATTACAGTGGAACATCTTGATACTAGCCCGCCCAAAACTGCGCACGAACACATCAGAGATAACTCAAAGTAGCAAAGCAATGCTGTATCACATCGCGCAGTACTAAGACTTCTGTTTGTCTGTTTGTCCGGCTAACGTAGAAGCTATACAGAGTTCGAATTTTTTCAGAATTTATAAAAGCCCTCTACATGTTGGGCCTTGTTTGTAGCCATGATAGCGAAGCTGAATACCTACAAAATTAACATCGATCATGAACAATATCATAGATACTACTATAGACGACCGTAATCGCTTATATTGGTCCATAGAAACCAAGATAGACACCGCTTAACATTCGAGTCTTACATGTCAAAAATCCAAGCCCAGCAAACCTGTCTATAGGATATGCAACAAAATGCACATTCAGTGCACCTACCTAAGGGCTAAGGTATAGTTAAGTAACCAAACCCGTTCTGCGAGCTAAGGGCGACCGGCCCTTTGAGATTTAACTGACCCTATAACTTACTACTCAATATTCATATTAAAGCTGAGCATTGGTCAGTACGCGCGTTGCATACAATAGTACAATCTAGTAAGGTTGCATAAAGGTTTCAACGAGGAAAAACAAAATCCCATCTCAGAAATTAATTCTAGATAAAGATGGCGGTCTTTCGTCATTTGATCAGGTTATGTCAATGTAACGTTAGCCGTGATCTGTCGGCTGGGTTTGACATAACGTAACCAAAACGTAGGCCTATAATCTGCCTAGGAATAAAATTCTCTGATAGATCAGGGAAAGGTCGTCTGTGCAGTCGTTGAATTTGATGAATGCTTGTACTCTCTTGTGTATAACTGTCATCTAATATATAAAAATAAGTCGGGTTTTCCTTCCTGACGCTATAACTCCAGAACGCACGAACCGATTTCCACGATTTTGCATTCGTTGGAAAGGTCTCGGGCTACGTGAGGTTTAAAGAAAAAAAAATCAGAAAAAACTTCAAGAGAAAAGCAGGAAAACAGGGAAAACAGGCAAAACAACGTTTTCCGGGACAACTAGTTTGTGCTAACGACACACATTAAACGTGATAAATGATAATTCTATAATATTTTGTACTTTTTATACCTGAAGAACACAACCACCTATACTTATTTAAAGCAAAGTAAACTTTCATAACAAAAAAATATTCTTGCTAAAGGCCACTTTCAAGTTAATTATGAGAAGAGTTCACAGACTTTATGCCTGTAAGTGTCCTTCTAACTCTTTCAGTCCTTCAAACTTTTCTCTATAAAAGAAAATTAACAGATATAAATGAATATTAAATAGCTGAAATACCAAAGATTACTAGCACTCCAAGCGTAGTCAATAACTAGAATCGACCAAGGGGCGACCTCTGTTTGCCATTTGCGTCAACTCCATACTTGGCCACGCTCAGAGTACTACCTTATTCGTCAGACTCAGAACGTAAGGTATGATGTACTTAGAATATAATAACCATTAACCATACTTCTTAATATTATAAATGTGAAAGTGTGTCTGTCTCTCTGTCTGTTACCTCTTCACGCCCAAACCGCTGAACCGATTTTGCTGAAATTTGGTATGGAGATACTTGAGTCCCGGGAAAGGACATAGGATACTTTCATCGCGAAAAAATGTGCGATTCCGAATTTTGGCGCAACGGAGATGCGGGCATCATCCAGATTCTAGTAACATAATATATTCTTGTTCAGGGGTTATAATATATTAGGTGATAGGGAGACCATTCTGCATGTTTTATCCTGCTTTTGACAATTTAAGAATGGATTGTTCAAACTTTAAAGCCTTCCTAGAGTGAGAGATTGATATTGAAAATCTTAATCTGCGTTTTTAGTTATGGCAAGGATGTTCCTAAAATTAGCAGGTCGATGTCTGTCAGTACGAATGTTCGAATTTGAAGTGTATTTTTATGGTGATATTCAAGATTTTTTTACAGAATTACCATGCCATTTTTCAATATACTGTTCGGTTATTTTGTTAATTTGTTCCTTTTGAGTCTACATCAATTTTGGTGTAAGAGAAATTCCACATAATGGCCTGGCCTCGCCTTAATCATCATATTATGAGCTTACAAGTATTTATACATCCAACTTTATTAAATTCTAGAAAAGTTAGAATGCATACTTATTATGCCTTTTAGGCAGCATGGTCTTATTTTATTTATTTTACTTTAAGATACACGGAAAACTTACATCTACTGACACAGTAGAATTTAAAAGCTCATTTTATGTACACATAACAGAGTACATAGAAAACGAGCTAATTAGAAGTTTTCACTTAGAAATCTTATACCCTGCAATTTTATTCTGTGAGTACAACAAATTAGTAAAGGTATCATAAAATACACTCGTTCGAGTCAGCACTTAATAATAATAATTATTACTGAGTTTTCCTCACCATATAAAATAACAGTAATTTTCAACAGCTCTAAATAATCCATCAAAAGGTCATTATAGAAGGTTATGAAAAGGACACGAGACCCTGCCTCTATTGATCGCCAGTAAAATATAGGCCCATAATGTCAACTCCAGCGATCACACAAACATGGACGTCACACATCGCCCAAGGCCACAGTATAAAATAAATGCAGTGGACTATCTACACACTTGAAAGTAAGAAAATAGGGAAGATGCGATATTTTTATTTTTGTGTTTATTTTAAAGAACTCCATGTAGAATAGACCACAAGTATATTAAAAAAATAAAACACTGAAATTTACTGCAAAAAAAACCTCCCTTTCCCCTCTGAATCTACTACTCTATGACAATGCGAAATGGCGCGCGTCTTCGCCTAGTAATTTAATGTTCGTATTTTAATTGAAAACAATTAAATAAGAATACTAACCGATGAAATGTTATTCCGTCGCATTTAGAAGTGTTTTTGGAATTATTTTTACAATATCTTAAGACATACCAAGGCATTTTTGTGACTTTTATTTTGTTTTTTTATAATTGTCATACGTCTAGTGCGCAGAAGAGCTCGCGGCCGACTAAGTGCGCTGCGGCTATATAGATTCTGTTGAATGTGACCAAGCATTGCGTTGCGGTGTCAAGTCTAGTACGTAGTACTTATATGTCAGCGGGCAATTTAGTTTTTTTTAGTTTACATTGACTTTTACGAAACAACCACAAAAAGTTTCATAAACCATAAATTATCATGAACAACTTGACCTTTGATTTATGGCTTAAATCTAAGTTTACGGCGCAACTGACATCACAATATGGCCATAAACGTTACAGAATGGCGATAAATAGCACATTATCATTTGGCACAAGTCACACATTTCGGCCATTTTATGAGATGGCGTTTACGACAAAATGGCGTCAACACCAACTAGATTTATCGCAACCTTAACGCAACCTTTGACGTGTCTTTGTGGATGTATTGACCTAAAATCTAAGACCTTACTTGACCACAGATAAAAAAAAGCGTTGCAAACAATACTAACTGTCGCACTCAAAGACAAATATTAAGAGGCCGGGTGCCATCGAAATTCTCATACAACGTAATACCAAAATCATTTTCTCATACGAAAATATTTAACATGTTTGAGTTATTTTTCAGCTTAAAATAGTAATTACCTAGGTTCCTGCACAAAAATTAACTAGGCCTTTTGCATCCGTTGTGGATGATTTCTACAGTATTTTCGGAGCGAAGTAACCACTCCTCAAATACTGTAGTGCCTGGGACAAGATTTTTAAATGTCCGTATGGTTGCCCAAGCACATACGGCATTCTCGCAACATAGTCGGCCTAGTTCAGAGGAAAGAACTAGTCAATACGTCTGGGACCAACTATGTGCGGGTTTCCTCACGATATTTTCCTTCACCGTACGAGCGTCCGTATTATGTACTTGAGATCAGAAAATGTCTCATTGGTACACGCCTCCACCCGGGATCGATCCTGTACCCTCTAGGAGTGCGAACCAAAGGTCTACCCATTAGGCCACGGACGCTCCAAAAAAAAAAAAACTACAAAATATTTAAACACTAAAAATTATTTTTAGTTACAAAATATTTACACAAATTATTTTTAGTTACAAAATATTTAAACACTAAAAATTATTTTTAGTCACAAAATATTTAAACTAAAAATATTTTTAGTTACAAAATATTTAAACACTAAAAATTATTTTTAGTTACAAAATATTTAAACACTAAAAATTATTTTTAGTTACAAAATATTTAAACACTAAAAATATTTTTAGTGTTTAAATATTTTGTACTTACTTAATTTTTGTGCAGGAACCTAGGTAGTTACTATTTTAAGATGAAAAATAACTCGAACATGTTAAATATTTTCGTATGAGAAAATGATTTTGGTATTACGTTGTATGAGAATTTCGATGGCACCCGGCCCCTTAATTTACTTAACAGTAATTAAATGAAGTTTTTGACATAAACCCTATGGGGCGTTCAATGATGATTAAATAGTGGAGTGCCTAGAGCGTAAAAATCATGCAAATCTCCGATTTCCGTAATAGTGGATGAAAACAATTGAAAAGAAAAAATGGAATGTGTAGCTGATAACATAAATAAAAAAGTTTACCTATTGAAAAGTTGTGCTTTTGATTTTTAAATTATTCTCTTCCACTTCAGTTACACTAATAAATTTTAAAATTTTGAAGAAAACCTGCATTTCTTTCAGTTCAGTTAAGTAGCATTATAAATTAATAATACAATATATTATTATTTTTTTGATTATTTCGTTGCTTATATTCGAAAAAAAGAAAATAAGTGGAAAAAATATATAATTTAGATTTAAAAATTGATATTTTTGTACCTAGATGAGCATACCTCAAAATACACTTGTTGTATGCCTCAACAGCAAGTACCTGATAAATTGAGCTCCTTCTTTTTTATGGTTTTAATAGGAAGTTTAAATTTATTTCATAGGCTTGATAAAGTCTTCTATTTGCCAATGTATATATTTTTTTAGTTCTTACTTTAATAATTTTTCCGAAAATGTAGCAAAAACTTTTAACATATATTTTGAAGAAAATCTGCATTTTATTTCTTTTAGTTAGGTATTAACAGAATAAAGTTTATTATTTATTTATATTTTATTATTAATTACATTCACTAAATCATGCTTGAAGGAAAAAATTACAAATTAGGTTAAGAACTGATATTTTTTTTTGTATTTAAGTGAGCATTCTCCAAACATAGCTTGCAGCAAGTGTCTTGAGTAAGTACGTTTTTTTTTATTATTAAATAAGGGGGCAAACGAGCAAACGGGTCACCTGATGGTAAGCAACTACCGTCGCCCATGGACACTCGCAACATCAGAAGAGCTGCAGGTGCGTTGCCGGCCTTTTAAGAGGGAATACGCTCTTTTCTTGAAGGTTTGCAGGTCGTATAGGTCCGGCAATACTGCTGGTGACAATTCGTTCCAGAGTACTCCGCACTGTAAGCGCGGCAGAAAGTTACGCGAAAAACGCACTGTAGAAGACTGCCACTCATCAAGGTGATGAGGATGGTATATTTTTCGCGTGGGACGATGGCGAAAAGTTGCAGGTGGTATGATTCCGAACAATTCCTCAGAGCACTCCCCGTGATACAACCGATAGAGGATGCAGAGTGAAGCTACATCTCGGCGTAATTCCAAGGGGTCCAAGCTGTTTGAAACACTATGGCAGTCAGCAATTCGAGCGGCCCTTCGTTGGATACGATCCAGAGGGAGCAGTTGGTATTTTGGCGCCCCTGCCCAGAGATGAGAACAATATTCCATATGAGGCCGAACCTGCGCCTTGTAGAGTTGTAGGCGTTGGTCCGGACTGAAGTACTGTCTCGCTCTGTTAAGGACACCAAGCTTCTTCGAGGCTAATTTGGCCTTACCCTCTAGATGATATCGGAACTGGACTTCGCTAGATATGTTGACGCCAAGTATCTCAATGCTAGGGGAGATGGTTAAAGATGTGCCCTCGAAACGAGGATATACGACCATTGGTGACTTTTTAGTGGTGAACGCGCAGACTTGTGTCTTGGCGGGGTTGAATTGGACCAAGTTACGTCTGACCCACTCAGAGACCTTCTCCAATGAATTCTCCACCTTAGACACAAGTTCGTTTCGACTCTCAGTGACATTTTGCCGAGAAATATTGGGGGAGCCGGTATATACAGCATCACCTGTACTATCATCCGCATAGCAATGAATGCCGTTGGTCTGTGACATGTCATTGATATGCAGTATGAATAGAGTAGGCGATAGCACACAGCCCTGAGGGACACCGGCATCAACAGACTGAGTTTCCGAGCATTCACCGTCAACTACGACCTTTATGCTTCTGTCTGCTAAGAAACTAGTGACCCACTTACATAATTTCTCGGGCAGCCCGTATGATGGAAGCTTTGATAGCAGCGCTTTATGCCAAACCCGATCAAAGGCCTTCGCAATGTCCAAACTAACAGCCAATGTCTCTCCCTTCGACTCAATTGCCTGAGCCCAACGATAAGTCAGGTACGCCAAGAAATCACCAGCCGAGCGACCCTTACGGAACCCGTATTGTTTGTCGCTTAGTAATCCCTGGCCGTCCAAGTATCGAAGAAGCTGGCTATTGATAATGGATTCCATTACCTTCGAGAAGAGAGAGGTTATAGCGATTGGTCTGTAGTTTGAAGGATTTGAGCGATCACCTTTTTTGGGGATCGGGTGCACCAAGGCTGTCTTCCAGGAAGCCGGGACGTGAGATATGTAGTACCCTAATTTTTTTACAGCTTTTAATAGGAAGTTTAAATATATTTCATAGGCTAGATAAAGCCTTTTATTTGTCGATGCGTTTAACTTTTTAGCTCTTACTTCAATAAATTCTCAACAAATGTAGCAAGACTTTTTTCGTCCATTTTACACATTTTTGGAGATATTATACCGTTTTAAAGTACTTAAAACTCATAATTTCTCTAAAAATTAAACACGCACAATAAGTGCGTATAACAGACTTTTCGTTTCAACCCTCATATCCTCACAAACACCTTTGCTTTGGTTACGACGAGCGTTAGTCTCTAAGAACTTTGCGAAAATTTTATATTTTTATTTAGCTTTTCCTAGACTAGAAAAGAAAACTTTCTTTTTTAAAAAATATATTTTTGGTTAATATTCAATGTAAACAATCGGATGAAAGTCAAAAAAATTTTTTGTTGACTGGTCTTATATGGTGAAATTATTAAAAATTGAAAGCACAGCAAACATTTTGGTAAACTTTGCAAGTAATAATGTAAAAAAGAAAATGACATCTCAAAAACAAAAATCCATTCATTATTACAATTTAAATATAAAAATTTAAAGGTTAAAACCTCCGGGCGCTGCACTAAAACTTCTATTTTGAGTTTCACAGTTGATAATGTATGCATTATCTGTCAAACTCTTCATTAAATTGAAGTTTCATCATCACTAATTAAATGCCTACTCGTTCTATACAAGTTCAAAGAATGAAAGAAGCGACCAACGTTTAACATTGAACCAAACATGCGCAAGTGGCCCTAAATACGGCAAATGGAGATATCTCCGGGTTGTACCACGTTGCCCTTGGGCCTTGATAATGGAAAATCGATCTATACTTATTATTCACTACCTTAATACTAATGAAAATATTCATATTGTGGATAAAGACGCTATAGTTACGCAATTTTAGATCTTTGTCAAGAAACTTTAAGGTATCAGATAAGACGTAAGGGTCAATTCCCATTTTAACATCCCGAGGCGTCGCGGTGCATTTTTTAAGCCATTCAAATTTGGAATAGCCTAACACCGCGTGCAGCAAGCCTGTTGAATTGACGGGCTGTTGAATTGCCAGATGTGCATCTTCTTGTGTAGTAGATAAAGGTTAGGTTAGGTTAGATAAAGGTTATTTGAATGGATCATTAAAAAATGCATCGACGCGCCACGTTTCAATGTGAACATACGTAGCAGACAACACCTATCTCAAATCTCTTATCTCCCCTTTCTAGAAAAATCTAGATACCCCATATTAATGACCATTTACCCTTTACTGCACGCACAACGTTTAGCGAGGGGTTAAAACTAGGGGTTAAAAATCCATTAGCTGCAGTTTTCGGCACAATGCACAAGTGGCAAGGGACATTTCCCTTGTGCAAGGTACTAAGGGCACTTTGCAACACAGTACCAATAGGTTTTATTGCGGTATTTTATGACTGAAAGAACCAAAAAGGGTTTTTATGTTTACGGTTCACTTTTGAAAGTAAAATACATGTCTTCAATATATTTTTGCGATTTTTTTTACTGTCCACCTCTATATTTTAATTCAACTAATTATATTTTATTTATAAATAATTGTTTAAAAAATATAGAGCTAGCTCAAGATTAGCTGTAGAAGCAAATTTATATAGCGCCTGAGAAATAAAAATAGCAACACCACATAAGCAAGTCAACTATTTTAAAACAACTCGGTATTTTAAAAACATTTCACATATTTCACTCGAAAATATTTACGTGAGAAATGCAACCTGCAGTATTTTAAGCGAGTTTTTAATATTCTCTCATTTCTATGCGGCGTTTTTCCGCAGTGCTTTCTCGTCTATTCTATGATGTCGAGTTCTAAGGCCAAGGTCTTTCTAGATATTCTAGAGTAGATGTTTTTAATTAAACTGTGGTCTATTGTATTGTAACGACTAACGGGGTTACTTAGAAATAAAACTAGGACTCAACGTGCCATTACAAAGGAACTCTTATAATCGGAATTAGTTCTTATAATAATCCATAGGTACTAATCCATACTTCCATAATAATGTGTCTGTCTGTCTGTCTGTTACCTATTCACGCCCAAACCGCTGAACCGATTTTGCTAAAATTTGGTATGAAGATACTTTGAGTCCCAGGAAAGGACATAGGATACTTTCCGAAAAAATTTACGGTTCCCGCGCGATAAACGAATTTTGGCGCAACGGAGTTGCGGGCGTCAGCTAGTGTTTTATAATTAATTTTATCCAGTAAATACTAGTCCTGCAACATGAAAAAATAGCTCGTTGATTGTAAAACTATAACTTTCTAAATTTCCCAGCTCTAACCAAAGATTCTCAGGATCTGACATTTTCACATGTCTTTAAATACCAAAACGGCCCGAAGCAGCATCCAAGTGCCCTAAATTGGCCAAGCTTTTCACTTCAACATGCCATGTCCATACGTCTATGGCAATAACTAAATATTCCATTTAACTCCTCAACTTTAATACCTAGGTACTGCAGTCTGTTCATAAATTGCTTTCGATTGGACCTTTTGTGGACGACATAAGGACCACTTTCATTAAACCCAGAGGTAGTAAAACTCTGAACAGACATGGGCGGTATCGAACGCCGGAAGAGGCTTCAGACAGACATGACGTTTTCATTTCCAAGCTGCTAGTCAGCATACAGCTTTACCGCAAGCTATCTCAGCTATTGGCATAATCGAGCAGAAAGGAATAGGTAGATATTATTTTATTTGGTAAGAAGATATTTTAGTATCCGAGTTTTTATTTTCTTTTAAATGCCCAGAAACTATTCTAGGGGTCCGATTCTCATAAATAAAGTGTCGCAACAGTTTTGTGTCTTGAAAGTTTAAGCCGTTAGCTCCATCAGTGGCTTTTCAATAATAGTCTACTAATACTACTGCTTCTTAACTCCACGCACCAAACAGCGAGCGACACTGCGAGGTTTGACAAAACAGCACATCGCGCTAAAATGTGCGAATTTTCTGGGATTTAATTCTCAAACCTTTTTTTTTTTCATTCAATTTCCCCAACGTCTGTTAGTGTTAACGGCTTGTTAAAATGTCATGTCTTCTCTTTCATTCATATGAAAAACGAAAGAGGTAACGTTATACTAATTCGAGCATTAACTTTAACAGTCGTTGGTAAAATTGGACCTTAGCTTAATTGTCAGTAAAGACCGAAAGTACAAGAATTGATCCCTTGCACATTCCGCTTTCACAGATTCTCGCGTGAAATAAGAAGCAGGCTCTAACTTTTTAAAAATCAACAACACTCACATTGATCTTATTCTTGGCTCGTTCTATCGCCTTGCTATCCTCTCTGTCTGGGCTTAGCCGGCAGACGCGCGCGCGCCAGTCGTTGGCGCCAGCCGCTTGCAGAGCCGCTAGCCTGAAAGAGGGGAACGCTGGCATTAATAACTTACATAGGAAAAAGGAGCTAAATTAATTTGCATCAAGTTTGCTGGTTGCGGTGATGCAATCAAGGAAATGTCAAAATTGACGATTGATTGGGGCCGATTCCCTCGAATATCGCAAATTGATTTAATCGCAGCTAAGGCGCAAATATTCAATGTACTAGGATAAAGACATTCAAGGTATTAGGATAAAGCTTCCGGTCCACAATACACACTGATCGAATGGTTTATTTGAGTTTGTAGAGATGAACCCAAAAACTTCTTTGGCCTCTGTTGTACTTTTCTTTGTACACTACAAACTGAACTTGTATATTGTAAACTAGACTATACTTTCCGTGTGCCCTATCACTTTAAATATTGCAGCTAACTAACAGGTGTATAAAAACTAAATAGAGAATGCATCAAGTTCGAAGAAACATACAAAAAGTTAGTCATTATGAATGATAAGATAAAGTACAATTAGCGTTTGTTTTATTGTTACCTGACGTCGCAAAAAAAGGGTAACGAGTAGGACTAAAGACAAAAGAAAGTCGCTAGGAATTTTCTACCTGTCCTTTAAAGCTAGATAGTTTGACAATTAGCCTGAATCTACCTACACCTACTTAGTTAATTACCTGCTAATATATCAATTATGTAAGTAGTTAAGTACCTAGCCGGTACATGTTTTACATTATTAAAATACTTTTGTTATCGGTCCAATAAAATGCATCTATAGTCTATACAAATTACAATAACAGCGTAATTATGTCTTTCTTACTTATACTTTAAAACTTTCCGTTTACTTTGAAGTTTGAGTACTTTGACTATGTCTTGTTTTCACTTTGATTAGTGACAAGTGCAGGTGATTATTACAGGTGATTAGTAATCAGGAGAAAGTAAGTGTGGACAGCGACTGATTAGTGCAAGTCCTTTATTTTCTCCCAATCACTAATCACCTGCACTCGCACTAATAAAAGTGAATACAGGCCATAAGAATATTTCCAAAACAATGAAAAGTTTATGTTTTGTTTAAAACCGAGATAGCGTTAGCATTGCATTTAGTTTAAGCAGTAGATAAGTAGCTTTTTAAGTGGTAATTTAATTATTATAGGAAAGATAAGAAAGATAACAAAACGAATACATAATATCTTATCTTTGCGGCAGGTTAGTAACTGCACTACTGACATAAAAAATATTATATTTCTACGTGTGGCTGATTCTCGGGATTCGGGAATCGAGTCTCGATTCGATTCTGACGGTCTTGACCTGAACTGAAATTGGATGACTGTTAGATGCCTTTACCTATCTAAGATAATTAATAATAAAAATATACTCATTTTTATATTTTCATTTCGATCTCAATGTGAAGAAATTTCAGTATGGGCAGCTACTATTAGGGCCCTTCCACACGACGTTTTTTTACGCTCGTTTGTATCGATACAACGCAAGTTGAACGCTCAGCAAACGGAAGGAAGCCGACACGTTTTAAACTTTATATCTGCCAAAACGCGATGAAAACACGCAGAAGACGAGCGCATCAGAAACGCGCGTCGCGTCGTCAGTGCGCAAAAAATACGTCGTGTGCAACGGCCCTTAGTGCTACCAATTTAAATATAAGTTTGATACATTGTCAAATAAATTTTGTCGAATTGTAGTCTTGTTAACCTTTAGATAAGGTATAATATATTAAAGGAGTAAACTTTGTGTTTTATAGGCATTAGTTATTATAATAATGATTGTGAGGCAGGTTAGTTTACAAAATATTTTCCAATTATTATTATTATCAGTGTTTAATATTTATATTTACTAAATAAAAGTAAATAGAAGAGGTGAATGTCTGTCTCTAGATAATTTTGTTTGTGTTTACAAACGAGTCCTAGTGTAAAGTCCCTTGGAAACTTAGATTATATGTAAACATGTTCGACAGAAACCCTTCATTGTGTAGAACTAACGAACTTCTTTTGTCAATGCTGAATAGTGTCGGATTTGTTTATTCAAGATTAGAGTGAGTTTTTCAATATAAAAAAGTTTCTGAAGCCAGTCAGTCTATCCATATTAATATAACAAATGCGAAAGTGTGTCTATCTGTCTGTTACCTCTTCCCGCCCAAACCGCTGAACCGATTTAGCTATGTATGGAGATACTTTGAGTGCCGGGAAAGCACATACGATACTTTTATACTGGAAAAATGTACGATTTCCACGGGATAAACGAATTTTGGCGTAACGGAATTGTGGGCGTCATCTAGTCCAATATAAAGGACACTACTGTGACTTGGTTCGGTCAGGTGTGGCCAATGACCTGTAATTGTTCGTTAATGTCCACCTTAACTGATGGTACATTAACTGATAGTTACTTTAACCGGTCGTTACGTTAATTACGTATTAGTACTGTTCGATGGTCGAGCTAGTTTACGGGTTACGGGTTAACAAGCGTGCAAACCACATAGTAATAATTGTTGACTATGACCATAGCATTAATAATAAATAACATATTGTCTATGGATGCTTCACACCACGTCAGTCTGGCCACGTGCTAAGTACCTGATGGACTTGTGTTACAGGTACCAGACAACGGAAATATATTTAATACTTTTATACTATAAATATATTTAAGATTTTTATTATATTTTAATACACATCCATGATCCAGGAACATACGAAACTTTTTGTTCAGTTGGCGGGATTCGAACCCGCGACCCCCGGCTTGAGCGCTGAAAACGCGCTCAACCACTGAGCCACAGAGGTCGTCACAGCATTGATGCTCTATACTTATACAAATAAGTTTATATATTTTATACTATCAATCAATCAAATCATTTATTCATACAACTGGTCGTTGCCCGCAAATCGCAATACCCATATGCAGAAATGCGTATTCGCGCGACAACTGTACCTACATTTTGCCGTAGTAAAAACTTTGCTGTGTGCCTTCCCAGGCTTTATAGTATCAACATATTCAATAGCAACTAATCAGTTCAGCGGTTTAAGCGTGAACAGGTAACAGAAAGACAGACTTTCTCATTTATAAGTTCGGCGCATTTCAACAATCAACATATTCTTGCTACTTCAAGTTATGCGAATTACGCTAGAGTGCGTGTGGTCTTTTCAAGCTGTCTATTAAGTTGTCTTACAGTCTACTCTTTATGTTGTTTGGGTTATCCCGTAAGTGTTAGTGGTTAGTAATTTATGTTTCCTCCGACTTGTGGACGACACGCGGTCGACGACATTGTACACTGACGGGGTCACTTATCTTTGTGTTTGTAATTAAAGCTTGAAAGTGATTTACTGGTCCATAATTCGATATATGAGAATTAGGACCAAGCAATTACAGTCATGGGATTTTCCTAAACGTGAAGAGATTAAATGTATCTTAATGTAAGAGGTGTCCTTAATAATAATATCTACTTCGTCAACACAGGGTTTTTTAGTTTTTACACACCACCTTTTAATGGCACCCTCCGAATTTGGACAATTTCACCCCAAATTACTACAAGCAGATAGCGTCCATACGGTTTTCTTAGAGGTGCTTTCAATTACTTATCCCGTATCCGTTAAATACCGCAGCCGAAATTAACATAGAACAATCTTCCATAGAGTTTCCTTAGAACGGGGTGTCTCTTTAACTTACGCGTACAATACAGTTATAGTCAGTAGATAGAACCAGCTTCCAACGACTATCCTTAAAATGCACCTCTTTAACTTCTCCGTACAGTAATATTTTAAAACACTGGACTCTTGACCCGGAAGTCGTGGGTTCGATTCCCATGTTGGAAACATGTTTTTTCCATGTTATTTATTTTCAAGTTTGGTTAGGACAATGCAAGCTGATCATCTGATTGTCTGACAAGTAAGATGATCCATGCGTCGGATGGACATGTAAAAAGTCGGTCCTGCGCCTGATCTCTCGCCAGTCGTGTTGCCAGTGCTCTTGTGTACTGCGCACACACTTGGGCACTATAAAGTTACTCTTGTGTAACTGGCTTGGTTTCAATGAAACCGGCCACCGTCACCGAAACCGGTGTGGGAGTTATTATTATTACAATAATACTACGTAACTCATGAACATACCTCTCGGCGATTGTGCCCCCGCGATTCGGCATGTCGGAGTGCGTGGCGCTCCGCTGCACTCCCGCGCCGAATCTGAAACAACAAAAAATAAACAACCATAGAAAATGAGCACCTCTATCGCTTTTGTCTGTGAAAAATAAGCAATTTATCGATTTAACGGCCACATTCAGAGACTTTTGATGTTAATTAAACTTCAATCTAATGGAGAGTTTGACAGATAATGTATGGGGCTTATGTCAAAATCTTCATTCAATTACGAATAAGTACTTAATAATTAATTAAATTCGTCTCTAAGCGTGGCAGTAAATGCTGATTTACAGTGATACATTAGAGGTTCTTAATTATTAAAGACTTTGGATTAGGACTGCATCAGATCAGCACTGTATTATTATATGTAAACATAATTCCGCATATTTTCCGCATAATGTTTTTGTAGAACACGTTGTGTGTTTTCCTTGTTTTTGGGTAGAAACCTGGAAAAACCCTTTGCTAATTCTTATAAACAAGCAAATTATTTTCCTCCAATCTGCAACTTTAAAATCTCTACCTTCTATCTTTTAAATCTCTATATTTTCCGTTGTACTTTCAAATATTTTAAGTTTATTAAATTGTGTACGTTAAATAGGCGCAAAGCCTTATATTAAAAAGGAATTCTTATAATATCGAGTAATGACGCACGATAACACAAGAACTACTAATATACTTACATAAATTACTTTAAAACGGATTAACATATTATGAAATAATTTATTGTAATTTGTAAGTCATATGTTGCACATTTAAACAAGGCATAATATATTGCTTCTTTCTATTTAAGGCATTACTTAAGAATAATTTATATTGTTTTTACCTCAAGTTTATATTTAATATTGTACCTACATTGTCCATTTTCTATTTATCTCACTTAATTAAAAAGCTACCTAGAAACCCAATCAGAATTACTCAAAAATAATTAAGACTTGCGTCCGTAGAATCCTATAGCTCCGTACATTTTTTCGGGATAAAAACCATCCTATTCTTTCCTAGGACCCAAAGTATCTTCCACATCAAAAACTATTTAGCGGTTTTAACAAGAAGTAAGACAGTTAGACTGGCTTTCGCATTAATTCATCAAGCCCCATACGGTCACCGGCGTCCGAGACACAATAGAATATCTATTGTGTCTCGTTTTCCAACGATCGACGGGTTAATATTATTAAGCACTAGATGCTGCCCGCAATTCCGTTGCGCCAAAATTCGTTGTTTATCGCGCGGGGACCGTACATTTTTCCGGGATAAAAAGTATCCTATGTCCTTTCCCGGGACTCAAAGTATCTCCATACCAATTACAGCAAAATCGGTCCAGCGGTTTGGGCGTGAAGAGGTAACAGACAGATAGACACACTTTCGCGTTTATAATATTAGTAAAATGGAAGTATGGATTTCCATCCAGATCCAGATTTTTACCTGGGCTTCTCAAACTTTTCCTTCAGACTCTTGAAGCTGAAGAGCCTCTCACTGGCCTGAACCGACAGCATTTTGACAGCACTCACTTATATACTATACAGTCACTAAATAAACCTAGGAATAGGTCTTAAACCACACCAAAACACTAACATTCACTGTATTGACAACATCTTAAAATTCACGTTAAAACTTATTTTTCATCTGAGTTTAGTAATTGTTATTATATTCTTCTACTTTTCTTATTTTCTGAGCGTATTCTTCGTTTCTTCTATTCCTCGCGACAAATATTATCAGGCGTATTGACGTATGACATGGTTGACGCCAGGCCGATAACTGACAATACAATGAGTCTGTGTGTCTGTGCGTTATCCTCATTACGATAAACACCCCGTACACAGTCGTGCCCTATTAAGACATAAAACTTTCCTTAGCATTGGTTAATAATATTATGTAAGTATGTTATTATGTAGTTTTTATTAGCAACAACAAGACAAGCTTTTATTATCATGCAAATTGTATAATATATTGAGGATTATAACTTAATACTTAAAAAATTTAAGGAGAAATTTATTATTTTCTTTTTTGACTATTTAAATAAAAGCTTTTTTTCAAAAAGTTTTTTGTTTATAATTTATTGTCAATCTAGAACGTATGAGTTAATTACTTTAAATTGTACATCAATATTATGTCACTATTTTTATGCATTTACTTTGTTTATCTTCACTAGTATAGATTTTTTGAATCATTTATATACATAACTTTTATATTTTACCTGTAGACTTTTACATTCCTCATTTACGTAGCCAGATTTCGAACGATACATTGTAGTGCCAGTAACATAATATTTTGGTTAGTGCTAGTAGCTTAAGAATGCACCTGACCCTAACTTGACTACATACTTAAACCTAGATCTTAAAATCTGTAAGGTCTAGAAAACTGATTTTTTTACACAAGTAACTTCAGTTCATGAAGATTAAATGCTCAAGACGAAAACACGATTACTGAAAAAATGCTCGATAGTTTCTTTTTTACAAAAAACCTTGTTTAATATCTTAAGGCCGTCCCCCGAGCAAACGACCTTGGCCATACATTTGCCGCGTTGCCGAGATCGCACCAAAACCCTATTTTTTTTACTTATCTTTGTTCAAAATTGTCCTAAAAAAAATTTAAACGGGGAATATGTAGTTTATGATATTGTCGATCTATTGGCGTGTGTTTCAAATAAAAGTAATTTGTAAATCATAAGGAGATGCTGAATGTATGCTTGAATTTTAATAAATTGGTTTTACTTTGGATGCTGATATCATGAGTATAATAAACAAAAATAGAAAATTTAAAACGGGGAAAGGAATGTTGATATACTGAAGATTATTGCTGTATTTTTATTATAACTTTGTAGCTTTCAAATTATGAGTTTATAAGGCTTGAAATACGGTAAATTACGGAATCTCCGTAAGGAACGCCCTTAAAAGGCATTGATAAAACCTAAATTTGCTCAAAATACTTTTTTCATAATCATTATAGTTCGTCTTTTATTCATAGTAAAACTAACTTGGAGATGATTCCGCGTCGTCCTTTTTCACCTGGCATATGATGCTGGCAGGCCGTGGACGGTGGGTGTGGGAGTGGTGGGGTGGGGAAAAAATGAAAAAAATGTATGTTCAGCAACTTTGATTTTTTTCGTCTATCCGTCTGTCCGTCGGTCCGTCGGACCGTCTGTCCGTCTGTCCGTCTGTCTGTCCGTCTGTCTGTCTGTCTGTCTGTCTGTCTGTCTGTCTGTCTTTATGACTCCAGGCTGTATCTCAAGGACCGCTATAGATAGACTTCTGAAATTTTCACAGATTGTGTATGTCTGTTGCCTCTATAACTAGGAGCCTCGGCAGGGTCAAAAAAAAAAAACTAGGCCTTTGCATCCGTTGTGGATGATTTATACAGTATTTTCAGAGCGAAGTAACCACTCCTCAAATACTGTAGTGCCTGGGACAAGATTTAAATGTCCGTATGGTTGCCCAAGCACATACGAAATTCTCGCAACATAGTCGGCCTAGTCCAGAGGAAAGAACTAGTCAATACGTGTGGGACCAACTATGTGCGGGTTTCCTCACGATGTTTTCGTTTACCGTACGAGCGTCCGTATTATGTACTTGAGATCAGAAAATGTTTCATTGGTACACGCCTCCACCCGGGATCGAACCTGCACCCTCTACGAGTACGAACCAAAGGTCAACCCATTAGGCCACGGACGCTTGCAGGGTCCGTGGCCTAATGCCGTCGCCGTAAAAAAAATGCCGTCGTCATACCCATACAAATTGCCCGGATCGGCAATTTGTATGGTTATGAAGACGGATTTTTTTGATTTCCCAGCATTGTTCTCATAGAAAAAGTTGTTCATTTTGACGGGTTCATCTGGTGGTTTTACGGATAACGGTGTTAAACCTAACACCCTGTATTTTAACGTAGTTGGTTTTTTTAACTTATTACTTGTAAGATACAAGAATATTGTGTACAAGCACTTTGTTTGATTCACCTGCAATACAAAGAGCTGATATTGTAAAATTTTTGCAAAGAGCGGCTGATCCTAGGACAATGACCTCAGAAAAAATTCGTCTGCAAGTCCTGACTGTAGAACAATGGTTCACAATGAAATCCGGGAACTGATGATTCTGACCGACTTTCAAAAGGAGGAGGTTATATTCTGTTCGACTGTATACATTTTTATCTCTTTCGTCCTTTGTTGCGCCAAAAATTAAATATCGCGCGGAAACTGTGTACTTTCCGGGACGTCCTTAGCTGGGACTCAAAATATTCATTGCAAATCTGTTCAGCATTTCGAGTGTTTAGAGTTAAAAGATAGACAGACACGCTTTCACATTTATATTAGAAGATATGACTTAAATTGAGTATTTTGTACCATTAGCTTCTTAACTTCCAATAATGATTAGGAAGATATAATTGTGTTTACAGTACAATAGAAGCTGATAAATTCCGTTCCTTCAATATAATGAAATAATTTATTTTGCCTATCACAGGACCTTACTCCAAGAACTTAAGGATCATTATCATAGCACCTCGGGGTAAATAGACAATGAACGACCTATAGCCGTAAACAGAAGTACAGGAAAAGTGTAGGCTTATAGATAAGCTGTTGCCCGTTCTATATAACTTGGGCAGGATAATACTATATTACCATGACTACGAGTATAATCGAATAATACTATACTATATAATAATATACTATACTATATAATAATATACTATTACTATTGTAAGTACTAATGAATATAAACAATACATGCTAATATTATAAATGCGAAAGTGTGTCTGTATATTACCTCTTTACCAAACGGGTATGGAGATACTTTGAGTCCTGAGGACATACGAAACTTTTTATCTCGGAAAAATGTACGGTTTCCGGGCGATAAATGGATTTCGGCACAACGGAGTTGCGATTAAATTGCAATTTATGCCACAATTTATTAAACTACTTATATGCAAGGAATCAAATTATTTTATCTTAAAAATTACTACCAAAAAAAAAACGATAAACAATCGATAAACAACTAGCAACCTATTAAAAATATGTCACGTTTTTAAACAAAGGAAAGATTATTCACCACAACACTTGTTCATTATCAACAAACCACGATTACTATGTATATTGTATAACCTACTTAACATATCAAATTACTATTTAAAATATAAAAATATACAAAAAACTATAAAATAGAGAAGTCATAAATTATAATACACAAATAACAAACTACTGCATTCACTATATTATATGCATGAAAGTCGAAACATACCGTATGGAGCTTTTAAGTACGAAAAAGCAACACGCTGAACACGAAGCTTTTAAACGCGTTTGTACTGTATGAGCTTTTAGTATGGAGCTTTCAGTGCGAGCGCGCCCAAGCGGCGTCAAAGCTCGACTGAGGGCGGGCGGATTTTCCAACCTGTACGTAGGCGGTATATTTCTGAATTATGAACCGTATTAACATGGTAATAAAATCGAGAATAATATTACTATGTAAAACTGACTTGTCGTCGAAAGTGCCGGTAAAACCAACGCATGTCAAATGGCTTTCATCGCAGTTTATTTCACGTCCCCTAGTATGCATCTTATTATTTTATCCTAAACCTGCTGACGCGACAGAAGACTTGTTGACTTTTCAGTAAGTATACTTTTGTCGACTCAGGGGTATCGTAGATATTTGACTTATGATTACTTTTATGAGCAACGACTGTCTTAAATAATATTTAATAAAAATTGAAATTTAAAGTCTATTGATTTTTATAAGCAGAATATGAAACAAATAAAACAATGTGGACCACCAATACGTTTAGTTTCGAAATCGCGAAAGTGATGAATGTCTTATCGAAAATGTTGTAACAATTCCTCAGTATAATAGTGCCGACAAAACTTCCAGAAAGAGGAATAATAATAATTAATTGAAAAACAGGGCCCTGAGCCTTAGGTCCAATTTCGTCAACGACTGTTAAAGTTAATGCTCGAATTAGTATCACGTTTCCTCTTTCATTTTTCATATGAATGAAAGAGAAGACATGACATTTTAACAATCTGTTAAAACTAACAGACGTTGGTGAAATTGGGTCTAAACTTTGAAAATATAATATCGCACTCGACATATATAACCAAACCTAACTTTACAACGACTGGAAACTACATTACATACAAGTTTAAAACGTTCTTCGTACTAAACTTTCATAATTTCCGCATACAACTTCCATTCATCCAACATCGAAACACAAACTAGCACCCAGACTGTATTGTGTCCAAACAAAGAGACACAGTGTAGCTAATTTCAGCTCCATCTAGCTGAATAATAGAGAAGTAATTTCGAGACATCTAGCGGTATAACAATGAAAAAAAAATTTGTGTTTTTTGCTTTATTTTAAAATATAATATTCGGAAAACATTATATCTTAATCATTAAATTATAGCTCGCAACTTCGTTTGGTTTTCATAGTAGAATAAACGGTAGAGAAATAAATATTTTTTTGTGGGATTTTTTAAATGATAAATACTATGTCTTTCCCCAGCACTCAAGAAATCTTCATACCAAGTTTTATCAAAATTGTTTTACCGGTTTAAGCGTAAAGAGAAGACAGACCGGCAAATATTTTTTTAATGTATGGTTCAAAATTCCCATTTAATTTGGCAATAATTCCTCACTTTTTAGCAATCCGGCCAAAATCATTTAGCTACTTTTCTAGCACCCATGCTAGAAGAGGAAAAGGCCAATGAACCTTTAAAAAACCCTACTTTTAAAAATTCACAACTTGAAAATCAATCCGTCAACATGCGCTGGCATATTAAAATTTAAAAAGAGGTTTAATTAACGTATGCACAATGCATTGGCGCATGGGGTGGGTTCGGGAGGTGGGTTATACCCGAGTAAACCCCCCCCCCCCCCCCCAACTTCGGGGGAACCCCCCGTAACCACGGCAATCGAACACAAATGCCTACGGTTGCGGTTGGTCCGGTATTTGACTTCGATGGACCATTTATTAAGAGAGCATAATATAATTGAAAATGCCGCAAGCTAAGCACTTAAAGAATTTAGATATTTATTTTATTAATATGTTTTTATGTCTAAAAGCACTACTTATGTAGTATGTACGGTTTTTGAGGTTTTCCAGAGGTGTTATGCATTGTTTATAGTGGCTAATAGTCAACCAATCGACAACGCTCAAAAAATAAAACATATTGTGCATTAGTGGTCTTAAAAATTTAACATACTAAGGGCTTGTTTCACACTCTAGCTTATCAAGAAGTTTTTTTTACTGTTTATTTTTACTCTGAGCAACAGAAACAAAACCTCCGAATAAGAATTAGGTCACTTAAAAATTGTTACATTCTCAATCTAACAAATTTTAAGTGCATTTAGAGTTTAGACTAATTAATTATTATTATGATCACTAAAAGCCTCGTATATTTATATCCATAGGTATTGCACAAAATACTTATAGAACAGACCAATAATTCTTAACATGACAAGAAGAATATTGATACTATAATTATTAAAAACAACGGAAGAAACAAAAGAAATATCCACGTTTTTGTCTTTACACTTTAAAACCACTGTATACATCACAATAAAAACAATACTGAATGTCATATCTACAGAATATAATATCTTATCATTGATGCACAATAAATGGAAGAATTATATCGACTCGATCGAAGATAACAAAATTATATTTTGATTAGTCGATGCCCGCAACTCCGTTGCGCTAAAATTAATTTATCGCACGGGAACCGAATTTCCTTTCCCGGGACTCAAAGTATCTCCATACCAAATTCCAGCAAAATCTATTTGGGCGTGACGAGGTTACAGACAGATAGACAGACGCACTTTCCCATTTATAATATTAATATGGATGCACAATAAATTGAAGGAACATCGACTTGATCGAAGATAATATTTTGATAATAATGTCGAACAAACTTTGATTAGCCGCACGCTATATCGTCATATAGAAATAATTGCTATAATTTTGTCTGTATAATGATGATTTAGACTCATATTAATGCTATCATTAATATGAGTCTAAATCATCATTATTTAATTACAAATAGGAAACATATTTTATAAAACCTCTATAGGTTTTATAAATGTTTCCTATTTGTTAATTAAATATAGATAGGTACATACTGCATAGTTTAATAATAACAAAACGTTGCGTCATATCAATTAACGCTTTTAAATCTGAACTAGGCTGCCTCTTAATACTTAATAGAATGACAAGGACAAATGTGAAATGAAAGCATAAATAAATTTGATTTATGCAAATACACTGCTAACAAAATTTATTAACAAAAATAAACAAACTTCCCTGCACCAGAAAAATACAAATGACCACGGAACGTTATTAAGCGTTGTGCGACTTGCAAGTATTTTCACCTGCTCCGCAAAAACTGATGGCCTTCAGGAACCATTGACAGTATTTGTTAGTTGTTACCATTCAAATTATTGTTTCTCTCTCGACATTGTTACGAATACGTAGCTGTCAATTGTTCCTGCTTCTATGTAAGACATGGGTACAAGCTTTCCCCAACTCATACAACAGTATTTCACGTCAAAATTTCCGCTTACCGTAAGATCAGTTGTGTTCAAAACATTGTGATGTAGGCACGGAAACATTCTGATCACAATGTACGCACAAGGAAATATCACTCAGACAGTCGGCTAGGGCTGCCAAAAATATTACATGATTGTAAAGGTTATTGTTAAAAAAATACAAACAGACGAATATAGAACCTCCTCGTTTTTGAAAGTCGGTTAAAAATCGCAAGGAAGAAAGCTAATAATTGTTGTCAGGCAATTAGCCCATCGCACATTACATCAACAACAATAATTAATCAACATTGCTACTAGCCACAACAAAACTTTGATGCAATTTCGGGGTCAGAAACAAAATTAATCAAAATAAAGACCCTTGGTAATAGAGATAAGAATCATTGTCAGGCAAGAAAAAAGCGACAGACACACTGGCCTTATTATTGACAAGTGTGTTTTTTAAGTGAAAAGAAAAGAAACCTATTAAAAATTCTTATCCATTAACAAAAACACCATATACTGTTGTCAAAAACGACAACCCTAATGTAGACCCATACTACATAGTCCAAGACACATAGAATTAGAGAGTAGTAAAAGCCTTGAATAATTTCACATTGAGCGGCATTTATTCCAGCAGAGTTTCACCTTACACGTCTCAAAGTTATTTACAGAATGCCCCCATCAATGCAATATGGCTGGCTTTTATACCATTTTACACAAAAGAAACGAACTTCCGTTGACAATTCAAATATAGTAAAATCATTAAAGAATACATTAAAAATTAAGAATGGCTAAGAATAAGTAGGTATATAATTCTAAATATTAATTAATGTACTTCTCATATTTAAGATAATTATTTACTTAAATATGAGAAGAGGAAGTTAGAACGGAAGTAAATAATCCTCCCGTCCATTTATAACTAAATATTTGTCAAAATCAATTACCTTACTTATTACTATTTAAAATATAATAATCAGTTATTAAACATATATAGTGACTAACATAATATACCGATTTAAATAAAATAAATATAATATTATGTAGCTTGTCCATTGACATCCGCTAACACTCGGCCATCCTGCATTAGGAGTGTCCCACGACGTTCCCATGGTTTGCTACCCTGTGCTGTACCAGTGTCAGAACTGCCAGTGGTCTGAAACAGATGAAGACATCGGAACAGTATTTTGTAACCAAAAAAAAAAAGTAATATAGGTATGCATTGATGTCAAAAAAATCTAGTATTCTATCACAATTCACATCTCATCTCTACTAGCCAACACATGGCATTTCTGAAGCCATTATATGCGTTTATGTAATTTATGCATTTTGATTTGTTGTATTGATTGTTATCATTAATATAATATTTTGTCACGCAGACTTATATAGTTGTATTGTAGTAATTAAATTTAGCTCAATTTTAGAATATTTGTAAGGTTACACAGACTCATTAGGTCACATAGTCATCAGTCACATAGACATCAGTCACATAGACATCAGTCACGTAGACATCAGTCACGTAGACATCGGCCATATAGACATCGGTCACGTAAACATGAGTCATGTAAACATGGGTCACATAGACGCCAGTTACATAGACGCCAGTCACATGGACGCCAGTCACATAGACGCCAGTCACATAGACGCCAGTCACATAGACGCCAGTCACATAGACGCCAGTCACATAGACGCCAGTCACACAGACTTATATTGTTAATGAGTAGGTCACACAGACTTTTTGGCAATGATGAAAAACTCAAAGCAGATATGTTACTACCACGCGCGTTGTGAAGATTCAAATACGGCCCAATTGGGTAGTCTGTTATTTAGTCTGCATCGAGCGCAGTCCCGAACGTGCCGCGTCTTGTCTTGCCTAAATAAATTGAAAATGACGTCGTTCGTGTTTCGAAAATGTACCAATTATGACTCAAAAGAAAACAAAACACATGGAATCTCTTACCACGTCATGTCTTGATTGCAATAAATACCTCGATTATTTACATTTTCAATTATTTTTTCGAACAATCTGGAAAAAATCGAATTTTCGTCATAGCTCAGGCGAAGAAAGAGACAGCGATACGATTCGACGTTAAAAAATAGAACTGTCTCTTATGTAAATGGTTTTTCGTATCATTTGTTTCACTTATCTGTCAAATTTGTCAATGTTTGCAATTTTGAATTTGAAAATTGTTCGGAAGAGATTTAAGCCGGAAAATACTATGGACGTAACAGATCTGTATAAGTAGAATATCATTGCTTTTTGGTCACACAGACTTAGGTCACACAGACGACAATATAGATAATTATATTACTATGTTAATTTTAGGATTTGATCACACAGCCATCTTATAGATAAAATTATTGTTGATTTTAGGATTTGATCACACAGCCATCCTATAGATAATATTATTGCGTTGATTTTAGGATTTGATCACACAGCCATCCTATAGATAATATTATTGCGTTGATTTTAGGATTTGATCACACAGCCATCCTATAGATAATAATATTGCGTTGATTTTAGGATTTGGTCACACAGACGACTATATAGATAATTATATTACTATGTTGATTTTAGGATTTGATCACACAGCCATCCTATAGATAATATTATTGCGTTGATTTTAGGATTTGATCACACAGCCATCCTATAGTTAATATTTATTAGAGAGTAGTAAAAGTCTTGAATTATACTTTGAGTGGTTATATTGTTAATGAGTAGGTCACAGACTTGAATTATGTAATATTTTTTTTTTCTTTTAGGTGCAGCTTCGGGACCAGTTTCTTATTAATATTATCAATTGTGAAGAATGTAGAAGTAGAAATGCTTAAGTGTGATAATAATAAAATAGTTATTAAATTTGTATATACCTACTCGATCAATAAAATTTGTTTCTGTACACATGATACTGTATAAACTATTATCCCTAATCTTATTAGTTATATTATACAAAAATTATATTAAAATTAACTTTCTAATCAATCAATTAGATCACCGTGTCTACCTCAGCATCGCCAGATGAACTGTCAGTATCAGAAGTTACTGATTTATAAGGCCTTAATACCTCACCCCTTACTACAGCTGAAAACTTGTTATTTTTCAATTTTTGGGTCACTTTGGCATTGGGGTTTGCCATTTCCACAATACTAGATCACCGACTGAATTTTTCCTACATTTCTTGTGAGTTTTGTCAAATCTATTTTTCATAACAGTCATATAATTTCTATCAATTAGTAGTTTTGCTGTTGCCCTTCTATCAGTTAATGCCTTCGTTGCGAAGTATGGTCACTAGGACCACTGGATGGAATAGCTGGTAATTTAGAGTTATCATGGCTAAACATAAGTTTAAATGAAAGGAAGGAAGTAGTAGAATTAGGTGTATTATTTATACCCCATACTATATCCATTAATTTATCATCCAAAACAGTTTCATTTTCAGGCATAGTGTTCAGTCCATCAATGATGGTACCATTTACTTTTTCCACTGGACCATTTGATCTGGGACTAGCTATAGCATTAAGTACTTGTTTTAATTGCATGTCTTCTGTAAATTGGTTAAGGTATCGGCTAGGAAATGCTTTGCCTCTATGCTATTATGCGGACTGGGTTTGTGAACTGGAAAATTATATCTTTTAAGTACTTTATGGTTTTTATGGAACTAGAGTTTTTGTCAGACTTAGCAAAAACAAATTGAGAATCGCATCAATAACGACAAAAACGTATGTGTTGCCATTCCTAGTCTTAACAATTAATGATCCTAAGCTATCGGCATGAAGGGTGTGCATAGGTACAGGTACTTTTTCTATAAGATGTAAATTTTTCTCCTTCAGATTTTCCATAATTACCCTTACCGAAAACACATTGAAGGCAAGAATTGATGAATTTCCTTATTATATCGGGTCATTTTAGGAAACCAAAACTGTTGTCAAAGCCAGGGTGTCATGAATGTCAGCTGGGGGTCATGATATCATTTCTGCAATAAGCTATATTTTGCCAATTTGGGAACAGCAAATCGTTCTCCATTTAGAGTTTTTTTTTGAACAGTTTATCCTCTTTAACTACATAATTATTAACTATACCAGGGTTGTTCGTATGCCCCTTTAACTGAGAAATAATATTTTGTAAATTATTATCCAAATGTTAGTAACCGATCAGTTTCCTCAATGACGTATACTGTTTCATAACCGGGATTCCTACTAAGAGCGCCTACGTGTCTCATTCTATTCCCTGGACGATACTCAATTTGCAGGTCATAATCTTGTATGCTAAGCCACCATCGAGCAATACGAGGAACAAGATCTTTTATTTTTGCCAAGGGTTGTGCATAACGCAGCACAATCTGTTACAACTTTTACAGGGATACTTATTATATAAATACGGAAACGCTTTAAAGATTCCACAACGGCTAATGTTTTTAACTCTTAACTGCAGTAAAACCGTTCTTTGGATGTGACTCTACCAAAATAGGCTATAGTTTTAATGTGCCGTCCTGCTGTTTTACCCCCTAAACTTAGTTTACTAGCATCCGTATTAACCTGGAGATCACAGCCACACAATTTTGACACTTGGTTCTCAATATGAGGCAAAGGGTACCGATCTTTGAGTGTCGGTGAATTTAAATTTCGGTAATCAATGCACAGCCTGTAATCTCCACCCTTCTTTTTATCTAAAATCATTGGACCTAGCATAGTCAGACATAGAGTGACAAATGATACCAGCTTCCAAAAGATTGTTAACCTTTTGATCAACTATTGCATTTTCTTTTTTAAGATATATCCTATAGGGCTTACAAAGTACGACGACTTTATCAGTTGTTTTTTATTTTCATTTGTAATAAATCTGTGTACTCTAAATCTTTTGTATCCCTAGTGAATAAATGTTTATACATCATCATTTTTTTTTATCTAAACTTTCACCAATACCTTACCTTAAACCCTCTAATTCCCGATTCAATGCCATTTATGATTCAATCAATAAAGTCGATATTTTCAGTAGAGGTATTCGAGTCGATAATATTAACAATTTCAGCCCGGGCAATTAACGTATGTGCAGGCCAAGTTATTTCAATTTCACCAATATTTAGCCTTTAAATGACCCTCAACACCGACAGCTCCTCCAGGAATTATATAACAAATTCAGGAATTATATAGCACATAAACTGGATTTGTTCCATTGAATTTTTCCTATTGGAATCGATCTACAAATACATCAATATTACAGCAACTATTTTTAGGTAAAATTGTATCACGCTTCAGCAAAACATTATACTTATACCTTAATTATAAGTCTCAGTAAAAGTGGCAGAATTAGCTGTAGTAACTAATAACAGGCTGGTTGATCATTGATTGTCCAATAATTAAGTCTGTCACTTGGCAGTTGTTTTACAGTCTCTATATGGCTTGATCTTTTTTATCTCCAAAACCCTTCAATATAGTATTAGAAGGTAAAAACTTTAGATTTCATTTTCATTATTCTTGTTCATTGGCTCCTACCCACATATTTTTTTTTGTGTAAATATTATTCACTAAGATATTACTTGAAGTATACAAAGTGTTACTTACTTGTGTTGAATTCTGCGGTTGCTGAGTTGTTCCTTCTGTATTCGCGAACCAGCAGTTAGCCGTCGTATGACCGAGGCGTTGAAAAGCTTCATGACAACTGTAGCAGCGTTTTATTCCTGGCTGGAGAGCTGTTGATTTTCCATCACCTGCACCCTTCCTCCAAGTATACTTTCGCATTTACTTGTAGTTCATTCGGCAACCCTCTTATGACGCAAGATGTTGCATGCTCGCCCTGGATGTTGCATTTCTTAAGCAGAGAGACTTTATCGTGGTAATATTTGGTCATCGTCTCGCTTTCAGTCTTCGTTCGAACCATCATAGCTTCAAGGCAGTTTTTGCGTAGCGGACCCACGTAAACGCAATTTCACGATGAACTGTCAATCGGTTATACTGTTCCATCCATAAACCTCCTAGCTGGTCGATTTTATCCTCTCGTCTGTCAAGCACCCAAAATGGGCGTCTTACTCTAAAACTATTCAAAAGTTCTTCTACTTTGCAGACCACCGATTTAGCTATTAAAAATTCTAATTATATAAAAAATATGTATAGCTTTCATGGTAATTTCTTTAGATAATTTAATCAGTTTAATGAGTGTAATTGGAAATTGAAAAATTTTCGAAAATGGTTTGACAGTTCGTGACAGATGAAAGGTTATGCAGCCATGTAGCTACATTACAAGCGTCGTCTTCTGGTTCAAACTTTGGTTCTGCATCAGCTTGAGTAATTCTGCGTCGTTTTATCACTGGTTCACTATCATAATCACTGTTGTTTATGTTCGAAGAGAAAGAAAAAAAAATCACTTTCTTCGCTGTCAATCGTCGAGAGTCAGGGCAAGTCTGGGCGTTCTTCTCCTTATGCCAAGTCCCGCAGCATAAGGACCGGACATTTTTGAAATAATCCCACTTCTGAGATATTAGAGAGTAGTAAAAGCCTTGAATAATTTCACATTGAGCGGCATTTATTCCAGCAGAGTTTCACCTTACACGTCTCAAAGTTATTTACAGAATGCCCCCATCAATGCAATATGGCTGGCTTTTATACCATTTTACACAAAAGAAACGAACTTCCGTTGACAATTCAAATATAGTAAAATCATTAAAGAATACATTAAAAATTAAGAATGGCTAAGAATAAGTAGGTATATAATTCTAAATATTTATTAATGTACTTCTCATATTTAAGATAATTATTTACTTAAATATGAGAAGAGGAAGTTAGAACGGAAGTAAATAATCCTCCCGTCCATTTATAACTAAATATTTGTCAAAATCAATTACCTTACTTATTACTATTTAAAATATAATAATCAGTTATTAAACATATATAGTGACTAACATAATATACCGATTTAAATAAAATAAATATAATATTATGTAGCTTGTCCATTGACATCCGCTAACAATAGTCGGCGCGTATCAAAACTCAAAAGGTCGTTCACACTTACCCCTGTCGTGTTTTGTGTCTACCCCCACTTGACGTATGTATACTTTTCACTGTTTACTCCCTAACTTTTATCTTCCACTTTTATAATTTCTAATTGCCTTAGGGGTTAAAACTTAGGTGGTAATTTTCACAATAGACACTTGTCACTTTATCCAAGGCTTTTTATGATTTTATAAAATAAAAATAAAAAACTTCAAAAACATACCTAGTAGTTACTAAAATACAATTTTGTATTTGTTTAAAATGAATTTTTATGCCCTATAGCAATTCTCTAGCTGGAATAATATTAATCTGAAGAGACCTTATAGTCCCTAACCAATAACCATACAAATAAATATTGTTTCATTCAAGCTATATCTATTTTGCTCTATGGTTGCCATAATATGCCGTCCTTATAAATTCTGCTACTCTTTGTTGTCTACCATTCAACTTAAAAGGACATCATAGACAATTTATTTAATCCTACAAATAGCACATATTAAATGCTATATTTTGAATCTTACCCAGCTCGTAAGTACTTATAATTTTATAAGCGCGTCATAGACAATTTATCCCACCCTACAAATAGCTCATATTAGGCCATAGATTTCCAGTATGAAAGAGAATATCTATGGTTTCCACGTCATATACCATAGAACTGCACCCGTGACATTGATTTACCGACCAAAACAACGAGCGTTCGAATTTATTACGCCAACGTTCCGGGGTTCCATTCTCAATAAATCATAATATGAAAAAACGAGGTATTGCACCTCGCAAATACTGGGTATTAAATGTTGAAATTCTCATTTGTTATGGATTGAAAAGAACTTTGTTATAGTAATTAACACCTCTATCGTGGGTATCGCAGACACAATAGATTTTCAATTGTTATGCGGCAGCCGGCTGCCGCTTGGGGATTGATGGGTTAAAGGCTGCTTTTTAGTGCGGGAATATGTACGGTCCGCGCGTGAGACAAAATGTAGAGCAAAAACTCTGACCAAGGAATTATGGCTATAATTCATCATAATCATCAGTTTGCTCACTGCAGGAAAATTTCGGGGATTTTAAACTATTATTTTATACCTACTAGATGACGCTCGCAACTCCGTTGCGTCAAAATTCGATTATCACGCGGGAACCGTACATTTTACCGGGATAAAAAGTATCCTATATCCTTTCTCGGGACTCAAAGTATCTCCATACCAAATTCCAGCAAAATCGGTTTAGCGGTCTGGGCGTGAAGAGGTAACCGACAGACAGACCCACTTTCGCATTTATAATACATATTAGTATTTAGTATGGATAAGTATAGGTCTACCAGAATCTGATGGCAAAAAGTGAGAAAATAAATTCACTCTAGCAATACCGGGGTAATTGGAATGAAACATTTTGATCCTTTTTTTTTTCTTATAGCGGCTGATTATGTGTGTTAAACATGCTAATATAAAAATTTATCCAATGATCAAGGATATTTTATGAAAATCTGCTGTCAAAAATTGCCATCAGATTCTGGTAGACCTATAATAAGTATATTATATAAGTATGGATATGTAAGGGGGTTAGTATTTACAAACGACTAACTTTTCCGCGTAGGTCAGTGTCCGCAATACAATTAGGAAACATCACGTCATGTACTCGTATCTCGTAAACGTTTATCAACCATCGCGTTTCTGAAATATGCGGATACTGAGAGCGTATAGTTAGTTATAATTATATAACACAAGTTGTATAATACGAGGGTGTTAAAATTGCATTGAAATGCACACTTATTTTTAAATCAATTGCGAAAAACGTTCAACGGAAGAGTCAAGGTCTCATAAAATTACCTAACCAAAAGTACTTTTTTAAAGTTTAGATTTTCAACCCCTATTCTTAATACTTAGGGAAGTCCGACGGACTCAGGAGATGCATGTCTTCTCTATCTTTGCAAAGGTGCACATTCTTTCAGAAGTAAGCGGGTATGATGTCAACCAATGTTGAATAGGCTGGTGACTGTGGAGGCACTTTAGTTTACTGTGGAGTGTGTGTACTAATTTTATTGAAAAGAAACCTCATCCTAGATTTTCCTCAACTGGCAACATAGTGACCTGTTTACTTCAACAATAACTGGAATATGAAATACTCCAGGGATTTTAACCGGAAAATATACCCTGGAATATGGAACACTCCAGGGAAATGGAATACTCCCGGAAATATCCCGATGACCGACTTAGCTTATCGCTCCAGGATATACGGAAACCTGGCAGCAGGAAGGGAAAGTGGGTCTACCAGCTACCGTAACTTTACTCTCATTGTTGGACACTGGACACTGGACAGGATTCGAAAGTCCTGTAACCTGTTTTAGTAACTAGACCACAAAGTGAACAGGAAAATCATCACTATGTAGGAAGGTGCAGTTTTTCTGTCCACTCTGTGGTCTAGTTATTGTCTGTGGACAGCATTCGTGAGTATGTTTGTCTTGTAACCTGTTTTAGTAACTAGAGGTGAACAGAAAAACTGTTACATCCTATGTACCATTTTTCTGAGGTCACAAAATGAATGCACTACTACAAGAAAATAATGTATCCATAACCTTAATAGTCAACGACTGCAAAGTGCAATGAAAGGATAAAATTTTTAGGGGAGAATAAGCCCTGGAAAACCGCACTATCTGTAGTTTTACATTTTTACATTCTTACATTAATTAACTTAACCTACAAGATTATTATCACAACACATGCCAAAACTAAGAAAAGTTAAACTAAATTCAGCGTATGCTTTCTCAAACTAACAGCTAATTAAAAACGCTGACACTTGTACGGAAAAACAAACAAAAAAATAAGGAAACAACACAGCAAAGTTTTGTAAAGACTTGGCGAGAGTACCTTCACCCCGTCTAGACGTGCCTTGCTCTTACACTGAAGTTTACATTACAATAGGGTAACGTAAAAATGCATAGCTATTCACGCGACTATGCTAGGGCAAAGAATAGTGATTTTTGTTGAGTGTATGTTTAGTTTTTGGCACTCTTTTAGAGTCTAGGGCTTAAAAACGGTGTGTCATATTTGAGCTTTAGGGGTATCTTGAACGTGTGATTGGTACATGTACCCACATAGCAGGGGAGTTTTTTTCTTTAATACGCGAGCGAAAAACTTTGGATCCCTTTTGACGAAAAATGCGGAAACGTAGGTGATTGAAATTTTGCACAGTTATAGTTTATATGGTGAAGGAGTGCATTGAGCTAATATTATTTTGAAATTACGCTTTTATCATACATTTTTTTAACAAATAAAACATTACACACACTACAACACACACACTAGGAGATTTTGATTGACAAGCCTATACACACGAATTGTGCTCTTTTATTTATGGTTGAAGTCTGTTGTCACATTGAAAATAGATTTAGTTTTTTTTATTGAATCTTAAATACTGTTAGACAATTATTACACGGCCAGTCTGTCATCATTTGACTTTATTAATCTGGCCTCAGAGCTTTAAAATTTTTCGAAAAACTTTCAGTTTGGCACGTACGTCATGTTGAAAAACCGTCGCGACGCCATTTTTAATCTGATGCGCTCGGCGCCTTAATCAAGGACCTCTCTTCCGTCTCAAGACTCCACCTGAGATTGTGCATTTTATAGCCTAACCCCTTACTAATAAAAAGATCCCCACTGCGTATATAGTTGTAGAACGTTTTGTTCTTGTCTGATATTTTGAAAAGATAGATTCTAAGCTAAAAAAAGTCCCTTTAAGTATACGATATAAAGCGACTTTCTTCTGCTAAGATTTAAGAATTTACCCAATATGATTAAAGCTGGTGCGATTTAGTAAAATATAGCGGAGAAATCCATACTTCCATACTAATATTATAAATGCGAAAGTGTGTATGTCTGTTACCTCTTCATGCCCAAACCGCTGAACCGATCTTGCTGAAATTCGGTATGGAGATACTTTGAGTCCTGTTAAAGGACATTTTTTTCGCGAAATAATGTACGGTTCCTGCGCGATAAATGAATTTTGGCGTAAAGGAGTTGCGGGCGTAATCTAGTTCTCCAATAAATGTATATTTAATACTTAATGATACATTTATTGGAAAATTTAGGGAGATGCGATATTTTCTGCTAACATATTTGGCGTGGAATTTAATTTGTATCGAGTGCGTGACGGGCGAGGAGTGACGAAATAACGCATAGCGTGGATCTATGCAATATTAGGTAGACTGTAGATCGAGCTTAGTTCGACATGTTCCTGTAAAACGTTCATCGTGTCTATTGAATTGAAAGCCTCGTGCTACATTTAAATGT
The DNA here is from genome assembly GCA_905187585.1 of Cyaniris semiargus. Taxonomy (NCBI): domain Eukaryota; kingdom Metazoa; phylum Arthropoda; class Insecta; order Lepidoptera; family Lycaenidae; genus Cyaniris; species Cyaniris semiargus. Next base: position 14,870,193 of record LR994560.1, on the reverse strand, counting down.
AACATTCAAACGGTAATATTTACTAATTTACTAGTTTTACCAATATTATAAATGCGAAAATGTATCTTTTGTTTGCAACCTCTTCTTGTTTAAGCCGCTGAATTGATTTAAATGAAATGTATAGAGATACTTTAAAGCTCGGAGGACATAGAATAGTTTTGATAACCGCAAAATACACGGCTCTTGCTCGATAAATGAATTTTTTCGCAAGGAACTTGCGAGTTGCGGACATCATCTATAGTAACTTTATTATATTATAAGTCTCTAAGTTATAACGTCATGAAGTCATTATAGCGTTTACATAAATGCCTATATTAACACCGGAACTAATATTTAATTAACAGGTTGACACGGTTTAAATCCATACTCATAATATTATAATTGCGGTAGTCTGTCTATTCGTAATTTCTTTACGCTTTAACTAACGAACCGATTCGGATGTTCGGTCTGGATATAAGTAGGCTAAGGTAGTAATAGTTAAAGGCTATTTTTGTGCGGAATAATGAACTGTTTCCGCACGACATCTGCGAGAATAGAGTTACAGGCAACACCTAGATTTATAATACGTTTGCAATTTCATAAAATAATGCTACGTAAATGTAAACAAACAAATCATGAACTTTAGAAAAAAAACAGTTAATTACCATCCGCCACAAATCATTACCAGCCACTGCTTTTTCTTTGCTAACAAGCTATAAAAAATACATCCGCCATTTTAATTTGGCGTGGGCGGTAAGTTGGTTTCCCGAGCCGGAAGCGCGCGCCCGGACGCTCTGATGAAATTTGTGATGTCTGCGTGTACGTTGCCGCGTTTATTTACTAATATAAACAACCTGACATCATCGTCTACCACTATAACATACATTATACATTTAATAATCTACTACGATCATCTATGTTTCAATTTGACATACGAAATGACAAAAAGCTATACAGAATTGCAGATCTACAAACCTGTTGTTGCGCGCCAATGTAAAAACTAGAGCCGCCATAATAATATAATATAATAATAATATCTATGGACGCTTCACACCACGTCAGTCTGGCCCCGTGCTAAGTACCTGAAGGACTTGTGTTACAGGTACCAGACAACGGAGATATATTCAATACTTTTATACTATACATATATTTAAGATTTTTATTATATGATACACATTTAATACACATCCATGACCCAGGAACTTTGAAAACTTTTTGTTCCGTCGGCGGGATTCGAACCCGCGACCCCCGGCTTGAGCTACCAACAGCCTACCAACTGAGCCACAGAGGTCGTCCTGTAATAATGTAAAATATGTGTAACTATGGAAGGAGGTTGTCTCTCGGTCTCGAGTGACACTTTACAAAATGACGATAGGTTTCATGGCCACGCGCTTATACATTGTATCTAGTTTCTACTACTGTCCCTTACGACATAATATTTGGACAAAAGTCGTATCTCACTTATGTTACAGTACATGGGTCTATGACCTCAGTCGTAAACACACGTAACTACGTGAACACACCTACTGGTTCGACACACAATGCCACTTACGTGCGGCGATATGAAAAGCCTGACAATCTTGTATTGTCGAACTTAAAATATACAGGAGTATTACCTTAAGATATAACTAAACAAAAAAAATTACGAAAATTTGTCGAGTGCCGACTTCAACTGTGTAAATCTAGCAAAGCTGATTGTTGATACATACCTGAAACAAGAAAACAATTCATAAGTTCAAATATTCAATACACAAATTCTCTAATCTAATTCAAAAAAATCTAATTATGAGTATTGTCTAAGAACCTCAAGAACATTTGGGCCTTAGCAAATCAAAATGATCAAGATTTTGGGCCTTAATCAATAACTATAGCAAACTAATAAAGTCATGAACATAATCCGTAAAATATTAATGTATCAAACTGCATGCCCAAATAAGGGCATGTCGCAAGTGCGCAGTCGTGCGCACGCGCACGCTAGTACGCCGAACCGGTATAAACTGGGTTAATGTATACAGGTGCATTGTGCAGCCTAAAACAGTCTGTTATACGATGTATACAAACAATAATGTGGATATAGTAAATTGTCAAACAAATGTAGCCAATTTAATCATGTACTATACTAAAATTATAAAGATAAGAGTTTGTTTAAACGCGCTAATCTTACAAAGTATAGGACCGATTTTTATGTATTTTGGCACAGATATAGAGTATACCACGGGGAAAGACAAAGAATATTTTTTTGCGTGAAAATTTACGCTTTTCGTAGAATTCACTCTGTACGCGACGGAGCCGTAGTAAAAATAAAGATAGATAATATAGGTTGCAAGAAATGTTTTCGTTTTGGTCACATATCTTGGTCCAAAAAATTGTATTGTCTGAGGCCATCTATTCTTAAGGCGAGCACTTACCTCAATTCCAAAACGATAACCTTGCGAACGCGAATGCCAAGCGTGTACGCATAGCAAAAATATTCATTTTAGCTTAGCATAAAATTGTAAGTTACGACGGGCGGATCTTCTCTATTTTATTTTTCGTGTGTTTTTTTTAAATATCTTTCGAAATAAATATTAAGAAAAAAGATTATTCGTTTCAGACCTTTTTAAAATAGATTCATTGACAATTTATTAAAATAAAATGTAAGTCATTATTGTTAATACTTATATTTCGATGACAAAGAGTTTTGTCGGAGGTTTGTAAATTAATTACAGCGAAAGTATTATTTTTTATTAAAATGTTATTGATTTAAACCCTTTTAAATATTATGCTCTATATCTTATATTTTTTTACATTTCGTTATTATATTGGAACTAGGTAAATCGGGTATCAAGAAATAACAAAATGGGGTTTCGACGCGAACGCGGGTGCAGTAGAATTTAAACGAAGAAACTATTGCTATCACGCTTCACCCTACGCCGGCACGTGTATTGTGATAGAGACAGATACAGTAAATTGAGGTAACGTAGTCCTCTGGTTCCTCCTTCAAAATGGATATCTAATTTTTTTTTTAATATCTTTAGGAAGAGTGAGTCTATGTCTCTACGTTTTTATTTTATCTTAAAGATCTTTAAAATTTGTTTTATGGTCGGTCGATTGGCGGGGTACGGGGCATTCATTTTTTGCGATTTTTGAAGGGTCATATTTTTTATTTATAAGTAAATTTAGAAAAAATCGAACGTAGAGGCATAGTTCTAACAGATCTCAATATTGTATAAAAAAATCATTTGTCTAGACGCATTGTCCAGGGAGTAAATTGGGGAATACGTTTGTATGGAAAAACAGTGTTAGCGTTTCCTCTTAAATACACTTAAAATAAGTACAAAAAACATAGTCCTTTGCGTGTATCAAGTAACAGGATCCCAGTAATTGATACACCATGAGAAAGTGTTCTTACGTTTTTTGGCTTCAATTAGGAGGGGTGGCCAAATGTTGCCTGTCTCATTATAAGATGCGTGATAAAATATCGAGTGGTTTGAGAATATGGGTCGCTAAAGAGGGTACCTACTGAATTTTAATTAGGAACTCCTTTCAGGTAATTTTCAACTAAATGTAGATAAACGCATTCCTAAATAGGTGGCGATATCGCGATCGTACAAATAGGATTTATTACTGCAATGTTTTCACGCTAGAGGCAGCACCAGCACAGACAGTAAACTAAGTTTGGTTCGACGTTTGACAACGTTTCTGTCAATATTATGATTATATATGAAGTGTGCAACATGTCGGATTTTGGTCGGATTATTTACCGTCCTCGACTGCTCCGAGTTCCGACATTTTGATTAATATTCCCTAACAAATGTCAGTAAGTAATAGATTAATTATGATAGATAAATAATATTATGTTCACGTTGAACAAAATTAACTAAAACCCTCTATAAATGTCAATAAACCTTACTTTACTGTACCTATATCTCATACGTTCTAGGAAAGGAAGTAACACGGTATATACTACAGCTGTAAGGTTCACGTGTAAACCAGTTTGTCAATGAGTTATCACGTAACGGGAACACGCTAACTGGACGGTCCAGCACAGTAAGTACCATGGTTTGAACTTTGGAGTTAATTCTGAGTTATCAGTACTACGAAAAGTTACCTTTTTGGCGTTAACTAAAAAATCTCTAACAATATATTTTATAACTAGATGACGCCCGCAACTCCGTTGCGCCAAAATTCGTTTATCGCGCGGGAACCGTACATTTTTTCCGGGATAAAAAGTATCATATGTATGGACTCGAAGTGTCTCCACACCAAATTTCAAGCAAATCGGTTCAACGGTTTGGGCGTGAAGAGGTAACAGACAAACAGTCACACTTTCGCATTTATAATATTAAGTATCTAGGATATTGAATTTTGAAATTCGGCAAGGATTTCTAGAAATAGGGTATAAATATAATGGGTGGCCCTAGTGCCAGGAAGAATGCGCCTTTAAGGTTCCTATACTACTTTTTTCTATTCTGTTCTTGTTATTAACTTTAAAATAGTAAAAAGTGTGTACAAGAGCAAGGGCGTACCCAGGATCTTGGGGGGCAGCTCATACCTGTAAATTATAGTTTATAATATTAATTCATCAAGCCCCATACGTTCACCAAGACACAATAGAATATCTATTGTGTCTCGTTTTCCCACGATCGACGGGTTAAAGTGTATTTCAATAAAACCACTATGCCATTTTAAATACATTTATTTGATTGCGTGTGTAAATTTGCGTAGATTATACCAACATCTCGGCGATGCCAAATTAAATAAAGCAATTTATGTCGCAATTTCACAGCAATTTTCACACGAAAATCAAAATGAGATCTTGATGCGAACAAAATCGCCTTGCCGCTTCAGTTGCCGCGGTACTGTTTAGAAAGTTTTTTGTTATTTAGTTAAAGAAAGCGAAACATAATCAATATTCTCTCTCCTTGTTACGGTGACCATCTTTATTTTAATGAGGTGTGATGTTTCTACCAGATTATGCCGAGAAAATGCTTAAACATCTTTCGGAGGATTCTACCAATGCTGCGTCTATTTTTCTTCATCTCTATGATATTGTCACGTGTAAATTTATTGCCGTAGAACTAACTTTTCTTGTAGAAACTAGATAGCTGAAGTAATTGTGCGGAAGTAAAAAAAAAAAAAAAACGATTAGCGACAGTATAATGAGTAATGACCGAATCTTTACGCATTCACTGACTGAGCTGAAAAGCGTAAAGAGTGTCTATTACTTCTTATGCTTAATCCGCTTATACTATCTAATAGCTGATATAATTTCGTATGGCGAAACTCTAGAAAAGGCTAAGGACCTGTTTCACCACTTTCTGATAAAGTGCCGAATAGGCTATTCACAACTTTTTTGTCAGATTCTCCATAGTTGATTTGTCAAGTTAATCGGGGGATAGCCTATTCGTCACTTATCAGGAAGTGGTGAACAGGCCCTAAGGCATAATTTTTGTCAGGAAAAATATACAGTACAATATACATATTTTAGAGCAACTAGTCCCAGGATTTTTTACCGCAAGATGAGCAAAGTTGCTGACAACATCTACTGTTATCAACAGCCTTCAAGATGACTTAGCAACACTGAGTCATGGTAGTCACAGCAGCTCAGTAACCTACACTACACACTACAGCTCACAGTGAGTCACGACGAAAGTAATCGGTTACACCTTCAGATCGACCCCGTTTCGTTTATCCTAATAAGGTTAATTGTGGATTAACTTCTATCTTTTACAAAATCAAACCCACTACCAGTCTGTGTTAAGTTAATAATCATGACAAGTCATGTTGATATTTACATTATCAATAGTCCTTGTCAAGTTAATCATGACAAGTCATTTACGTTATTTTTGTCTATGAAGGAAATGCAACATCCAAATTCCAAACATCTCAACTAGCACAAGCTTAAGCCAGATGACGATTTATTCATCTATGTTCTCCTCTTGTTTACTATCGCGATTTTTGAGATGCTTATTTATTTAGCTTCCGAGTTAACGACTCAAAGATAATGGATAGAACTAGTAAGTAAGGAGTAAGAGAACGAGTACGGCTAGAGAAGAAGGAAAAACCGAAACTACGTCATATCAACCAAAGGAGTTACAATAATTGCGTTTCCAAAGAGTTGTATTTAGAGAAGAACCCACATTAGACCATCTTCTCTTTTCTCTTTAATAAACAGCTTTCATTCAACAAAACTTCCATGGTATGCGATAAATTGCCGACAAATACCGTAGAAAGTAGATCTGACTGCATGCACTAATGGCGTCCTGTACTAACATGGTATAGTTAATTAGTGAACTAACAAGATTCTAATATCAGAAAGTGTAAGCAAAAAGTCCAGGTTTCTAATTGAAAGTAAATGATGGCTTGAACAGACTTCCTACAGAACTATGCGACAAATTATTGCTGTTAGTAAGATATACCAATAGACAGATCCTATGCCTGGAGCCCCAAAGGAAGGTCTTTCCGATCGAGCGAGATTTTTGCTGTTGCATATTATATACCGCCGAACTAAGAAAACTTCGATAGCGCGTTACAAGATTATTGAGTTGAATTGGTGATTTTATTAATTCCTAGGATTTTGATGATACCATTTATCTGATATGAAGAGTAGAACAAGGAGATATTATGGCAAATCAATAAGTCGGCTGCCCCATTTCAAAACCTAGTAAGAGACACTTTTTACAAAATTATTTTATTGCATAAACTTCACTAACCTAACCTACCCTACCGAATACAAAAAACACCAGTGCTAAAAAGTCACTAAAAAGTTGAAATATTTAAAGTTTGATACCGAGTCAGCGTACTAGCCACTACGGACATATATTTCGTTTATGAGCTCTCCTGCAAAATTTTGTTTAAGGCCCTTACTAGGTTTTGAAATGGGGCAGCCGAAGTATTTGGTATACTAATTGATTCTATAGTTTAGTAACGTAGACCTTATATAGTAGCAATAGACAAACATGAAACATACCACTGAGAAAGTCTTACATAAACCCGCACCCAATCAGCAGCATCATAGCACACCTGTACTAAATACCAGTCTGTCGAAATGAGTGCTGAATCCCACGCGGGTGTCGCAAGCTGCAGCAGGCGGCAGGTCGCCACCTTTCAACCATTAGCTATTCACCCACGTGACTTTGATTTGCAATTTAATTATGTTAGCCCTTCTATAACTATTCATTATTGTGTTGGCTCAGACTTAACATAATACAGGCAGAGTGTTTTGGACTAAATGAACTGACTTAAGGGCCTTCCCCTACGGAGATTCCGTAATTTAGATCCTTATAAACTCATAATTTGAAAGTTACAAAGTTATAATAATACAGCAATAATCTTCAGTATATCAACATTCCTTTCCCCGTTTTAAATTTTCTATTTTTGTTTATTATACTCATGATATTAGCTTCCAAAGTAATACCAATTTATTAAAATTGAAGCATATTTTCAGCAACTCCCTAGTATTTACAAATTACGTTTATTTGAAACACACGACAATAGGATAGACAATTTCATTAGCTACATATTCCCCGATTTAATTTTTTTTTAAATCAATTTTGAACTAAGATAAGTAAAAAAAAAAATAGGATTTTAGTGCGATCTCGGCAACGCGTCAAATGTGTGGTCAAGGTCGTTTGCTCGGGGGATGGCCTTAATAACTGACTTCAAAGCACAGAGTTCTATGAACAAACTGAGGCAGGGGTTTCACCCAACCGTAAAGCAAGATAGTGCAAAGTAGCGTAAATAGTTGGAGGCATGTGTGTGCGTCGATCTGATTATATGTAACATCTAAAAATTAGCTAGGAACCGGTATCATAGATAACTTAGCATGGGACCAGACTGTTATCGGGTGTGAAGCGTTCATAGATACTGTCAAATAGACGAAGCATCCATAGATATCTTAAGGTGCCTCTTCACAATGGTCCATGCTGGCCCACTACAAGCCATCGCCATTGTGTAGACGGGGTAATTGTGTATCATGGCGGACGATGGCCAGTGGATTGCCAGGCAATAATGAGCCAGGCGTCATTGTGTTTAACACCAAGTTCGTGGTCTACAGTTCACGATGGCCTGCAGTGGGCCATCGTGGGCCATTGTGTACTGGGGGCTTCATAATATTAATGTAAGTTTTTTTAAAACAAACAAAACATTAGTTTTATCAAGGCATCAGGTGCACGTGGGAAGCCCACACAATAGCGCTGCTTTTGAACTAAAATATAACGATGCAAACCTCCTCCTTTTGGAACTTGGTTAAAAAGGCCACATCCGTTTCTAAATCCGCCATGGGCGTGGAAATGACGATTCATATTCTCACTTTTATTCATGTTTGTTTGTATTTAGTTTACTCTACCATATAAAAACTGTTGTTCGTCTATCGGTCTGTCTGTTTTCGAACCACAGAACTTATGACTTGTATCTATGCTTCTTGACAGTACTTTATCCATTCAATAGCCTTGTTCATTTGTTATTATTTTGACGTTAGCCAATCAAACTCAAAAACCGGAAAGATGATGGGGCACATCAGAAACTTCTATACATAATTATATACGTGTCATGACTGAGTTCATAATATTTTTACCTCTGGGATTCTATAAAGATTATTATCTCCTTGGGCATAAAGAACGATTCCCAGAAGTACTGAGACAAACTATTTATTGCATTACAATTTACAATGTTTTACTAACTATAATTGCGCACATCAGTGCAGCATATTATTATGTCATAGTCGATACTATGTAGATATATATATATATATATATATATATATATATATATATATATATATATATATATATATATATATATATATATATATATATACATAACATGTTATTGTGTGACATACATGATACAGTATTATACATATTTGTATCGTACGTGAGTAGAAACTAGAAACTGATGAACTCATTACAAATAAGATAAAGCTAAAGGCCACAGCCATTATAAATCAATTATTATGTACCCATATTAAATCTATTAAGTTAAAACTTATTCTGATAAAATCTGGCAAGAAAGCTCTAGAAACTAGATAAACACAACTTTATACGGCAAAAATGTCGTGTTCACGTGCGATAATGTATTAATTACGCGGGCAAAGCGAAAACCGAAATTTCATCAAAATTGGTTCAGCAGTTTAAGCGTGATGAGGTAACCGCCAGACAATATTTTCATTAGTGCAGTTTTTTAACTGAATACGAGTATAATTAGTTGTTTACTTACCTACTAGTCACTACGATCATGTTATCAAAAGTTCGAAAAAGCTTTGAAACTAAACGTCGTAGTCAAATAACAGCATACCATTATTTTCTCGTGGTAAAAGAGTATTTCCGGAGATGTTATCCATGGACCTACCTCAACATAATAATTACGCTAATTAAAAGCTTACATGCTATTACTACATATCGCATTTCCTCGCGTATTGAAATTTAGCGTTATATTACTTCCCGAGCAATAACAACCTCTAACACCACGCAACAAAGTTAAAAATACACTGACAATTAAAACAAGAATCAATAACAGCCTCTATCATGCAGAAATAAGACTCATAATACGGTATACAAATATCATAGCTCATATGCTAGTTACAATAAGGTTGAAAATGATAGTCTAGGAGCTAGATGCAATATTCCCACGGAGATGGTACGCTTGATTGCTTGCATTGTGATCGTGTTTTTCCGCCAAGCGCCTCTATGTATACAGCAGACAGCTACATTTCATTGAAATGTAACAATGCGCCCGCTATGCTGATCAGACTTGACCCTTGGCACCGTTAAGGCTTGTTTTCATTACAGGAACCTAGAAGTGCTGATTTTCATTGATATAGTGGCTGGAGTCAGCCACTGGATGTATATGATACAGCGTCGGAATCCAGTGGCACTGTCTATCTGTTTGTTACCTCTTCACACTTAAACCACAGGACCGATTTTAATGAAATTCGGTATGGAGGTACTGTGAATCCCGAGAAAGGGCATAGGATACTTTTTATCCCGGAAAAATGTACGGTCCCACGCGATAAACGAATTTCAGCGCAACGGAGTTGCGGGTTTCTTCTAATTTACTAGTAAGGGTTTAATTTTGCAAGCCTTTTCACAATCTAAATTTAACGCTACACGCCCCTACACAAAACAAGTTATTTATGTAAAGTTATGTGCACGCCAACGGTATGTAAATTTAACCTAAATATGTAAATACATGAATAATCATCACTTATAAACAGGCGAATGTAAATGAATGAAAGGACATTGTTGACACAGTTTACAAATATGAATATTCCTGAGCATAAAAACTTTTTGCATTTCCACAAGGATTCAACATCATCATAATGAAGCTTTGAATTAAATTAATATCCAGCATCATATTTTACACGGACAAGTAACAGACAGTCATTCTGATGTGAAACAGAGGAATCATAATATTACATTATTTAAAATATTTCGACACTAGTTTTATCTGCATTTCGACTGCATGAAATTTTTGATCCCTTCTTTACCCTACTGGGGGTGGAATTTAAAAGTTCTTTTGGAACGAAATTCCTTATCGCGCGTTGCGAAAGGAGGCTAGACGGAAAAAGTTGTAACGACAAATTTTTATTACTTCCTGCGCTGTAGGGGCAGAGGGCGTTGATAGTATTCCTGAGCGTCAACTAGATGGCGTTTTTGAGAATAAACAGCGACATCTACCGGACGTTTAAATGAATTTTATTACAATTCCACAAAAGTGTCGTTGTTAGTATTCCTGGGCGTCAATAGATGGCGTTTTTTTATAACTTCGTTCCATCCGGGTGTCCCTTGACACCTCTCAAGTTTTTTCAGACTCTTACGGCCGAACTCAGAGAGAGAGACTCAACTGCCAATTTCTGGTAATTGGAAAAGCTTTAAAAAAGGAAAACATAAAAAAAAGATACAATGAAATATTCTTTACAACCTGTCGGAGTTCCATCACAACTTAACTATCTCAAGCATAAAATATCAAACATAACCATCATAATATTACGTATAACTGTACTAGTCCTTAATCGTAAGTGCTCTATTTGCTGGAGAAAGCCGCTTTCACGACCCAATGTGTCGCCGTCAAAAGCTCTATCTATATCTCTACATAGATAGAGATAACATAACTTTGATAAAGACATTATGTAGGTTTATGTGATATAAAAATATTTTATGTCGTATAAAAGTAAAGGTAGGTAAGAAACAGTTATATAAAAGGCTTTTTGCACTACAAGCTTAAGTCGTTAAATCGATTTAGAAAAAAAAAGGTTACATACATTTTAAGTCCCGGTAAAGGACGTAGAGTAGTTTTGATCAAGGATAATAATGATTGCGCGATAAACGAATTTTGGCGCAACAGTTGCGAATTGCCCTAAGGTCTAACTAGACCTTAGGGCAATTCGCAACTATAATTTATATCATTCTGCTAAGCGTCCTTAATTTAAGTAGCTCTTAACTACTAGACAGAATGTTTTCTAATCTGCTTAATAGAGAATTACTTAATGTATAAGTAGGGGTACCACACTAAGCAGTACGTAAAAAGTTACTAAACTATTAACGTTTAAAATGTGGTACTACGCTTAATAAATATTAAGGTAACATATTTACAAGTTCGGTTGTAATTTTGACTGATTTCCATTTTAGTGGGCATGTTCAAATGTTAACTAGTGTCAGTGACCTCGTTATAGGCGTTATAAGATTGCGAAATTATGAGTTATGGTTCTAAAAAAAATAATATTGACTTTCTATAGTGATTTTTAACCGACTTCCAAAAAGGAGGAGGTTTTAGTAACTTCTAACTACTAACAAGTATGTGTGGTGAGGCAATCCAAGAAACTTAAAACTTTTGATTTGCATAGATAGGTTACTATTTTATTATCCCTAACGAAAACAGAGGGGTGCTATAGCCTATAGGTTTGACGTGTTTGTCTGTCCGTGGCATCGTAGTATCCAAACGGGCGGACTATTTTGATCTAGATTTTTTTGTTTGAAAGCTGACATGATCGTGAGTATTCTTAGCCATAAATCGTCATCATCGGTCCGCACACTGCTCGAAGATTTCGAGTTTTTTTAACTATTGCATAGCTTTAATCGCGGGCTTTGAGGCTTGAGCGCGGCGACCGAATCAAGAAATTCCTTAACGAAAAAACCTAACACACCCCACTCCGACGGTGCGGCGTTGCCAGACTTCGGCACGGTGTTTGTGTGCGTGCGACTAGACGATGGGAATTAAAATTGCATAAATTGATAAAAAATGCTATGCATGCCATGTTATACTTTACCGCGACAGTCCCCGAGTGCCTCACGTATTTTATTTCGTAATTTTAGTATATTTGTTACCACATACAATTTGGTACAAATTATGTAGTCTGTATTTGCCACTGAAGCTCCTAAACTACAATTCAAGTAATATAATAGAATAGTTCACCTTCCCAAATCAAAGTACCTAATAAGCGATAAAGGGACTAATATAATTGCCAATTAATATTGCCGTGTTGTGTACGGAGGGGTCACACTAATGACTTTCACTCGGCTGATGTGCCAAACGATTTTGGTCGCTGATGGAACAGTGGCACAAAAGGTATACAGTAGAATAAGTCGGCTGCTTTCTTGAAATCAATATAGAGGAAAATGAAATAAGTTGAAAGCTGATTTTAGTAAAGCTAGTAGCCGACCGCACGTGCACCGTCAGCGCTTTTGGAGTATTGGCCCAAAATGTATGAATTTCTAGGAAATGTTTTTTTTAATAACGCGTATACACTGATATTTTTTATATATCTCTTTGTCGGCGTCGACGCTCAGCGATCAAGCTCGAGTTCAAAAACAGCCTTACGCATGCAAAATGCAAGATTCTGCTGTCTAAAGTCATTTGAAATCACGCTTATGTGTGCGTGCGATTGATTCCGGTGGTCTACTGTATACCGTTACACTGCGACGGTAGTCCTACTAAAGTGAAAGTGTTTATTGTTAATGGTTCTTTATGGTCGTTCGATGGTGCAAGAGGCAATTAAAATGAGTTTGGATAGTTTTATTAGCGAATTCGCTGTAATTTTCACGTGATAGCAGCAGACTATGTCCTTACTCCTTCCACGTGGTTTACTCTATATTGTATTTCGGAAGAATGTACGGTTCCAGCGCAATAAACAAATTTGGCGCAAGACAGTTGCGGGCGACATCTAGTCGATAATAATTTAGATTGCGTAGTATATAGGTTTTAATAATATACCTTACATAATATACTATACATAATCTACGTGGGAGAGCCATGCTTCGGCACGAATGGGCCGGCTCGACCGGAGAAATACCACGTTCTCACAGAAAACCGGCGTGAAACAGCGCTTGCGCTGTGTTTCGCTGAGTGAGTGAGTTTACCGGAGGCCCAATCCCCTACCCCACTCCCTTCCTTTCCCTCCCATATTCCCTTCTCTTCCCATCCCTACCCTCCCCTATAACCCTATTCCCTCTTAAAAGGCCGGCAACGCACCTTTTTTTTTTCTTTTTTTTTATGAAATAAGGGGGCAAACGAGCAAACGGGTCATCTGATGGAAAGCAACTTCCGTCGCCCATGGACACTCGCAGCATCAGAAGAGCTGCAAGTGCGTTGCCGGCCTTTTAAAAGGGAATAGGTTATTAGGGGAGGGTAGGGATGGGAAGGGAAGGGAATAGGGGAGGGTAGGGAAGGGAATAGGGTAGGGTATTGGGCCTCCGGTAAACTCACTCACTCGGCGAAACACAGCGCAAGCGCTGTTTCACGCCGGTTTTCTGTGAGAACGTGGTATTTCTCCGGTCGAGCCGGCCCATTTGTGCCGAAGCATGGCTCTCCCACGTATGTTCTGATGCTGCGAGTGTCCATGGGCGACGGAAGTTGCTTTCCATCAGGTGACCCGTTTGCTCGTTTGCCCACTTATTACATAATATATATATATATATATATATATATATATATATATATATATATATATATATATATATATATATATATATATATATATATATATATATATATATATATATATATATATATAATGGTCTTTGGTCATACTTATCAATTATTGTTATAAGATTTAATAACAATAATTGATAAGTATGACCATAATATGTAAAGCCATACCCTACTATCGATATACTGGCATCATCGCTGCAAACAGATGTTAACAATGATAATACTTGATGAATTGATACACGACCCAGTCAATTACTATTACTATAGCGAGTATTAAGTGATTTTCAACTTGATACTACTTTATAGTAAACTAGAAGACGCCCACAACTCCGTTGCGCCAAACTTCGGTTGTCGCGCAGGAACCGTACATTTTTTCGAGATGAAAGCAATCCCATGTCACTTTCCGGGACACTAGTTTATCCATACAAAATTGTATCATGATCGGTCAAAGCTTTTTGGTTTAAGAATACGTTATTAAGGGCCTTTCCCTACGGAGATTCCGTAATTTACCGTATTTAGAGCCTTATAAACTCGTAATTTGAAAGCTACAAAGTTATAATAAAAATACAGCAATAATCTTCAGTATATCAACATTCCTTTCCCCGTTTTAAATTTTCTATTTTTGTTTATTATACTCGTGATATTAGCTTCCAAAGTAATACCAATTTATTAAAATTGAATCATATTTTCAGCATCTCCCTAGTATTTACAAATTACGTTTATTTGAAACATACGACAATAGATAGACAATTTCATTAACTACATATTCCCCGTTTTAATTTTTTTAGATCAATTTTGAACTAAGATAAGTAAAAAAATAGGATTTTTGTGCGATCTCGACAACGCGTCAAATGTATGGTGAAGACGTTTGCTCGGGGGATGGCCTTCAGCTGTTGCTTTTGTAACATTAACTTGTTGCTCAGTTTTGGACAAAACTCAAAACATTCGTCAACTGAGATTTTGGCACGCGGATTTAGCGGTACGGCCATGAACGGAATTCTAGTTTATTGCCTAATGCCTTATGGAATAATAACAGTAATTGTTCCAACTACGATAAATAGGTAGCTTTATAACTGACAACTTGGATTTATACTGTATCTAAGAATCAACCCTACCTTTTAGTAAATTATTATTAGTGGTCTTATTTACATTACTTCTTAGTTACGTAGTATTTTATAAAACTACTAGATGACGCCCGCAAGTTTGTTGCGCCTAAATTAGTTTATCGCGCGGGAACCGTACATTTTTCCGGGATAAAAAGTATCCTATGTCCTTTCCCGGGACTCAAAGTATCCTCATACCAAATTTCAGCAAAATCGGTTCAGCGGTTTAGGCATAAAGAGGTAACAGACAGACAGACAGACAGACAGACAGACAGACAGACAGACACACTTTCGCATTTATAATATTAGTATGGATACCTACTTCTTTACACTTACATACATCTACAATACTTTACAAAACTCTATTTCTTATAGATGCGAACGTGTGTTTGCCTATAACATATTTACGCATTAACCGCTAAGTAATTTGATAAATGTAGATACGTCCCGATATCCCCCTATCCCCTATCGTATAGTTTTATTTCCGAAAACTGAACGGCTATTGCCATAAACTAATTTCAGCAACATCTACTTACATATAATAATATAATAATAATAATAATATCTATGGACGCTTCACACCACGTCAGTCTGGCCCCGTGCTAAGTACCTGATGGACTTGTGTTACAGGTACCAGACAACGGAAATATATTTAATACTTTTATACTATACATAAATTTAAGATTTTTATTATATTATACACATATTTAATACACATCCATGACCCAGGAACTTTGAAAACTTTTGTTCCGTCGGCGGGATTCGAACCCGCGACCCCCGGCTTGAGCTACCAACAGCCCACCAACTAAGCAGAGAGGTCACAGAGGTCGTCAAATATAACTGCTCATTTACATCGATACAGTAGCTGGCACCAGTAGTCTACAGCTAATACCTATAATAGCAACCTAAATGTGCAATTAATGCAACATTTCCGTCAATTGAGTGTAAGTTGTAACAATTAACGCAGTCCGCATTGACGCCAATGCGCGCGCAGCGGGCGTGGTTAGTCCCATATGCTCTAACTCTAGCAGACGAATTGACTACGTATGTATAATTTTACGACATAAAAAGATTAGTAAGCAGTAGCGAAGGTGGTTGCAGTGGCTGGATCTTCTTTAAAGGAGGTCCTAGCATGTCTTATAATAGGTAGGGACTTGGATGAAGATCAAAATGTAAGAGATAAGTAGAGCCAATAAGAATCTGAGAGTTAAAGGACGCCGTTGACTGTTTTATAGCAAGATAGTTAAAAAACCGACACTTCACGGCCTCGTACGTACAATAGATGCGAAGTAGCGGAGTTTGATGCATGTGTGTGCGTAACCGCGCGTTATAATCCTCAGTATTATCAAATGCCGTAATATCTTAGTTTTTCATAAATATTAGCAACTAGATAACTCCGTAAACTTCATATTATCACTTCCGTTCTAAATCCTAATATAAAACCTTCCCTGGACTTTCACGAATATTTCCAGATTATAATTAGACAAATGGATTCAACCGTTTTTGAGTTTGAGCGAGACTAACAAAAATTTAAATTAATTTTTATTTACGAATACGATTCAGATAGATGATGTATGCCACTATTTTAATGTCTGCTGGTAACTTGTCCTTAGCAGAAACTGCATCTTCAGGACCATAATAGGGAGTTTGAAGGATAGAAATGCCTCTCGGCGCAATTCTGCCTCAATCTTGATACTTGAGTATTGAATAGCAACTCGCAAGGAAACGGGTTTGTAAAAAAATTATAAATACTACCTCGAGCAATAAATGGTAGATATCTTAACCGGTGGGTATAAAACTTAGCTCATAAAATATACTAGTTTCCTCAACATAATATAAAAAAAAATATTTTTAATAGTTAGGGCCTGTTTTACTACTTCCTGATAAGTGCCGAATAGACTATCCAACAATTAACTTGACAGATAGAATATGGAGAAACTGTCAAAAAAGTTATGAATAGCCTATTCGGCACTTCATCAGAAAATGGTGAAACAGGCCCTAAGTCTTTTTAACAGTAAGTCAGTGAGTTAAATGTAAAATGAATACTAAAAATCTTTCTCATAATTAGCCCTCGAATCAGAATCACATTATGTTTACATGGCACAAGTCAAAAATGTAATTTTTAGACTAATAGCACAGCATTCGAGCGACTCTTAAATCACAGATTAACAAATATTTAAAAGTGGTAAGACACCACGCGCTCTGTTGATGAAAATCGACTCTACATTTGGATTCCAATCTCTATAAACATTGTTATTACTTTTTTGCTGCTACGCTTCTACAAACTTACTTCTTTCCAGACTGTTATAATCTTTGTGTTTCTAATTACCTTCTGCCCTAACTGCTGATTATCCGAAACAAGGGTTCTGTCTCCCTATTCTCCCTATTCCTGGCTTATCGAGTGGCTAAGTGTTACCAAAATTAGCTATTTCGGTACATCCTGTCCCACACATGTGCCGTGTTTTAAAATAATTTTCTTATTATTAAACAACGGCTCTTAACAGACATCTATCACAAGAGAAGTTACTTTTTAAAGTAGGTTTGGTTTTTGTCACGAGTTTATTTCGGTTTTGAGTTTATTTTAAAAATGTTGGTTAGGAAGTAAGAAAGGAAGATTGTTGGCAATAATTGTGGTATTCTTGGGAATTGTAAAGGTAAATGCCACCAATAATTGAAGACTTGAGTGGAAGAATCGAACAAGTAACATTTCGTAACATATGGACAATAACTCATATTTTCCCTAATTATTTTAATAAAACTTGTAACTTATCTACTTCATAACCTAGCTAATATATCTGGCTACACATATGATCCATAGTTTTTCTATTTCAAATAATTTTTCCGGCCCTAAAGCCTCCATTTAAGCAAAAAAAACGGGAAGTTTTTTCATGTTACTTACTTTATTTTTCCACTCACGTCTTGAATTCTATATGTTTAAACTTAGCAGTTATCTCTAGACCTCATACGAAAGACATTGGCAGTCTTCTTACCCCGACTAACTCTACGTACTATAAACGATAAGTCTACAAAATTGGGTCCTTTAAGACCAAAATTTGGTCCCGCACTACCAAAATCGGCCATTTTAAATTGAAAATCAAAACGGACTATTGCTATTATGACAATAATGAAATTGTGTAGCAAATCAAATCATTCAATGAAAATGATCACAAAAACTAGAGGCCAAGTGCGATTAAAATCAAGGTCAAATGTAATAAGAGGTTGCGAAATGTACGTGCTACTAGCTGACTACTGCTTGCATAAAAACTGTGATCAAGGGGCGCAAAACTTAGCTGTAAGTTGTAACTTCATTTAATAGATAAAATATATAAATAAATCACTAAACGCGTAACAATACCTTTGTGTACTATTTTTACGAAACTTTACATTCGCAAAAATGATATTCTAAAAGAAAAGTTTGTTTGCATCAAATGGCCCCCAAAATTTCTACTTCGATTTAGATGAAACTTTGCACAGTCAGTGTCAGTCTTTGAAAAGTCAAATTCCGCGATAGTAATATTTAAAATCTAGTTGTACTATTATACAACTAGAATGGGCATAGAGTAAAGTTGTTAAATTAAAAAAAACATTTCCGTTATTATGAATAATACATACTTAAATAACAACTGACAGTACAGTTAAAAAGGCAACAAGAAGATAATTTGAAGTAGGTACTCTTCCACTCAGAATATCCAAAAATTTGTACAATTTGACCATGTACAGCGTATAAAGGCTTACTATGTCCCTTTTAGGCAGTTAGATCTTTTCTTATGTGGTTTATGAAGATTAAATATGGCGTTAGTCCTAACTCCTAACTCGAATTAACTTGTAAAAATTTTTGGAACTAAGTTAAGAGTGGAAACAGCCTAAGAATGCTTTAATTTGTATTTTATCTATCTTATATCTTATATCTTCTATCGTATGTCTACCCGCTGTGATAATTTACGAACAGTGGTATGAGTAATAAATAAAAATTATTGTATTCCCAGCGTTTATTCCCATGAATACAAGTTTATTATATTAATGTCTACGCAACTCGACATTAGTTTTGTATGGAGCACTTTGTTTTACTTATCTTAAAATTAATAACCAACATACACATACGTTCAAATTACTTCTTTATAATCTTCTCTATCATAATTATCTAAGCTAGCAACTCCGTTGCACCAAAATTCGTTTATCGCGCGTTAGCCGTAAATTTTTTCGAGAATAAAAGTAGTCGGGAGTGTCGATTCCCGGGACTCAAAGCATCTCTAATCTCCATAGCTTTCAGCAAAATCGGCTCAGCGGTTTAAGCGTGAAGTGGTAACAGACAGACATACAGACGGACAGACATACACACTTTCGTATTTATAATATTAGTATAGATTCGATAAATAATATTGATGAATAGAGTCATCTAATTTAACCCCTTAGGCTAAATACAAAACAAATGAGTGAAGAATAAAAAAGTTGTAGAAAAAAAGAATCGCATATTCAAAGTCTTAAGTCATGCTTCAGAGCCGCACAAATGCATTCTTCAATTGAAAAATAAAATGACTCGACGTGGGAACACCTCACAAAATATATTGGAAAAACCGACAGACATATCTTAAAAAAAATATATGAATTGCCGACGCAAAAGAGTAACGTTATAATGATAATAAGTTCAAAAGTTATTGTGTAAAGATATGGTAAGAAGATAGCTATACTATCAGTACATGGAATTTTGACAACTCTACAAAATCCCTGGAAACGTATTTTGTTTTAACGTAAAGGAATTAGATGTCTTTGTTTATTTTATAAGTAATAGGTTTTTCAAAAACATTATTATTCCAACAACATTCAATACATGCAAGGTGAAATTTTAGTCAAGAAAAGTAGAGATCTAACCTTATTAAAGATCCGCTACTGCGTACAGAATAATAATCCCGTTGATTTTATTTGATTTCGTGGCCCATTTATTTTTTACCTATGGGCTTTATCAAATTGCAAACTTCTACTGGACTAGAATAATATAACATATTGGTCTGATTTCAGATAACTTTAAGTAGCAAAACAACAAATTATCGCTCGCGCGTAAGTCAGGCTACTAAAGAATATTAATTATACTGTTACATAGTCCACAATCCAATCTAATATTATAAATTTGAAAGTGTGTCTGTCTTCCCCCTCCTCTTTACCCTTAAACCACAGAACCGATTTTGATGAAATTTGGTATGGAGATTCTTGGAATCACGGGAAAGGACCTAGGATACTTTATATCCCTAAAAATGTACGGTTCTCGCGCGATGAACGAATTTACTGCGCAACGGAGTGCGGGCGTCATCTAGTATTTAGTGTATATATCTCGTCATCGAGGACAACTAGAATCATTTTTCCGGTAGAGTTATGAGTTATGAAACATACTTAATAAATAGTT
Source organism: Cyaniris semiargus (assembly GCA_905187585.1). Lineage (NCBI taxonomy): Eukaryota > Metazoa > Arthropoda > Insecta > Lepidoptera > Lycaenidae > Cyaniris > Cyaniris semiargus. Next base: position 14,849,805 of record LR994560.1, on the reverse strand, counting down.
GGCGTCTCGGATTGTTATAATTATTGTTGATTAAACATCAACCAATTAAGATAGCGATCAATTAGTCGTTTATTATTTATTTATCAATTAATGATGACGAATGATGCCGGTATCTCTATCCGACTGCGCCAGAAGGAGTGTTATGGTATTCAAGTGTGTGTATGTGCAGCAGAAGCGTAGCATGTCATATTTGTTTGGGGTCCCTTAGGAATTATTGTCTTTTTTGGTTTTGTCATATTTATGGAAATAAAAAAAATGATCTATTATTTTTAACCCCCGACAAAAAAGAAGGGTATTATAAGTTTGACGTGTCTGTCTGTCTGTTTGTTTGTCTGTGTGTGTATCTGTCCGTGGCATCGTAGCATCCAAACGAGTGGACCGATTTTGATCTAGTTTTTTTTTTTGTTTGAAAGCTGACATGATCGAGAGTGTTCTTAGCTATAATTCGTCATCATCAACCTGCTCAGTGCTGGACAATCTAGGTTTATCTGGTTCATGAAAGGCCGATAGCAACTTGTAGTCGTTTGATGGGTTTTAAATTTCATTCTAGTTCGTGACATTTGTGAATATACAATATACGTATACACATATTAATGTTTAACTTTAATATGTGTATACGTATAATATATTATAGATATTAATGTTAACTTTAAAAAGTAATGAAATAATATTTACTGCCTTTAAGTTGAAATAATTCCTAACTTGTGTAAAGTAATATTTTAGTCCATAATTGTTGTCAAGGTGTGTCGGGGGACCGCTAATGTAGATGTTTGATTTCACATAACATTATAGTTTAAGGATCAGTTCACAGCGAACTGAACCGAGATAATCAGCGACTTGGCCGTTGTAGGTTGTAGTTTACTTGGCGGTCCCCCGACACACCGTGACAACAATTATTATGAACAAAAATATTACTTTGCACAAGTTAAGAATTATTTAAACTTAAAGGCAGCTAATATTATTTCATTACTTTTGAAAGTTGTTTGGCGGGGTTTTTTTTTAATTTCTTAATTTAATTTTTGGCTTACGAACGTTGGGGGCCCCTGTAGCTTGGATGCCCTGTACAATTGATACGGCATATACGGTAGTAGCCACGCCCCTGTAGCCCTAGCACGGCGACCAGTGGAAATGCGAAGTATAGACAAACTGTGGAGATGAACTTAAGGTGCCGTTCCAATCTTTTTTCGTTCCGAAAAATTCAATTAAAATGCCACTTTATGACAGACTGTAGTCACAAACTGTGGAGATAAATTTAAGGTGCCGTACCGATCTTTTTTCGTTCCGAAAAATTCAATTAAAATGCCACTTTATGACAGACTATAGCCCAAAAAATTCAAATAATATCCTACTTTATGACAAATACTATAGTCTGTCATACAGTGGCATTTTAATTGAATTTTTGTCGGTCGCGATTAGCCGCGATAAAGATCGGAACGGCACCTTAAGTTTATATCTACAGTTTGTCTATACTTTCGCATTTCTACTGGTCGCCGTGCTAGGGCTACTGATATGCAATATACACCTATTATGTATAGTTTGACACGCTCTAGGCCATAAAGGTTAGTCAGTTTTAAGCTCGACAGGCATAATTAGTATTCTTGCTCGTAAAAGTAAGTACCTACAGTAGGGGATTTCCTTTTATAAAAAAGCTAATAAAATATTTTATAGCAATACAAATAATAACGCAGAAAATATTACCTTTTTTCCGTTAAGGTGTTCCCAGAACAGGTTCAAAGTTAATATTTCTAATGGTTAAATGTTATTACTTAATATGTTAATCACTTATGATTCACCTTGACTTGAGTTAACTGTGTGTAAAACAAAACCCATGTGAAAAGTAATAATAATAAACATTTTGTAGAGTTCATCAGTTAATGAAATTTCATACTCTATGTGAGTAAAACTAAATGAATGTAGTAGTTAGATATTGTGGCAAAAAATATTATATTCTAATTGTTATCCATATACGGCGAAACAAAAAAGGTGATTTAGCAGTCTGTTTGGTTTAAAGTAACATTTAAAGTGCTGACTTTACTTAATAGAGGACTTAAATTAATTAGTAAAAATAAACCGCGTAACATAGACTCAAGTATTTAGATTAAGTGTATATAAAGGGAACACAATTATATAAGTAGTTGGATTTTAAAAAATAAGTATTTAAAACGAACTTAATTTAATATTAACTTCTTATCATAACTATAATTTCGAAATTAAACAGTCTAAGTGCCTGTTTCACCACTTCCTGATCTACGTGGGAGAGCCATGCTTCGGCACGAATGGGCCGGCTCGACCGGAGAAATACCACGTTCTCACAGAAAACCGGCGTGAAACAGCGCTTGTGCTGTGTTTCGCCGAGTGAGTGAGTTTACCGGAGGCCCAATCCCCTACCCTATTCCCTTCCTTTCCCTCCCCTATTCCCTTCTCTTCCCATCCCTACCCTCCCCTATTACCCTATTCCCTCTTAAAAGGCCGGCAACGCACCTGCAGCTCTCCTGATGCTGCGAGTGTCCACGGGCGATGGAAGTTGCTCTTCATCAGGTGACCCGTTTGCTCGTTTGCCCCCTTATTTCATAAAAAAAAGTGGTGGATAGCCTATTCGGCACTTATCAGGAAGTGGTGAAACAGGCCCTAAGTATATTATATCCATATCAACAGATATATAAACAATTTCACGTTATCGATACGGCCATTTCTGAACTCTAACTAAAACACAAATATTCTTATTAGCTCTAAATTCTTATCATCATCAACTTCACATTTCTTTATAAACAAACTACTCTGCCCATTAATAACAAACACCGAGAATCGCCAACTCATCATAATTTAGGCATTTAAACAATTTAAACATACTATTTTACAATTTACCGAAAATGCCGAGACAAGTCTTGTTATTTGTCGATATTCGTGAGGGGACAGGGGTAACTCACCCCTCAGACAGGGTGCAGGGTCGCGGCGAGGCGTCGACCTTACACAGACTGTACATGAATCTTCATTCATTTCTACGAAGATTCTAACTGATTCAAGCTAAATTGTATGGTATTGATTGTACGCTGCTAATTCTGAGTATTATTTTATAAAATATCGTTTTCTTTCTCGCGCTATTTCTAATATTTGACACAAATTTCGAGCTGATGTGTATACTAATGTTATTGTAAAAATTGTACTGTTGGTTTTATTGGATTTTTGGACACAACATTTTTGGACTATTTCCATTGTTTATGATAATTCGTATCTGTAATGTTAAACACAAGAAGCAGTGCAAGATAACCTTGTTTATGACTGCTAAATTCTCAATATGAACATTCTTCTCCATTTAAATTTCAAGCTATCGTATATCGATTCAATCTACAATTGATGACACTCAGATTGGCTGCTAAGTAAACGATACTTTAATAGGTTGGTATGTATGACTAACTAGTAATATCATAAGCATAAACAATAAACATAGCATATAATATATAACTACTTAAAAGATAGTAAAACTATAGAATACATATTAGTACAAGGTAAAACTACCGATATTTCAATAACAAATAATATGGGCCAATTTTTATAAATTAAACCTACATTTATTTGCGGATCTGCATCATATTATCGATTTCAATCTTAGTTAACCGGCAAAATATTCGATTGATTACATCTCGTAATGTTTAGGCAACAAACTCTGTGACACAACAATAACATACCTTATCAAACAACCACTAGTAATCCATTACACAGACACACACATAAATATCACTATAATTTTTACCCGGTTGTTTTTTTTTTTTTATATAACCAGCTGTTTCTTTTTTGCCGCAACCGTGCGGTCGCAATAACGGCGCAGGACCGACTGAGGTAGAGTCGGTTAAACGCCCGCTGCGTAAACAAACTATCGTATACTGTATAGTATAGTATACTATATATTAAAATATACAGTTACACGGAAAACGGAATTAATTACTTATTGTTATTGTTAAATTAATGAAAATGATGAAAATTTTAAATTAAATATAGTAGTCAATGTTATAAAAATAAAAACATTGATGCACATCTTTTATGGTTCTTAATTTTTTTTATTTGTATTCACATTTTAATTTACTTAAAAAACAGGAAAGTTTAGTCCATAGGTCAAGTCCATAAGTTGCTTTAAATATATTATATTGAATTTATGTCAAGGTTGTTGAGCGTCTACATCTCTACCTATTTGTGATTTGTTAGAGTAACCATCAAGCTCTATTGTTCTTATTGTGTAGTAACAAATTACCTTAAATACGTAATTTCAACAAGCTCTTCCTCTTAGTCACTTCTTTGTTAGATTTCAAATAATTTGTAAAATATTTTAAACATTGTTATTTAACACTACCTAACCGAGCCACTTAGCCGATTTGAATGAAATTTAGAATTGAGAAACATTGAGTCTTAGGTCAGGACATAAAACAGTTTAAGTCCTGGCAAAATGTACAGTTCCTTTGCTGCAAACGAATAAGTCGCGAACTCTATGTAGAGCGGTATAAAAATATTCATTGAATAGAACTGAATAAACAAAAGGTTCGTTTGAATGAATAAACAATGACAACATGTGAGGCTATCTCCATTAAATTCAACGATATAACCAAGATATAACAGAGTTTCATTGTAATTCAAAGTTAGTAAAAGTAAAAAATTAAGAATCTGCGTGCGATGTCCACGCATATATATATATATATATATATATATATATATATATATATATATATATATATATATATATATATATATATATATATATATAATGCAGATTTGCAATACTTTTCCTCTTATATAGACGGGTATTAAAAAATTCGGAAGTATTATAATATATTATAACAGAAAATGTAGTTTGACAGTTACATACACTCAAAATATTCTGGAAACTATTTTGACTACTTGTGCATGATATAATGGAGTTCTTGCAACCACGAAAATGATTTATGTATTAAAAAACCGCGTACATAATTCGCAAAAGTAAATATCACAGTTACTAGAAGCCATAATATAACCTTTCATTGACTTGTTTACAGTATCTACAGTATGCTAAGTAGATGGTAATACGAGCATTAGCATAGAAGATAAGGTTCAGGTCATAACGGTACCATATCTGATGGGCCCGTTTTGGTAGGACATTCGGTGGCTAAATTTGCATTTAGAAAACCTGGGTTTTTTCGCAAAATATTAAAAGATTTGTAAAAGCAAAAAACAACGAGTTACAAGAGTGCTGGCGGAAGTGAAAATGAAATATCATGACACGCATTTTCGTCGAACAGTAGAAAGATCGTCGAACAGAAGAAGGGAACAATATACGTCTTACGAATTTTCGATCAGGTCTGATGCGATTTCAATATTTTTACCCATCGCTAAAAAGTGCAAAACGCCGCGGTATTAAGAAATTTTCACTTCAAAACAGAAGTACATAAACATAATTTGTGTTTACGAATGGTTTATAAATGCGGATGAACTGATATGCAAGGATTGCTTATAATGAATTCTATCTGCCTACCTCTACGAAGACGAGAAATACATCCACACAGATAAAAATGAATTTTAAATTTTGTTAGTCTCGCTAAAACAAGAGAACGACTTAACCGATGTAGCCAATTTTAGTCTTGAAATATTCGTGGAAGTCTAGGGAAGGTTTTGTATTAGGATTTAGGACAGAAGCTATAATTAATATAAGGAGGAAAGCGATACAAAGTTCACTGGATCACCTAGTAGGTAATTTATGATTTTACCTGACTGCGTCAGGTGTGTTATGCGTTTATTACAGTAATATCAACCTACATTATTCAGCCTTGCCCCAGCCTAGAGAAGTAGAGCACGAAGACAATGCACTAATGAGATGAACACAATAATAGTAACTTATTGCAATGTCACTTATATGCAATAGCTTACTTTTCTTTATGTTAACAGCTGCTACAAACAGCTTTAACACTAAATTATAAATCCAAAAGTGTGTCAGTCTTTTGATTGTCTGTACCTGAAATACTGGCATGGAAACACTTTTATGAGCCCTAGGACAAGGCAAAATATAATTTCATCGCGGAAAAATTAAGAAAGGAAGTTGTGAGCAAAGTGTTTTGAAATACATATATCAAAAGAAACCTCAACAACTACATTACAAAACTATTTGCAGTTAGGTTAAAACTACACAAAATAAAATCCTAACTAGAAACTTCTAACACAAACCATATCATATTCTCATTGTAATATAGACAATTTCGTTCATCGTTTCTTTGTAGATACAATAATTCTTAGAAGGATAGAGAAATATATAGTTAGAAAGGCAGATGATTGCTCAACAAAGTGCCAGGCGCGCATGAAGTTGAACTATTGTACATCTGCTCAGCCGACATTTATGCTGCCTTTGTGCTGTGCGCCGGGCAGATACAATTGTCAATATACAATGTTGCCGTTAGAATGCATAATACGTTAACGTGCATATTACCTAGGTAAACTGCAGATTCCTTGATACCATCCGTTAAAGTGTGAAATTTAAATAAAAAAAGCTTATATTTGCACTTTACCTAGTTAGTTTGCATTCTCTTTCTTCGTAAAAGTCCTAAAAACTTTGACTTAAGCTTGTCAACCTAAGACTGTTGTTGTTTTGATTGGTTTTTTTCTAAGTAAGTAATATTTTACTTTAAATTTAATAATTTATTCCTTTGTTTACGTCCAAAAAATTATATTTAATAATTCTCTACAGACCACAACTAAATAACATGTTCTATTCAAACAAGAACCAGTTTTATGTAATTTAATGAGAATAGAATAAACTTTTTTCACTTTAACAGACCCACCCAGATAATCTGCAGAATATCTTGTTAATCTGCAGTCTAACTGGTTTACGCACATTAACGGTAACATATATAATTCAAAGGTGACTGACTGACTGACATAGTGATCTATCAACGCACAGCCCAAACCACTGGACAGATCGGGCTGAAATATGGCATGCAGGTAGATGTTATGACGTAGGCATCCGCTACGAAAGTATTTTGATAAATTCCACAGGGATAAAAAAGGGGATGAAAGATTGTAAATAATAATACTTCTTAACGCGAGCGAAGCCGCGAGCAAAAGCTAGTTGTCAATAACATTATCATCAATGCCCTTAGATATGCGTTATTAATATTATTGCCGGAGACAAAAATAAAAAAGTACGGAATGACAAGACATAACATAATGATTGTGCCAAATCCACCACATTTTTGATCAACGAAGCTAAAAGCCCAGAAATCTCTTGAACCAAGAAACCGATAGTTTTGGTGTCTCGAAATCTGATAAGCATATTATGCAAATCTCTTTCTACAGCATTTAGAGACATTTAATATATTTTAATTAACTTTAATTTAATTGAAAGTTTGACATAAAATGTAAAGAGTTTATTTTAAATGAGAGGACCATGTGTTATCCATACTAATATTATAAATGCGAAAGTGTGTCTGTCTGTTACCTCTTCACGCTCAAACCGCTGTACCGATTTTGCTGAAAGGCATGGAAATACTTTGAGTCCCGGGAAAGGACATAGGATAGTTTTTATCCCGTAAAAATGTACGGTTCCCGCGCGATAAACGAATTTTGGCGCAACGGAGTTGTGGGCGTCTTCTAGTAAATTATATAATACCACTTAGAAGCAAATCCGTATGTCACTTAGGCTTAAAGTACTGTTCGATTTATAGATGCACTTTACAAGTTATAAGTTCATATCTTCCGCCATACGTCCGTCAATCATTGTATATATTATATTATAACCGGTATTAACTACATATTACATAACATATTTATTGAGAATAGTATAGAAGAGATTATAGATACTTAATGTCTGTAAAAGTGAAGAACCTAAGACTGTTAAATGTCTTCACACTATGTGATATCGATATGCGATATGTTTGACATTCGATATTGGCCGTGTTTTAACCGATCGAAGGAGTAGGTTCTTTGTTCGACTATATAATATATTGTTTCATTCAGCATAAAATATAGGAACATTCTTATATTTAACTTACATAAGAATATTTTTGTCGCTGGAAATTTTCAAATCTTGCTAGTCAATATATTTAAGGTGTGGCTGTGAAACTGCTGCCTTCGTTAAACCTAAAAAATTTACATTTCAAGATAACTTTAGTTTGACAGAACTACAAATAACTACTCCAAAAACATGTATGTATCAGTCTTGTAGATGTGAATTTAAGCTCGATGCTAGGAGTTCAGAGTTCATAAATAGATGAATTTAGTTGCTAATCGGGCCTTACTTCTTAACATCTTTGTAGAGCTGCCCAGATTCTCGCTCTAGAACAGCGGTCGTCACACTTTACTGGCCAAGGGCCACACATGACAATGTGAGTGCCAGCACCGGGCCACAGTGTATGTAAAGGTTCCAAGAGGCTCCAAGAGCGGTTCCACACTAATGCCGTTTTACACCTACCGAGTAAAGTGGCGAGACAGTACTCTCGGCAAATTTTTTTGGTCGAGAACACTGTCTCGCCACTCTACTCGATAGGTGTAATCAAGCCCAGTTCACACCATAAAACAAGTAGATTAGGTTATTATTTTGGCATTTGTTAACTAAACATTAACGATAACCGGCCAGAATTGGCCAGTTACATTTATCATTAAATATGGCGTAATTTCAACCATTGTGAAGTATAGTTGAACATTCAAATAATTTACTTTGTCGCGGGCCGCACAGCAAACGGCCACGGGCCGCATGCGGCCCGCGGGCCGCAGTTTGACGACCACGGCTCTAGAAGCTACAAGTTCAGTGTTCATAATTAGTTCTTATTTTGGCTACAAACAGCCTTGTAGAGATGTACGCTAGATCAGAGATTACTAAATGGTTACTACGTAAGCTAGATAGATTAAAAGTTCACTTTGATACACGACACTCAATGTCAGCGTGGTCAGATCAAGGCCAAGAACATGTAACCAGTATTACCTTATGTATACCAATACACAATACTTGCATCTGACCAATTTAAGTATTGAAGTTCGTTGCGTCGATATACGGATGCGAATTTTTGTACTCTATTATGTTTCACTTCGATCATGAAAACAATAAGGCATGTTCTGTATTTTACAATACTACAAGTGTTTGTTTGCATGGATTAAGCTACGAAACTAAGGGAACGATTTAAAGAGCAGTATGGGGAAGAATATCGGCATTTTACGCGAACATCAGCTGTTCTTTTATTAATTGATAAATAAAAGAACAGCTGATGTTCGCGTAAAATAGTGTCCCACAAGAAACGTACATTTTTCTGTGATTAAAAGTAACCGATATCATTCCCCATACTCCTCTTTAAATCTTCGTCAAAATCCTTCCCTAAGGGCGAAGCCAAATGAGCGTAATTTGTGAGTTGTGAGTCGCAGAATTTCGGTTCGGCAGAATTCTGCTGCATTCAGGTTCATACAAAAGTCCTGTTTGATTCACACGAGCGTAATTTTGTGAGTCGTGATTTGTATGAAAAGATATTTACGCGTCAGAAATCCTGCGACTCACAACTCACAAATTACGCTCGTTTGGTTTCACCCTTAGTTGATATTAATAATTCTCTTCATATAATGGATTACAGGTAAAGATAAGAGCAGCAGACAGAACATAAAACTAGTTAATTTTCAAGGTTTGAAACAAACAATACAAGTCTTACAAGAAAATCTAGTTTGGCGTAGATGTATCAATATGAGAAGGTATAAGATTAGTCAGTTTGTCAATCAGTGAATTAGAAATAAAAAGTAACCCACATACTGTTATGTAGCCGAATTATTACTATTACGTTAATAATAACCATTGTACAAGACTGAGATGTAGTTTTCAATAAGAGTAACGTTTTTAATGTAGCTTACAATAACTCTACAGCCACAATATAAACATATATAGTATGGTAACTCAGCAGTGTTCTTAAATCAACTTCGTGCGACACAGTGACTTTTTACTGTAAGGACGTAACTAGGATTTGAACGATCAAACGATCAAAATATCGCGCCTCTAGGTACAATGGTAACTAATTCCATGTCATACAAATTCTAATTCATGAATGACGTCCTTATGATGATAAAAACGCACATTCAGCACCCTGCTCTCAAAACTTAATTGAAATCAAGCTCAAATGTGCGTGATGTCGTTTGGACAGTCTTGAGTCAAGATACTGTATGTCATTTATACTATTTATACCGTGTCCCAAGTTTTTAAACTTAAAAAACCGGTTCCGGTTTTGAACGGTATCTAACTTTTCTACTTTTTATTGATTCCCACGTTTTTTACTTTGACAAAGAAAAAAGTAAGGAACTTTACGATTGATGACACGGTGCATATCTACGATCAGTTGGAGCTCGACAAAAACGCTTACAAAGTCAAGCGGGACACTGGATTTTTTTTATTCTGATCATTTTTAAGGAGGAACTTTTAATTCAAAGCCTAAAATTAGAAGAATAATAATGATTTATTTCATTTTTTTTTATTCAAATCATTATTTTATTGCTAGATATTATCCGCAACTTCGTTTCGCCATATTTATTGATCAAACCGTACGTTATCCAGGATGAAAACTATCCTACGTCCTTTCCCGGAACACAAAATCCCTCAATAATAAATGTCATCAAAATCCGTTCAGTAACTTTTGCGTGAAGAAGTAACAAAAACTTTCGTCTAAAAAGTAGCGTGATTAAATTAGATGCACTCAATAACTGCAATATATTTAAAAGCAATAGTCAAATTGACGTTACGTGAGTATTTACGGCAGTGCGCGTGCCACTAACCCACAATCACACCGGAACGTATGTCGAAACTGAGAGTACTCCGGTCTACGTCATGCGCGATTATTATGCGATTAAGTAGAGTACCTTGTAGTACAATGTTATGATGGGTGAAGAACTATGTTTTGCACTCCGGTAGTGCCGGAAGAAGTTAAAAAGAAACATATTATGATATTCAATGAACTGTAACTTCTTGGTGGAAATTCATGTTGAATTATTAATTCATCAAGCCCCAAACGGTCACCGGCGTCCGAGACACAATAGAATATCTATTGTTTTTTTTTTTTATGAAATAAGGGGGCAAACAAGCAAACGGGTCACCTGATGGAAAGCAACTTCCGTCGCCCATGGACACTCGCAGCATCAGAAGAGCTGCAGGTGCGTTGCCGCCTGCCGGTCTTTTAAGAGGGAATAGGGTAATAGGGGAGGGTAGGGATGGGAAGAGAAGGGAATAGGGGAGGGAAAGGAAGGGAATAGGGTAGGGAATTGGGCCTCCGGTAAACTCACTCACTCGGCGAAACACAGCGCAAGCGCTGTTTCACGCCGGTTTTCTGTGAGAACGTGGTATTTCTCCGGTCGAGCCGGCCCATACGTGCCGAAGCATGGCTCTCTCACGTATAAATTATTGTGTCTCGTTTTCCCACGATCGACGGGTAATTATACACTTTTGAAAAAATGCAAGAAAGGTGTATATGTATATGTTATTTAATTAAAAAGAAACAGCATAGGCATCTACTTTCTCTTCTCTAGTACTCTCCCTTCGTCTTATGAATTTTCTATCAGGTCATGTGCGCAGAGTTAAAGAGCACACAAAGCCGCAAGTTTGTAAGGATAGATAGATTTATCTAGATAATTATTTTCCTATGTTAATGCAGCTCTGTCGTCATAGTAGGAAAGCGGCAGCCATTTAAAAAGTATTCATTCTGCAAAGTCTCGAGACAGAATATAATCATCCCAGTATCTCTACTTCTCTACTAATATTATAATTGCGAAAGTGTGTCTGTGTGTTACCTCTTCACGCCTAAACAGCTGAACCGACTTTGCTGAAATTTGGTATGGAGATACTTTTAATGTCGGGAAAGGATATAGGACACTTTTTATCTCGGAAAAATGTCTGGAAAACTGCGCGATAAACGAATTTTGGCGCAACGGATTTGCGGGCATCAATTAGTATCTAATGACGAATAAAGTTCAATAAATTCTGCAATGCAATAAATTACTAATATTCGTGACTTGTCTATTTTACCACAAATTTAACGTGTATCATATGAAACTTAATGCAAAACCTAAAAAGGTCAAAATCACGTCTCAAGTCTAGACTGAGTCTAGACGAGCGAGTTTATGACCCCGAGGGAATCGATACACGTGGCAGCCGAAACGCACTTGGAACTCCTCTGGTCACACCCGGGACCACTAACACGGAAATGTCTGATATTCAAGAATTGGTTTTAAACTATAATAATAAAAATTACGACGCATAAATTTCCATACAAATTTCGATATTTTTCGTCGCGTCTGTTTGTCGAACATAGCCATAAGACATAATATTCTATTCTTCAGTTTAGTAAGCTAGAAACAGACCATCCATTATACCACTTGCCTTGTCTTCAAATAGTTAACCAATAAACAACGCTAGTGAAAAGATAAACTAAAAAAAACTTGTCAAAAAATACGTGTTGCACGAGTGCCACTGGCCACACGTATTTTTACCCCAGACTGCCGGGGTAAAGCTATTGCATAGCAATTTTTATCAACTTATGCAATTATAATTCGCATACGTCTAGTCGCACGCACACAAACACCGTGCCAAATTCCGCCGAACTGAAACGACTTTCTGTCAGAAGACTTCAAAAACTGGGCATAAGTGAATAGGTGCTTACGATGTGTACTTCTGTCTTCTACATTAGATCAGTGCATATCTCACAAGACAAGGTGAAATCGACGGAAACAGTTATATAACGCGGTTACTGATCACTTCCTAGAGTGTTATGGGCATGTAGGAAGACTGGGCAGCGCTAATGATTATATTTACTGCATTTTCTGCTGTCATTTGTAATGGGGTTTTACACGGACATGTTTATAAAGGCTCCCTATATATACGGCGAAACCATAGGGTCGGACTGATGACAGACCGACCTGGCCGGAGCGGAAACGGGAATGTACTATTAGAAAAAAATGATTCATAGGCAGATGGTGGACCTATGTTATTCGTCGGATTATATCAGGTTAGTGTTAGATGTGGCCTGTTAGCAAGGTTTAACGTAATCCGACTAAAATGTGTAGGTCCACCACCTGCCTATAAATCAATTACTCTGCAAGAACAAAGCAAGCCGGGTCAGATCGGCCTGCCATCAGTATTAACCAGATCGATCAGCTTCTTCATGTGTGGGGACTTTAATAGTCTTTAACAGGTTTTCACATAATATCGTTTGTCGGTTTCACACATAGTAATGAAACTAAAGCGATGATGATAGCGTTTAATTTAACGGGATAAAATGGTGATAGGATTTCGTTTTATTGGTATTATTGTGGTGACTGGTGATAGAGCTAGTTAACGTGGGGCGATCTGGGGTCACGACATACAATTAGTGGTACCAGGGATGTCAGCACCACATTTAAATCACACATTCCTAAATCTATTTATGCTTTTGTCGAGGCCAGTTCGAAAATACTGATTTTTAAGCTTCCAGTCTGAAGAAATTATGTGGAATTCTCTTACACCAAAATTGATGTAGACTCAAAAAGGAACAAAATAACAAAATAACCGAACAGAATATTGAAAAATGGCATGGTAATTCTGTGAAAAAATCTTGAATATCACCATAAAAATACACTTCAAATTCGAACATCTCGTAATTTTCAATGTCAATGATATGATTGTTTTTACAAAAAGGATAGCTTTTTTATAGTTCTAACAAAATAACCGAATAGTTTTTTAATAAATGGTTCGGTCATTAAAAAAAATGAAATGTATAATTTTCTCCTATTTCGCCCCATCAAGAACGCGGCGAGCGTCGTTACCGCCACTGTACAAGGCGCGCTGATATGAATGTTATTTTAATGTCCTTTACGTCGATATTCGTACTGACAGAAATCGACCTGCTAATTTTAGGAACAGCCTTGCCTTAAATCATTGCAGACATTTAGGCTGTATCACGTGGCAAAGTCCCCTTGTATCTTATTTTGTATCTGTGATTAATAATGAACTAATGACAAACGATTGTGACAAATCTCTTTACCGAATTAAGGGCCCTTCCACACGACGTATTTTTTGCGCACTGACGACGCGCGTTTCTGATGCGCTCGTCTTCTGCGCGTTTTCATCGCGTTTTTTCAGATATAAAGTTTAAAACGTGTCGGCTTTCTTGCATTTGCTGAGCGTTCAACTTGCGTTTGTATCGATACAAACAAGCGTAAAAAACGTCGTGTGGAAGGGCCCTAAGTTTCGATCCGAACCGAGACTCACGGAAGCTGGATTTAGTGTGTAATCTGTCATATAAATCATTCTACGTCCACTCCTGACCGTATCTTCACAGGATCGGATTGGAGTTTTGTAGTCAGTACTCAGTAGTAATGCGAAGCCGCTCTAATATTTTTCTTTTTAAGTTTCAAAGTTGACAACCCTACAAGAGGTTATTGCCACATTATCCTGTCTGGCGGTGCAGTTAGTGAAATTAACACCGTCCTCAATATTGTGATGTTCTGCTTCAGGCAAATTTTAGTCATAAGCACTGCGAGTCTTATAGATTAAAAAAACAATATCCCAATTCCCGACTGAGCAAAAAATACAAAATTTTGAAAAAAAAAGTATAGCATATGTCATCCCGGTATTAAATTACTAATCTATTGACACCTCACTTGTAAACCAGATCAGCAGTTTAGGCGCTACGAGAGTACATACGTGGACAGCCAAAATTGTTACCCTTCCTCGGCTTCGCCATAGTCGGGTGAAACAAATACAAACCAAATTGTCAATTAAGTGTAAACAATATTACTTCTTACTAATAAAAATATTTAAAAAAGTGTATGGCTAAACAAGGTAAACTTACCTTTGTCTGGCACATTTGAAAAGCCACATAGCAGGCGAGAACAGAGGACCTTGAATAGTTTCCGCAGCCCCATGCACGTAATCTGTAGGGCCTCTATGGACGCTGCCGCCCCTAGGCCGTGGCCTGTAACGCCCTATTTATAAATCCGGGACTGTAGAAACCTAGGTTACAGGCCACGGTCTAGGGGCGGCAGCGTCCATAGAGGCCCTACAGATTACGTGCATGGGGCTGCGGAAACTATTCAAGGTCCTCTGTTCTCGCCTGCTATGTGGCTTTTTAAATGTGCCAGATAAAGGTAAGTAGCTACACTCGAAAACCACAATCCTCTTGGCAGTTTCAGGTAAAATCGTGATGAGTTTATATAATATTCATGTAATAGTTTTAAGAGTATCACGCTAGACCTAGGAAATAATAAATTTAGATTTGACTGTATCGAATTGAGACTTAACAATGTGCGTTCCGCCAGGTGTTGCACAATCGCTCCACAAACCCAGTACCTGATAGCAATCCATACTTACTAATATTATAAATGCGAAAGAGTGTACCTGTCTGTTATCCCTTCACGCCCAAACCCCTGAACCGATTTTGCTGAAATTTGGTATATAGATACGTCCCGGAAAAGGACATAGGATACTTTTTATCCCGGAAAAATGTACGGTTCCCGCGCGATAAAAGAATTTTGGCGCAACGGAGTTGCGAGCGTCATCTAGTATTAGTATAAACCTCTGAAGCGATAACGATAATAAAATGATTAACTCTGTCGATGAGTCACAGTGGGCGTCACCTCTCGGCTCTCGTCGCGCGGAATACCCAGTGAAAGTTTAGCTGTGACGTCATTCGTGTTATCTATCAAGCGGGCCTTTATGGTTTTATATTATGCGGCCTCTATATTGAAGCACAAATAGGTAACTAGGAAAGTTTAGAGATCTATGTAAGTATGGGATAGACGTCAATTATATGAATGCAGTAGACAGCTGCACAATATGGCCCAACAAGAAAAGAGGATTTTAGAATCATCAGTATTCTTTAAATATAACTGGAGATTAATGGACCCAGATAAACTCACGATACTTATGATTATCATCTGGTTAGTACAACGTTAAAGAACGATCTTAATTCTCATTCTCTGTATATTATAGTTACTTTATTACACATTCTATGCTTAGCAAAAAGTGTACTTCTGTCTTCACACACTATACATTGTTCAAGTGACCTACTTGTTACTGTTAGTTACACAGCTTAGCTAATATGCTACTGATCATGACCCTTTTATGAGAATCTTCTGTCGATGCTTTACGATATTTACTGTGGTTATCCCCCACGGCAAGACTTGTCAGAAAATTGTCCGTCTAAAAGGCATCTAACTCTTTATTTCAGACTAATTTGTGACTATGTAATATTATGTGGCGTAGTGTTGTTTGTAATATGTGGCTTAGTGAGTTTTACCCAGTAAGGCTGCCTTATTTTATCAACTTTTGACCAGTAGCCCTAGCACGGCGACCAGTAGAAATGCGAAAGTATAGATAAACTGTGAACATAAACTTAAGGTGCCGTTCCGATCTTTACCGCGGCCACTGACCTCCATTACACAAGTACGCTGGACCAGCGCCCCCAGTGAGCGGGAAGAGAACTGAATTTGACGTAACTTGCAAATGGCCGCTTAATCGTTATTGGTTGCCATCACTAGTATTAGTTCCAATATGGCGACTTTCAAACGTCATTTTTACGTCAAATCATAGACAAATATATTTGGTCAATGGTCAAATTTAGTTCCTATCGCTCCCATCGGGGGAGCTGATTCCGCTTCAAATAGGCACAAAAAATAGCTGTCATTTCAAAGGGTATCATTAGTCCAGCGTACTTGTATAATGGAGGTCAGTGACCGCGGCTAATCGCGACCGACAAAAATTCAATTAAAATGCCACTTTATGACAGACTAGTATATGTCATAAAGTAGGATATTATTTGAATTTTTACGACTATAGTCTGTCATAAAGTGGCATTTTAATTGAATTTTTCGGAACGAAAAAATATGCAACTTAAGTTTATCTCCACAGTTTGTGACTATAGTCTGTCATAAAGTGGCATTTTAATTGAATTTTTCGGAACGAAAAAAGATCGGAACGGCACCTTAAGTTTATCTCCACAGTTTGTCTATACTTTCGCATTTCCACTGGTCGCCGTGCTAGGGCTACAGAGATTAGCCAGGGAACTAATTATTTTAACGATAGAGTTGATTCAGTGCGTTACGTGTATGCGTCGAGAATCAAATAGCAACATTATTAAAACAGGCCCTAAAGTATTATCACTAAGTTTTGGAACACCTTGTATATGAATTTAATATAATTAAAAGTAAATTTTCTTAAGTAACTATTGGTAGTGTAATCAGCACTTTTATAATCACTTTCTCTTTAATCGAAGAAAAGTGATTAACTTTCTGCTTCACTGCATCACCTTTTTGCGGAGATTTAGGATTTTTATGGACAAGATTACCCAATTATTATCTCGTTATAAGCACGATTACCGCAATGTTACATAAAGCTTATCTCTTATTGCTTAGGCTGTTTACACAAACGACACCAACCGCGGAAAACGCCTTTCATTATACTTCCAAAAAAAAAGGTGTGGGCTGTGGTCATTTATATTTTTTCGCCATTTCTAGACATTCAAATAATTTTATTCATTGAATGGTATGGAGTGTGCCAACTGTTGTCGTCAATCCATGAAACTTGTATCCTACAAATTATTGGTTTCCTGTAGTAAAGTAAAGTAAAGTTCCTGTAGTTTATCTAATGCAAAGGAAATGCAAAACGTGTACTATTTTACTTATTTTACCTGCACGTTTTCTATAAACCAACTGTTTTGATATTATCATGATATCTATCTAAATATATATATAACTCAAAGGTGACTGACTGACTAACTTAGTGGTCTATCAACGCACATCCCAAACCACTGGACGGATCGGGCTGTGGCATACGGGTAGATGTTATGACGTAGGCATCCGCTAAGAAAGGATTTTGATCAATTCTACTCCCAAGGGGATAAAATAGAGGATGAAAGTTTGTATGAAACTTTGTCAATTTTAAACCGATCGGGCTGAGACTTTGATACCTAATTAATAATAATACTTCTTAACGCGAGCGAAGCCGCGGGCAAAAGCTAGTGATATTATAAACTGATTTTTGGAGTTTTGACCAATCAGCAGCACGCGTTTGAAACGACGAACGCGACAAAGATTATTTCGTAGAACAGACCTACAAATCTTGTCTCATACATCACTTGAAACGTTATATTGCATCTCGCTCTAACAATAATTTTCCTTTCGTTTATCGCGATTTACGGCATCAGTGTGCAAACAGCATAATGGTGAAAATGTTGGCGACTTCTGAAC
This sequence comes from Cyaniris semiargus, assembly GCA_905187585.1. Taxonomy (NCBI): domain Eukaryota; kingdom Metazoa; phylum Arthropoda; class Insecta; order Lepidoptera; family Lycaenidae; genus Cyaniris; species Cyaniris semiargus. Next base: position 14,831,613 of record LR994560.1, on the reverse strand, counting down.
GCACCGTTGCATACCATTGCCTTTTATTCGGCTGTTACGAACATTTTTGTTGACTCGTCGACTGTGACGTTCTTTTATGATGATTTCTAAGGATTTTTTGATCACCTGTTATGCCTAAAAAGTTGCTTTTTTAACGTAGATCCCACTATTTGTTAGTTATGAAACATTATATTTTTAAACACTTATACAAGGTGTAACAAAACTGAGTGATAATACTTAAGGGTGTGTACGTGTTCCTTGTAGAGAGTTCACTGTAAAAGTAGCAGCGCTGAAAGACCAAAAGGCGGGGCTCGGCGCGGCTCGTGATATAACGCGCCGTGAGAAGCCAGCATTACAGTGTAAGGTTGGGTCTATGTCCCTTACCGCCGTACTCAGAGAAATTTAATTATGAATAACCTTCAATTTAATGAAGAGTTTGACAGATAATGTATGGGGCTTATGTCAAAATTTTGAATTAATTACATTTAAGTAATTAATGTTCCACTCTGAGTGCGGCAGATAGCTTTACGTTTACTATGAATATTGGTAATATAAAGTGACTGACCTCTGTCGCCGCGTGTTGATGTGTCGCACCTCCCGGCCGCCGCTGCTCTCGCCATCGCTACCCGACCCGCCCTCCATCGCAGCGACGGACAGGGACTTGCTCACCTAAGATAAGTAATTGATATATTATGCTAAGTACTCACATACGGTTTTAATCGATAGTTTTGCTCCAAATCGAGTAAAAATTACCATGTGGACCGCAAAACTCACAGCTCGAAGGCTCGCATCGAGCCGGCTCGATGGAATTAAATAAATCTAATTTCCTCTGTAACATGGTGTCGTATGTTAGTTGATATAGGTCAACGAACTCAATTATTAAATAACTCCCACACCCGGTTTCGGTGACGGTGCGCGTTTTTTTTTTTTTTTTTGAAACCAGGCCAGTTACGCAGGAGTGATTTTATAGTGCCCAGTACACAAGAGCACTCTCTATTCCTTTACTCTCATAACCCAGTGGGACGGACGACCGACACAACTGGCGAGAGATCAGGCGCAGGACCGACTTTTTCATGCCCATCCGACGCATGGATCATCTTACTTGTCAGACAATCAGGTGATCAGCCTGCATTGTCCTAACCAAACTTGGAAATAACATGTTTCCAACGCGGGAATCGAACCCACGACCGAGTCAAGAGCCACGCTCTTAACCACTGGACCACGGATGCGTTATTATTGGTAATTCAAGAGGTCATACTACAGTAAGTCCTATGATTATTGGGTTACGGCTTACTAGATTATGATTAGTATCAAAACTCTAAGGTGGCAACAACATGCTGAAATTTGTATGTGTCACAAAACTGTGTGTCAGGGATATAAACTATCCCATATCCCATAACACAATTTTTTCATAACATATTATTAAAACAGTTTCTCGTTTTCGAATTATCTTTCATTATTATTAAAATACTTCCTCGTTTTCGAGTTATTTTTAAAATGTATTTAAAAAGTGACATCTACCGGCAAACTTGTGAGACGTTATTTCGCTTAAGACACAGAGATGGCGTTGCATTAACAAAAGTAGCGGTCTTCGTTCTTTTTTCGAAACTATTTTGTTCTTAATTAATTAATAACGTAAGCATGCCCATAAAATTTGTACCAAATAATCTAACCGGTATAATCACATAGCACTTACGCCTTCTTTTTGATCTAAATGTAAACAAGTCACGGATTTTTGCTGCGTTTCAGAGGTTTTTTGACCGCAGTTTAAGTATTCAACAGCGTTTTGATGAGTCAAAATTTGACATTAGCCAATCAAAAGCGTTAGTGGATAGATAAATGTGACAGTAACATTGAAAAACCGGTCATTAGACTACCAATTGATTTCGTTAATAACGACCTCGGTTGTAATGACATTTTGGTTACAGCGACGTCAAACCTATGTGCCTTAAATTTAAAGCATACTTTCGTATGAAATTCTTTCGGTGATAGCGACTACGGATATAATAGCGTCAATTTCGGGTATAGCGATTGGTTTTTATGAACCATTTATGACAGATTCCTAGAAATAAATCCCTTACGGGTATTGCGACTGAGTCTCATTCGACTCATTCATAAAGCTATTAAGCTTTCTTATCCATTGTTTGCATTCACAGATGGTCAAAAAAGTGCTTTGCTTGCTTGTAGGACTGCTTAGCACGTGTACGAAGTTAAACTTATGAATTAGTTAGAAAGCAAAATCCTAATGAGAAAACAGTGTTTCTTAAACAGTGCTGTTTATTAGGCCGAAATAATTTTGATGTAGAAGGAATTATGAAATGGCATACACCTTACAGCGAGGACAAAAAACTAAACATATACAGTGGAATATAACATGTGTTCAATAACATCCGTATATAACATAATAAAATAAATTAGAGTTAATACATATTATAATATGCATGACCATTTATTATTTCGGAAATAAAGACCTTCGGATATAGCGACGAAATTAAAGTGGTCCCTCCGCCGCCGTTATAACCGAAATTCATTATAGATTATTAGACCAATCCATATTGCTTCAAGCCCCAAGCGACACCCGGGTGTCGCGATAACAATAGAAATCTATTGTGTCTCGTTTTTTCCACGATCGAGGGAATATTAATTTCGTCGGAATTTTTTGGGTAAATTTTCATCAAAATAAATTAAAACGGATTATAAAACATTATTGTAATAGTACTTACCGGTTGTATATACTTTCTTACTGCAGCCGTGAGCTCATCAACACTCTTCTCATTCTTTCCTTCTAACCCAAAGAATCTGTTCTTAGCGGCCTGATTCAAAGTGGATATTTTGAGCAACGGCGGTTTCTCATCCATGGACACCGCTTTTTCCATAGGCCGCCGCAGCTTGCCAAGCTGTAGCGGTTCAGTTGGCTTAACAATCTTCGTGAATTTATCATCTTCTACTTTGGCTTCTTCGGAAGGTTTTCTTGCTAATTTCGCAAGCATTATTGGCGCTCTAACCTCTTGTGGTTTAGCTTGGTTTAAAACTTGTTTATTGGCCTGATTTAATATTTCTTGGTTCTTAGTTTGATTTATTACATCCTGGTTCTTGGCCTGATTTATTAATTCTTGGTTCTTGGCCTGATTCATTAATTCTTGGTTCTTGGCCTGATTCAATATTTCTTGGTTCTTGGTCTGATTCAATATTCCTTGGTTCTTAGCTTGATTCAATCTCTCTTTGAACTCTACCGCTCCTGGTAGTTGTATTTTGCGGGGGAACGGATCTTTGACTCTGGTTATGTCAGATTCTGTTTTGGACTGTTTGAGCTTGTTGTTTTTCCTCTGGAACCTCCTGGCTTTGGGTCCGGGCATCTCGTCGGAACTCTCTGATGATGAGCAGCTCTTCTCTGACGATGATACACTGGAAGTAACGGAGTCATCTTCGGAGGAACTGTCGATTCCCTCGTCTTTCAGCCCCTGAAATATACAAAATATTAGTTATTTATTTATGCTTTGATGCCATCAATTTAAATATTTATTATGCTTAAACCGCTGAATCGATTTTGTTGAAATTTGGTATGGAGATACTTTGAAGGAAGGGAAAGGACACAGAAAACTTTTTGTAGCGGAAAAATGTTTAGTTTCAGCGTGATAAATTAAATTAGGCGCAATGGAGTTGTGGTTGTCATCTTGCAGTAAGTAAATACACCTCATTTAGTCAATTTCAATATTATCCCTCGGATAAAATTGGTTCTCATCAATGAGCAATCATTTTGTGTGTGCGTGTGCGTGTGTGTGTGTGCGTGTGCGTGTGCCCGTGTGCGTGTGCGTGTGTGTGTGTGTGTGTGTGTGTGTTCCACGTGTTTCAACATAATGATCCTGCGTTGTTGGCAAAGTGACGAAAAAAGACGCAAATAATTTTTTACCAATACACTAATGGAGATTTTATTTATATACCACAAGAGTAGTAAGTGTAATATTGTAACATTTCATCCATTTTAGCCACACAATAACGGGAAACAAATCATGTGCTTATACTGTGACACTAATAGGTTGAATAGACCTCTAGAAATATGGCGCGAAATAACGCTGGCATTCAGTTTAGTTCAATAAATAATAATTTTATTACTCTCTCAGAGTTTGAACCATCAAAGCGTCTTTTTGCTTGTGTACTCTTATAAACATTACAAATACAAAAAATATTTACCTCCGAACTTTCTCCTTTAGCTAGAATCTTGGTTTTGGATGGTATAGTAGTGGAGCCAGACTTCAAGATGCCTCTAACTTCTGGTGTGATCATCCTCTGGGCTCGTTCTGTTGGCGAATCGTCGTCGTCGAGATCTATAATGTGATAAATACACGGTAATATAAGAACTATCAGAGAAGTTGATTCCTAGGCAGACGGGGGACCTACGTAGTTTGGTCGCGTTATGTCCAACCCAGGCGACAGATCACAATAATTTACACTGAATTGACATGATCCGACCAAATGACGTTGGTCTGTCAACTGCCTAGGAATCAATTTCCTCGATGGTACAATCGAAGACAGGGAATTTTGAAACTTATGTCATGATTCCACCTACCGAGTAGAGTGGCGAGACAGTGCTCTCGGCCGAGCACATCCATACTAATATATTGTATTATAAATGCGAAAGTGTGTCTGTCTGTTACCTCTTCACGCCCAAACCGCTCAACCGATTTTGGTGAAAGGTATGGAAACACTTTAAGTCCCGGGAAAGGACATAGGATACTTTTCATTCCGGAAAAATGTACGATTCCCGCGCGATAAAAGAATTTTGGGCGTCATCTAGTCCATAATAAATATACTGAGTGCTTGGCCGAGTGCACTGTCGCGCCACTACTAGGTGTAATCAGGCCATTATGGTCATGATGGATATAAGGTGTCAGAAAGTTGTTAGGCCAGTCTTTAAGCCAAATTAGCAATCAATCAAAATATAATTTTCAATGGTGTTAAAAAAGTTTTACGATGTAAAAATCATAGAAAATAATAGTAACAGTATAAAACTAAAACACACTCAATAATCATAGTTCACAGAAAATTTAAAAAGTGTAAATTCAAAGTTCTTCAAAAGATTTCATGAAAAAGGCACTTATTTTATAAAATAGATTTTTCAAAAATAAGTGAGTATCATTTTTATGCACTTGCAATAAAACACTTAACAATACATAACGATTCCATGAAATACAGAAATACTGCAATGTACCCTTGATTTACTTCCTATATACAATGAAGTTGGTCAATCGCCAAACCAAACATCTGTCAAAATGGAGCACCCAAGTGTTATTGTCGTTAATTAATTATGTTGTACACAATATTATAGTAGGTAGGATTGTAATGCTCACTTACGCCAGTCTGAGTTGCTATTTGCTAAGTACGTTCGAAACGTTGCTATCGAGCATGTATGAAGGAAAGAAAGAGATTTAAGGCGAGGACTTATCTCAATTCCAAACGATAACCTTGCACACAACCAAAGACCAAGCGTGTACGCATCGCAATAAGATTCATTTTAGCTTAGCATGAAATTGTAGTTTCTAGGGGCGGATCTTCTCTATTTTTCATGTGTTTTTTCAAATATCTTTCTAAATAAATATTAAGAAAAAAGATTATTCGTTTCAGACCTTTTTAAAATAGATTCATTAACAATTTATTAAAATAAAATGTAAGTTATTCTTGTTTATACTTATATTTCGATGACAAAGAGTTTTGTCGGAGGTGAGTTTGTAAATTAATTACAGCGAAAGTATTATTTTTTATTAAAATGTTTTTGATTTAAACCCTTTTAAATATTGTGCTCTATATCTCATATTTTTTTACATTTCGTTATTATATTGGAACTAGGTAAATCGGGTATCAAGAAATAACAAAATGAGGTTTCAGCCCGCCTTAAAGCACTTTTTAATAAATACGAAGAAAGAGAGAAAAAGCTAAATAAATCCAAGATTGCATTAACCCAGTCTGGCGTAAGTTGGCCTAACGGCCACCCAGAGAGATTTAATGATTATTATTTACTTAATTTAATGTAGATTTTAACATAAGCTCCATACATTAAATGTCTCTGATGCGGCCGAAAGTATAATTAAAGGTTAAAGTCCAAAATTACAGTGGGTTATGTCAAGCAGTGATGAACAAGTCTGTGCATAGAAAAACATTGTGAAACTTAGAAATGTGTCAGAAATTGTAGTTTTTCATCCATCCATATTTTTGTAGAAAAACTATTATTAATATTATCGAGAGTTTTTATGCTCCGAGCCACGAGGATTGGCAGTAGGCACAAAATGTCATGAGAATATAAACGTGGACATTAAATATGAAGTTATGTGACTCTTCTCGGTTTGGACTATAGTAGGTTTTAGAGATTTTAGTATTGACTAATTAGTAATTAGTGATCACTCACTCACACTCACTTCAAACTTAGCTACAGACTATAGTTTATTAGTTTTTTAGAGCTGTCGGTCTACCTATATTTCGATCATCACCACTTAAGAGTTAAACTATTAAATGAAAGCAAATCAACAGTTAAAATAAAAGTTTATTTACATTACAAACTGAGTACAATCTAAAACTGAAACGAAAGGATTAAAGTAAACATTACTCAATCATGCATTAGTTTTTAGGAGCTACGTTCTACAAATCATTAGCCCGTTACACAATCTTCTAAACTTTAGAATCGCTTATTACAATGTTTGTCTCTTTCTAACTTTATAAAAGTGACAGAGACTAAACAATGAATTATGCTATCTAAAAAGTAACAGAAGATTGTGGTAACAGACCCTAAGTGCATAAAATCATGCATCAAAACAGCATTAGCAATAATTTAAAGGGGTTTCGAGTTCCAGATCCATCAATTGTTTAGACCCAACTAATACAAGGCGTTTGGATAGGATACGAAATTAGAAATTTCGATACCCATTTCCTCAGACGCCTCATAAGTTTCAGGTCTAAGCAACTGGTAGGCCAAACTCAAAAGTCCCGAAAGCAAACGGTTCCTGGGCTAATTAGTACATACCTTATTAGTTAACACCCAAAGCTGAACAAGCTAAAACCAGCAAACTCAAATAAACAAAATCAGACCTAGACTCCTAAACTTCGCGTCGTTTCTCATGAGATGGCGCAACGAGGTGTTTTTGGAGCTCGCCGATCGGAACAGCTCCATTTTGAGTTGGAAATCTGGGTTTCTGGGGACGTCCTCGTGGGTTAAAGACTTGGAGAGCCTCTCGTTCTGCTCCATCGCCTCCTGGACCTGGCTCGCCAGAACCGGCATGGTTCTCAGGCGAGATGCCCGCGGAACCCGCTCCTCTTTTGGCCGGGGCAGCCCCGCTGGCGGCGGCTTGTGAGTCAACTTCGAGTTGAACAACTTCATCTTCTCCATAAGTGACATCTTCGCCGGGTCGTCCTCGTCTAGCTTAGCTGCCACCGTGTGCAATAATTACATTGTGCGATACCCGGGACATACACAGAGTCGAGGACATGCAAAAAAGAAACAAAAGCCAACAATAAAAGAACGGAAGCTTCCTAGTAATGGCATTTACATGCATCGTATCCGCAGACGCTAGAACAATGGGCAAATAAAAGGATCTATGATTTCAGCGACATGAACAAGCTGGTCACTCACCATCGTCGTCTCTGTCTAGCACGTTCGCGGTGCTTTTAGACTGAGTGAGAGAGAATGCTTCTCCCGGAGATTCGTTGTTGACAGGCGATCTGACAGCCTGGATGGGAAACCGCTCCGTCACGGATGGTCCCTCCTTTACCTTAGAGCGACTGTGACGAAGTAACGGTTTTGGCTGGCCTGGAATTGAGAAAAAATCATATGAGTTTCAGCATCATACATTACTTTTAGTCTTCAAGTCTTTTTCGACCATTAGTGCAGATACCGGATATTTTTGTATTTACAGGTACGATCAAAATTAAACCTTCATAATTACAGGCTAGAGACCAAAACAGATATTTTCTGTTTTACAGGCCTTTAATCAATCAGATAATACCTTCTTAAAAGATGTATAGCTTTATTATATTAATCAAGTGTACCACCAAATCTCTAAACAAAGCAGTAATTACTACATGAGAGTGATGTCAGAATAACTAAATCAATAAATCACCTTTAGCTTGTTGCTGCAGCTGCTGCCACATGCTGGCTCGGGCCACCACGCTGTTGCTCTTGACGAGGCCCAGGGCGAACCCAGAATGCTCGTTCTCATCATCGCTATCCTTATTCCCAGTATCCGGAGATCTGAGAGCATCATTCTCCGTGGATTTCCTCTGCCGGTCCATCTTAATGAGGCTCTGCTCTATGGAAGCCGGCGACCAATCCTCGCTACTGTTAGTAGCGTGATTCTCCTTAATATCCTGACTCTCGATCAACCCTAGCTCCTCGCCTAAAATCAATACAAACTTTATTAGCGTCGATCATGAAACAGAAATAGACGCTCAGTAAATCTTATGCGTGCCCGAAAAATACCCGACACGCCATATCCTGCCGGCGTACTTTGCTCATAACTCCTATCATCCCTAATAAGGGGCAGTAAAACTAAGATACGATAGTCGCGGAGCAATACGTTGACCCAAATTCATCGAGACACTTCCAAGGTTAACCGAATTCGAAATTATTATGTGTCGGCAACACCAGTCTAAATATAACAAACATAACATAAACAAACATCGAGTAAATTAAAGTCCGAAGCCGCATTTCGCGACTCTATAAACGTTGACTTCGGATTCCAGAACACTAAATATATCAGAAACCGCTCAGAAACTATCGATAAAAATAAATTGGAACACTTATCGGAGCTGACAGATCGTGTTCGGTGTTTGATGGAAAACACTCACCGGAGTGGGGGCCGGACTCGCGCGAGGATGCGCGGTTGTAGACGCCGCTGTCGCACGACACGTTTAGGCTCCAGTTGTCTTCGGCCTGCTGGCTCTCGTCCTCGTCCAGAGCCCTGCTGTCCTCGTCCAAGGCCACGCGCACTTTATTCACTTCTCGCTCGATCTCATCGAGGGTCGAGTGTCTTTCGCCGTACCGGGCGAGCTTTTCGAAATCTAAAAAAGTCGCCTCACCGGCGTCCGATGGACCGTTCGCTCGGGCCTCTCCAAAGGGAGGGGTTCCCAGGGGGTGGTCCGACTCACTCGTGTCAGCAGCACCGGCCACGACGGGGCGGCTCGGAAAACTACAGCCCGCCGCGGAGTACGCTCGGAAACCCGCTTGGCTCGGCTCCAAACTGCGAAATGAGAAAAGAAACGCGTTGATGCAGAACCCAGACGCGAGACAGGGACGGCCGCCGTTTCGGCTTCACCTTCGAGTATTTTCATAAATTACGCCGACTTATTTGAACATATCGCAATAATTAGTTTACAATTCGCGGCATCAAAAAATAAAAAAACGTCCCAAAAAATAAAAAATAAATACTCGGAAATCAAAACTCGAAACACAATGAAGAAATAAATTAGATGATAACAAAATAAACTATTTCAAGTATGTTGATGTTAAAATAAAGAAAACAAATCATCTAAATATACTTCACCACTAACAAGGAATCAAACAAACATAGTGCATTAGCTAAGCACGCTACCAAAATAGTGTTTGACCCAGTAAAGACTGGAACGCTTATTTCCGTCATCAACTGCTTGTATCATGTACTGCCGATAAGCCCAGTGCACCACATTTCGACTCTATTACTATGTGCATAAGCTTCAAATGTGTTATTTAGGACTGTACATCGCAACCGATGTTTCATAGCTACTAAGATTAATGCAATTCGAAATAGATCAATCTATTAGCACCATAAATTATGCAATGAACAAGACAATGAAATCAGGAAGACATATTGTATAGTTCAGACTATTGTAGTCTGTATCATCAGTATCGTTGCACTACCAAACATATTATTTCTCCGAAAATTCTAGGCATTATAGCATGCTGTAGATATTTAAATACTGATTGATACTTCTACTGCTCAGTAAGCTTAGTATGGCCACCATAAAATAGTTTCTACCGAAGAACAGGTAGTCACAGATTGATAATGGTCCGGGAGCTGTCAATCTCAAAAGTGCCCTCATGTCGTGCATGATTTTTTTTGATGAATAGATAGTTTAAAACTATCGGAATTAGAAACGCTAGGTTTGCGTGGATTTGCAAAGCCAGAAGTAAGTACGTAAAAAAAAACATAAAAAAGTGAATATATGTTTTGCCCTAATGATGTGCACTGGTTTGCCTAAAGTGTATTCAATAGAAAATTTCTTTACCTTTCAGGAAAAAAATACGCAAACCAATTTTCTTAGCCGGAAGAGTCAGGCAAGCCTCTTTAAGTATGTGATGAGGGAGAAATTTTGCCCTCATTACGTAACATGTTTTTTTTTCATTTTTTTTAAATGTTTTTTTTACGTACATTTGCAAATCCACGCAAACCTAGCGTTTCGAATTCCTATAGTTTTAAACTATAGGTCTACCAGAATCTGATGGCAAAAAGTGAGAAAATAAATTGACTCTAGCAATACCGGGGTAATTGAATAAAACATTTTGATCCTTTTTTTTTCTTATAGCGGCTGATTCTGTGTGTTAAACATGCAAATATAAAAATTTATCCAATGATCAAGGATATTTTTTGAAAATCTGCTGTCAGAAATTGCCATCAGATTCTGGTAGACCTATATTCATCAAAAAAATTCATGCACGCCATGAAGGCACTTTTGAGATTGACAGCTACCGGACCATAAAGTTAATCTGTCATATTCTCTACAATCTGCAAGCATATCCACTCCTTCCCAAATTCTTCGGTTATTCTAAGCCTGCAGGTCTTAAAAGCCATTTTCGTAGGAAAATTTGTATTCAAAGAGGAATGTAGGTTAAATAAAAAATAACACTTAATGCTTTTACTTCATTCCCTATTACAGAACTGAATAATAGTTTCCCTGGAGACTGAACGTTTCAGACTGGTTATCTTTATTTACTGTTCCACCTAAACCACTCATAAAATTTTCTTGTAATTTGCTGGAAAAATAATGAGATATTTCATTGAAAATTGTCATATTTTATACTCTGTTTACGTCGAATAGGCTTTGAAACTACAGGTCAAATTCCTTTTAAAATTGGCACTATTGTAGGTGTGACTACAGGGATGGATATAGGCTACTTTTTCTTGCGGGAAAATCTACGTATTCCGCAGTATGTCATTTTGTGCATGCGGAATCGCGGAAACCTCTAGTAAATAATTTGTTGTGTAGCTTCTTGTATTTTGGAGTCTAGGCTACCTAGAAAATTTGACATTATGTATTTAGTTATTAAATTTATAAAATTTTAAAAAGGTAATTGAAATTAAACGGCTTAGCATGGCTAGAGTCGAAAGGACAAATGATTCCCTTTGTCAAGCTGTCATTTTCTCTGCTCTACCGTATAAAAAATATTTCTATGGCAGATTTTCTTTTTCCTTCTTTTAATTTTTGCTTCCTTTATGATTCTAGTTTGGGAACTTTATACATTTCTCATCCGTTAGGCGAATACAGGTCGTCTTAACCCTTCGCATAGGCATGCGAAGGGTTGCACCAGGCGGTGCACTGAAATCACGCAGCATGCCTGGTGGGTGGTCTGAGGGACCCGAAAGTAATATTTTTTTTTACATTCATTTAATTTTTAAAAATAACGTTATTCGTGTATTTGACAAATTTAATTACTGTATTTTTATAAAATACCTAAATAAAAAGACCAGTTACATAATATTATGTAATCAAGTCATTTATTTATAAAATCAAAGTATACATTATTAAACATAACAAAAGATAGACTTAAAGGTTTTAATCAAACAACTTACATTTAAGAAGATCATAATAGTACATCATAATTAAGAAGGAGATCATAATAGGACTTATTTTTTATTAGGCACTAATAAATTCTCCCCCCCATAAAATATTTATTTTATTTTTACTTGTTTTAATTTTAATACAATTAAGTATATTGTAAAAATTTCAAGAACCTACTTGTTGCAATTTTTGATATCGAGCAAAAAAGGTCAAAAAATCACGTTTGTTGTATAAGAGCCCCCATCAAATATTATTTTTATTTTATTTTTAGTATTTGTTGTTAATAGAAGCAACAGAAATACACAATCTGTGAAATTTTCAGAAGTCTAGCTATAGCGGCTCTTGAGATACAGCCTGGAGACAGACGGACAGACAGACTGACAGACATCAAAATCTTAGTAATAGGGTCCCGTTTTTACCTTTTGGGTACGGAAGCCTAAAAATTGAAATCAATCCTAACTTATCGAATTTTTCACATTTCAGAAACATTTACTTTTACTTACATTTACTTACTAAAAAAAGTTACGCCGTATGCCTGCCCTGAGACCCGCGCTCACTTTAAGTGCGTGTAAAGTGAGCGTGGGTCTCAGGGACCTTACTTTAGGAGCGGCAATCGGACTTGTAGTATAATATATCGGAAAGCTATAAGGTCGCGCGGTGCGTTACAACAAATATTTTCAAAAATACCGCCGTTTTTCTGAAGCTGTGGGTCTGACAGACCCACCAGGAATGCGAAGGGTTAAATGCATTCAATTACAGCACAAATTATGAAATAAGTAACCTCTACAGCCTATAGTCCGGGTTTTGTAGAAAGAATCAACAAAACTTGGTTGACTACGGAACCCTAAAACGGAACCCTAACCAGCAGATTTTTTGTATATTGATAGGTTAATAGTTATGTAATTTAAGAGTAACATTGTCCTACAAATAGAATAATCCATATTTTAGGACAATCAATTCAAAGTATTAAATCCTTTCTATCTCTAGCTACCACTTTCAAGATTTTTCGCAAATAAAATTGTTGTTCGTTTTATCACAAAATGAAGCTACTCACAAAAATTTGCTTGAAAGTGATAAAAAAAAATGTTGTTCTACGGAACCCGGACTATTAGGATTCGATAACACTTGGCAAACCACTACGGAAGCTGCACAGTAGGAAGAAGTCAATTGTTTGTCAGTCAGTCGATGTCTCCAAATGAAAATACTCCATTCTAATTCACTCTAAATGTAAACAAACCTCCGCATGGGCAGCTATAATGCTACTGATTACATGACGTAATAAAGAAAAAAATAACACTTTAATTTGGTCGCGTTAAACGTTTTTTTTACATTTAGATGAAAATGTATTAAAACGCCATATATATGATTTTCTATATGCACCAAATTTGATCCTTATGAAGATTGTTTGTAGTTTGATACTATTGCAAAAATTAAAATTAATGCGATTATAACGCAAAATCAATCAGTTAGTTTTCTTTTTAATTAGATTTTAAAAATAAGTATTAAAGTACTTAAAGCTAAAATTACAAATAGAAACAAAGGTTAGTAAGAAATTAATTTATTAGTGTTAGACAAGGCAACAAAATAGAAACATTTCAAAGCAAAAATTAAAAACTAAATGACAATGATGATTAAAATAATAACAAGCAACAGTCAGTAACAAAATTTAGATAGCAACTGAGATATTAGAAAATAAGAAACAGTATAAGTTAGCAAGTCACAGAATATAATAACTCACAAATCGGGCCACTCTGTATCGAAAAAATTCATTTTTGTAATAAAAACCAAATCAACCTGTCCTATTTTAATTCCAACTGTATCAAGACTGAGCGTGGCTCGAATTGTGAACCAACAGTGATGTCAGAACAGCGATACGCAATTAGCAACATTAGAAAAGCTCATCACAAAGAACTGAAGTACGATAACAATACTTTAGTTGTTTATGTTTCATGAACATTGAAAAGATATGCATATTATTATGTGGTCGCTGTTAAGCATTTGTGTCCTAATCCACAAAATTTTTTTTCTTAAATTTTGAATGGAGTCTTGTTCAAGATCATCTAAACTGTAAAGAACATAACAGCGTCCAATCTATTCTATTAGTAAAATAGAGAAAGAAAGACCTGCCTAAGCAATACTAAATGCTGCATGCAATTATTAATCGATTGCAATAAAATTTATCGTATCCAGGCGATTTTTTGAGTGCCAAAAAAAAGTAAAGAAAATAAACGAATATTTGCGCGAAAAGATGCGGTCAATGTCTTACGAAATAATATTATGTATAACATACTCGATTGTATTATTTTATGAAATTATATTATCATCGTAATGAAACACAACATTTTTAATAATAGATATATATAGAGAGAGAGAGAGAGAGAGGGGGGGGGACTGTTTTCAATCAAAAATGTTTCTATCAAAGAAATAAAAATTAAATTAAGTAGGTTTACGATAGGAAGACACGGATATTGTAAATTATTGAGAAATACTGTAGGTCTTTATTAAGACGAATTTGTATGTATCAACATAATAAACCAGCAAAGACTGAGAATCATAACAGACAGCTTCCGTGCAACGTTCGACCATCAAAATAGTGGCAGCTCGCCAGATTTAATTCGGTTGTTTCGCGATACCCCGATACAAAGCACAATAACCTTTGGAAAAACTTTAGGGAGCTCTTTATGAGTTATTACAGTCCATAGAACAAAAAACAAGAGTCAAATTATAAAAACATTAGCATGGAAACAGCAAACGTAGCGAAAAACATCATAGACGAAAATACTTTTCAGCGAATAATGAATCATGTTTTAATTACTGTCGCGTATTTTAGGATATAATGTTACAACAATCACATTATGCCGCTATTTATGTACATGCGGGACTGACCTTGACGTGACAGATCTCATCTCGTCGACGGTGACAGGCTGGGTGCTGTGACGCTCCCTGTCGCGGACCCGGCCCTTCGATGTCGACGGCTGGTTTTTCAGGAAATTCTCCTTGGTCAGCGCCTGCTCCATGCTTTTTATTCGGGAGGCTATCGACGGGAACGACTTTTCGGTACCTTCGCTCGGCGAATCGTTACTCAACTCTGCGCTCCCATTACAATTCTCCTCGACTTTCAAACGACGATCGTTTAATATTGAAAGTAGTTCAACGTTAACATCGCACATCAAGCTCCTGGAGCGAGGGTTCGACTTGGGTCGCAGGTTGCGACGTCGTATCACTGCACTGGGATAACTCTCTTCCGGGCCGTTTTCCCCGTTCTCTCGTGGCGGACCAGCCGCTTGCACGTCGTTCGCGTCTGCACTGAAACTTATTGGGCTAATTTTCACGTCGTTGTCTTCGCAAAATGACAGACGTGGGCGAGGCGATTGGCTCCGTTCCCTCGTGAGGCTCGAGCCTCTCTGCTTCAATATAGGCTTAACTGTCGTCTCGCATTCGGAGCCCGAGTGATCAGAGGCTCGCGATCTAAGGAGCGAGGATCTTCGCGAGCTTCTATCGTCCTCGCTCAAGTCGAAACTGGACGTGTGGCCCTCATCGACAGAAAACTTTTTTGCGGATTTCAGTATTGGTTTTTTAGGCAGCTCGTAGTCGGGCTCCTCGTGTTCGGTTGATTTCTTTTTCAATATCGGTTTAGGCGTTTCGGGCAGGCACACGACCGGGCACGGTCTTTCCTCCGAGAAACTTTTCTTTTTCAGTATAGGTCGCACAATTTCTTTGTCGTCTTCTACTATCTCTGCACCGCCTGCAGCCGCCAGCAGAACCGCTTGAGCGATCGAAACATGTGAAGAATTAGTACTACTGCTTGAGCTAGAATTCGACTTGCGTTTTAATATTCCCTGCGGCTCTGGAGATCCATGAGAAACATCATAGGTAATAATTTCCTCCTCTTTACTCATTTTTCTTTTCAAAATACCTTGAATTTGCCCGTCGGGCGACCGATTTCGGATAATATCTTCTAGAGACGATCTTCTGTTCTTTAATATGGATTTACAGTTATCAGAAGATCCATCGTCCGCAAAGGACACCTCGGGGCTACACGATCTTCTTCTAGCTACTTGAGACTCATCTAAACTGCGCCGCTTTTTCAGTATACCTTGTCGTTGTCGATTTTCAGAGCGACTATTGTGGGGCTCGATAACACTCGGTGAAAATGTTACCGGGGGGGATGCGATGAGATGATTTGGGCTGTTCGATGCAGTACTTTCATCGTTTATGGATTTCCTTTTTAGAATCGATACGGGAGTGTGGTACGACGACGACGCATCAAGGCGGCGATTTTGACTAGACAACTCACTACTGAGATCAGAAAACATTGCACTTTGTTTTTCAAAGTCAATTAATCTTTGAGCAGCCATATCTATGTCATTCAATCTTTCTAAAACACCTCTATTTGGTGTTATTTTTTCGTTCGAAAGGCCATGATTATACGATTGGGTATTACTTTTTTGGTCAGAATTAACAGTCAAAATGGGGTCATAACGGGTAGAGGCATTGGATTGCATCTTATTGCTGCTACCATTTAATTTACTAACCCTATCTAATGTTTGTTTTGTCAATGCAACTAGGCTGTCCATTTCCTGTGAAAGTCGAGAGCTTGCGTGTGCAGGTCTGGGAGTTTCGTGAAGCGCGGACATCGTGGGTTCAGTTTTTGAGCTATCTAATTGACGAACATTAAGGTCCCGATTTAAGCAAACGTCTAAGTTTTCGTTTACTACAGTTTTACTAGATGAACTTTTAGAATTATTCACGTTTCTTGGCGAATTATCTAAGCTAGTCAGTCTTTTCTTTGAATTATGATATTTTTCAGTAGGACTCGTAATATCCTTTTGAGCTCGATGCGTTTTCAACTTTCGATTCGTCTCGGAATCACTTTTCGGCTTTTCGGGGCTCCTTCTTAAAGTTCTACCTCTGGTCGTTTCTATTTTGCTTTTGGGTTTATCAATTTTCGGCTCTCTCGTTAAGTCCAGCTTAACGGGAGACGTGGCTATTCTATTTTTGCTGTCTGGAGTCTTTTTAGATAACGGGATACAACTTGGTTTGGTGCCAACTTCTAGGCTGCGACGTTTCTCTGGGGTCCTTACGTGTGCAGCTGAAGATTTGCTAGTTATAGCCTTGAAACCAAATTGCAGAGCGCTTTTCGATGTAACATCTGAAGACTGCGGTGTGTCAGGTTTGGCGTGCGAAGCTTCTAGGGAGCGTCGTATTCTTGTTTTCGGCGTTGAACCTGGAAATAAATAAAGAAATCATTAAATAACGATATAATAAAACATCGCACAATGTGGCATTAGTTGGCGAATTTCAAATGAGGGCTGGACCATAAAAATGGTGTTGTTAACTGTATGAATACATAGAATTGAATCCGCACGGAAGTGAAAATTATTGACCCGCCGTGCATTGTTCTATAGGTTCACTGACTCGATGGCCGCTCGAGTTTTGCGACGTAGCAAATCAACGCAACGTACGATACAATATAATAGGTGCATGCAAAACATAAACTACAATAATTTTGAGTAAATATTAAAATAGTAGCTTTTATTTCATTGGGAACGAAATCTGACCCAATTTCTGTATTATTCAATTTAGAGTTAAGGCGGGAGTCGTGGTTATTTTTTTGTAAACCACCCAGAAGTAGGAGCCCCGCGTAGCGGGGCTCCGTCACCTCAATTGTAACCAGTTTCTAGATTAACCTATTATTACGCCACCAACAAATACTTAAAAAAATCATAAAATTCCATTTAACGACTTCACTAATCATGATGACGTTTAGTCAAGACGTTAAACGTTACAGTCAACGTCTTGACTAGTTGTCCTTCAGTCATTCAATAAAATGGTGTCATTCAATGAATACGCTAGTCGTTCAATCGAATCACAGATTGAACCAGATGACTGCGACATATACATGACGTGTATTTGGTACCTAAGGACTAGATGACGCCCCCAATCGCACTGGAACCGTACCTTTTTTAGGGATAAAAAGTATACTATGTCCTCTCCCGAGACTCATTAAAGTATCTTCATACTAAATTTCAGCAAAATCAGTTGAGCGGTTTTGGTGTGAAGAGGTAGCAGACAGACAGACACACTCACCTTCGCATTTTTAATGTAATATGGATGTACCTATTTACACGTTTTCCTACAATATTTGCATCCCAAATCTCAGCTTCAAAAATTAAAAAAATAATAATAATTTGTTTTATTACAATAGCTTTGTTAATTTTTAAGTTATCAGGTTCATTCAAAAACCATTTCAAAGGTTATTTCAAGAGCTTTAAGGTCGTTTTGAAAAATATTTTTTAAAGCCCGTAGTTTTTAAAAGAAAAAGTGTTAAAAGGTCCCGGTTTAACATGGTTCTCGCAGTAAAAGTTAGGCTTTTAACGTCTCTTAGTTATTTGTCATCCTATAAAAATAAACAGAGAACGAAAAGATTTCTTAGAAAATGGACTCAAATTTCGTTCTTTATCATTTTTAGGGTTTAGTACCCAAAGGGTAAAAACGGGACCCTATTACTAAGACTTCTATGTCTGTCCGTCTGTCTGTCTGTCTGTCTCCAGGCTGTATCTCAAGAACCGCTATAGCTAGACTTCTGAAATTTTCACAGATTGTGTATATCTGTTGCCGCTATAACAACAAATACTAAAAACAAAATAAATTAAATATTTAAGGGGGGCTCCCATACAACAAACGTGATTTTTTTGCTATTTTTTGCTCGATATCAATAACGGCCAAAGATAGACACTTGAAATGTTCACAAAATACACAGGTGTACTTATACTTTAATAATTAATAATAAAATAAAATTTAACTAAATAATTACGGGGGGCTCCCATACAAAAAACACAATCTTTGGGCTATTTTTGCTCTATAACGGTACGGAACACTTCGTGCGCGAGTCCGACTCGCACTTGTTTAAATTCTTTTATTATTATTGAATATACATCTTGTACCAAATACAGTAGAAACTCGATGATCCGGCCTTCAGTTATACGTATTCGCCATTATCCGGACTGTCCTTTGGAAAACATATCGCTCAATAATTTCTTAATAAACATTGATTCTTCTCCGTTTTTGAAAAACACATAACTAAACCTGAATCGATTTTGATAAAATTTGGTATGGAGATACTTTCCTGGAAAGGAAATACGATAGTTTTTGTTGTGGAAGAATGTACGGTTCTAAGCGTGAAAATCTTGTTTTGGCACAACGGAGTTGCGGGTGTCATCTAGTTTACGAATGTTCAATATTTTTGAAGTTATGTTCAAAACAAAATGAAATTTACGAAAATTTGAATAATTTCGATTTTACTAAGTCATTCCTGTTTTCAAAACTAAGCATTCTAAACCAGGAAAAATTTTTGAGGTCATCACTTTAAATGCTTAAAAAAGAAAACCCTTTAGGGATAACTATAAATTTGAAATATTGTAGAAATAGTGAACGTTTTATTTTTCCTTTTTTCCAAAAAAAATAATCGAAAGTGTCATCCTATTTTTATCATAACTTGCTCAATTTTCATGCTATTAACTTTTTACAGTGCTCATTAGAAAGGTATTTTTAAGTACTTTAAAAAGTCTTCAGGAAGTAAAATGCATTGGTTTACCGTTATTTAATTTTGAATGCTTAGATTTAGGTACTCGCCAAAAGAAAATATACATACAATCACTTTGAATGAATATAAGAAGGTATTTCAGAGTAGAAATTGGTTTGTTTTTTTATTGGCTTCAATTTTTATATTTACACATTTTTCGTAAAAACCTATAGTTTTTTTAGTTAATTATGAAAAACCGCTTTGAGACATGTATTTTTCTCAAGCAAAAACATAATCTTTGATCTTTAATAACTCAGAAAGTATTGATTTATTCCAAAAACTTTATATAACAAATTTTGCTAAGAATTTGTGTGTCTATTGATTCCTGGTTTTATTTTTATTAAAAAAAATTCACCCCCCGAGAAGGGTTGGCATCCACCCCCAGGGCAAAAGCGCAAGTTGGCACTATGTCACTTTTGTTTCTTAGGGTATCCCCCACCTACTCACAAATTTTCATGCAAATCGATGGAGGTTCAACGAAATCGGTGGTGAAAACCTTCACTGACTGCCCTATATATGCTGAGGCTATTGCGAATATTGTCCATGATAATCACAATTTTACATTTCCCGTAACCCCATGATTGAACTATCGGTGTGCGTCATTTGCGGTTCAGTACAATTCGTGTGCGGGTAGAATTGAAATCGGAAATTGCTTTTATAATGTTACTAGCGACCCGCCCCGGCTTCGCACGGGTATAAAATATGAAAAAATTATTAAAATCGATTCAGTACTTTTGATTTAAGTATATTAATTATTCATTACTATCCGTGGCCCGCATTGGTCGGTACCGCCGCAAAAGCTACGTCCCGCAATTTTTAAATCTGTAATATCTTCGAAAATATTCATTTAAATCATATGCTGTAAAGGGCCATATAGATCTATATTAAATCAATAATGTATTTAGAGTATTTAATTGAATAAGGATTAATGCCGTATTGGTTAAAATCGCTTCGAAAATTAGCCATTATTTGAAGTTAAAAGTAAATGACAAAAAAATGTTATTGTGGGATATCCATAAGAGATAGATAGACATAATATACAATCGCGAAGTTTTCTGTAGACCTTTTTATTGTGTACAATACTCAGTACATTATTTTGATAAATCTCGTAGGGTTCAGCCTGCGTTTGCAATGTAAGCGGAAAAAAAAGTAATTATTTACGACATCACATTAGAAACCCCAAAAATATCAGTGTTTCTCCACTATTTAATGAATGTTTTTATACCTATAAACCTTCCTCTTTAATCACTATCTATTAAAGAAAACCGCATCAAAATCCGTTGCGTAGTTTTAAAGATTAAAGGGAACAAAGGGACATAGGGGAAAAAAGCGACTTTGTTTTATACTATATTGTAGTTTAATGTTATGCATAAAATTCTTATCTATCACGTTTTGGACGCGGTTGGCTGGATACATTTTACGTACACTATAGACACGGCCATCTAGTGCACACTGTTCTAAATTAATCCATACTAATATTATGAATGCGAAAGTGTGGCTATCTGTCTGTCCGTTACCTCTTCCCGCCCAAACCGCTGAACCGATTTTGCGAAATTTGGTATGCAATGCAGATACTTTGAGTCCCGGGCACAGTGTGATAAAAACCTCGATTTTGTTTCACCGCGTTTTTCTTTCAAAATACTATAGTTGATAGCTATACAAACATTAGAGTAAAACTCCTAGATCGATACTCTTTGTAGTATTTATTTTAAAGAGTGTCAAAGTGGTCATTTTTCCGGGTCATAAATTTGCATAAAAAATTAATAAAAAAAAACTAATCAAGTAACATTAATTTTTTTATACTAATTGAATAAGCACTTAATACTTTACTTTTTCTCCAAATATGCTTAACCTACTGTGATCAAGTAGGGAGATATTAATTTATTTATTAATTTTAGTTTTTCATTTTTAATTTCGCGATTAGATCGAATTAGAAAAAGATTTAAGCATGAAACGATAGTGTGAGTAATCCTTTATCAATATTATTAAAAATCACAATCTAATAACCTCTATGTCAGAAGTTATATCCAATTCAATTTTTTTGTACCTAGGGTTGTCACTAAAGGTCTCTTGTTTGATTTTTTCGGTTGATATTTTACTGTCCCCGACTACATCAGAAGGTGATTACTGATTAGATATTGTTTCAGCGTATAAATTCATTAATATACGTTATATTTTTTCACTTTTTAGATTATTTTTTTTATAAGACCTGCCTAAACGTGATCTTGATAATTTTCGTATAGGATATCGATTGCAAATTTGCGTATCAACCGGATAAATCAAACAACAGACCTTTAGTGACAACCCTAAGTACAAAAAATCCGACTTCTTATTAAAAAAAATTTGAATCGGATATAACTTCTGACACAGAGGTTATTAGTGTGATTTTTAATAATATTGATAAAGGATTACTCACACTATCGTTTCATGCTTAAAACTTTTTCTAATTCGATCTAATCGCGAAATTAAAAATGAAAAACTAAAATTAATAAATAAATTAATATCTCCCTACTTGATCACAGTAGGTTAACCATATTTGGAGAAAAAGTAAAGTATTAAGTGCTTATTCAATTGGTACAAAAAAAATTAATGTTACTTGATTGGTTTTTTTAAATTAATTTTTTATGCAAATTTATGACACGGAAAAATGACAACTTTGACACTCTTTAAAATAAAAACTACAAAGAATATCGATCTCGGAGTTTTACTGTAATGTTTATATAGCTATCAACTATAGTATTTTGAAAGAAAAATGAGGTGAAACAAAATCGAGGTTTTTATCACACTGTGCCGGGAAAGGACCGAGCATAGTTTTTATCCCGGAGAAATGTACGGTTCCCGCGCGATAAACGCATTTTTGTGCAACGGAGTTGCAAACGTAAACAAAACAAAGAAAATGTTACCAATTTAAATGCCACTTTTGACCATGCAATAGAGAAAAACGAAAATTTCACGCCAAATAGGTACGCTGATCCGATTTGGATGAAATTAGGTAAGAGAAATAGTTTAATTCCCGGGAAAAGACATAGGTGATAGGATAGTTTTTTTTTTGCAGCACAATTAACCAATTCTGCGCAAAACAAAGTTACTTTATTTCAACGATTTTAATAAAACTACATATAATACTTGTACCAATTATAAAAATGCGGCAAAACTGCTGATCCGAATTTGAGGTCGCTAAAAATATGTTTTGAATCCAACATTCATAGTACTTCGAAATAACGAAACAAGCACAGCACCTAATATTACTGCCGACAAATAATAAAAATAAAACAAAACATAACTCCTTGAAATTATTGTAGTCATTGGCAGGGTACACAAAAATATAAGTACTTAAAATCATTAATTAAAGTCTTATATCAAATCGATAATAACTATATCGCTTTCGAGGCGATTTTTCTTGTTATTAAACCGAAAAGATTTTATACAACATAATATATTATATCACAGCTATTTAGAACCCTCATCGCAAATGTCTGTTAAACTAATAGGGGTATAACACGCACATAATATTATACGTATTATTTATTCAGCAATAAATATGGTCATAGATAGTCCCTTTGAAAGCCGTTATTTTTAACCGAATTTAAAAAATGAGGTTATCAATTCGACGCGTATGTATGTAATATTTCCAGAACTGCCCAATTTTCGAATATGTTAGTCTATATCAGCGTCTGAACAAAAGTGCCAAATTTCAAAAGTGTATGTATGTATGTAAGTATGCATGTATGTATGTATGTTTTTATGTTTGTGTTCGCATATCTCTGGAACTACCATTCCGATTTCAGTTATTCTTTTTTTGTTGTACTAGGTACTGGTCAACTTAGGGAGTAGTGCAAGTTTCATCAAAATCGGTTCAGTAGTTTTGGAGATCTAAGGACTTTTAATTCTCAATAACGTACAATTTTGGAGTCGGTTTTATCTTTTAAAAAAACAGTTTTAACTATAGGATATAATATTACTGCTAGAGGCAGTAACGGCATAGAGAGTAAACAAAAAGTTTTGTTCTACGTTTGACAACGTTTCTGCCAATATTTTGATATGACGTTCATGAGCAACATGTCGAATTTTGTTCGGATTTTTTACTGTATGTGCTAGTAGCACCCTCTGATCCGACCTTTTCTTAATATTCTTTATTACTGGCTGAATTTAAAACTATTTCGCATCAAAAAATTTTTGAAAAATAATAAGTATTAAGTATGTCATAATATCACTTTCAACCCCAAGATTTTCTGCCCTCGTATAAACAATTCAACCCCCGAAAATCCGTTAATGACATCAAAATCATAATATGTAATAGAATATTTTCTCCTACAGTACTCCAGTTTTTGGATATTAAATCAAGTTAGGAAAAAAATGTATTCAATAGTCTAATGCCCTAATTTTCCATCAAAGCACGTCGCTATTGAAATATTAAAAAAAAAACGTTTTGTGCTGAAAAACTTGCGGTGAATTAAGGCTAATACAACGTACAACCACAATACAATTATACATGGTAGCGTAACTATGGTATAAAATGGTGTAGCAAAGAAGTAATATACGTGCGCGGTGTGAATTGTATGGTTCTGCTCTGCAAAGTTATCAGAAAATACGCTCATCGTTGAGATTGTCTTTTGCAGAATTAAGATGGTCTTTTTCAGGGATGCAAACTGGCCCCGCGAACCCTAAGGGCTAAGGCGTAGTCTAGGCGTACTCTACTTCAGTTTTAAAATTGAAACCGCGATTACAAAACACATGCATTATAAAACTCTTTCCTATTGCACTTTTAGTACAAGTATAACTCAGCCTAGACTAGAGCACTAAATCCCCCCACCCGCCTCGCCCTTTACTCTAACTAAAAACGTCAAGCATTACCAGGAATTCGTCAAATTTTGTTGTACTGTATATCATTTATACTCTGCCACAACAATGGCCGCTAGTTCGCCGTTATTAAAACAGGCGAAACTGGGCCGAAACGTTTATTAGGTCTCGTTTTGACGCGGACCTTTGAAAAAAAAATTGAAAAAAATCGTTGACTGTCGTTCAAAACACGTCAACGACCAATTTCACGTTTTGTTATTTAAATTACCAACAGTAGAGTAACAATAGCTGAGAGTAGTTAACGTTATAATGTTGTGTGGTATTGTTTGGTGACTTTAAAAATAACTATTTCAAATACAGAAATAGGTTTTCATTTATTTGAGTTTTTTTTAACTATTTTTCGGGTTCCACATAAAGTGGTGAAAATAGCACCCGATAATAAGATTTCGGCCGTCTGTCTATCGGCTGTAGGTATATCGTAAACTGTGACAGAAAGAATGTTTTCTGAAAATACATTCATTGCAGCTGTAACAACAAATGAAGAATGTGCACTTTCATCTTCAATTTTCGTCATCTTCTTTCAGGGCATGCGTCGCGGGCATGCCTCACGTGCGCTGTTGACTGCGCTATGATGCATGCCCTCGATGAACAAAAAAAGGCACAGTGTGGACAATAGCTATTAGGAGGTTTTCAATACAATAAGTGTTTTAGGTGTTGACAAATAAACATATTAAACAAACCTGAACTGAAGGTGTCAGACGCAAATAACGCAAGCATTATGTACACATTAGAGTTTGACTCGCACACGACTCGGGTTTCCGACCTTTAACTACTCCCTAATATATTATCTATGCAATTTAATAATATAAATACATACCTATCAATTTATAAACATTAGTACTAGACTGTAAAATAAAACATTTATTTAGCACTAACTGCTACATGTAGTGTCCACATAAATCTCAACTACACACTATGTATCGCAAGATATATTGCACTAAATTATTCGCAGACTAAACACTTCTGACAAGCCCCAAGCCAGGGTGGCCAACCGTACGAGGTTCCTCGTACAAATACGAGATTTGTGGTCTTCCGTACGAGGTACGAGGACACTGTCAGCCTCGTACAATTTTGTACGAGATTTTGACATTAGGGAAGGATACCATACTAATATTTTGACATTAGGGAAGGATACCATACTAATATTTTGACATTAGGGAAGGATACCATACTAATATTTTGACATTAGGGAAGGATACCATACTAATATTTTGACATTAGGGAAGGATACCATACTAATATTTTGCATAACCATTATTAGTAACAGGTAATGCCATCTATCCAAACTTGTAAATTAGGAACACACCAAAAAAGTGTGCATTTAAGTTTAGACTGAAGTCTGAACGCATCCCTTAACGCGCAATGAAACGCCCCGTTTCCTGACATCATATTTGAATTTGAAACATAGGCTTAGGAAATGGATCGATTTGTGATTAAATATTATTTTTAATACCTGCAAATGATGTTTTATTTAGTAGATAATTTGAAACAGTATATTTAATTGTGTAAAATGTCCTAAATTCAAATCATTTCGGTTTTACAACCTTTTATTGAATTTACGAGGTTTGAAAACCAAAATACGAGATTTTGAGCAGCTCGTGTACGAGGATAAAAAATCTAAGGTTGGCAATCCTGCCCCAAGCTGAATAACTCAAATCGGAGGGAAAGTTGGAAGCGCAGATAATAGAGAATAAGGATCCCCAGATTGTGTTGTACGGTGTGCTTAAAAATAATACTGATGACGAAATGTTGGAGGCCATCAGAACTCACAATAGGCACCTCGTGGAAGACATCCTGGAAGGGGGAGAGAATGAGGGTAAAATACAAGAGGAAAGGAAAGGATGATCACACTGAGCACGTGGTGGACTGTGTCGCCGGGCTGTGGGCGCGTTTCACTGAGGCACGGCATCTATACATAGATATCCAGCGCGTCAGAGTCGCCGACCAGTCCCCCCTAATCCAGTGCTCACGCTGCTTAGGGTACGGACATGGGCGGCGATTCTGTAGCGCTGCCGAGGAGAGATGCGCCCACTGCTCCAGAACACACCATCAGTTTGAGTGTGATGATGTAAAGGAGGGCAAAAAAGCATGTTGCACTAATTGTAAAAGAGGTCTAAAACAGCTGGACCATCATGCATTTAGTGCGGAGTGGCCGGTGCGGCAAATGTGGGACGTTATAGCACGTGCAACAGTCGCTTACGACCTATAGGGTATTATTGTTAAAATAAGAGCATGTAAGGCATAAGATATCAAAGACAAAACACAACTTTCGATAACTGCCTTAATAATTATTACTAACATAATTTATATTTACCATCACTTGCACGCGCTATAACTCCAACTTTTTGCAAGTAAAACTTGTGAGCAAACAAAATTAAAAAACAATGTAAAATGTAAAAATTTAAAAGTATTCAAATAATTGTCCCTTCCAAAGGAAGGGGGAACAAGAGGTCCCAAATGAGGGGCCATAAAAAAAAGCTCAATAACTCGTTACAAGTTTCTAGACTATAGTCAATACTTTTATAATATTGTATCTGTGCTGAAAGTTAATTAGTCCCCCTACTATCTCTCTCTCGGGGACTGCCGCGGTAAAGCTATTGCATAGCATTTTGGAACGAAGTTCCTTATCGCGCATTGCGAAAGGAGGCTAGACGGAAAAAGTTGTAACGACACATTTTTATTAGTTTCTGCGCTGTAGAGTGTAGGGGCAGGGGGCGTTGATAGTATTCCTGAGCGTCAACTCGGTTAAATAAATTGTATTACAATTCCACAAAAGTGTCGTTGTTAGTATTCCTGGGCGTCAATAGATGGCGTTTTCTTTAAATTTATAACTTCGTTCTATCCGGGTGTCCCTTGACACCTCTCAAGTTTTTTTTTTATCAACTCAATATTATGCAATTATAATTCGCATACGTCACGCACGCACACAAACACATTGCCGAATACTTTCAATAGAAAAAAAACGTGCTTATAACTTGAGACCTTTGCACGGAACTCCTCCGAGATTGTGGCTCGCACTTGGCCTGTTGTATTCAAAGTACTTGAAGAGCACCTAATGCTGATAGTGAGAATACCTAATACATTATTCTATTCCGTTCTAGTTTATAAAGAAAATTGCGCTTTAAAATGGAAGAAAGCGTCGCCACGAGCGCTGTTATCTTTAGTATTATTTTACTGCGGAGTGTCTGTGAGAATCCATATTATGTAGGTGGTATAATATGAGTCCTGTGACCCTGTCAAAGGTGAAATAATTTCGAACGACCAATATCTCCCAGTTATTATAATATATAGTTCAACGGTGCTATGAGATCATAGTACACTACTAGTGCTCACCGCAATTCCTACTCGCAAAAAAAACCCGCATAAAACGTACATTTTCCTGCGACACAAAGTAGCCCGCGTGTCCTTTCTTGAGGTCTATAGACTATAATATCTGTGCCAAGTTTCATCAAAGTTGATCCAGCCGTTCAAGTCTGAAATGTAACCACAGAAAATTGGAGTTTCTTCTGTATAATACTACCACACTCTATTTCCTGCATTTTAGCCGTGTCCCTGAAATAAATTTCACTCATCACAGAGACAAATTTTACGCGCATTCGACCTGTGCCATATAATAATTTATTTAGCCCGTATAACATTAAATTATAATGCTCTGGAATAGCGTCTGAGGTGCGATCGATATCGTTAGCCTAGTTTTAAGCACCTTCTTAAATATGTATCATTATTTACACAGCGAGCTACACTCATAATTCACTAACATAAAAGCCGTTCTCCACGTTAGACCAAAATGGATTGCTATGATTGCCGCCAAGATTGTAAAGATGTCAACGGCATGAACGAACGTCGATTGTGTGGGCAATCATTATCTAATAATCTTAATCTTTACTCGTTCGCAATTGCTCGTATCAGTGAAGAGGCAACAAAATATAGATGCCAATTTACTCACAAGTTCATTCGGGTATATTTATCAAAGTTATTTTTATGTCATAAGCTAAAAAAATAATTATAAGGAGCATTTGTTGGCCCATTAAAGCTCCTGTGACGTCAAGATCGACAGAGGTAACCGTAAACCAACCATGATGATTTTAGGGAATTAGGGAAAGACCAAACGACGGGGCCCGACAGAGAAAGTTACTAATTTAAAATACATGTATAAAGGAAAAAATATTCATATTTAAATATTAACTATGAAACGAACCAGCAGTATTTCCGGAGCAATACGACCTGCAAACCTTCAAGGAGAGAGCGTATTCCCTCTTAAAAGGCCTGCAACGCACCTGCAGCTCTTCTAATGTTGCGAGTGTCCATGGGCGACGGTAAATGCTTTCCATCAGGTGACCCGTTTGCCCCCTTATTTAATTAAAAAATATACATTTTTCCCATGTTCCATGCTATGACAATTACTACACTAATAGTGTAGTTTTTCACGTGAAATCACAACACAGCCGGTCGGATGACTCACTACATGTCACCAGCTTTTCATGAAAATGTATGTAAAAAGGATGACTCATAACTTTTTCACGAAAAGCTTTTTCATATTGTACGATCCGATACAAAAAATAATAATTACTTATTGCATGTATATGATGGGCAAGTAGGATACAGTACGCTTATAATACGACTTTCATAGTATAGAGATTTATAATGCTACACTCGGACAAAATGAAAGGATTCCGCACGATACAAGCCCGGCCATAGACGGACCGCATCTAGCAGTCGGTTTTGACTGCAAAATGCGGTTGCCGCACGGCGATCTGCAGTTTTCATACTAAATTCATATCCGCAATACACGGACCGAGCAGCCTAAGAGCGGTCGGTGCAAATTTCAACGCCACCGCTCTACAGCAGTCGGTCCCGACTGCAACTTGCGGTTGCAACGTCGCAAATCTCGTTATTGTTAATAAAATGACTACCCCGCTATCGATATCGTCATCTCATATCGGATCGGATACAATAAAAACCCGCACTAAACGCTCACTGGTCGTTTCTCTTCGCGCTACCATAAACAGTTACGACTAAACGATAAAGTGAACATCGTTATGTGAGTCTCATATGTACGAGTGCCGTCAATAAAAACGAACCACGAAGCTTGAAGGTATTCATTATTCAATGAGGAGCAGACACGAGCACAACCTAAACTAGGTTATAACTATTTAACCGACTAAAAAAGGGATTTATAAGGTTGATTTTATCATTTAGTATGTTCGCAATTTTCTCAAAAACTACTGATCCTATTTGGACGGGGTTTTCACCATTGAATAGCACATTTATCGGAAAAAGTTATATTGCTGTACAACGTATAAAGATCTGATGAAGATCTTCGAAGACAAACCAATTGACGCACGAGTCCGCACGACTTCTACTAAGCGCGGGACCAAGAGATGATCTATAAGACGTATTAAATTCACTCAAACGAAAAGGGTGAACATCACAAGAGACAATTACCATAGAATCCAGCATAGCGCCATGGTAAGCAAAACACTTTGTTTTGCCCTATATTTAAGAATTTTAGGGAAAACAGGACGAATGAATTGTTTTAAATAATAATAACCAAGTACCTACATATATCCACATCAGACCCTTACATACCGTTCCGTTGTTTTTCTACTCATTTGATTTCACTCTCCTAATAACTTTAAATCTAATTCAAAAGTCATAAATTATTCTATACAATCGCCATTTAATTAAACGAATCCTGATAATTCAAAATTTGCCCGAGGGTTTTTCTATTAATTTCATTGGGAGTTAATAAAAGGCGTCCTTTAAGACTCCCGTCTGTGTTTACGTGATGTTAAAGACCCAGGGCAAACTTCAAAGGCGTCCTGGACCCCAGCTCATCATCACCAGACGGTATCGATTCACGTGGAATAATGACGTATGATTTAATATTTAACTTGTGTTTGAACATAACAATAATGACTTATACAGGGTGTAACAAAAATAAGTGATAATACTTTAGGGTGTGTACGTGTTCCTTGTAAAGAGTTCACTGTGAAAGTAGCAGCGCTGAAAGACCAAAATTTTTTTTCACTTTTGTATGGGGAAACTCGTGACGCTCGGGCCCTTGCCCATACAAAAGTGAAAAAAATCGTCTTTCAGTGCTGCCACTTTCACAGTGAACTCTCTACAAGGAACACGTACACACCCTAAAGTATTATCACTTATTTTTGTTACACACTGTATAACCTAGACATGTTAAAGTATAGGTCTACCAGAATCTGATGGCAATTTTTGACAGCAGATTTTTAAAAAATATCCTTGATCATTGGACAAATTTTTATATTTGCATGTTTAACACACAAAATAAGCCGCTATAAGAAAAAAAACGGATCAAAATGTTTTATTCCAATTACCCCCGTATTGCTAGAGCCATTTTATTTTCTCACTTTTTGCCATCAGATTCTGGTAGACCTATACATAATAATCATGGACGTATAAAAAAGGCGGACAGAGTCCTGCTAAGACAAAACTGTGTCATCATAATGGCGGCGGCTGTTTATGTGTCTGTAAATTGGGGGTGCCATGTCAGTCAAATTTACCCATCTTTAATTTTTTTAATCAAATAAAATGACGATGCACGTTATTCACGTATGAGTGGTGCACGTATGAAGTACGAGTAATGTATGTGATAATGAAAGGAATGTTGAGTGCGTAAATGCGTTTTTTGCATGTAAAGTTCCGGATCAAAAACGCAACGGATTTTGATGCGGTTTTTTAATAGATATAGTGATTAAAGAGGAAGGTTTATACTATGTGTAATAACATCCATCAAATAGTGGAGAAATTCTGTTATTTTTGAGGTTTCTAAATAAATGTGATGTCGTAAAATCAGCATTGTTAGTATCAGCATTGCACCCGTGCGAAGCCGGGTGGCTAGTACATAATAAAACAAGGTTAATTATTTTTACAAGTTTTATTCAAATATTTCAACTACGAGTACCTAAGTGCTGAGTAACTTTTTAGAACGGTGCCCTTTATTTTGACAAGCCCTTTTAATCCAATTTAGTTAAAATAAAAGTTCTATAAATTACTTATAAATGAAAATCAATAATAACCATAAACTTCAACTATTTCGGGTGATTTGCACTCGTGAATATTGGCAACACTGACATGTAACGAAATAATTTTACTTTCAAAAAATGTTGACATTAAAATTATTAAAATTGGGTAAAATGTTATTGAATAATTAATTTATCTATAAAAAGAAGTTCCTGAACAGTTTTTCTTTCGATTGCTACTGTTTCTACACCATTTTTTTTACCACACAAGACATTTTATTTTGATTTATGTTTTCTCCGCGTAGACGTCTCGACTGTCTTCATGTTTGCACACACACACATAGTGCTGTGTTTAATGAGACTCCGTCCGACTCCGTTTTTACATCCATGATAATAATAGAAAACCATCCAACCAAATTAATTCATGGTAATAAATTCGAAAGGAAAACGAAAATGTCTCTAATAGTTATTTCACTCCCATAAAACTTGGCATGAAGTACTTTAAGTCTCGAGAATGGACAAAGAAAGAAAACAAAATATGTATTTTATGGCTGTATGCTCGGCAATATTCATAGAAAAAAAGCGAAAGTGTGTCTATCTGTCTGTTACCTCTTCACAACCAAACGGCTGAGCCGATTTTGATGAGGTATGGGGATACTTTGAGTCCCGAGAAGTACGTACGAACGTACGGTTCCAACGCGATAAATGAATTACGGAGTTGCGGGCGTCATCTAGTTTGTGGTGCAAAAATCTGGACTGCGCTGCCTATCAAGCTCAAATGCGACCAGCCCTCCTGGTGCCGTCGTTAAAAACTATACGACAAAGTGAATTCAGGACGCTTATCAAATATTCCCAACAAAGTCCGCCTACTATTGTCCCAAACTTTTTCTATTCGTTTCCACTTTACCCAATGCGTAAATCATAGTTCTATAAACTTATTCTATAGAAATTCCATGGCGTTTTATGTGGCGCATAATATAATGGGGAAAATGACTAATAAATAGTGCGAATATTGCCCACACGAGTGACGTCACTAATGTCGTTATTACGTCATAGCGTTGACGACAAAATTCTATTGAAACTTACAATGTAGAAGCTAAGGATCATTTACACTGAGATTTGACACTGATACGACACGTCATTTTTAAGATATCCATAATAATACTAGCTAAAAGCCGATCTTTGTAAGGGCTCGCGTCGTCACACCTTGACTGACTGATGATGACACATCTACATAACATATAAATAAAAATTACTATGTTAAAGCACAAATCAATAGGCGTGATGTTTTCCCGTAAAGTGTACCCTACCACAAAATGTACAGGTTGTGGGATATACTAGGGCTCGCTTCGCTCGCCCTGATAAATGCGAAAGTGTATCTGTCTGTCTGTCAGACGTCCGTTACCTCTTTACGCCCAAACCGCTGAACCGATTTTGCTGAAATTTGGTATGGAGATACTTTAGAGTCCCGGGAAAGAACAATAGGATACTTTTGACCCCGGAAAATGTAAGGTTTCCACGCGACAATCGAATTTTGGCGCAACGGAGTGGCGGTCGTCATTTAGTCGTTTATATAATTAGTTAATCTACACAAGAATATGAGCATGAAACTGAAACTTTTATTTATTGCGCACAGACTTGGGTGAAAACTCCTTTTAAACGAAACCAGCCGCCCACATTGATATCGATATATTCTCCATTTTAATACCTTTTTAATTTAAAGGTCACCAAAGCTCATATCAGTATACATATTTTTATAATACAACCAAATTAAATGTCAAGTAGTAATTAAAA
Organism: Cyaniris semiargus; assembly: GCA_905187585.1. NCBI lineage: Eukaryota > Metazoa > Arthropoda > Insecta > Lepidoptera > Lycaenidae > Cyaniris > Cyaniris semiargus. The sequence goes on along the minus strand of LR994560.1, from coordinate 14,798,598 downwards.
GAAACACATTAATTAGGTCAAGCTTACATTTTTTGTTTACTATTATTGGCATAAGATGGATGAGCTAGGATTTCTATGGTGAGCAATATTCTAAAATATGCTCTAAGATAATATATATTTTATATTATCTTCACCGTCTGTGACGAACTTTAAGGTCAAATCACACTGCATCGTAGTGCATTGATGCTATGAAAAGTATTTTTGAATAAGCTATCCAAAACTAAGCTTTATAATATTTTATATATTATGGTCGCTGTTTTTTTGTTAAGTTATTAATGCAGTCTTGTTTTAAATCAGTCTTTCCCAAAGTGGGCGCTGAAGGTCTCAAGGGGGGCGATGTGGGACCCAGAAAAAAAAATGGGGGCGTTGTGTAGAGGCTTGGGGCTGATTTATTTCATCTGGATGTATTTTAAAATGAAAGTTGAAACAATGGGGGCGCTATACGTTGAATTAACTAGGTAGTTATTCGCTGTGTTGAGAACTTGAGACTTGATCTGCGTGTTCCTTTGAATAGCTCATCTAAAATGCATCGCAACGCCTCTCGACGTTGCAATGTGACCCTTACTTGTCACCGACAATGATGATAATGATGATGAAACGAAATGAAAGAACGTGTATCGGATTTCTGGAATTAGTCCAGACTGGGGCCTCTGTAAACAAAGAACATCCAATCCACTCGTAATCTGGGCCGGCTATCTGTATTTTTACTATAGTATTTTCTTATCTCCACTCCGGCCTAGGACGAAAATGTAAATAATGTCATAGAAAATATACTTTACGGAATACTTGACGGAACATCCATTCCTTGGAGGATTTGGTTCTTGGAGGAATTTCGTGGAATAGTGTTCATAAACACTTTTTTTTTTCTCTCTTTTATTTTAGGTCGCTTAGAACAACAAGGTTATCAGCGACCACAAGCACAATTATAATAATTTATATCAAATTATAAAGATTACAAAATTTGAGGTTTCGCAGAACATTACAACACATATCAGGATCACTTAAAATAAGATATCTATCACTACACAGGTTTAACATTTGTCGTTCTGAAATATAATTTACACAATCGAATAAAACATGTTTGACTGAGAATGGTGAGCTACATCTAAGACAAGTCTTAGGAGTGCTTTTCGTGATATAATGTACATGAGATACGTTGGTATGGCCTATTCAAACGCGTTAATATACATTGGTCTTTTCTATTAAGTTTTTAAAGTGTATTAGGTTTCACCTTTCAAAACATCTCGCCTGAAATAGTGCAATTTAGAAGTTTCAGCATTCCAATTTTGGTTCCACGTAAGATTTATTATATTGTATAGGTCTCGTTTGGCGTCAAGAAGTATGATAAGTATTTCGTTACTAGTGTAGGGCATCGAACTAGCTTCCCTAGCCACTTTGTCGGCTTTTTCATTACCGTCTATTCCCTGGTGAGAGGGTAACCATATAATTGTTCATAAACACTTATAACATCGATTTTTGCTTTATGCGTGTTTTAGTCCGACCAAAGAAACCTACATAATATGAAAGAAAATATATTACTCTTCCCAACATAAAAACAAAAAAAAAAAAAAAAAAACCTGACGAGTCCAGACACTTTGTAAATTGTGAGTACACCAGATGTGTCACTGTAGTAATATGCTTTACGCAGGCCTATAGAGAAACCTTTTCGGAATTTAGGCTTTAAATCTTGGGCGGCCAGGTGTTTTTGAGTGGCCATGAGTTGACAAAATTTATTAAGAAAAGTGTAAGAAGACAAACATCGCCTGCAACTCCGTTGCGCCATTTCGTTATTCGCGCGGAACCCGTTAATTTTTCCGGGATAAAAAGTATGTCCTTTCCCGCAACCACCTCCATCCCAGCAAAAACGGTTCAGCGATTTGGGCGTGAAGAGGTAACAGACAGATAGTCAGACACGCTTTCGCTGTTATATAGTATGGATTGTACATTCGCAGACGAATTCCATTTCAACCTAACACGGGAATGAGGTCAAAAACTACCGGTCCATATCTTTAGAAATTCAATTCCCACTATAAACTTTCAACTATAAAGTGGTATTACGTTGTCCCGCTGAGCCTTAGGTCGAGGTCGAGGTCATAATATCATGTCTCTATGCGGCGGAGGTCTTATAAAATTGCTTTTATGATTTTCGATCTTATCACTAAGAAATTAAGGTCCAAGTGGTACAGCTCACCTGTGCATGAGGATGCAGTTTTGTGGGGTCATTTTAAACTCTAATCACATAGTTATTGGGTCGAAATTTAAATGTATGAGGCGTCTCGTCAGCAAAAAAGTGCTAGCTCAAAACTTCCTTGCAGCGCTGCATAAAATAAAATTGCGCTAGCTACGCTAGAGTAGATAATTTTGCTGTAGCTTATAAGTTATAGGAAGACCAAAATATATTTGATTTGTAATTTCATTTCATCTAAATGCATTTTAAATTGAAACAATTTGTTCTCAAAGTGTAGTAGACAAAATAAGTTTGGGAACCTCTGCGCTATACGTATGATGTGCGATATTCTTGTGCTATGCTTTTAGCTTAGCTTTTAGCTTTATAGCTTTTAGCTTTATACTATATGCTATTATATAAAAGCGTAGTCTCAAACCAGCTTAAAAGCTTAGAAGCAGCATAAATTGTTTGTGAAATATTAAAATGGCTGAAGTAATGTCAGCTAATACATTTTACGTAACACGAGCGGGCGTGTCTAGATCTTCTAAACTTTTTAAATATTCACGTCTGAATTCTTTATTATTGCAAACTCTGTGTAGACTTGGTAAGTTTATGTAATTAGAAAGAGTGAAGTATATGAGGTTAAAGTACTCATCTCTAGGAAATAAAAATTGAGTGCTAAAAATGGAACATAGAAGTTGAGGCAAAAAAGCACGATTAATGGGACACCCAAACAACTCGAAGCGAGCTAGTTTAGACATTTGTCCCGATCTGAAGAATGTCCCGAAATTGACAAAGATGGCGTAACTACTTTTTATACTAAAATTTATTTCTGTGAGATATACGTCGTAGCCCGTAACTCATACGTTTTGGTTTACCCCAACAGCTATGGTGTGTTTCGTATCATCATCATCTAAAACCATTGGCATTTTGAGAACGCGTCCTAAAACGCGGACTAAAAGTCCGATTTCAAGCAGTGGACACAGCCTATGTGTGGACACAGCCTTCAAACTACAGTCCGACTATTTTAAATACTCCCTCAGAAGATATTATCATAAGGGAGCGGGGGAGTGTCGCGATAATGGTCCCAATACTCCCAAATCCCAATGCTAGCCGACACGGAATTTTATATCAACAGGCTTTCAAATGTCTCACCGCGATATCTAATGACTTTTTAAGCTTTATCATCGTTAGTCCGTTTATAATTGCTTTTCTATACTGATATTCTGAAGAGGAGCTGTTTGTTTATTTGCTTCTCATAGGGTCTGAGTGACTTTATAGTCACTTTATAGTGACCAAGTCCAAGTCAAACCCAGTGAAACGGATGACCAACACAACTGACGATAGGCCTTTTTTTTACATGCCCATCCGACACATGAATCATCTTTCTCGATAATAATCAGTAGGCTTAGCGTGGCCACCATCGAAACAGTTTCTTTCTATTAAAGAGTGGATAAAGTGACAGATTGACAAGGGTAATCCGCCATTTTGTTACTAAAATCTGTCAGTGAGTCCATCTCTCCCGTTTCTAATGTTGTTTTGCTAAGCCTACATATTATGATCCCCTGCATTCTTCTTACCAAATTTGGGGACAAGATTTTTCCGACACGGGAATGAAACCTACGATTTTACCAGTACCAGTCAAGAGCCACCTCCTAAGCCACTGGACCACGGAGATGTTAGTTTATATAAAAGCAATATGCATTTGATGAACAATCCTCAATAGACTATGTCACATGACAATAACAAATATACTATCAGACGCAATACACGTTAATAAGCACTTTATATATAAATTGTTGTGTGACATCGCTACGATTTAATTATTTCAATAGACGTCTAGACTCTTACTCGAGACGAAACAAATTCGAGAACACGATCACCTGAAATACTTTAGCTCTGGACTACGTGAGCTAAAAGGTCTTGAAATTTTTTAATAGAAAACTGAAGTCTTCAAGGGTCTTTTATCTTATTTATTCGTTGAATCAATCTTTTTAGGGTCCGCACCCAACGGGAAAAAACGGAATCCTATTATTAAAATTTCGCGGTCTGTCCGTCTGTCTGTCTCCAGGACACAGTCTCAAGGACAGTGATAGCTAGAGTTGATTTTTTTTTTAAATTATATCCCTTCCCATACAAATAACCTATCTTTGCTTTATAATGGTATATTATGGAACTTGTCGTGCGCGAGTCCGATTCACTCTTGGCCGATTTTATTTAGGTTTAGTCCATCTCAAACTAACTGGCAGGGTGAAAAGGAAAGGACCCCCGACTCCCGAGGTCTTTCCTCTAGCCTCAGCATAATCTCATTCCAACATACAAGTATAAAATATATCTAAAATGAAATAATATAATGTACATATTTCAACAGTGAGCTAACAAAAGTCATTAGATAAAGTAAATATTAGTGAACACACAGAGTACAGACGCAAGTTTACACCGACTGTGTTTAAAATATATTAAAAGTTAAAGCAACCCAAACGATAAAACAGTTAGTTCCGTTGGTTTTTCTTGGGATGGCTAGGGATGAAACGCTAAGTAGTAGATATTTTTTTTGTTGACATTCCGAGAAAAACATCAATTTGGATACAAAACAATGTCTTCCTTTCTAATTTGGATGATTGGCTAACTTTTCCGTTAGGTGTTGTCGGGTTCGAGAAAACTACTGGTTTTTTTAAGGCCGAAAATTTCACCACTCCTGCCAAACTGCACAATAAGTATAGGGGTTAAAGATTTAGTAGTCAAACGAAACAAACCAAGACCTTGCCACGTTTGTTAAGACGGTCTTGGTTTGTTTCGTGTAGACCTGCAAGATTTTTTGGAAATTTTTGGAATTATTAATGTCCTACATAATTAAAAACATTTTAAGCTTTCCATCGAATACATCACTAAAAGCTGTAGCGGTTTTTAAATTACTCATTCTATTCGACGAAAAAATTTTCAGACGAAAATAATGTGCACTTTTTGCAAATTGCCAAACGCCTGCCATGTTTATTGGGAGCCGTTTATTTTGAACAGTGATCAAACAATCCGAATATATTGTGTTTGCGCGGTTTATCTCGTGCTATCTCGTGAAAAATGGTGCACAGATAAGATATTATGAGGATATATCGATCTCGGCTTTTATCTCCGGTGTACAAGGCTGCTATAGTAAATTATCGATCCAAACTTCCATACTAATATTATAAATTAGAAAGTGTTTGCTGTCTGTTACCTCTTCACGCCCAAACCGCTCAATCAATTTTGCTGGGTATGGAAAAACTTTGAGGCCCGAGAATGGACTAGGGATACTTTTTATCCCGGAAAAATACGAATATACGAATTTTGGTGCAACTGAGTAGCGAGCGTCATCTAGTTGGTAATATAAATGCATAATTCTTATGGACATAGTACAACAGTTTAATGAAAAGGTTATTACTTATTTTGCTTTGCATAAGATCAAGAAACCTTCAAGAGGGTAGCGTATCTCCTCTTAGAAAGCCGGTAAAACATTTGCAACTTTCCTGATTTTGCGGGCTCTCATGGGCGACGGCAGTCGCTTCCCATTAGATTCCTTAGCTCGTTAAGGCGAGGCCAGTTCGAAAAGACTGATTTTTAAGCTTCCAGTCTGAAGAAATTATGTGGAATTCTCTTACACCAAAATTGATGTAGACTCAAAAAGGAACAAAGTAACAAAATAACCGAACAGAATATTTAAAAATGGCATGGTAATTCTGTAAAAAAATTTTGAATATCACCATAAAAATACACTTCAAATTCGAACATCTCAATGATATGATTTTTTTTAAAAGGATAGCTTTTTTATAGTTCTAACAAAATAACCGAATAGTTTTTTAATAAATAATTCGGTCATTAAAAACATAAAATAAAATGTATAATTTTCTCCTATTTCGCCCTATCAAGAACGCGGCGAGCGTCGTAACCGCCACTTGACTGTACAAGGCGCGCTTGTACCTACTCCTCCTATTATCTTCTGATTAATTTCGTTGCGGGTCCCAAGACAGATTTAGCATGTCCCTCGGGCTCCCTGAGATCATGTCAATGGGTTTTCGTGGTTGGATACTGCTGCCTATCCTGGTACACAGGAGATACAGTGGTGAGAATGTGTGGTGGGCCAAAGCCCGTTTAAAAATGTACAAAGCGCGCTGATATGAATGTTATTTTAATGTCCTTTACGTCGATATTCGTACTGACAGACATCGACCTGCTAATTTTAGGAACATTCTTGCCTTAATCGTTTGTCCCCTAGGTTTTCAATAGGGTTATTTAACCCAAAACTTAAGGGACCAATAACCAATAACCTACTTACTACAGAAACCCAAACTCACTCTCATCATTTCACATCAGTCGTAACTCGTAACAACTCTAATTGCCCTCGTTAAAAACATCCACAAAACCAATTAGACACCAATTATTACCTACATAAATTAGTAGAACTCATGTGGCCTTATTCAAGTCATCCTTATGCCGTCGAAATAAGGTTCTATGAGAGATAAAATAATCGTGAACGCGAAGTAAACGCCAAGAGGGTTTTATATGTGGCCAGCTGAAATATATTATGCCCTGGTACGGTCCCATGGGACAACGTTTCCGGATAGTGAAACCGTAGTCGATTGTCAATTACGCAGTTGTTGATTGCGTGTACGGTTCCAAGTAGTAACAGTTACGGAGACGCCGCGTTAAAGTAAAAAATCGTTTTGGATATGTTTTACATCGCTTGTTGAGAAAACAAGAAATGGAACAGCAAGAAATGGAAAGGGCGTAAGCGACAAAATGGTTTTTGTTGCGTAATTTAAAAACCATAAATATATTTCATATATGCTATGGGCAAATTATAGTGTATGCTTGAACTAGTCTATGTACAAATTTTGGAAGCTTAAATCACTCTCCTCTGGCAAAATTAGAATCCCTGTTTTTATAGAGGTCTTTTTGATTAATTATTCTGTGTTATAAAAGTTGACCAATCGTGTTATGGTTGTTATATGGTACGGTAAACCCATAGGTAATTCAAAGATAGTCTTTCGTCATTGTTGAGAAAAATCGATATCGCTGCAGCCAAAATTATCAGTGAAATGTAAACTGATGGTAGTTGGTGTGTCTTAAATGGCATTGTAGCTAGCCTTAGATATTTTAATGTTAATAACTAAGTTATCTGGCTGTTAAATGTCTACAACCTTTCCCAAAATTAAAATGTTTTATAACGCTACTGAAGTTTAAAATTTAGACTATCTAGTAAGAAGCTACAAGCGAGAATGTAATGTTCGCAAAATTAATTTGTTTTTAATTTTATAATAAGTTAAATTAATTACCAAATCATGGCATGAAATGTGTTTTGTATGTGTTGGGCACACAGTCTGGATACGTACCTGTAACAATTAGAATTAATTATTTATTAAAATTTATCATAACATATAATGCATACAGTACACACTACAGATTACAGTTGAGTAAATATTTTTCATATTATAAGTCTTACTCTTATCTATCTAGATAGTAGATATAAAAGGAAAAGCTTCCTTTTTCTGTCCTTTTTAGGGTTCCGTACCCAAAGGGTAAAAACGGGACCCTATTACTAAGACTTCGATGTCTGTCCGTCTGTCCATCTGTCTGTATGTCTCCAGGCTGTAACTCAAGAACCGCTATAGCTAGACTTCTGAAATTTTCACAGATTGTGTATAACTGTTGCTGCTATAACAACAAATACTAAAAACAAAATAAATTAAATATTTAAGGGGGGCTCCCATACAACAAACGTGTTTTTTTTTGCTATTTTTTGTTCGATATCAATAACGGCAATACATAGGCACTTGAAATATTCACGAAATACACAGTTTTATATGTACTTTAATCATTTATAATAAAATTTTAATAAATGAAATAATTAAGAGGGGCTCCCATACAAAAAACACAATTTTCAGCCTAATTTTGCTTTATTGTGGTACGGAACCCTTCGTGCGCGAGTCCAACTCGCACTTGGCCGATTTTATATTTATTAACTAAGTAAAAAATTAAAATTAAAATAGGTAGAAAAATGCTTACTTTTGTAGCCCAAGGTAGACCATTACCATTACCTACTACTTACTACCTACTTTAAAAAATATAAAGTGACGAGGCTCTAAAGCACTCCTCAATTTAAGATATTTACAAATAGTGCGACTGCTAGATGTTGGGCTACGTGTTATTTTTTATTTATTTTATTATTTGTGTTAAGTAACAGCAAATACAATAAATACAAACTGTGATATTAATAGGGCTACAGACTAGATGAGTGTGTAACTATCACCCGTAACCTCCAGATTACTAAAGATTACTAAAAGATTCCTAAAACTCCAGATTACTGAAATTTACATAACAAATAATATCAAAGTCAAAGCAAAGTAACTAAAAGAACTAAGTGTTACTGAAATAAAGCCCTATTTTAACATTAAAACTAAGTTATTACTCAATCGCTATAAACTAATTAAAACCAGAGTTATAGTTTAACGTGGGAGTTACGCCTACAATATCAAAGGGATATAAGTTTACTGACCCGCTGAAACCTGATACAATCTTATCGGAATAATCAAAATGTAATAAAAATTATGAACATAATATATAAACAGAAATAAAATAAATAATTAGATTCATATTTTTAAAGCTAGGTCCTCGTTCTAACCTTTAGATCTGCACCAATTACAAAGGCAGTTCCAAGACCAAATACATTATTAGGTCCTTTACAAAATCTAACATCCGCACAGTTTGTCCTCCTGTGATATGTTGTCATAACTCATAACATATAAGATAGATACATCGGCTAAAACTTAGGATCCTCAATTTTATTGATCTCTCTATGAAAGACAAACTAGAGAAGACCACGCTAGTTGCGACATATCTCTTCGACCACACACCACTACGGACACAAACACAAAATAGATCTGACAATGTAGGCCAAGCGTTTACATTTTTAACTCGACTTCCAACTTTAAATGTCACAAATAACATAGACTGCGCTTTTCCTGCATAGCGGAAAAGATACATAGGTGATATTTTTAAGTTTTAACCCCTTACTAATAACCCGGAAACCGTAAACCCGGAAACAACTTTGCTGCTTTTGTCTATCAATTAGTGAATTTTCCAACGTACGTAGACAAAGATGTAAATCGGAAGTTTTTTGACGAATTTGATGAAAAGATTTAGACGGGGGGTGAAAACAAAAAATAAACCCCAACATGATTACTGGTGTCTTAAAAATACACCTCTAGTTCACAGATCCATTACAAATCTAATAAATTTTTAATCCCCCAATAAAATAAGGCCTAAGTAAACAGTTCTAAAATTATAATTAAATTCAGCCTCTCCAGACTTTACGACCGTTTTACGTGAGGCAATGTTTATTTTAATACTCAAGTTTCATTTTATAACTAAACTAATTTAGGGCACAAACTTTATCCCTCGCTGTCGGACAAAAAATAATTTACTACAAACCTGCCTCACACCTGCGTACCGACGAAGTTCACACAATAGCTATGAGATTTTTTGGAGGATATAATAACAACACAATTATTATCATCACTAGATATGCCCGAAACTCCGTTGCGCCAAAATTCGTTTATATTTTTCGGGATAAAAAGTATTCATGTCCTTTCCCGGGAATCTATACCCATAAAAATCGGTTCAGCGGTTTGGGCGTGAAGAGGTAACAGACAAAGACAGACACACTTTCGCATTATAATATTAGTATGGATTTGAAAGTGAATTAGGCTGCTGAGTTAGCTAGACAGATCCTGGAGTAAGAAAGGCGGGCGGGCGAACTACAAAGCTTCGTTAGAGTCCCTTTGGGTACGAAACCTAAAAAATCGGCCAAGTGCGAGTTGGACTCGCGCACGAAGGGTTCCGTACCATAATAGAACAAAAATAGGCAAAATTGTTTTTTTTTTTTTGTATGGGAGGACCCATTAATTATTTAGATTATTTAAATTTATTATTAATTGTTAAATTATAAATACAACTGGGTGTTTTCTGAACATTTCAAGTGCTTACTTGTTACCATTATTGGGATCGAGCAAAAAAAAAGCAAAAGAATCAATTATAGCGGCAACAGATATACACAATCTGTAAAAATTTCAGAAGTCTAGCTATAGCGGTTCTTGAGATAGCTTGGAGATTCTTGAGATAGCCTGACAGACGGATAGACATCGAAGTCTTAGTAATAGGGTCCCGTTTTTACCCTTTGGGTACGGAACCCTAAAAACGTGATGCAATATTTTTTTAACTCTTCTCAGGCGAAACAAATCTATGTCATGCCCTAGCTGAAAATTAAAATACAATATTCCAATTTAGACCGTAAAACTTTTACAATCAAATGTAAAATTAAAAAAAATGCGATATTGATGTGTCAGTTACCTCTTTACGCGTCAACCACGCAAATGATTTTGGTGAAATTTAATATGAAAATACTTTGAGTCCTGAGAAACAGCATAGTTTTTAGGGTTCCGTAGTCAACAAGGAACCCTTATAGTTTCGGTCTGGCCGTCCGTCTGTCTGTCTGTCTGTCTGTCTGTCTGTCTGTCCGTCTGTCCGTCCGTCCGTCTGTCTGTTCGCGGTTTTGCTCAGAGACTATAGGACCTACAAAGCTGTAATTTGGCATGAATGCACATATTAATTATGCCTTTGAACGTAACTGAGATGATGTTGTTAGTAGTGTAAAACACGTTATAAACGTGCATTCAATTACCATACAAAAATTATCTAAAACTAGCGGTACTACGGAACCATATATTGCGCGTGGCACGACACGCACTTGGCCGGTTTTTATTATCCCTTAAGTGTACGGTTTCCACGCGATAAACCAGCACAACGAAGTTACGGGTAACATCTAGCTCATAACATAATAAACTGTGATCATAACGTTTTCATCAAAATGTTTTAAATAATAACAACAATGTAAGAAATTTTAGTTCGCATGCCGACATTAGTACCTAATTAGGTATGTAGTAATTATAAAAATACTAGCTAGACTTTTACACTTAGGGTGAAGCCAAACGAGCGTAATTTTGTGAGTCGTGAGTCGCAGAATTTCTGCCGCACAAATATTTTTTCATACAAATCATGACTCACAAAATTACGCTCGTTTGGCTTCGCCCTTACTTCAGACTTCTGAGACATGAAAAGAAAATTTGTGAAAAGTTTATAAAGATAAGTCATTATAACATTACGATTTTTATGGTTCCATACCCAAAGGATGAAAACGGGACCCTATTACTAAGACTTCGTCATTCGTTGTCTGTCCGTCTGTCTGTCTCCAGGCTGTATCTCTAGAACCGCTGTAGCTAGACTATTGAATTTTTCACAAATTACGTATTTCTGTTGCCGCTATAACAACAAATACTAAAAACAAAATTAAGTTAATATTAAAGAAGGGCCTCCCATACAACAAACGTGATTTTGACCATTTTTGCTCGATATCAATAATGGCAACAGGTAGGCACATGAAATTTTCACAAAATCCTCAATGCTTCGATCGCGGATTCTTGGAAATCTTGTTCTCGCGGCCGTATGTGGCCGCTTGAGAGTTGAGTTGTATAATACAATTAATAAATAATAATACAATTAAAATAAAATAAAAAAATTAAGGAGGGCTCCCATACAAAAAACACAAATTGTGGACTATTTTTGCTCTATAACGGTACGGAACCCTTCGTGCGCGAGTCCGACTCGCTATTGGCCGATTTTTACTTTTTTGGAACATACGAGGACACAAATTTACTGGAAAAACTTCATGGACGAAATGCTAGAAGAGTAATAAGTGCAATTCCGACATAACCAAACATGACAAAAATGTAACCATGTGTTAGAAACTTACATTATCTAAACGTATGCTACACAGTGATTAACGATCATAAAACAAAAGAATACTCATAAACATATCACTACACGAGCCTTTAACATAAAATTTATACGAGTTAACATTTGTCATATCGTCACCATGTAAACAATCAACAGCTGATTACCCCGAGCAACAAAGTGGCAAACTCACCATAAATATGTCACACAACTGCACTGAAATAACTAAAAGATTCACTTTCTGCACCGTTTCCAAGTTTAGACCACTTCGATGCGCTTTGTGTAAATAATTTAAAAAATGGCGCGACAAACACACGTCCACACCCCACGACAGCCGGCGTCCGACTGAGCCACGTTTACTCGAAACGCTTTACCGAATCGACTGATATAATGAAAATTTCAGTGAATTTGTTGACATATTGATATTTGTTGAAACGCGAAAAAATACCATAATATACCCATGAGCGTACCCAGGTAGGGGCAGGTACTTTTTGTCCCGGAAAATGTACGGTTCCCGCACAATAAACTTTTATGATTTTCGCCTAAACTATTCAATCTATTTTGATGAAATTTGGTATCGAGATACTTTGAGTCTCGGGAAAGGACAAGGGATACTTTTTGTCCCGGAAAATGTAGGGTTCCCGCACAGTAATTTTCTATGATTTTTGCCTAAACTATTCAATCTATTTTGATGAAATTTGGTATGGAGATACTTTGAGTCTCGGGAAATGTTGTTCTTTGGTCTGTGTTGCAGGAGAGCAAACTAATAGTTTGGGATGAGAGTATTTTAACGGCACAACATTCCATTGTTTAATTAAATCTTAATTTGTTTTCTTTTTTTTTTTGTCTGGGGGGGGGGGGGTGGCTTTGCCCCTCCAATACCCAAAGGGTAAAAATGGGACCCTATTACTGAGACTTCGATGTCTGTCCGTCTGTCTGTCTCCAGGCTGTAACTCAAGAACCGCTATAGCTAGACTTCTGAAATTTTCACGGATTGTGGATTTCTGGTGCCGCTATAACAACAAATACTAAAAACGAAAGTTATTATTTAAGGGGGCCTCCCATACAACAAACGTGATTTTTTTGGCCTTTTTGGTTCGTAATCCATAATGGCAACATGTAGACACTTGAAATTTTCACAAAATCCTCAATTATATGTGTACTTTAATATTTAATAATATTATTAAAATAAAATAAAAAATTAAGGGGGGCTCCCATAGAATAAACACAATTTTTTCCCTACTTTCGCTCTATAACGGTACGGAACCCTTTGTGCGCGAGTCCGACTCGCACTTGACCGATTTTTCTTTTATGCGATGTCATTAAACTTTCGGTCCTGGTATGATGAAAAGTTCTATATGCGCCACGGGAGGATAGTAGGACATTTCAACCCATATCCCGCGGGTTGGAATGTCCAACTTTCCTCCCTTGGTACGTAATGTACTATTTCATGATTTTTTGTTTCAATATACCCACATATAGACCGACCATCTTCTCGAAACAGGTATGTATCGTTAATATCTAGCCCCAAACTGTATTAGAGGTTTTAACTTCAAGTTAATATATTTTCATGTAAAGCTTTTCATCCATATTCTTTTCTAAAATTGTCTCTACTAAATAATCCCCTAAGCCTCTACCAAATAAAGTTCGTCACGCCTTTTCGATTATTTACCTGTTATAGAACTCCCCTATTATAAGAGCTAAACTGTTGATCCCTTCAGTCGATAATCCATCACTCCTCACCTGTTGCTCAAGTCAACTCGGCCGGACACCGCTGAGTTCGTGTAATCAGGTCAACCATTAACTCCATTAACGGGTCAAAGCTTTGAACAATCCTCGACTTACGGAAGGATAGAGACGATTAATGCCCGGTTTCTGTGGTTTTTTGATGGGGGGTTTGTCGGTTTCTCTATTCGCTAGCGATTTTGATGGCTTGAACACAGAAGTATTATAAATAGATTGAGTCTTAGCCCGCCAGCGCGTGGCCATTTTGTGCTTTTTTTCATAGAAGCAATGAGTGTGTATTTTCTTGAATATTTCTACTTGTCGATCATTTTGAAGCATATTATAATCCTGAAAAGAAAGTCATTTAGTTCATGATATCATCGATAAACTATAGTTCAAGTGTGCATCCCTAAACACACGTAAAAATCTATGCAATTTTTGTAGCCAAATTATTACTTGATGTGACATTTTTAGCACTAATGCCCTATATAGCACGAATAAGGGATTATTAAACTTGTAAATTATCTTTTTAGCTTACAATAATACCGATTGAAAAGCCCAAAAAACGTTGTTCAAAACTTACGTATTTAATGTTGAATCCACGTGTTTGAGGCATTCTTTGGCCTTTCTTAAGATTTATTATTTAGCGAAACCACAAACTCAACAATATCTAGCATAAAATGTTCACTGAAAACCTTTATTAACACTTTTATTACATGAAATAATATGCAGACCGACTCCTTTGTAATGACCGTGTAGGTCGGACCTAACTTGACACGCTTTTCACGCTTATACACCGATATAAGGCTCTCTCTACTAGTCTAGATCTCAATGGGCTTGAATATTTACCAATCAATACTATTAACAAGATTTACTGGGACTGACAAAAAAACTCAGAAAATCAGCGTTAGGAAATGAAAGTCAATCCTCGAATTTCTTCAAATTCATTATTTTAGCAACATTACAACATTACAGCTAAACATTACAATTTTTGAGGCCGAAAAGCGAGGGTTGTTAAAAGACATGCCTTTGGGTGGTTTAAATTTTCAAAGGGATCAAATGATGATTGATCAATGATCATTGATTTAGTTTTTTTTGTCTTAAAGCTGACCTGATTATAATTTTTCATCATCATCAGCATGCATACAGCTACACGGGGATTGTTATTTCAAAAGGCAACAACTAAACTTAGTTGTCGACTGTTGATCGTTTACTTAACACTGATAATATTAAACACACAACAGCATGAGTAAACAGTAACCTATTCTGCTGCACTTGTGTCACGTGTGGCCTCCGACTGATAACTTGTTATGACAGCACCACACATAGTATCTAATTGTTTTGTGTGACGAGAGATAGTGTGGGTGCCAATATACCGGCCAAGTGCAAGCTGGACTTACGCATATACTATAACACACACATACACATATCGGGTCACAACCTGGTGTATGCGTATGAGTGTGTTGTATGACTTGTAAGCATACGGGTCACCAAAAATTGCGTTATTTATAAAAATATATATATAAGTTGTTATTATAAGTATCTTTAAAAATTAACTGCCTATTAAGTATTTACGAAGGTTCATCCGGTGATTTTGTCTGGTGACATACGTACGGACAGGCATGTAGCAGTTTCAGGAACATAGCCTATAATGTAACCTTTCGGACAATACAGTGATATGGACCCCAAAAATGGGAATATAAACGTTTTATTTAGTACCTACCTACTAGCTAATCGTCATGGAAAACCGACTGTAACCGTACATTAATAGCTTCCACTATTCATCAAGCGGGTAAACGATGGAAGAAAACGGAACAAACATTTCGTTAGCTGCCAATCGGCCGTGGTACATTACACGAGCTTGTAATAGTGTAAACAGTGTTCTTTGTTGCAATATCAACCTACCGAAATAGTCTACTGGATGTGGACTGAAATGAAGCAACACTTCAAATACTATGGCAGTAATAATCTATTGGTTAGGTATTCTATCGTTATAGTAAACTACCCAAGTTCAAGGATTTAGAGCATGGCTCTAGACTCGGAGATCACGTTTTCAATTAATTCCCACGTTTGACAATATTGTTAAAAGTTTGGTTGGAATCGCCTGGTTGTCAGACAAGAATGACGATCCCTGTCGATGGGTATTGGGTATGTAAAAAACCTTTAAAAAAAGATTAAGGATCTCTTGCGATTCGTGTCAGTCGTCCGTCCCACTAGGTCACCAAAGGGGTGCTTCTGTGTTATACGCACACTTGTATACATATCTACGCACACTTGGGCATTTGAAACAACTCTTGCATAGCTGTTCAATGAAACTGATCGTAACTCACAGTTACCATATTCTCCACAACTTTAAGGTTTCATCCCTATTAATCTAGAATGTAGATCTAGATCTTCCCCTGTCCCCATGTAATCGCCTCCAGCATCCCAGTAACCGGGTCAGCTAAACGGGCTAACATGAAAACGCTCCTGACGAGTGTTCCCAAGTGTCGCGCTAATTCCTCACAATCCTCGACACATTTGTGACGGCTTAGGATTTGTGAGAAGTCATGTGCAATGTTCTTTTTTGTGGTGGGCTAAAACGAGCATTCGTGAGTTAGGGCTGCGTTTCTACCGGAAAAACCATGAGTTGGAATGTGTTTTTATAATCTAATAGAATTCGAGGTCAGGCAAATGAATTGGTTCTCAAGAACACAACATGGAGGATGTCCTTCTTCGCAACGCAGCTACTGTAAAAACGAATTCTTACTCAAGAGGACTCCATGATGTTGTACCTATCCAAACATTTCGTATAAATGTTGGCGACGAAACGTTATCACTTATCACAAAGTAAGTTTGGTGACTTTTTTTCCCTTTAAAGGCCTGAGAGCCCTGACATGATGTCACTACGACCATTGAGGATCTATTGTGACTCCTTCACAAGGTGAAATACATTTCAGTATTAACTGAGTGGTCAGATATCGACAGTATGGTGACACCTGACACCAGTATGGGAGTAACAGGTGTCACCGAAACCTTATTCAGGTTTCGTGATATTCATTTCCCAGGTTTTCGCGGAATGTGATGAATCGCTGTGGCAACTAACACCTTTGTGTTGGTATTACCATATTACCGGCACGCAACACCACTTTAATAAAGTAGCTTTTTGGAAATGGAACAAGACATTTTGGGTGAATAGAATAACCGAAATGTCTAATAAATTGGGCAAAATTATAGCGGTGAAAATACAAGCACTTACATACAAAAACTTAAGTAGTTCACCCGCTAGAGTTGGAGTTAATCAGCATTGAGAATGTCCACACAGTCGAATAATTGCAAGTGAGTAGTGACACTTATGTCATGTAAGCCAATTTCCGCCAATGATGAATGATTATTGCAAATCACGTAAAAAACCACAATAAATTTTCCATTAAAAACTGTTATTTTAAAATATTATAGTTTTCATTTCCTGCTCGAGTTTCCGAGACAGGAAGAAAATAAGAAAATAATATTTATGTTGCTTCTCATTTCTCAACATTTTCTAATGTTAATTTCCTCTTACTCCAACGATGTCTAGAATTTTAAAATTTTAAGACCTCGAATATTACGTAAATTACAAGCCTTGGGGTAAAACCACTTAATGCCAAGTCCCGTAGGAACCGTACAGTTTGCTGCGACATGAAGAAGCTTCTATCGACTCTAGTTTCCTATACTTACTGCGATCTCATGATGATTACAAGTGAATGATCCATGTGTCTCAGTGGTCGTATTGGCACACATTCCAAGTGTGCAGGATCAAAATCTCAGACTCAAAAATCACCCACTTGAGCTTCAAAGGGTAATATTTTGGCTGGATGATTGTCCAGTCACCACTCACCAGACGTTCTCGGAACCAGGTTAATGCGTGTCGATTATAAGAGCAATACTCTTTATTTAGGTCGTAAGGAAATTAAGCGATCTTTACCGTTGCCTCATCAGTTCATCACACAAGTCACAGTACGGAAATGACACAGCTAATGTGCATGAATGCAAATGTGCAGCTGACATAAAGGAGAAAGAACTGATTAATATCAATAAAATCAGCAACTGAGCAGCTGAAATTAAGGAGAAAGAATAAATAATATCAAATCAGCTGTTTGGGATCGATGACCTAAATGGCGATTTTGAGGGCGGCGTGGATAACAAAGAAAAGTTTGTCTATAAAAATGGACCGTCAAATGATACTGTTTGTGAGTTTGTGGCAACTGGCGACTGGCGTCGCGTCACTTTGTACCTTGTAAGTTGTAAGGGATGATTTCTAGAACTACCGATTTTTTTTAAATATTTTACCATAATAAAAAGCCACATTACGACAGATACATTATCGTCTACAAAATATTGAAAATTCCGAAACAGTACGCTCGCATGGAATCGCTCCATCAGCAAAAGCAAGTCAATCTTGATACAGTATAATACAGTTACAGTATACATACTGCATTTGACAGTTGACAGTAAGTGCAGTAACGGCGCGAGGTCGTCAACCGGCCGCGAAGGCCGCGTGACGTCACACGGGAAACCGTGTCACGACCGACGCATATCTACAAGTTACACAGCTGATATGGCAATAGGATATTATATTACTGCAATGTTTTGACGCTAGATGCAGCATCAGCATAGACGATTCTGTCAGTATTATGATATTAAACGTGTGCAACGTCCCAGATTTTGGTCAGATTATTTACTGTTTGTGCTATTAGCACCCTCTCCGACCTTTGCGTAATATTCCCTATAACTATCGAATTGTTAAAGACACAGCACACAGAGATGTTGTCAACTACAAGTCTTTTACTGCCCAAAAAGTAAAATAATCGAAATGATTCTTAAACAAAATCCTAATTGCGAGGTACCAAATTTTAGGAATTTAAGAGAAAAAAACCAAAACCACTAAACCACCCTGCCACAGCCGGGTAAAACAGAGTCTTGTTTGAGCCATCTGCATCATGATCATTTGAGTATCTGAACATGGTCCCATTCCCAAAGGTTGGAAAAGACTAGTACAGACGATTTTTCGATATCGCTGCGGTAAACATCAATTTTAACCTTGAAAAATATCAAGAACCTCGGACAAAAAAAATACATTATTATGAATGGCTGCATATGCGAATATAAAACTAAACGACCGAAAATGCTAACGACTCAGCGCTAAAAGTTATGCAAATGTCATTGTCTAGACTAGAGCTAAAAACCTCAGTGATCTTCAGACAGATTCTAAACCTTTATATTGTCAAGAATATAAAAGAATTCGAGAGTAAAAATATATAAAATTTTAAACAAAGTGGTCGTGTCAAAAGCAAGATAATTTTTATTTTACAAGCTTTTTTATGTTGCCAATCATATAAAAGGATAACTTGACTATAAAAATAATCTGAATGAATTTATTTCATTGTAACTGTTCGATAAAACTCTTTTAAATTATCAATTTTAGGCATTTAACAACTAAAACCTCTTAAGCTGCCGGTGTCATATTATAGAGAGAGAAAGCACACTCTTTTATAGCACTAGTAATTATTGCAAGTTGTTCCGTAAGATTTTGTTTAGAGTATATTGGTTACCGACATTTTTTGTACTATTTCTATAATAATTTTAGTGTATTATTGCTCACATTTTTTATACAACTAATTTCAAATATAGATAGGTTCGTTTTAAGAAAATGCATGTTAGAAGTTAAGGTACAATGTTATGTACGCAGTATAGAATTTATAGAAGCGTACTTTCTAGGATTAAACTTCCACAAACACAAAATATTATTAAGAATATTATTAATATTGGCTATGAAACTACACGCACACAACATTTTATCTATATTTACTCATTATTATAATATTATATTCTCTTACTGCTACATTTAAATTTTATATTTCTATTGCATATAATCTCGTTTTCGTCGCCGGTAACATATTAGGAATACTATCTATAAAATTATTATATTTTAGACATGATAATTTAATATTATATTTCCCTCTATTATTAAAATGCTTGTACTAAAAAAAGTTAAGGTTGGATTTATAAATCCCGGCTCTCTAGGATATCGGCACGATGAATTTTTATTGGCTATGAAAAGACATAATTGTGATTTAGTGGCCATTAATGAAACGTGGTTAAGACCCGGCGAAGACGGCCGCGCGCCGAAGGTGCCGGGCTACCGGCTCGTGCACAAGCCCCGGTAGGATGCAGTGCGCTCCCGCGGTGGTGGTGTAGGCTTTTACATAAAAAAAGGATTAACAACTCAAACATACACGCGCTACACATCACCACCTAACGTTGAGCAGATGTGGCTGTCTATCAAGGCTAACGGTAAGATAATATTTGTTGGTACTGCATACAGGCCGCCCTGGCTTTCTGTAAATCTATTTTTAGACGCCCTAACTGACACCATCTCTGCCCTACCCTCATATGACTTTATATACCTAACTGGAGACTTCAACATAAACTGCTTTGACCAAGATAGTAATAATTATAAAATGTTAAACGATTTTCTGTCCATACACCAGTTGCGTCAATGTACGACGCGAGCAACACATTTCACAGCAAATACTGAAACTCTCATCGATCTCGTTTGTACGAATGCTCCCCTTGACAAAATATCTAATGACTATAATATAGCTGACCTCAGTAGTCACGCGTTTCTTTCATTTTACATAGACATTCCCAAGATAAAACCTGTAACGACGAAAATTAACTATAGATCTATTGAAGATATTGACATGAATGACCTTGATTATGTTATTAACAGCATTGATTGGCATACTATTATTAATATGACAGACGTTAACGACATGAGTTTGATACGAATAAGTTTGGCGATACCACTTTTAGTTTTTCTACCGTTTCCGAAAATGAGGTGTTAAAAATTTTAAAATCTCTGCACTCGAACGCAATAGGTATAGACGGTATATCACTTGATATGTTATTATTACTGGTCAGGCGTTCTGACATATTTTTGAAGACTATCACTCAAGTGATCAATACATCTCTTGTCACTAACACCTTTCCTCAAATTTGGCAACGTGCTATAGTCAAACCAATACCCAAAATAGACAATGTGACAGATTTTAAAGACCTCCGACCTATAAGCATATTACCGTGTATGTCTAAGATACTCGAGAAAGTGGTTAGTATTCAAGTTAGTAAATTTTTGGAAATCAATAACATTCTGCTAACAGCACAATCTGGATTCCGGAAAAATCACAGCACGACCACTGCACTCCTTGATGTAGTTGACAATATATTGAGCGCGCAAGATACAGGCGAAGGAACTCTTCTCGTTTTACTTGATTATTCACGTGCGTTTGATACCATTAACATACCCCTACTTTTGGCTAAACTGAAATATTACGGTTTTGACGACAGTGTAATTTCCTGGTTCTCTAGTTATTTAAAACGATCACAAGTCATCGAAATACGAAATAGCGAAGGCGTTCCTATAAGATCGGAACCGTGTAGTGTCGATAGAGGCGTTCCCCAGGGATCAGTTCTCGGGCCTCTGATATTTATATTGTACTCCGCAGACATCATAAAACATATAGTTAATTGTAAATACCATATTTATGCTGATGATATACAATTATATATTTCTTTTAAACCAGGTAAAGTAATTCAGGCCGTAAGCTTATTAAACGATGATCTCAGACGTATATCCGAATGGTCCGACAACAACGACCTAGTTTTAAATCCCACCAAAACAAAATTTATGGTTCTAGGCACAAAAAATTAGGTAAAAAGAATTTGCAGCACTCACTTGTCGGTTCAGATTAAAGGCCAAAATATAGAAAGAGTAAACGAATCACGAAATTTAGGAGTTCTTATGGACGAAAATCTACATTTTGAAAAATATATAGTAAAATTGGTGAGTAATTGTTTTTATAGATTGAAACTGCTATATAAAATTAGAAGTTTTTTGACCCAAAAATTACGTGTAACCATTTGTGAATCTATCGTTCTCTCCAAATTGAATTATGCAGATAATATATGTCTTTTATCAAGATCTAAGAAATTGATACAAAAAGTGCAAAATGCATGTGCCAGGTACTGTTTGACTTTTCCCCCCAGAACCCATGTCTCCCCGTATATAAATAGTGAGCGATGGCTAAACATGGAGAGTCAACGGCAGCTTCATTTTGCTACGCTTTTATTCGGAGTGGTAAAGCTTAAATCTCCTCCCTACCTTTACAGCAAGCAGCAGTGGGCTGGAGACAAACACCTATCAATGACTACTAGAGGCTCAAGTTATTTATTAATGTCTCAGTCACACCACTCAGCTGCTTTCAGAGGAAGCTTCAGACACGTAGCTAGCAAGGTCTGGAACAATTTGTTGCCGCCGCTTCGTGCTCTGAAGTTTCTTGAAAATTTTAAACTTAAATATAAACTATACCTATTACAGCAACAGACTGATAATAATTAGCTACGTTAATTAAATTATAACATTATATTACAGCATGAAAGTACTATATTTATATATTCAACGTAAATATTATATATTTCTTATTATATTATTGTTTAAATTATATGACACAGATTTCACACCTACTCTTATATAATATTATGTTCTATTATTTATTATACACTTGGAACAAACACGTCATCAATAATTATTATAATATGTATAAGATATTTAAGTGTTAAGCACACAATAATATTATATTATCCATTATATGCGCGTGAAGCATCCTAGATTTTCTTTATAACTTATGGGGACAGGTGGTCACGGAAGACCAGGGATAGCGGCGTCTGTCGCTGTCAAAACCTGAGTGATCACCTTTTCTTTTTTTCGTGGCAATGCACTGCCATTTTTGTACATATTCTTTTTTTCACAACTCATTTTTTGTTTCTTTTAGAATATTTTATTTTTTGTTTCTAAGTTTTATATATTTTTTTATTTTTTATTTTATTATTATTTGTTATTCTTCTGTGTATTTTATAATGGTGGTGTTTTTTGTTACGTTAAATTGAATAAATGATTCTTATTCTTATTCTTATTCTCTTTTAAGTACTTCTTACTTCTTAGCAGTTGCCATAGGTTAATATTCTTACTGGCCTTATAGAAATAGGACTACATAGTACATTTTATGGACTATTAAATGAAATGTCGTAAGTTAGCTTGCAAAAAAAAAAAAACGTCGATTTATATTGGCCACTTTAGAAACCGTCGCGGAGGTGATGCTAATATTTAGTTTCTTATCTGAAGTTATTAACGAAACAGCCGAGCCATACATATTTACTGATATTTAGAATTGGTTTAAGTTAGAGTCAGCAGAGTTAGTTAGAGTGTAGATTCAGAAGCTTGACTCTATATGAGATCTCATATCTTTTTTACAGTGCAAACCTTATGTAGTTGTCTCGGCAACATATTACAAGAAATGTTTTTAGTGGGATTTCAGTTATTTTTGTAAGTTGGTTCTCGTAAGTACTTATTTAAAGTACTTACGAGAACCAAGTTTTTTAGTTACTGTCTACAATCCAGTGTAAGCTCTTATGTCCTAATTCATAACATTGGTGAAAGTTTCATATTATAAACGTCCACCCCACCCCCCCCCCATTTAAGGGGATGGGGGGGGGGCGAAATTTATAAGTTTATGAATTTTTTTGTTGGTTGAATACTAAACTTAGATTACATACCATATTTCAGCTTTCTAGCACTTCAGGAATTAGCCAAACATTTTGATGATCAACAGTGTGTCAGTGAGTCAGTATATCAGTGACGAAATCGGTGTATTTTAGATATCAATAAAATCTAAAGTATTAGAGCTATACAATTGAGACTTTGTATGTTTAATATTATGTCTATTATTGACATCATATCCTGACAATATGAACTATCTGGTACATCGGAAACCAACTCTATGAGGGTTCAAAAAAACGACGAAACACTTCGAGAAAAGGAAGGTAGTGCCCTTGCGCTTCGCTTAGCTCGTCTCGGCTATTCAGTAAGATAAAGTTGACACAAACGTCAACACACAACAACACAGAACACTTCCCTTTTTTTGGGTTGATTTTCAACCAACTTAACTTTTTAATTCGCCAGGTTATTATTGTAACTGTGATAATCCCATACATTGTAATTGGATCAAAACAAAACTGTATTCATATCATACTGTCAAAAATTAATACCAACCCTTTCTTTTGGCGCAGTCCGGCAAAAAGCATTCGTCTGACGCGACGTCTTAAAGTAGAACAATTCGTGCACAAAAGATAGCGCTTCTCTATAAAAATAAAGCTAAAAGTATCGAATACGTGCACTGCATTTTAAAATCGATGCACCTGCTGACTTTACAAGTTACAGGAATTGAAATAGTACCTACCTACCTACGCAAGGTATATTATTGTAAAATCATTGTAAATAAAATATAATAATAGTGTCCAAAATATTTTTGTTCGCAAAAAGTTTAAATTACGATTTGAAACAACTTACTGTCTTAACCGAAAGTTTTTTAGCGTTACGAATCCTGCCCTTAGCTGTTCTGACTCCTGTTACTGAAGGTTTCAATTATTCGGTCTATAAATTATATTTTTTTGCAAAACGATTAGACTTATAATCACCTGAAGGCAAGCGATAGCCGCCGCTCATAGACACAAATTCGCAGCGCCGTTGGAGCGCGCGCGTTCGAAGATGTATAGGGGTATTATATCTACTAGAAAGTAGATATAATATTCGACTATAGTAACACACATATAAAATGTAAGGTTCCCGTGGTCCGTCCGCGTCGGGTTCTAGTAGATATAGTATTCGACTATAGTAACACACATATAAAATTGCATAGCGGAAGTCCAGTGGGACGATACCCTCAATATTTTACGCGATGTAGGCCGCGCACATTAATAACGACAAAAATCCCGGAATCCACCGCCGACACATTGTGATTAACTTGTAGCCTATTTTCAGTTTACAGGCCAGATCGAGTTTCATTGGTCTGTTGATGTTTTAAATAGAGCTAGATTAGCAAATTGTGTGTTGGCATGAATGGGCCAGCACAACTAGAGACCTCATGAGTACTACTTTGAATGTTAGATTTCAGGCTGTTTACTCAGCCCATTGACAAGAGCTAAAAGTAAAGTAACAAAAATGCCTGTATTTATTTAATTTAGGAATAATTACATTTTTCCAGGAGTTTTCAATGTTTTATTTAATTGCAACGATATTATAGTTGTTCAGCTAAACTCTTGGGTCAGGAGCTTTGAAGAAGGAATAGCATTGCAAAGGTGAATATTCTACAATATATTATGCTGTATTACAGTCGCAAGATGCATGCCTCTGAAAGTTGATTGTAACGAAAACTACGTTACCACGTGTTCACTTCCCTTACATCTAAGCAAATCGATGGGAATCAGACAAAGAACGAAACTACATTAAAATATTAGAATCAGAGTACAGCAGGGCGATTCGCGATTCCCGTTCGACACGGATTCGGAAACATTACCGTGCGGTCAGTGGTCAATAGGTGCGTCCACACAGAGCGAGCAGCCTAGCGAGGCATTCGCCGCGCGAAGCAGCTCGGTTAGTGTGGACGTGCCTCGCCCGAGGCATGCGCGCGCCACCGCGGGCGAGCGGCCGAGCGCCCGAGCCACCGAGTGTCGGTCTTTTGATTTGCTCAGTCGTTTGCAGGCAGCATCGCAATGATTCCGAGGCTGCCGCGCTCGTTCGTGAGGCGCGTCTACACAGAGGGAGTAGCCTCGCGAGACATTCGCCGCGTGAGGAGAATGCCTCGCGAGGCTGCTCGCTCTGTGTGGACCCGCCTAATACTAGCGCGGCGAGCGTTTATTGGATATGTTGCGCGATGAAGTTTCCGAATCTGAGTCGAATTACGCATTGTGAATCAGGGCCCTGATCACAGCAATGTTTTCAGGTCGTTCCTCTCGCACAAATCCTTGTATAAATCACTCACGGTTCGCGCTGCGCTGCCAACTTTGTCGACTCGTATCGGGCGAATGTTATACTCATGCGTTATGGTTTACTGTCGATTCATGCTGAGAATAACAGTTTTGCAAACTTTCTTTATCCTAAAATGTCGGTACACAGTTGAATAAGGGTGGGTTGCACGGTGCACTAGAGGCGTTGTTATAGTTAAGGTTAAGGTTATTGTCAAATATGGCGTCCATTATTGACTTTAACTAGAGATTTGACAGTTCATTAAATCATTTGACATTTTTTTATAGTTAAAGTAAGTTGGTGCAACCCACCCTAAGTATCCGATCATCAGAAAACAAATGCATAGGTCATGGCTAAAGCTGATTACCCAAGTTATTCGCTAACTGTATGTTAGGACTTAGGCAGGCTTGTGAAATGAACTAGGAATCAAGCAGTACTTAGGTCACAGGTTGTAAAAGATAGCCGCCATCATGTTGGAAACACAAGAGGAATAACATGTGTTATGCCTGCAGTGGTGAATTGAATTCCTGGTCACTAAAATCTTAACCCCCTTAAGTTTGTGTGGCTTTGACTTACTATCTACAGAAGCATGGGTCATGACTCATGACTCACGGCTCCAATTTTCTATCCTACTTGGTACTCAGGCTTCTTATTTTATATCAAGTATAACAAATAAGCCTAGAACGCCACAAAACACAGCTACATCAATTAAAACATTCCTCACAAATTGTATGGGACTCGCGCGCCGGGTTCTCTCGTGGAGAGCTACTACAGGCTGACAAAAGAAGCTAACGGGTTACTCCAACCGACCCATTTCACCGCAATTTACCGGCCTTTTAACCGTAGTTACTTAACATGAGCTGGTTAAAATATCATCGTCATCATCAGCCATAATAATATCATAAATGCGAAAGTGTGTCTGTTTGTACGCTGTTACCTCTTCACGCACTCAAGTCCTTGTTGACTACGGAAAAAAGATTACTAACCAGCTGATTTTTTGTATATTAATTGGTTAATCTATACTAATAGTTTGTTTGTTTGTTTTAACACGCTAATCTCAGGAATTACTGGTCCGATTTGGAAAATTCTTTCAGTGTTAGATAGCTCATTTATCGAGGAAGGCTATAGGCTATATTATCACGCTAAGACTAATAAGAGCGAAGAAACAGAGGAAAATGTGAAAAAACGGGGTTTTTTTTTTTGAAACGGCTTTAAATCTCCCGAACTACTGGAGCAATTTTTATGTTATTTGGCACAGATATAGAAAGGACCACGAGAATAATTAACTAATTTACGCGGGCGAAGCCGCGCGGAACGTCTAGTATTTATATAATTTAACAGTAGTATTGTCCTACAAATAGAACAATCCATATTTTAGGATCATCAAATCGAAATATTTTATCCTTGCTACCTCTGTTAGCTACCACTTTCGAGAATTTTCACAGAGGAAATTGTTGGGCGTCTTATCAAAATGAAGCTACTCACAGAAAATTAGCTTGATAGTAATCAAATGAAAAAAATGTTCTAGGGAACTTGTACTATAATATTTAAAAGAATTTAAGTGCCTCGGCAAAGATACAGTAAATGCACTTCACTTAATTTTTCAACGCTCTCATCTTTACAGATATTTCACAAAAAATCTGCTTTAAATCATAACTCATAAGTGATTCTTAGCGAAGCGTTGCCACATTATTAAACGCGAAATTGCCTTGGAAAATGTTTTGCTGGAAATGTCAGATATTATATGCTCAAAAATGCACCGTCCCCTTGGATTAGCTTCAAAAATATCACGAAAATTATTATGCTTTAAATTCTTCAGAAAACATTTAGCACAAAAATGTCTTTCGACAGGCCTCCGTGTATTATGTTAAAATGCTTCGCCTCATCAAATTACATCTGACATGCGGATACCGACAGCGAATAATATGGGGATTTCTCCCTCAATAAATGTCAGCTTGTCTTAGCGTAGGGAAAAACGATGATGTATATTATGTAAGATAGGGAACATAATAACATATAATCTGTACAAATATTGTAAATGATCTATATAATATGTAGATCATTTACAATATTTGTACAGACATACACACACTTTGATAGATATGTTATCTATATACATTATACAGGATGTAACAAAACTAAGTGATAATACTTTAGGGTGTGTATGGGTCCCCTGGAGTTCAATGTGGAAATAGCAGCGCTGAAAGAGCAAAAAATTTATTAACTTTGGGCAAACTTATGACGCGCGGGCGCTTGCCCATACAAGACAAAAAAAATTTTGCTCTTTCAGCGCTGATACTTTTATAGTGAACTCTATATAAGGAACACATACTTACACACCCTAAAGTATTATCACTTAGGGTGGGTTGCACCAACTTACTTTAACTATAAGTAACTGTAACTTTAGCTATAACTTTAACTAAGTATAACTACAGTGCAAAATGTCAAATCTTTGGTTAAGGACGCCATATTTAACGATAACCATAACCGCTCATACGTATTATATCGAATTTTTTACATGAAAATTTACTTTGGCTCACAGTTTTGTTATAACAAATATTTTTCCTGACGATTTTACGGATAATTCAATTTTTTATACTCTCAATCTCATTAACTGTGCTTTAATAAAAAAATAAACGTTCTGTCATCTGTCAAATTCTGTGGTCAAAGTTAAGGTTAAAGTTATATAGAGCAAAGCCTCCCCAAAATCACTCTGACATTGGCAACTCACTGAGGCCGCCATAATAAAAAGAAGAAGAAGAAGAAGTAAGTCTTAACTATAAGCATAACTTTCACCATAACTAACTATAACCACGCCTCTGGTGCAACCCACTCTTAGTTTTGTTACATCCTGTATAATATTATATTATAGATAACATATCTGTACAAATGTTATAAAATATGTAATAGTGTGTGTCTGTTACGTTCACGCTTAAACCGCTGCACCTATTGAAACGAAATTTGAAACAGTGTAAAGTGCGAGTCTCCGAAAAGGACATAGGAGAATTTTTATTAAGGAAAAATTTATACTAGGGCAGAGTCGAAGCGCATCGAAGCGAATTACCAAAACTGAACATTACAAATTCAACCTTAAGGCGAAGACATCTGCCAATTCGACATCTTTGTGCAGTTTTCTAGACGTATGTATTTCATTGATTGGCACAAAAAAATATATGTGATTTTTGATTATATTTGGAAAAGCTTGTCTAATTTAAATAATAAAATAATGTACTCCTACTGGATGAAAAAAAAAA
Organism: Cyaniris semiargus; assembly: GCA_905187585.1. Lineage (NCBI taxonomy): Eukaryota > Metazoa > Arthropoda > Insecta > Lepidoptera > Lycaenidae > Cyaniris > Cyaniris semiargus. The sequence goes on along the minus strand of LR994560.1, from coordinate 14,769,749 downwards.
TACCAAAGTCACATCTTTCAGGAACTTTAAACAGTTCTAACTAAAGTAATAATACAATCTATGCTTTAAAAATTTGTTTATTTGATACCTTTTACAAAAATCCAAAGATTGCCAGATTTAATTTTCGGTTCTGACATCTAGATTTCCCATAATATTTATTTTTTCCTCTAACAAACGAAAAATGTATCCACGCTACCGAGTGAACACTTCAAATCTCTGTTTCTCTGGCATGAAAATCGACAGTGGTGCGAGAGTGATGCGAGATCAAGGTCATTGGCAGTTGTCAGCGTCTTAACTCCAAAGCGTTAACGCACGTATTACTACTGATAATTTAAAAAGGTTCGCGCGTTCGCGCGCACTCGCTCGAATTCGCTTGACCAACGCTTTTTGGCGCGCCCGCATTCTCGCGCATCCATGCGCCCACAAGCGAATCTACGCGTCATCACTGTAGGCATTCTGGCGAATTCGCGCGCATTCGTTCTACTTGTTGGGAATTTAACGCTTCGATGCCCTTCGACGCGCTTCGACTCTGCGCTATTATAAATTGACCTTTAGAAAAAATGTACGGTTCCTGAGCTCATAAACGACTTCGGCTAACAAATAATCATTAAAACCTATGAAGTTATGATAATAATTTTGTGAGTGCATTCGTAAATTCTGAACAATGACATTGACGTCACATCTCGATATATCACGCGGGCGATGAGTGACGACTGATGAGTGACGGGAGACTGACGACATGACACGCGGACAGATGCGACCCACACGCCACGGCCGAGTCATCCGCGCGGCGCGCCGGGATGTCTGATGTGAGTGTGACCTACAGTACGTTTTAGGGTCAACGAATAAGAACCTAAAGATGCGACCTACAGTATGCTTTCAGGGACGTATTCTAAGACTATTATGATTTATGATGATGACAAATCAGCTCAAAGCTAAATCAGGGTCTGGTACTTGCTGAAGTCCTGTCCTGTTCCCGTTCGATTCGAATTCGAAAATTTACTGCGCGGTTATTAAGATCGGGCCCCTGTGGTCCATTGTAAACCTTCAAAGTCGGAAATAACTATACTCATCAATAGTAAACGTTTTAGTATATTATTTTCTACTTGACCCAATTTAGGTACAATCAAACTATTTTTACTCAAATATGCACTTCGCTTGTTCAACATTCTTCGCCACTTGAACGTTTTGTAACAAGCTCAGTTCCTCCCAATACATACATTCTGATAATATGTAATATGTATTATAAACTAGATGACGCCCGCAACTCCGTTACGCCAAAATTCGTTTATCGCGCGGGAACCGTAAATTTTTTCGGGATAAAAAGTATCCTATGAGTTACCACTTGACGACCTCTGTGGCTCAGTTGGTGGGCTGTTGGTAGCTCAAGCCGGGGGTCGCGGGTTCGAATCCCGCTGACGGAACAAAAAGTTTTTAAAACTTCCTGGGTCATGGATGTGTATTAAATATGTGTATCATATGATAAAAATCTTAAATATATATATAGTATAAAAGTATTAAATATATCTCCGTTGTCTGGTACCTGTAACACAAGTCCTTCAGGTACTTAGCACGGGGCCAGACTGACGTGGTGTGAAGCGTCCATAGATATTATTATTATTATTATTATTATGACCTTACCCGGGACTCAAGCATCTCCATGCCAAATTTCAGCAAAATCGGTTCAGCGGTTTAGGCGGAAAGAGGTAATAGACAGACAGATAGACATACAAACACACTTTCGCATTTATAATATTAGTATGTATATGGATACGAAAGTGTGTCTGTCTGTCGGCTACCTGTCGATTCAGCGTAAGTGGTTGTTACATGTTACCCCATTATGATAATAACGCTGAACCGATTCAGATGTAAATTGATATGACTGACTGTTCCTTACATTCACGTTCATTACCACAGATTGAAAAACACTGTTCTATGCAAACGAAGTCGCAGGCAATATTTAGTACATATAATAATGAACGAAATTTCAGGCACATAATATTTTGGCGAAACAGCCCCTACATACCTGCATATTGAGTAATAAGACACCTTGACACCGTCTCACGTTCATTGTCACAGACCGAGTGGCATCATTATAATTGGACGAAGCCAATAATTAAATTCAACAATATAATGTAATAAATATATATTATAATAGTATTCTGCATTTACAAAATATATATTACATATTTACATTAAATAACAGATTTCGTGGCCCAGTACAGTGCAGCCTTTTACAAACAAGAGAAAGAGTTATTAGATGTGTTTCTCTTATTTGGTACAGAGATCTACAATGTTATTATTTTAGATAACTGTACCAAAAAAATATTTGAACAGAACGCCATTGCTTTAATATTTTAATATATCTCTGTGTGTAGGACGTCGGTATGTAAAATTCAAAATCAAAAAATATCAACTTTAGAATTTTGGAAAACACAAACATGTTAATTGTTTTATTTTTTTATTTTATTAATTATTTATGAATTTATGAGTACTTATGAGCCCCTGAATGAAAAAATCAAAAAAGTAATCGATATCACCTTTAGACAACCAAAAATTGAGCATATTTTTTAATTTTTGTAAAATTTCGACAGTAAGAAATAATTGCTTGAGAGCTTCCCAAAATTTTATTTTTAAAATAATTTTTTTCGGTACTTAAAAAAAAATTGTTTATTATCACCTGTAGGCAATTCAGCGACAAACAATTCCCATTTTGTTAAATTTGAAAAATAATTTAGCTCGTGCAAATCCTTATCTGAAAATTTATTTTGTCTGTTGTCTGCTAAGTTCAGGGTCATTTACTTTGGACGAAATTTTATATCATCCTTATAAGTACAACAAACTTACCAATACTGTAGTAACACCGACATATTAACACCAAGAATACGATCCAAGATATCACTATAGGTCCCTCCTCCACTATCATTTCCATATTCGATCACATCACATATCACAAACAATCAAAGAACCCGGCAAAAAATACAACCCGGCAAAAACAAACATGTGGGTAGATGCTGGTACGTGACACTAATATGCCTGGCACTCGAAGCAAAGGTGACCTGACGATAATAAAAAAAAACTATTCTCGTCGTATTTTGCCAAATATTCACTCGGTGTTTACACAAAATAATATGTTTTGCTGTCCAATATCACTCTCAATATCGAACGACGCCTCGCACTAAATCGATTTTCAAAACGAATGACATTTGTTTTTTTAACACATTCACGACGAGGGACATTCGCGTTATGCCGACCGAAATTACTTTTTTTGTACTTTTTTTAATTTTTAAATTTGGAACAGATAACAGCACGCAGCGATCCCGTGTGGTAGACTGACCTGCGCCGGCCCATGTGTCGACGGCATTGCTCTTAAATGATAACGAAAATAAAACCCGCCTCCCAAGGAGTGTGCCTACACGAACAAAAACCCTATTCAGAAGTGTCAATAGCCCTTTACATTACCATCATAATAGACGCCGAATATTGAATCATCTGTAGGTCATAGGACGCATCGTATATTGACCTTTCTTATTAATAGTATATACATTTGTAAATGATAGGCGCTTTCTTATATTAAATCCTTTATTATACACAGATATTATGGCAAAAAGCGTGGCCAAATAAATTTACGTACTTCTGTATTTTATGGGGCCACTTTGACCTAATTTGACATGGACATTAATGGCGCAACATTCTCTTTGATGATTTTCGGGCAAAACCTAATAAGTAGTGGTATCAAAATATCCTGAATTTTAAAATATTTAGTCATAATATTGTGTTAAAAGTTTAAAACGTTTTTACAAACAATAAAAATTAAAATTAGATTTTTAATTTTAAATTGTTCTAACTATATTTACACTACCCATAATATTTACACTACCCATAATATATAATAACATTCATATTTTGCATATCAAATTCTGTCTGTTGCACTTTTTCATAATCACACAGCTAACTAGTGGGGCGAAAGGCCTGAAATTTTTTCCACAAGTTCAGTAGACTTATCTGATCCGAGCGAATATATTCGACCGATAAAATTACATTTTTCATCTTGTCTTTTTAATAATCTGAATCAGACAGATATTAATATTCTGTTGCATATTATAATTTCGATACTATTAATATTATTTAATGCATAGATACTATGATATTTAAATGTAATTGGATTTGTGTCGTGAAAATGGCATATAATTTGTTAAATAAACCACGACTCGACCAGAGAGGTATTATGTACTAGGGTACCTCACAAAACTTTTATTTCAAAAGTTAAAATAATTAAAATTTAAAATCAAGATTGCTTGAGCGGTTTAATGCAGAGGCAGACAAACAAACATACAATTTTGCATTTATAATTATTATAGAATGGACGTGTGCTGTGTATGATCCTGCAGTGCAGTCTGCGCTATTGTGACCCGACCCTTAAGGCGAGGCCAGTTCGAAAATACTGATTTTTAAGCTTCCAGTCTGAAGAAATTATGCGGAATTCTCTTACACCAAAATTGATGTAGACTCAAAAAGGAACAAAGTTACAAAATAACCGAACAGAATATTGAAAAATGGCATGGTAATTCTGTAAAAAAAACTTGAATATCACCATAAAAATACACTTCAAATTCGAACATCTCGTAATTTTCAATGACATTGAAATGTTTTTTTTTTTTTTTTTCAAAAAGGATAGCTTTTTTATATTTCTAACTAAATAACCGAATAGTTTTTTCATCAAGAACGCGGCGAGCGTTGTAACCGCCACTGTACAAGGCGCGCTGATATGAATGTTATTTTAATGGCCTTTACGTCGATATTCGTACTGACAGACATCGACCTGCTAATTTTAGGAACACCTTGCCTTAACCCCTGCATGAATCACAAGTCACAACGCTCAAGCTACGCAAGAGGACATTACCTAAATGTGTATTATATTTCGCGACTTCATTCTTAGCGATTTATGCTTACTTGTTGTATAGTGGCGCTCCCATGCGTCACCCTTGCACGTATTTTAGAGATATGTAAAAAAAAAATGTCACTGTCACTAAGTCACCTGTCATGATTCATGACTTTTCCGGCGCTTAGACTCGAGCTACTCATTCCGTGTTTTCGTGCCGAACCCTTCGCACGTTCGCAACTTACCTACGGTCAACGGTGTGGAGCTTTCAACATGGGGAAGAAGCGTTGGAGTCCGGATAACGGAGAAAATATTCGAAGAAAAATGGGACGACAAATCGATTCATCCTCGTCAGATATCAGACCAAGTAAGTGTTAACTCAGGGGGAATAGCTATAATTATACTTATTTTATATTATAATTTAATAATACCAAGGGATATATCAATAGATAACGCATAATTATAATTTTTTTCACGTAACGGTTTTCTGTTACGCAATAAAGATGTACCGTCGAAATTTATTTTTCATCTACCTACATATTTTAATGTAGAATAATTACGAATACGCAACTGCCAAGGTCGGGGATTTTGCTGTTCGAAAACAGACACGCAACTACCAACCTCAGGGTTTTTGCTGTCATATTTTGATGCAAATTACGAATACGCAACTGCCAAGGTCAGGGCTTTTGCTGTTCGAAAACAGACACGCAACTACCAACCTCAGGGTTTTTGCTGTCATATTTTGATGCAAATTACGAATACGCAACTGCCAAGGTCAGGGCTTTTGCTGTTCGAAAACAGACACGCAACTACCAACCTCAGGGTTTTTACTGTCATATTTTGATGTAAATTACGAATACGCAACGGCCAAGGTCGGGGCTTTTGCTGTTCGAAAACAAACACGCAACTAGCGAAATCGGGGGTTTTGCTGTTAAAGAATATATAATTTTTTTTTTTTACACCTACCTACATGTTTTCATGTACATTACGAATACTTTTATTATAAATTAACATACTAATATTATAAATGCGAAAGTGTGTCTGTCTGTCTGTCTGTTTGTTACCTCTTCAAGCTTAAGCCGCTGAACCGATTTAGATGAAATTTGGTATGAAGATACTTTGAATCCCGGGAAAGTACATAAGATATTTTTAATCCCGGAAAAATGTACGGTTTCCGCGCGATAAACGAGTTTTGGCACAACGGAGTTGCGGGCGTCATCTAGAACTATATTAAGTATGACGAAAAGTTTCTTTCTTCTCTTTGTACTGATGTCGTATATCAAGAAACAAAATACTCTTGTAATTTGGTGTGTTTATGTTGTGAGATCGTTGAACCTGTGTGTTGGTGTTTCGCGGAAACAATGACGCCAGACCCAATTACAGTTCAAACACACCGTAGAGGCGGAGAAAAATTAGACCGAACCTGATTCAGCTAATTCAATGTAACATTATACTGCTTCGATGCAGTCTCGGTGTGATACTACGAAATGGTTGTAGCAAGAAAATGACCAGTCCGTCAATCACACGGTTACACGAGTCACGATCGTCAGTCTGGATCAGAGTTCAGAGTCAGACTGATGGACTGAACTGATTCCAGACTGACCGTGTATAACCAAACATCAAACTGACACTTAAGTCTACTGAATAGACTTATTAGTGTCAGTTTGATGTTTGTTTGAATTAAATGAGAATTTTATTTTGCTACTATCTTGGGCTGGGGCTGAATTGAAGCTGTATTAATAAAACATTAAAATAGTAAAACTTTAGTGCACAATAATATCCAGTGGTTTCAAAAGGCTAAAATTTACAAAACCAAAGGGGTCAATTACAACAGACTTAAGACACAATATAAATAAATACAGTAGACTAACTCAACCGTATTAAATCAAAAACAGCGCAGAGTCATAACAACACTTCAAGTCAATTCATCTACAAATGAAAAAAGATATAAAACTTTTAAATACTGAAAACGTTTTGGCATTTCCCGGCGCTCTCGAAAGTCGAAACAAGCATGAAGCACTTAACGGCCCTTAACACATCACTTGGGGCCACAAAGGACGAGTGAAGTTTACCCTAAACGCCCTCAAAATGTTCTCAAGATCATCTGTCTACATTATATTATTTAGGTTACTCGAGAGGTATTTTGTTTTTGGGTCAGGGTGAAATTTTCGTATGGCAGGGGTTCCTTAAATGGTTGCCGTAGGCCTTATAGGCGCTAAATAAAATAATTCATGGTTAATTTAATATTACGCACTTGGTTAATTTCGTTGTTTTTAAGAAGTACATAATACGTCTCTGGTTTTTAATGTCATTTTTTAATAGGCATAAAATAAGAATTCAGCTCCGACAAGGACACAATTCCATGAAATTAAATTTGATTGGGGGTACCAATTTCTAAAAAATTCGGGAGCTACTGCTATGGTCGCCATTCGGAGTATTTTTCCTCGGAGTTTCTACCACGGTGATCCTCAAATGATTAACAAAAATGTCCTGTCAGAGGAAACAAGGTAAATACGTAACCCTCCCTCTTATAATCAACTTATCTGATAATAATTCCATGTCAAATTCTGATAAAGTTACAAACAAAATTGCTGCCGTCAAGAAACCTTGTTAACCAAGAAAATTCGATAAGGCCTACTTTTATATATTCTAATATATATATATATATATATATATATATATATATATATATATATATATATATATATATATATCATTACGTATTTAACTTTATTTTAATAAAGATTCGGACAAACATCAAACATTTTCTGTTTTAATTTTTTAAATGTCTCTGAGTGCGACTATACGCACATTATTTAGGCTGATGATACGTATTGCGTGCACACACGGGGGGCGTGCTAAACGATCGTAATTAGGCTATCTATAATTAACGCGTTTGATCACCGACTCAAATGTCGGTACTTGGACGATGAAATCACAAAATCCATATCCATACTAATACTTACTTACTTACTAATATTATAAATGCGAAAGTGTGTCTGTCTGTTACCTCTTCACGCCTAAACCGCTGAACCGATTTTGCTGCAATTTGGTATGGGGATACTTTGAGTCCCAGGAAAGGACATAGAATACTTTTTTTCCCGGAAAAACGTACGGTTCCCGCGCGATAAACGAATTTTGGCGCAACGAAGTTGCGGGCGTCATCTAGTAAATAATAAACAGTAGTATACAAGTTATATACCATAGGCCGCACACAACTTTAAGATCGTTCGGGAAAAACGCGACCGCGCCGCATTTTAAATAAATCGTTACATACTATTGCTTGTGAGTTGTGATGTCGCAGTGTAGCCGCCAAACCGCGAGTTCGAGCGGACACATATTATAAATCGAGCCTAATGCGAGGCTTATACCACGAGTAGTAGGTATGTATAATGTTTCCGTGACTTTTAAAGTTAAGAAACCATGAAAGGCATTAAACTATTTAAAATATTGTGGCTATCTTAGCATTTCTGTAATTACATAGCTTAAAGCACTCAAAGCAGTGTTTCCCAACCTGGGGTCCGCGGTCCCCAATTAGTATAATATGTATGGGGGTCCGCGGTGTCATCTCTGGACCAGACATAATCCGATTTTTTACTGTTTATTTTATCACACGAGTCCGTGAAAACTGTGCTTCATTTCCTAGGGGTCCATTGCTGAAAAAGGTTGGGAAACACTGGCATAAAGTATAAACCGCAGGATGTTACATAAATACGTTGCCATAGCAACGTCGGCGGCTCTCGTGGAATCCTTTGCGAGAAGTTATAAGGCTGCCTCGGGAAAATACCCGCGGGAAATTGTTCGAATTTCGAATTGTTTCCATTATTTGAGTAGCTAGCTTATTTTTTTATTCATAATAATTCTTATTTACGCCAAGCAATAGACATGGGTATGTAAATGTATAAATGGGAAAGTGTTCCCGTCTGAATGACTCTTCACACTTAAAACTGCTGAACTGGTTTTTTCATATTTTGATAACATGGAAAATGGATACACATACTTTGAGTCCGGAAAAAGAGAAATGTACGGTTCCCGCACGATAGTCAAATTACAGAGCAGGTCTTTATTTAAGTAAAGTTTGAGTGATTACCTACTGCTCAGTCTATCAGTTATTATTTGTAAAGAAACTTGCTGTATCAATATGTAGATTGTTTATATCAAGAATACAAGTCAGCACAAATATAATTGCCAATACACGTGGAAAAGTCATTGAATTTCCACTCCTGTGACACGTCTTGTTGTGTCAAATTATAACGTTTTTCTATAGAGTTAGGCCGGTGTATATTCAGAAGCTTGGCTCCACATTAGATCTGATGTCTTTTTCACAGGGCAAACCTTTTGTGGTCGTCGAGGTAACATTGTACATGAAATGTTTTTGGTGGGATTTTAAAATTTATGAGTGTAACTGAAGTGGAAGAGAATAATTTAAAAATCAAAAGCACAGCTTTTTAATAGGTAAACTTTTTTATTTATGTTATCAGCTACACATTCCTTTTTGTCTTTTCAATTATTTTCATCCACTCGGAAATCGGAGGATTGCATGATTTTTACGCTCTAGGCACTCCACTATGTCGCGGTTTTACAGAACGCCAATCCTTTAAGAGGGAACGCTAACACTGTTTTTCCATACAAACGTATTCCCCAATTTACTCACTGGACAATGCGTCTAGACAAATTATTTTTAATACAATATTGGGATCTGTTAAAGCTATGCCTCTACGTTCGATTTTTTTTTAAATTTACTAATAAATAAAAAATATGACCCTTCCATAGAGATATAATGTACTACGTACTAGAGGCGCCAAAAAACATGTCACACTTGAGGCATGAGCGGGGTGAGAGGCGGGGCGGTGATGGCTATAGATCAGTACCGCAGAAGTGACAAAGTTTTGTGCCTACACTCGAATGAACGCAGACTCTATTTGAATAACAAGATAAAAAAAAAACAAAGATTTTTACCAAACATTATTAAAAGCTTTTATTTAACTTGCTCTGTATATTATTATGTACATATTATTAAATATATTAGTACATATTATTATGTAAGTTCAGGTGGAATTTTTGAACTCAATTTCGAAGTATGTATATTGTATGTACATATAATATTTTAACCGATTGAGCTGAAATTTTGTATTGAGCTGAAATTTTGTATTTTGTTTGGTTTGAATGACAATGCACGATACAGTACACGATACGACAAGATAGCGGAATAGTTATTTTCTATGCCGTCCTATAATAACAGTATGGATATTAAATGAAAGAACTTTTTGAGAATAACTCGAAAACGAATGTAATGTCATTCTACATCCAATATGGCGGCTCATCTAAGATAGGGGAATACAAAGTTTCGTTTATTTCTGCATGACTAAAGAATTGGATTTCAGTTAAAGATAGTTAAGTGAAATCCAACTTTTAAGTCATGGAGAAATAAATGAAATAATAATATAACAAGTCGCTAAATATAGACACGGTTTTTTCAATAATCAACATCAAGTACGATTTCTCAAGAACATAGAAGTTAATTAGATTTTTTATATAAAATACGAGCAAACGGGTCACCTGATGGAAAGCAACAACCGTCGCCCATGGGCACTCGTAACGTCAGAAGAGCTGCAGATGCGTGGGAATATGCCTTCTTCTTAAAATGCTTCTGGCGATAGTTCGTTCCACAATTTTGCAGTGCGCGGAAGAAAGTTACACGAAAAATGCACGGTGGAAGACCGCCACTTATCAAGGTGATGGGATGGTCCTCAGAGCACTCCCCGTGATACAACTGATAGAGGATGCAGAGCGAAGCTACATCTCGGCACAATTCCAAGAGGTCCAGCCTGTTTAAAACACTGTGACGATCAACAATTCGAGCGGCCCTTCGTTCAAATTCAATACTCGTACATAATACACAATAGCACTTATTAGGCAGCGTACATCGTTGGATACGATCCAGAGGGAGTAGTTGGTATTTTGGCGCACCATAATATGAGGCCGAACCTGCGCCTTACAGAGTTGTAGGCGTTGGTCCGGACTGAAATACTGTCTCGCTCTATTAAGAACATCAAGATTCTTCGAGGCTAACTTGGCCTTACTTTTAAGTAGTGAACGCACAGACTTGTGTCTTGACGATGATAATGATTAATCTAATGTACAATTAGCATATGCCTTCAATTCTTAAAATAACGTAGAAACCCCCAAACATGTGTCTATAAGGAGGCCGGAGATATGTTCACCACCTTCAAACCTTGGTATATTTTGGTGCAAAATCTGACTTTTTGGTATGATTTACATGGAATACTTAATTATTTATCCAAAATCACTATAAGTTTCCATTTGAAATACTTCAGAATTCAGATTATGAATCAAAATCACAATATCATCCAGATAAATGGGGTTTTAGTATAAATAGCGAGGAATTCCCTCGATTACTTATGGATCCCATTATCAAGTCACCTTTTTTATGAACATGGTACCAAATTCGGATTAAACCCGATACAATAGCGAAAAAATCTTGAAAATCGGTCCACAAATGGCGAAGTGATCGTTGAACATACAAAATATATAACCTCCTCCTTTTTGGAAGTCAGTTAAAAAACATCATCATCATCATCACTCTACTCTGTAGGCATCACTCCGAAGAAACACTCCGCAAATTGCCGAGAATAGAATATGACGTAGCCTCAAAATTCCGAAAATTTCAAAGGTCGAGTTAACTCTGTACCTGGCGGCCATACTATAAGTATAGCCGCCAGGTACAGAGTTAACAGAGTTAACTCGACCAGTTTTGGAGCTACAATCCCCCAGTTTTCGAGCTACAAACGGTCGAGTTAACTCCGTACCAAGGATTTCGAAAATCGGACCACAAACGGCTGAGTAATCGTTGAACATACAAAAAATGATAAAAATAAACATATATACAGCCAAACGTATTACCTCCTTTTTTGGAAGTCGATCAAAAACCAAAATATTACATACCAAAATTTTGCAAAACCGTTACAGCGGCTTGGGCGTGAAGAGGTAACAGACACAGAGAGAGACAGACAGATAGACGGACGGTCAGACAGACGGACAGACAGACAGATGGACGGACAGACCGACAGACGGACGGATAGACAGACACACTTTCGCATTTATAATAATTATATTATAATAAGTATGGATCCAAAGTCCACTACATACTTACCTTATTTAAATTACTTAAATATTTATAAATACAATTATAATGTACGCATGTATAATGTACACGTAATACCGTATTTATATTACCAAAATACAAACTCGTCTACGTGAATACTTCATTCATCGTCGTCTCATCATAGATATCTGTATTCTGCCTACATTCCCCTCTGAATCTGCTACTCTATGACAATGCGAAATGGCGCGCGTCTTCGCCTAGTAATTTAATGTTCGTATTTTAATTGAAAATAATTAAATAAGAATACTAACCGATGAAATGTTATTCCGTCGCAATTGGAAGTGTTTTTGGAATTATTTTTACAGTATCTTAAGACACACCAAGGCATTTTTGTGACTTTTATTTTGTTTTTTTATAAATGTCATACGTCTAGTGCGCAGAAGAGTTTGCGGCCGACTAAGTGCGCTGCGGCTATATAGATTCTGTTGAATGTGACTAAGCATTGCGTTGCGGTGTCAAATCTAGTACGTAGTACTTATATGTCAGTGGACCCTTCAAAAATCGCAAAAAATGAATGCCCCGTACCCCGCCAATCCACCGACCATAAAACAAAATTGAAAGATCTTTAAGATAAAATTAAAACGTAGAGGCATAGACTCACTCTTCCTGAAGATATTTAAAATAATAATAATTAGATAGGCTCTATTTTGAAGGAGGAATCAGAGGACTAGGGTTACCTGGATTTACTGTATCTGTCTCTATCACAATACACGTGCCGGCGCAGGGTGAAGCGTGATGGCAATAGTTTCTCCGTTTAAATTCTACTGCACCCGCGTTCCCTCTTAAGCGCCTAACAAGAAAATCGCTGCAACACAGTCGCTCGTGTAAACGCACTTTATAGTCCAGGATCCCGATTCTCGTTTAATTACTGGCTCTTGTAAACGCAATATAGTCCGGGGGGTCAAGTCAACCAAAACGATTTCTTTATCGCTTCTTTAAAGAATCGCCGATTAGAAATGTATGGAATTGACATTAACTAGTCGATATTCTGAAGTCGACGTTTGACTCAGGTCATGTCAATCCCATACATTTTGATCGGCGATTCTATACAGAAGCGATAAAGAAAACGTGTTGTCTTAGCCCCAAGGATCTCTCCGGCGAAACAATTACTAACCCGGGTTGTTTATGTCCGTCTGTTTGTTCATAAACAACATATGAGGAAAACTGTTATGATAACAAACAAATTTACGATCGGACAAAGGTCTCGAAGTACATTGTTCTGGTCGAATTATACTGTCTGTTTATATCTTCTTACTATCAAAAGGTATATTATAAATACTTATTATGTAAGTATATTAACCAGTTTTTATTATAGCGCCAGCTTCAGCGCCAGGCATTTAATTATTTTGATGCTTTTTTAAATTGTAATTGAAACTCTAGTCTAGATAAAAACATTGCTTAAAGGACTCCTTTTTTCAATAGGAGTATTTTTAATACATTTGAGACAAACTGACAGATTTATTGATAAAATCTGACAGTATTTCTATTATTCTGCTTCTACTTCTTTTGCTTAGCCTAATTAGGAAATCTAATGCTAATAAATTAACAAAAACCAATAAATATATTCGATTTTCTACATAATATTAACGTGCAACATTGATGTATCAGCAGCAATGAATGTTATGTAATCGCATGTTTCGCTTTCACTGCAACATCCATCACAGCATCGACGTTAAATATTTTTAATTGAAAGTAATTTGGAACACGTGAGTTTTTCATTATGGAATGGCATGTGGAAACACGACTAACTAGAAAATGGTTTAAATAACTTTAACTGTTATTACTTTTTAAGTAATTCGCAGCAGTGGAAATCCACTTCTACGAATTATTATTTAGTTGTGAAATTATACGACTTAGCGAGCACGATAGCATAATACTTAAGTCGAAGTAGGTATTTACTTAAGTATGTAACTTTTGAGCAAATAAAATGAAAATAGTTATATATTATTTTATATTTCAATGGACAACGCTTTCTAAAATCCCTGTTCTGAGAGAAAGAATGTAGTCCGAGATTTTTTGTCTCGTCTTGTCTAGGGAGGTAGCCCTAGTAAGAGTTTATTTCTACGGAAGAATAGACATTATTTTTATAAATAAAGGTAAGTTTAATTATAAAGGCTTGTACTCACCATCGGCGTCTGTCGCAGCGGGCGCGCGGGCGACGCGCGACGGGCCGCGGCGGCATGGCGGCGTACACTCCGGTGCTTTCACACGCTGAAAATATACAACATTGGTTACTAGTGTACTAATTGAACAGCAATGATCAGCATGAGTTGAAAGACTTGAGAATACATTCTCAGTAGAATATTGATATAGGTTGGCGTATAACTTTCAGATGGCAAAACTGAAGAAGGCAATAGGCGCATGTGTCATCTGGCTATTTCTCCAAACTGCAAAATTTAGTTGTCCGGACGTATAAACTACCCGCAGAGTTACATATTTTGACCTTTGTATTTTTTTTATAGTAATATAAGGTGTGATCTAACTGGGCCACTTAGGTTCTTTAGAATAACTTAATTGTAAATATAATTAAAATAAATTTAAAGGTCGAAAAATTGATTCCCTGGACATGTCCTGTCCCCAGAATTCACTATAAATTCCCAAAAAAATCCCACAAATACGATGAAATTCTAATTTCAAAGTAATTAAATCGTTAGAGTATAAACAAAATATTTATAAAAAAGTTGTACATAAACATACATATCGTTATATAAATAGAAAAAGTCAATTAAATATTTGTCCTGGCGCACATAGTGATTCCCTAGACGCTTCAGTTGGAGGCTTGTACCTCCCTAGTTATAAGTAGCACGTGGTTGCAGGTGCGCAGGGGTGGGAAGTTCGGTAGCCCTCTAAGCATCATGGATGGCTGTCACACAATTTGTTGCTCCGTTTCCGAGTTACGGAGGAAAATATGTGATTCCCTCACCCTTGGTTCCTTATACAATTGATTCCCTATTCGCTAATTACAATGTCATTTCCAAAGTTAAGTTTGCTTAGACACGATGTAAACGACGATAATGAGTATGGTTTTTAGTTAGTCTATTTATTATTTAACCTATATGCACAGTTTTTGTACACCTCAGGAAAAACTATCTTTTTATTGATTCCCTGTACATAAATTATGATGATTCCCTAGGTATTTTAAGTAGGGAATCAAAATCTTTTACATTTATTTATGTAATTGGTGCATATCTTTTCATTTTTATTAAAATAAATTACATTATCTTCATATTCTGATACAAGTAAGTAACACCAATAAGTAAAATATGTAAAAATTTTTTTATTAAAATCCAATTTTTAAAAAAAAAAACAATTTTTAATTGATTGTATTTGGTTTTAACGAACAAGTTTGGCCTGTACTCAATTTTATACATGTTTATATTTAAATTGAACATGTTTATTTACCTGAATTTTTTTTCTATTAGCTATGTTGATTCCCTAGGTTAGAAAAATTTAAATTAAAATATCTTCTAAAACTGTGAAGTGAAAAAGGGCCCAAATAGATAATTATTTTTATAATTCACAAAAGAATAATATGTGATTACTGATTTCAAAAAATATGCAGAAATAAAAATGTGCTAGGGAATCAACTAAATAATCCAAATCCGGAGAAATGCCCATCTACGTAATACGAATAACGTACAATACATGCCATCGTCTAATCACGATCAACCAATGAGGGTGTTTGATATGACGTCAATATCTGTTATAACGACATCTAAGGGACTACTCATATTTAGTCGTAAAAACCGATAGTTGTAACAACCAGTGACAGGTATTAAAAGAAAAAATAATACATAATAATATTATGTATATTCATGTAGGAAATTAAACCACATTTTGTTTACTTCAATACAAACGTAATAATATATAAAAGAACAATATTATATTTCCATCATTTTTGTATGCATAAAACCTGTAATTTTAGTTTGTTTAGAACACTTCTGTCGTGCATACACATTTTGTAATTCACGTTGGATTTTAATCAGCGTATCGTCACAATTCCCCTGCATGTGGAACTGTTTATTAAAAAGAACAATATTTCGTAATACACTAACAGCATTTAGACCGTCAATCAAAGTTGGCACTGTAAATAATTTTTCTTCCAAATCTTCCTGTTCATTTTCATTTTCCTCTTGAACTTCACGGCATGCATGTGCTTTGTTTCTAAGAATTACAAAAGACCATAAACTTTGTTTACTTTTACGATAATAGCCATTGACCATTAGTGATTATACTGTGCCAGATGTGGATACTGTTACCTACCTATTCAAAGTGTTTACAATACAGCTGAGCCGGTCGTTCTACAGGTATGATTCTCCAAAAACATTAACCAAATATGGTCGCTTAATGCGGTATGTCGTAGTAAATAATGTCGTAAAAACCAATGTTTTTGATATGGCGGTCATATAGCATTCAGCTAGGACCTTTGATTTTGGTCAATTTAACCGGTATGTTGTTCTAAACGATGTCGCCATAAACGGTTTTGACTGTATATTTGCCACCAGGTGCCGCTATGTAGCCTTAGGGTCTATCGTGTCAAACTGCTTAAGAGCTGAGAGGCAGCCTCATATGTCGCGATATAGCTGTCATTTGTCATGATAATATGCCTATTTGACACGATAGACCCTAAAGCTACATAGCGGCACCTGGTGACAAACGGAATATATATATATATATATATATATATATATATATATATATATATATATACAGACCAGCCAGGGAATAGAGAACTTATGGAGTGGCACCCAACAATATTTTGGGCACGCCAATAAACTCTCTTGGTTTAATTTACCATTCAATAAATATTTGCTTTACTTTTATACTTATTTTCTATTTCACATGATGAAATGTACACAACACTTTAATAAAGCTCTCTTGTCCCTCGATTAATACTGAGAACGTATTTATTTACTGTGAGCAAAAATATAACGTTGAGTGGTTTAATTAAGTATTCCCTTGGCACATGTAACATTGACCCCCTACTAACACGACTTATGTTGGGCTTACATAATAATACACTTTTTATATGGTTGCGGAAATATTAAAGTAAACTACCTCTAGTTGTCTAATTGCCGTACTCAGGGACGAATATTAAGTAGGTACTTAATTGCAATTAAATGAAAATTTTGACATAAACCCCATCAATTATTATCTGTCCAAATATTCACTTAATTACAATTAGGTACTTAATTAATATTCGTCTGAGTGCGGCAATTTGACCTCGTTCACTGTAGAATTTGTTTTTTCGAGTATTTTTTCGTATATTATGTTTTCGATCACAAAAGTTATCCTGCTATATCCTTTACCGGGTCTCAGAGTATCAACATAACCATCAAAATCGGTGCAGCAATAACTTTCTTATTATTTAGATGGTAGATAACGGATTTTTTTTAAACTTCGCTAAACTTTATCTACTCTTGTAAAGTTTAAATGAGTCATCAATATAAAATCGCTTACTATTAGATGATACGTCTGTTATTTCAACTTACCGGTTTAACCCTAGTCTCCTTGAAGTAAATGCGCATGGTCACTCACATTCGCCTCACAAACTTTATGTTACACATAAAACTTTGAGCACTTGTGATTCCCCGGGTGCTAAATTGTCCGTATCCAATCGTCTAACCTTTTAAATCGACACGAGTCTAGAATCTAGAAATGTTGGTAGGTGTTTGTTTTCGTTGAGTTGAGTAAATTACTTTCCATTATTCTGAAGACCATCATTTTATGTTTTAAAGGTATTAAAGCATCTTGGCTGAGAAACCTCCGAAAGTAGATAGACATTAAATATGTAGAAGAACTAAAAATTGTTTTGGACAAAGTAAAGTTTAATTGCTGGACTTCAATGATTGAAGAAAATTACTTAAAGAAGTTTTAAAGAGCCTCTATTTTTACCACGATTTCTCAAAACCGAGTACGATCTTAAACGGCGATTATACAAGGATTAGCAAATGCACCCATTAGTAGAAGTCAGACCATCATTATAGAATAAAAACTGAAAATTCCTATACCTCAAGCTCAAAGTACTGCCCAGACTTCATAAATGAGGATTGTACACGGGAGCAAAACTGTACTAAAGTTTTGATATTTACCAGCTCTAGCCAGGCGCGATCCGAAGGGGAGGGGGGGGGGGGGGGGTTACAGTGGACATGACCCCCCCAAAATCTAAGGTCAAATTGAAAAATCACAAAATTTTACCAAATAATAAAAGGACATTTTTAGTATAGTGAGTGACCCCCTCCAAAAATTCAGGCTGCGACCGCGCCTGGCTCTAGCTCTATTTCCAATCATAACAAGATTATTTCGCATGGTTAGAATAATCATTAAGTAGTATCATAGCATCTTATATCGAGTCACTGACACTACAAGCTGAAACTCAGTCGAGTGTAGAAACCAACTTGAGCTTTACTTTACTATTAAATTGCGTAGAGATTAAATTGTCTTAGGGCGAAAATTAGTAATGTGCAATGAATATTATGACTTATTTTATAATATTATGAAATGATGAGCCTTGATCTTGGAGATAAATATCATAGAAAATGTTGCCAAATCTCATATGAAGGACAGAGAAGAAAATTTGCAAGAGTTTCCGTGACTTTTCCACTTTTCCAATAAGAAAGACGCCTCCTCAAAGCCTAACAGACAAAGAAAGGGCGTTCGGTATGGAACCCCTTCTTCTTTGTAACAGTATACAAAGAATATTTTAAAAACTATGAACCAATCTCAACAAAAATCTACTGCCTACAAGCCAGGAGTAAGGGACGTTGTGCAACATTGCAACAGCTAAATATGAAATATCTGACGTCCTTCAACTAAAATGTCTAGATAGGTACAGCCCACTCGGACAACTTGTCACTGGTTGTAGGCCTGTAGGGTTACCAAGTTAAGGACAAAACACTGGACAAACTAGCAAGTGACCGAGAAATTGGCTGAAAAGCTGAACAGTTAGAAATGCGGAAAAATATTATGATAAACCAGTAAGTATTTAAAAATCTGTTCAAGCTATACACACCAAAAACCTGTCCGTCATTATCCGAATGCTTGGCAACCTAAGCTATCTAGTGCAGGCTATGATATGGATAGCTCAGACATTCTCGAGACAAACTGTTGCAATTCCAGATATCGATTACCAATGCTCTTGTTCCTAGATGGAGGAAATGAGATGTTATTTGGTGAATAATTACTTTAGTTTTTATGTTGGAATTGGAACCTTAGGACTATACTAACTGGAAACAAGCATACAACTTTTAAACACAGATTACTCTGTTTTGAAGCAGTTAATGGATTGCAAAATGTAAGCCCGACCTGATTATTATTAACTCATATTGTCGTATTGTTGGCATTAAAAAGGGAAAGCATTTAAGGAAGCTAATCTTAATAAGATTCCATGTTTTCATTTGATTTATCCATCGCAAATGAGTGACCACGCTTAAAAGATCATGCTAAGCTTTGGCACTACCTAGACTTGCACAAAAAGCGTCAAAAAAGGCCAGTAGACTTTGGAGTCTACTGACCTTTTTTGTCGCTAAGTGCCTGTCCAGATGAGGCGTTTTACGCGCGAAGTCCATACGCGCGTTTCAATTTCTATTGCATCCAGATACCGCGTTTTACGCGCGTTTTTACGCTACAAACATGGACTCGAAGTTATCAATTTCCAATAAAATACATCCATTCGCAACTGACTCCCGCGACTACTACGGACTACCGCGCGGGTGCTATGCTGCAATAGCACCCAAGTATCTCGACTCGCGCGTTTTACGGGCGAGTCGATCATTCAGCGTCATTGTTAGCGTTTTACGCGCGAGTTAGAAAACGCGCGTAGGCATCTGGACGAGATATTATATGTAGCTCTAGTATCTCGGGTACGCGCGTAAAACGCCTGTTGAGGCCTATATATATGAGGATATTAGAGGCTCTAAGTCAGCAAGCAGCAAGTGGGCGATAACGCCCCCTTGTGGGCGCTGAAGGCCTAAAGGGGGGCGTTGTGAGACCCATAAAAAAATGGGGCGTTGTGAGACCCATAAAAAAATGGGGCGTTGTGTAGAGGCTTGGGGGGGTGATTTGTAATTTCATTTCATCTGGATGCATTTTAAGTTAAATGCATCTATTCTCTCACATTAGTTTTAATTTTTGGCTAGCAAGTTTTGGAGGCGACTTCTTAGAATAAAATATTTTGTTAAACAAAAATCCCGGATTTCCGGAATTGGACAAAATTCGGAAATGCAAATTAAGTCGGTGATAATGGTAAAAATATGGTTTGAAATAGCTAATTTAGCATTTTGTATTTATTGGTATAAAATTTGCGGCAAAAAGGGTTAATTTGAGTAAAAATAAGAAAGTAGGTGAAACAAAAGGAGGCGCTAAAAATAATTCGTTCTCAAAGTGAGCAGTAGACAAAATAAGTTTGGGAACCACTGCTCTAAGTGGACTGTTCGATTGTTTTGGAACAACTGCTCTATCATATCTCTCAGTTCATACCTAGTTAGTGCATCATTAGGAAACCCCATAAGAGGCAACGAGCCAGAACAATCACCTGATCTACGACAATGGCTGATGGGAACTGATATTAATGATCCATTGTCCGTCTGCCCTGACCCGATAACACATATCGCGGATCAACGAACTCGCGATCGATACTGCAAATATGTAGGGAAAATCGATTTTTCTACGCAAACTTGGAGTGATGACTAGGCAGTAGGCACTGTTTGCTAACAATATTGAAACTAATGATCATCACCAGTCAAAAATCTAGGAAGAGGCCTCAGAACCCTCGATTTATAAAAGGTCCTTTAAATATCTTGTATCAGGAAGTGATTTATGGAGACGTAAGACCATTTTGCACTTTTGATTATTATATCCATTATATACTATTAAAACCTTGAAATTTATTTCTGCAAAGAAAAGAAATGGACAAATATCATGGCCAATCATAAAACTATTTGTTACAAAACTAGTTCTTACGAACTACTTGATCATAATGACTTCAAATCGACCTTCTATTGTACGATCTAGGACCAATAATAGCCTAAATACGTGTCCTTTGTAGAGGACTACGCCAATAAGTAAGCTCACCTCACTCATTTTGATTTAATTTGTGGCATTGTTCTCAGTATGTACTGTGTAGGTATTAATGAATTATGACTGTCCAGGCAATTTAGCCAAAACTTTTTCGTTATCGCTTCTTTATAGAATCGCCGATCAAAATGTATGGAATTGACAATAAGCGTTCGATAATATGAAGTTGACGTTCGACTAGTGTAATGTCAATTCCATACATTTTGATCGGTGATTCTATAAAGAAGCGATAAAGAAAACGTCACGGCTCTGGCATCCTTAAGACTAGAGATTAGAACTTACTTTATGCACAGATATAATACCGGAGATTCCGGGGGAGGCTCCCGAACGAAGCGCGCATCACGTCGCCGAAAGAGACTTTACATGATAAAGTGTAGTGTGATTGTGTGTGTGAATGTGTAAATAATATATATTAGGATAAAATTGTTCGGCGTGCATCCGTTGCGCGTTGTCTGATTGCCATAACACAAGTTTTTACTTAGCATGGGATTAGACGACGTGATGTACGCTACCTAGCTTTTATACTATTGTATATTATTGTATGCTTAATAAAGAATTTGATTTTAAATCGAAAGCCTGAAGTGCTGTCTGTCCCACAAAACATCATAGGCAGAAAGAAACCTATAAATAAACGTAAAAGAGAAAAAAAGTATATATTTTTCTTAAAGTTTTTATTTTATTATTTTATTTAAAAACTTTAGGCACATAAAGGTACAAAGGTGGACCTTATGGTATCTACCAGTAAACCTTTGGGCGATTTTCTAAGGTTTTCCCGAATCCAAACTTAAATTACCATGTGCCGTTAGCCGTACCGGCGGATAAATTGCTACTGCATTTGCTTAAACAAATCATATTCTGAGCTTAAGACAACCAAAACGCTGTCAATTTTGCCTGAATCGAGCCATATCTATTTCATTCTTAAGCCCATATCTCCCCATCAGTTCGCGTGTCTGCCATATATGGGCACAAGCGAACGAGCACCTGGCCATGAAACACTTAGATTTAGATCCATACAAATATAATTATGATAATCGTAAAGAATTCTCCGCGTCCGCGAATAAATAAGTAGGAAATAGCATCGGCAAGTTACATGCGATAATTTAATTATCACAAACTGTGACATTATAATTATGACGAACAATAAAAAGATAGTAAAATACAGTGATATTTGAAACTTAATAAAATAACAATATAGCAGAAATCAAATTAACAACCCAAAACGACTACCATGTAACAAGACTAGAAAAATACATTTTCGGATATATTATTTTGAATCCTAAGTTTAGTAACGTTACAATATTATATTGAGTAACTGCTAAGCCAATCAATTCGTCATTACACAAACATAACTGCACATTAGCGATGCATTAACGATGCACTCTCTAATATGAATGACATCATGAATGAAAATGAACACAAAAACAAAACACCACACCAAACCAGCAGTTCCAACCTCATTTGATACCAAAAGCAACCGTTCGTTGACAACGGTAAGAACAATAACAAAACCCAACAACAGCAACACAACAACAACAAACAAAACACAACAAACAATAACCGATTTAGTCGTTTAGCACACTCGGGACATGCGCGGCGCGCGTCGGATTCGCAACTGGCGCAAGACTCTTTCACTTTACGATTGTACGTTACTCAATGGAACTAATCCGTAAGGCCGGTAAAGACACGACTTAATTACTAAACTGTTTTATTCAATAACGTGACTAATAGGCATTTGAAGACTTCATCAACTTTTACTTATATAAAGCATACCAAATATAAAGTATTGACAAAGTTTAATAAACAACAAAGTAAGGTGGATTTTTCATTAATGTGTTTAACTTGGTAAAGGAATGCTCCCACAAGCGCTATCGATACGACTCTACAATGCACTCTGAGATTGAATATCTTCTAGTCTCGAACTGTCTCAAAGATACCTAGTACCTACCCTAACCTAAAAGTAGGTAAAACTTAAAAGACAGATATGTAAAGGTACAACTCCTGTTAACTCGCAATTATATTTGCTGACTAATACGAATTTTCCGTTAAAGAAATACCTACGCCTTAACAAACACCTTAAAGTTACTCTGCATTTTTAGTCCTATGTTTTTGTCTGCCTTAATCCTATTTTGTCACTTTAAACTTGAAACCTCCAAAAATCCATAGCAAATAGGGTTTCGTTTTAGTACCGCTAGTTTTTGATAATTTTTGTATAGTGAATGCACATTTATAACGTGTTTTACACTACTAACAACATCATCTCAGTTACGTTCAAAGGAATTTGAACGAAAATTTCCTTTATACTTCTCCGAATACAATTTTTTTAGTTGATCGACTATTACTCAATAACTTATGAAGTCTTCTTAGCCGTGATAGTTTTCCTTTTAAATACAGCATATTTCCTACCCTCGTGAATATTTTCACATTTCCAGAAGCAAGTCAAGCAACCGTTTAGCTGGTAGAAGGGACTCTGGACTCTAACGATTTTTTCCACTTTAAAACTTCATATTTCACAAATGGATCCCTTAGGGTCAATTTGTATTAGAGCAGAGTCAAAGCGCATCGGAGCGAATTATCAAAACTGAACATAACAAATTCAACCTTAAATCCAAAGCATTAACATATATTACTTCTGAGAATTTAAAAAAGGCGCGCGCGTTCGCGCGCGCTCCAGCGAATCCGCTCGACCGACGCTTTTTGGTGCGCGCGCATCCACGCGCCCACAAGCGAATCTACGCGTCATCACTGTAGGCACTCTGGCAAATCCGCGCGCATTCGTTCGACTTGTTGCGAATTTGACGCTTCGACGCGCTTCACTGCGTTTTGAATCTGCGCTAGTATTTAAATTGACCCTAAGGGTCAATTTATACTAGCGCAGAGTCGAAAAAAACATTATGAGTATTCAAAGACCATTTTCCGATTAAGGGTCAATTTATACTAGCGCAGAGTCGAAGCGCAGCGAAGCGCGTCGAAGCGCCAAATTCGCAACAAGTCGAACGAATGTGCGCGTATTCGCCAGAGTGCCTACAGTGATGACGCGTAGATTCGCTTGTGGGCGCGTGGATTTGCGCGAATGCGCGCGCACCAAAAAGCGTCGGTCGAGCGGATTCGCGGGAGTGCGCGCGAACGCGCGCGCCTTTTTAAATTCTCAGAAGTAATATGTGCGTTAATGCTTTAGATTTAAGGTTGAATTTGTTATGTTCAGTTTTGATAATTCGCTTCGATGCGCTTCGACTCTGCGCCAGTATAAATTGACCCTTATCGGAAAATGGTATTTGAATACTCATAATGTATTAAAAAAACCTATCCAACGAATATTATTTTTTATTCGTTGGATAGGTGCACCCCACCGTGTGGGGTGGACGAGGAAAAAATAAATCACCCCCGCTTGATGTGTATTGGTAGATACAATATATTTTTTTAAGATTCTACATACCATTTTGTCGGCGTCATTAAGATGTACATTCATGCCGAATTACAGTTACAAAACCGCGGACAGACAGACGGACAGACAGACAGACGGACGGACAGACCGAAACTATAAGGGTTCCTTGTTGACTACGGAACCCTAAAAAGCGTCTTGTTATGGATTTTGCTACAGACGAAACTACGAAATGATCTAGCTGAAACACTAGTACAATCGGTACGTCCATTAGCATGCATATACCTGGAAACGATCGATGGACGATGATCAATCATCGTAAATCATCGTCGTGTGACACGATACAAATGAGAACGCAACAGACCGTTCAGTCCGTACACGTGACGTTTCCACTGATCTCACAGGCATACCATACGACAGTTTCCTTCATCATCAATCAGTTATATCCCAGAAGATCGCCGGTTTCGGTGACGGTGGCTGGTTCCATTAACACCAGGCCAGCTACGCAGAACCTACTTTTATAGTGGTCTAGTGTGCACGCAGTTTACAAAAACACTGGAGAGTGGCGATCAGGTGCAGGACTGACTTCTCATACCCATCCGGCGCATGGATCATCATTCTTGTCTAAAAATCAGGTCAGCCTGCACTGTCCTAACCAAACCCAACGCAGGAATTAACAACTTTCTGAATTAAAGCGAAAAATATCATGATTCATGAGCATAATAATTAATAAAACATCGCAAGAGTAAGAGAACCTTAAGCTAAGTAAGGGTACCGCGTTCTTATGCACTTATTCCGTATGTATCTATATTATATATATACTTATAGTATTACGCAAATGCAGATCCAAATCTCTAATATTTCATACTCCTGTCCTTGTCTTTCCTAGTGTTGGGTGTCATCATCCAGCAGTTAGAATGTTACTGGAATGATGATTCATATCGAAACTTTCGAAATTAATTTATGGACAAAAATACAGCACCACTGCGAAACAATTTAAACATTACGGTCACAGCGTGAATAAGATTCAGAAATTCCAATTTCGTGCCAATATCCCAGATGCACATAAACTGCAATAACAACTTCGCAAGTACCCAGATTCTGCTAAACCGAAATTAAACAGCTTCGATATGGCTTCTATTTAGTTTCGGTACAATAAAACCAAACAATGGAATCCTCGTAACATGTCAAACCAACGATAAACTTATGTCCTTTAAGTTTTAATTTCGTTCTGACTTCTGATTGGTCAAAACTTCAACATTCAGTCGTTGGACGTTTGTTTGGCGTATATGAGAGAATACCCAAATCAAAGCAATCAAGCAAAGCAATCGACCAATCAAATCAAAGGATCAATGCAATATTGGTTTAAAATATCACAATCGAAATCGAAGTATTATTATTTATATATTTTCGTATGTCGTCACAACTTTCCAAAAAATCACAATGAATATTGAAGGAGGTTTCATAATGGGCCGAAATTGATGATGCCAAATAAGATTTAAGGCCGCCTGAGAACGTGGCCATATACGGTCATACCATTACACGGTTATAGCTCAACTAGCTGATGTCAGTGTCTTTGTTTGTGAAGAATAAGAAATTATCAGAAGTGGGAACAGCTTTTTTTTGTTTGGGGTGAAAATTAGCCACCTATTCTTCGCAGGCAAGCTTCGAGGAAATAAAAGGAATATTTCGGGGGGAGTGTTACTTACTAATTAATATCTGCACCATATAATCGCACATTGCATTGCAATATTAACTGCAAGTAAATGTGTCCAAAATGTAATTATAGAGGTACTAGCTGTGCCCCGCGGTGTTACCCGCGGTTTCAGTGATATATAATAAAAGACTATGAAAAGTACCAATAATTGGGTCAAAACGGGACGATACATGGTTCTATAATGGTTAATGGTAGTGATGATGACGATTATGAATGTGATTTGCATAGTAGCATATGCTTTGCGTTCTTAAAACAACGTCGAAGCTCCCAAAGTTGTACCTATCTATAAAGAGTCAGGAGTTCTCTCAGCACCTTCCGAACCATGGTATACCTTGGTGTAAAATCTTACTTGTTGGTAGCATATGCTTAGAATACTGCTTACGAAACCGAAGTCACCACATGTTTCCATATAAATTTTGAGGAGTTCCCTCTATTTCTTATTGATCCCTTCATCAGGTCACCACTTTTATAAATATGGTACCAAATTGGGATGATAACCTATACACCGAAAGAAAATTTTTGAAATTCGCTTCACGAACATAACACCTCCTCCATTTTGAAAGTCGGTTTAAATTGTAGCCTATGTGTTACTTTGATTTATAAGCTATATTATTGTAAAGTTTCATTAAAATTCGTTCAGTAGTTTTTGCGTGAAAGAGTAACAAACATCCATACATACATACATCCAAACTTTCGCCTTTATAATATTAGTAGGATAGTAGGATATTACACTAGTCACATTAATCACACTAATATTATAAAGGCGAAAGTTTGTGAGTTTGTATGTTTGTTACTTCTTCACGCCTAAGCGGCTGGAGCGATTTTGATAAAATTGGATGGAGTTAGTTGAGTATTTAGGGACATAGAACTTTTTTGTAAGTACCGGAACGCGGCATAATTCCTATCGGTGAAATGTTTTTAAAGATACCAAGAAATAAGGTATGTACTAAATACATAACGTATTCATAGCCCATATTTATTTAAGTACTATACAAAACCAGTCGGTCCATATAAAGTCAGAGTCGTAATGCAATTTCTCGACGCCATATCTGTTGCACACTTGACCCCATTTCAACGAAGGGAATTCTCCGATACCTCCAGGACATCTATACTTAAGAGAATAAGGTTGAGTCTCGTCGGATCCAGAGGTTAAATAGTTTTGAACCGTCGGCAGTATTGCTTTTCAATAAAGCTGGGATAGAAGCAGGAACGACTGGAGTGGTTTGAAAAAATCCGCTTGGCTTATGCTAATGTTCGCATTGCAGTGATTTCCAACGCTTTAGCACAATAAAAATAACGTATTGTAGACGATCTTGGTACTATAGTCTTCAATAAGGTGCATGATTGATTTTAAGGCAACTTAAAATAGCGTAACAATATTAAAGTATTAATTACGTCGCGAGCGCGTCAGCCCTACTAGACAAGTGGCAAGCGATTATCGTAAACGCCAACAAAATGTATGCGATTAGACATAAGTCATCGCTTCGCTAGCGAATACTAATGTCAAATCCCATACATTTTGTTGGCGTTTACGATAATCGCTTGCTACTTGTCTAGGCCCTCAGATCTTTCTCTAGGTTGAGCTCGTTCAACTTCAAGGAGACAGCTGAACTACTTACTTATAAGGAGACTTTTTGCACTCTGGCTCTTGTATGCTCAAATAGTTAACAGAATCAGGAGTTACATTGCGGAAACTTTGAATGTCCATCAAGAGTTAGTGAGTCTAAACTCAAAACCTAAAACGCAAAGTATACCAAGCGGCGAGCCCTGCATTTAATTCAATATATTGCCTCATTACGAACACCATATTGACACCTTTCTTGCACCTAAATCGGATCGGAAGTTTAGACTTACGGTGGAACAACACATACGTGCTACATTTTAAATTGACTGTCAAAATCGTTACCGATGGCTTCGCCGTAGTCTAACAATCAGACGAAAATTATTTACTATTTTATTGCACATACAATTTTTTTACACGAAATATCCACAGAAGAAAAACGACACAACAGGTACTGCTTATCTAATAGAAATTTCTTCCAGTAGTCCTACGGAGGGAAATGTGATGGGAAATATCAGATAGGGCGTGCACAGATAAATAATTATAGAAACCTTATGTAGGTTTCTAATACACATACAACTAACTACTAACTACTTAGGGTGGGTTGCACCAACTTAGTTTAACTATAACTGTAACTTTAACTTTAACTACAATGCAAAATGTCAAATCTTTGGTTAAAGTAAAAAATGGACGCCATATTTAACCATAACCATAGAGCTCGACAAGGCTTTAAATGCACGTGGCGAAAAAAGGAACTAACGCTATCATCATACAAAAACGCCATTTTTGACAGTTCTCCTTTACCAGCAGCGCCTCCGCCCACGTTCATTTAAAGCCTTGTCGGACCAGCAACGTCTTCTGTCAAATTCTGTGGTCAAAGTTAAGGTTAAAGTTAAATTAGCCTTAACTATAACCATAACTTTGACCATAACTTTAACTTTAACCACGCCTCTGGTGCAACCCACCCTTATTAAGCAAGTAAAGCGAATCTTGGTCATGCCTAAGGCTGGATTATATACGCACATATATGCACAAATGAGCGGTTTGGCCGCTAAACCGCGAGATCACAAGCAATACTATGTAACGATTTATTTAAATAGTATATAGTAGCCGCCAAACCGCGCGTTCGGGCGGACGCATATAAATCGAGCCTAAAACAAATTCTGGTCATGTGTAAGGGCCCTTCCACACGACGTTTTTTTTTTGCGCACTGACGACGCGCGTTTCTGATGCGTTTGTCTTCTGCGCGTTTTCATCGCGTTTTGGCAGATATAAAGTTTACAAACGTGTCGGCTTCCTTGCGTTTGCTGAGCGTTCAACTTGCGTTTGTATCGATACAAAAGAGCGTAAAAAACGTCGTGTGGAAGGGCCCTTAGCCGACTTTGCCCTTTCAACACAATGGCGGCCGAAACAACACATTAGCTAAAAGCTTTAACTATAGCCAATCATCATAAAATTCTATAGATAATATATTAGGCAATATAACATAATGGTATTATTCGGTGAAATTATATTACGTTTGGGCATAGTTTGGGCGCTTTTATACATATTTTATAATATGTATAAAAGCGCCCAAATATAGAAAATATTCTACAATCGGGTATGAATGTCTCAAGACTCAGTTACTAATAACAAGACCGAAAAGTAATGACGACACTAAAATATCAGGTCTACAGAATATATTCTGTTATGATGTTTCCCTAGTTTCATGTTAGATGGCGCTACTAATTATTAATTTGCTCAAAGACTATACTTGCACTTAAAAGTCCACTTGCTGACTTGCGCAAATAAAACTCAGAGTTTATTACTGTCAATTCGCGTTTCACCTCTTTCTTTTCGTACTTTTTTAAAGAGTAAGAGCCTGTTTCACCACTTTCTGATAAAGTGCCGAATAGGCTATTCACAACTTTTTTGACAGATTTTCCATAAGTACCTGATTTGTCAAGTTAATAAATGGTGGATAGCCTATTCGCCACTTATCAGGAAATGGTGAAACAGGCCCTAAACATGATATTTTAACAATAACCCCGACCGGTGCAAATGTTTTCTGCAAATATGTAGCATTGTATTTTCATGCCTGTTTTCACCAACTCTAGGGTCTAGAGTCGCCTAACTGTAATTAAAGCTACTGAAGTTTTCACCAATGTTTCTGTCTCCATAATCCTCAGAGCCTAAGGACTTTATAGGCACATCTCGGTGAAAACTTCAAAGTACAACTTCAAAAGACCGCTAGAGACTTGCCATTAAATTTTGGTTAGTGAAAACATTTAAACATACAACAACAAAGGAATAAGACTTATTAAATACAAAGGATAAAACGTTAGGGTCAAGCCACAAACATCCAAATAAGTAAAAGGTCGTTGTTTAATTTTTACCCTAGGGATTACGTGTAATTAAATATGAGCAAACAGAAACATCACACAGGGAATTAACTAGACAAATGAGGCTTTGTTGTGAGTTCTGATATTTACATTTTATTTGGATAATTTAATTTCAAAAGTGAATTAGCTTTTTAGGGTTCCGTACCCAAAGGGTAAAAACAGGACTCTATTACTAAGACTTCAATGTCTGTCCGTTTGTCTATCTGTCTGTCTCCAGCCGTGCCAGCATACGCCAACGAGAAAATTTTGTCTACACGTTTTCTCGATGTTAACTGGTTTATCTCTTCATCTCTATTGACCCTAACATGACATACATTTTTTCTCGTACGTCTGTCGTCAAAATTTATACGTGGGAGAGCCATGCTTCGGCACGAATGGGCCGGCTCGACCGGAGAAATACCACGTTCTCACAGAAAACCGGCGTGAAACAGCGCTTGCGCTGTGTTTCGCCGAGTGAGTGAGTTCACCGGACGCCCAATCCCCTACCCTATTCCCTTCCCTACCCTCCCCTCCCCTATTCCCTTCTCTTCCCATCCCAACCATATTCCCTCTTAAAAAGGCCGGCAACGCACTTGCAGCTCTTCTGATGCTGCGAGTGTCCATGGGCGACGGAAGTTGCTTTTTATCAGGTGACCCGTTTGCTCGTTTGCCCCCTTTATTTCATAAAAAAAAATTACAGATAATTTTGTTTTTTTTATATGTGCTATTTTTGTCTACTTATATACGGACGAGAAATTTATCTCTCGAGTCTCGACGTACGCATGTAAGCGAAAAAGAAATATATATCGATATCGACAATATCGCTACGCTCGAGAGTGAGATATCCACGAGATATCTCGTTGGCGTATGCTAGGGCGGCTGGCATCTCAAGAACCGCTATAGCTAGACTTCTGAAAATTTCACAGACTGTGTTACATAATATCTATCGCCGCTACAAGAACAAATACTAAAAAGAAAATAAATTAAATATTTAAGGGAGGCTCCCATACAATAAACGTGATTTTTTGTCATTTTTGCTCGATATCAATAATGGTAACAGGTAGGCACTTGAAATGTTCACAAGATACTCAGTTGTAATATAAAGCATAAAACTTTTATGATTAATAGTACAATTAAAATGAACTAAATAATTAGGGGGGGCTCTCATACAAAAAACACAATTTTTGCCTATTTTTGCTCTATAATGGTACGGAACCCTTCGTGCGCGAGTCCAACTCTCACTTGGCCGATTTTTATTTTATAATAAATTAACTTTTGCCTACGGCTTCGGCCGCGTGAGGTTAGTATTTCTGTTTGATACTTTTTCCACACCCCGATTTTAAGGAATCGGAAAAAGTTTTATAGCTCTAATATTATTTACTAAACTATAAATAATTAAATTGAGTGAAGATTTTAACATAAGCCCCATACATCATCAATTAACTGTTAAACTATTGGTTTAATTACTGTTAAGTAATTAATATTCGTCTCTGATTGCGGCGCTATTTTTGAGTTGTTGATTTTTTTGTTTTTTGTTTGATTGCTGATTGATGAGTTAATCAATCTTTTTCGCGTTACCTGCTTATACATTTGTAACGTTTGAACTTAAGTCTTAAACTATACCTACGAGTACCAAACTTAACTACAATATCACTAGCTGCACTTCGATTTATTTTGATCTATTTGTAAATCCGTTATATGCAGTGATTAAATGGAATTGAAATATACCTCATAGGCTTACACCTAGATTCTAGATCAAAATACATCGAAAGTTACTAGCATAATAATAGACTGGTATCTATCACCATGCACCTACGAATAATAAAAACTAAGGGAAAGTAACTCCGTCAAAAAAAAATGCTCCACAATACTTGTCAAAAAAGTGTACCTTAGGTACACATTTCAATACATTTGCAATATTTAGGTGGCTTTGAGCGGTACTAGGCTGACGTTACATGACAGATCGAAAGGAACCAAATTTAAAACGGTAATAGTATGGGAGTTACGATTCCTTAGTTTTTATTATTCGTAGCCATGCACCAAATATAGTATTTGGTGCATGGCTACGAATAATATACTCACCACTCCATTTTGGCCGTCGATTCCATTCTCCACAAGAATATCCTCAAACAGTACATCCGCTTCGCACGGGGAACACAGATTACTAAGCAGCTCACTGAACCTCTCCACTTTGCGCACACACACGGCACCGAGCAAGCCCTCACTCTTATTTGGCACATCCACTTTCACACTAACTAACTCTACCGGTACTTCAGCTAACTTAACTTCTATTTTAGGAATATCTTCAGTTTGCAATTCATCGTATATCTCATCAAACGTGTCTTTATCATTGGAACTGTCATTCGCTTTGCTTCTGTCAATCTTCAAATTTTGGTCATTTCTATGTTTAGGACTAGTCACTAATATTAATTTGTCTTTTTCTAAAATATTTTTATTGGAATGTTTAAGTTTTTTAGCACCATCTTTGTCAGGAAAAGTTGTGTTTTTAAGATTCTCTTTCTCGTGGCTCTGTCTTCTGTTCGTTGTTCTTTGTTTATCTCTATCTACTAGTTTGGAGTTCTTGGGTGTTCGAGTCTTGTCTTCTAGCAGGGAGAGTTCGGAGGAGCTTCTTCTGGACTTGCGAGGTTGGCAGTCATTGTTGGCTGCGGCGGCTCGCAAGCGGGAAGTTCGCGTGGTTCTGATAGGCACAGAAGTTGAAGCGGTATAGAGGTTGAGCTCCGAGGAAGACTTTTGATTATGAGCAGCATCTTCTAGCGGTGTCCGGGATCCTGCCTTTTTCGGACGCCTGAAAAATTAAGGGTAGCATATTAGACGCATAGTCCTTAATCTATTATTTAGACAGATTCTAAATCGGTAATTTCAGTGGACAATATTTTATGCAAGCAGAATAAGTCACACATTCATATTGAAATATTAAAGAAATTGATTGATGAGCAGGTGACGGATCTGCAATATTTGGTTGGTAATCTATGTTAGTCGTAATCATAAAGATAATATACCTAGCGGAATAGAGCAACAATCTCGAGCTGTCAAACGAAACCGAAATTGGTTTACATCTGTGTGTAAAAATATGTGTACGTATACACTTACACAAGCATGATTGAACATGAATTCTATGAGATTAAATTGTCAACGTGCCGATAAGTGCCGACTGGACGTCAAAAAGATGAAAAAAATTGGTTTTGCTGTCATGTATCACACGTCTCTTTTTACCACGCAGTGTTACTGATAGTGACATCTCGCTTACTCAGGCCTTTGTTTCTCTATTCCGCTAGGTATATTAACTTTATGGTCGTAATCTGCCGATTTGGTTTGACATAACCCTACTCATTAAATTACGTAGATCCGTCGTCTGCCTATAATAAGTGTCTGATAGTACATTATTGATTAGGAAACTTAACTATTTTTAAACTTTAATTTAATTACGATTAAAAGCAGTAGAATCTTAATTTATAATAACAAAGGTATATTCACCTGTCAGTAACATTCGTCGAGAAGAGCGTCGCCGTTCTAGCAGTGAGCTGCTTCCTTCTCTCCTCTTTATACTTCTGTATCCTGGCCGCGCGGGCCTCATCGGCAGACAGACTCATAGCCACACATGCGTCGTCTCTCGTGTGTACACACCCTTACAGCAGTCCCTGTGCACTTATCTTTGTTCTAGAGTTTTAGCTCGCGACTTGGTCTAGCAGGCGTCTTTTCGCTTGCAATTGTTCTACGAGGCGTCTCGAGTGCACACGTCCTTATATTTAGCAGGCTTAAGGCTTCCTCTGTACAAGTCCTTATTACTAGTCTAGCATAGCTTTAAGCACATAAGGGGCGGAATAGTTGGCAGTGTTGAATACAGACTAAGGCTCGAGGTAGGTGTTGAAAGCGTACGCGATTTCTGAAACGAAAAAAACACAAAGTTAATAAAAATGTCCAGGGATATAAATATTATTATTAACATTTAAAGTAGATAATGCAAATTGATTAGTAATTATATTTTAGTACATTGAAATTGTTGAACAAATGCCAAAAATATCAAAGCCAATTTTGCGTTTTAAACGGTCAACTATTAGGAGTATTGAGATACGGAAGAAAATAAAACAATAGAAGAAACATTGGCAGATTTTAGGGACTGGGGCTGTTTCACCACTGCCTGATAAGTGGCGGATAGGCTATCCACAACTTAATTTGACAGTTAGGGCCTGTTTCTCCACTTTCTGATAAGTGCCGGATAGGCTATCCACCACTTAACTTGACAGATAGAGTATGGAGAATCTGTCAAAAAAGTTGTGGATAGCCTATCCGGCACTTTATCAGGAAGTGGTAAAACAGGCCCTAAGAGTAGGGAGTGTCTGTCAGATAAGTTTAGGATAGTCTATCCGGCACTTATCAGGAAGTGGTGAAACAGGCCCTAAATGTAAGTTTCACTTCATAAGTATGTCACTTCCTATTCTCCGGTAAAAATAAAATCTTTATAGCTAATGATTGGTAAATTATTCTGCACCTTTTCACAGACTTTTCAATAACACCACTTAACCACCAACGTCAGAAATGATTCTCAAGCAACAATAACAGAAATGATGATTCTGACTTCTGAGTCACGTTATGGAATATGAATCGCAAACAGGCAATATCGGGTCGTCATAATATTATGAAACAATGCAGTTATCGCTCAGGTACATTGGCCTTTGTTTCATTGTTCTGCTTCCCCTTAATGCGTTTGGTAGGGCTGGCAAATAAGTGAAATCTGCTGATATGCATGTATGTTAGGGTTAATTCAGACCGCAACGCGACGCGTAGATGCATTTCTAAAGTACTGAATTGATAGATTTCAATTGCGTGAGACGTCTTGCAAATCTGTCAAATCCATACTTTAGAAATGCATCTACGCGTGGCGTTGCGATCTAAATTGAACCTTAGTGATATACAATTTTGGCAGCCCTGGACGCAAGTTAAGGTACAGAATACATATTAGTACAAGAAGGTCTGCAAAGTATGGTGACTGACTGAAGCTTACTCACTGAAATAAAGAAATTTTATTTGCCTCAGCTGCTACAGATACCTAAGTTGTTTTGGCAGCCCTAGACGAATGCATACTAAGCACTACAATGTAGGGTGATGGACTGAGGATTAAAAAAAATTATTTACTACATGTCCTCATATAATTTATTATATCTGGGTAAGGGGTGCAATAGTAGAGTCATGAGTCATGACTCATGCATGACAGAACTTAGTAAGAGCTTAAGTTATTTTTACATCGAATAGATCAATCCAGCTTTTAATTATAGCACAAACGTTATAATAGCGAAAGTTTGTGAGTGTACAGTAGAGGAGTAACAACTTCTTCAAGTTCTTCCTAGTTCTTTCAAGTTCTTTCTAAAAGTGACTTTGTTAACCTATTTAGAAATAAATATTTTGATTTTGATTTCACGCAAAAACTACTGATCAGATCTTAATCACTCATGGTACTGGTTTAAGCTCTGGGTGTACTCATAGGCTTTTATCCTGAAAAGAACTACATGACCCCGCCGTCAGAGCAAACGATTAAAAGCTTCCTTGTTCTTATAGTCCGAGAGCCAGCCGTATAAAAGTCCTATGGATGAGATGCATGAACAATTTTTCGAATACATATATAGATCGAGAAACCATAGAACTAAAGGTCGACAGCCCTAAAAATGCCTGACTTTGCCCACATGCAAAATTATGACCTCACTTCCATAGATTATGGCAAAAATATTTAAAGTTTGCATTCAAACTCCTACAACTTTTGGCAGCCCTGATCACGCGCGGTCACACGGCGAGCGGTCGAATCGCGCCAAGTCCACTCCGTGACCATGCTGATTACTGACTCACGAATATAGACATTGGGTGACGGATGTTGACATTGACTTTTTCCATCATCACACAGCGTACACGATCGCTCAGCAAATGTCACAAGAGTCGAACGATTCCAAAGAAAACAATATTAGGCCATGATTAAAGAAAGGATTTGAAAAGAAAAAAAAGAATGATGGAAAATCATGACAGCAAAGTTGCCTATAGTATGCACAATCGATGTTGAACATATGCAATCATAGACGAATATGCTCTACTAGTTCGTAAAGGCGACGCAATACTACCTTCCAACTTCAACCTATCCTCCAAAATAGAACCTTCCAAAATATCGCTATATAATATTATCTTTTGGACTCTATCATAATTTTTCGCGTTGTTTATCTAGCTGATGCCGACGAAGGAAATTTCATAAAAAGAATAAAAGCAAAGAGATTTGAAGCGGAATAAAATGGTAGAGAGAATAACTAATAAGCCAACAGCTGTCTCGTCCAATTGTGCTTAATAAAAGCTTCTTCGACTTCTGTGACGCAAAAGGAAGGTTCTTTTTGGGAGGTTTGTGGATATCTTACTAGCTTCTGAAATTACTTGGGATTGCATTTTTTGATTTGCCATTGTAAAGTCATAAGCTGATATAATATTATTTGTGTCAGTTTTAGACTTTACATTTGAAGCAATGGTTTTACATTCTGTTTTCATCAAGGGTTTAAAAGAGACATACATGTAGCCCTGTCAGTCTGAATATTTAAACTTTATACTAACTTTTTTATAATATGGAAAGATAAAAAAGGAGCAAGCACAACTTTTTCAATTTATCATTCGTTCTTCTAAAATCTAACACAAACGAAAGCTTAATCGAATAACTGAAACACGTGTAAACGATTATCAGGCGCTCGATTGCCAATTAGCTAAGTGTAATAGGTTATCCGTATGTAAACATTCATTTGTCATCCACACTAATGTTTTAAATTCGAAAGTGTGTCTGTCTGTTACCTCTTCACGCTCTCGTCACTGGACAGATTTTGCTGAAAGACACGGAGATATTTTGAGTCCCGGGAAGGGACAAAGTATGATACTTTTTATCCTGAAAAAATGTATGGTTCCCGCACGATAAACGAATTTTGGCGCAAAGGAGAGCTTGAAAACATTTCAGTAATTTATCCTATTTGGACGAAATGTCATGATCCACGTCAAGAGTAATGCTGATCGTCATCTGCCTATCAACTACTTTGTATTACAATACAAACACCTGTTTAAGGCTTCATTTCCTTAAATCAATCAATTTGTTGGCATTAAAATTAGTATTCTAGGAAATTCGCCTTCATTGATACTGGAAATATGGCTGTGTGTTACAAAGGTCAAGGTGGACATACGAATATGGCCGCTACTGACTCACACGTCGTGATAACTCTTTTCTCGAACCAGAATAAAACAGATGATCTAATCCCTTATCCCACTAGATGTGACTTTCAATAATCACCATAAAACCACAATATCACTTTAAAAATTAACTATTAAAGTACTTACTTAAAATAACAAAAATAGAAAAAATAATAAAAAGAGTAGTTGGCATGGGCTCCGTTGTCTCCTTTATGTTGCAAGGAAGGCAAGCACCTGCAGTCTTTACAGTCATTCCAAGATTTGGATCTCACAAATTATAGCAACCTTCAAGGGCATCCAAACGTTTGAGCCTTAAAAGGTGTACTTTAATGTTTTAGACCAGAAAACTATAATGAAGATCTTCTTTCTGATGGTAACAGAAACCATTGACACTTACAACACCAGTGAATTCAACTTCTGTGGCGCCTTAGAAAAACCAAACGTTTCCTGCAGGCTTGGCATGGCCACCCACCATGTAAAGGTTTTTCTTATGGTTAAGTTGACAAAGTGATGGATTAACAAAGGAAATCCGTCAGTTTGTCTGCAAAAACTGTCCGCGTTTATATTCTTTCACATTCCCACTGTGGCCATACTAAGCCTGCTGTCTTTTATTTTTCTCTTTCTCTTTGCCTTCAACACTTGAAATCGTTAAGCATCGTCAATCGTCATAGAATATATTATCAATAAAAAAAAACTCAGTAAATAACAACGCTACAAGTCTGCCACTAGGCCACGGACGCACCTCATTAACTTTATACCTAATAATTAATAATTTCCTTCGTGCATAGTCAATATTAAGAGGTATGCAATTATGGTAATAATTTTTACAGAGGAAATCTTATAAAAACTACATCCGATGATTAACAGTGCGGCAAATAGGCTGTTCCAGATGGTAAGTTCATGTTATATTGGTAATTGTCTCATACAATCCTACTAATATTATAAAGGCGAAAGTTTGTATGTATGGATGTATGTATGGATGTTTGTTACTCTTTCACACAAAAACTACTGAATGGATTTTAATGAAACTTTACAATTATATAGCTTATACATCAGAATAACACATAAGCTACAATTTTAACCGACTTTCAAAATGGGGGAGGTGTTATGTTCGTTTTTTTATGTTCAATGATTACTCCGCCGTTTGTAAACCGATTTTAATTTTTTTTCTTTTGTACATGAAAATAAAGGTACCTAATGCAGAAAAGAGAGTAAAAAGGCTAACAAGAAAAGATAGAAACTAATAAAATAAGATACAGATTTGGAATTCCAGGTATATTACATGTTGAGTGCGAGTTTCCGTCCAGCCATGAACAAAAACTATCACGCATAGTTTTTGTTCGTTGCTTCGGTTTTCTCAGTGCAGTTTTTTTTAGATTTTAGTTTAAAAATTACGGGTTAAAAAA
This sequence comes from Cyaniris semiargus, assembly GCA_905187585.1. Classification (NCBI taxonomy): domain Eukaryota; kingdom Metazoa; phylum Arthropoda; class Insecta; order Lepidoptera; family Lycaenidae; genus Cyaniris; species Cyaniris semiargus. Next base: position 14,730,965 of record LR994560.1, on the reverse strand, counting down.
GTTAAATCTGTATTTTTTTGTTACCATACTAACCCACTGCTGGTATACTATGCCGCTAGGCCTTTGAACAACTAATTAATTATTATCAAAAATAATTCTCACTTAATAAGAAGCGCATAATATTTGGATGCAAAATCAACTAGAAACCAGTTTATGAAGATAGAAATCATACTTCTCTACCAAAACAGGCTCTGTAAGTTTGTTTACGGAAAAAATCGAGGAAAAATTTTCTCATCTGTTTACAGAGATTTCTGTTTCGCGTTTACTCTGATAACAATGATTACTTTAGTATTAACAAGTATAGTTCCTTAAGAATATTTATATACTTACATAAAATAAGGGATTATTTTGTTCTAACTATACAGTTAGCACAGTAAAGAAAAGCAGGCCAAAAATGTACCCTTGTAATACACAATATAAAAAAAGAGCTAAAGACGAGGACAGACAGACGGACAAACGTAAAAAAAGATAAACTTCAAACTTGTAACACCCCCTCTTTTCTTCGGGGGTTAAGAATTAAATATCAGATCCGTTCAAAGCACAAGACATTAAGCCTAGCCCAGTTCAAAACAAAACTAGAATGGAACATACAGCCCAAGCTTATAAAAGAGTGTTAACAAAAATAGGTTCTTAATAAATAACAAAACCAATTTCTTTAATATTCGGCCCGACACCAAACATTTAGCTCGAACATTTTAATAGCTTCTTAATAGCGACTCCATAATTGGTAACGTGTTATTTACAATCGCTCGGTTACACTCATCTGATTTAATAATATCATAATAATATCTTAGATATTCTATATGGACGCTTCACACCACGTCAGTCTGGCCACGTGTTAAGTACCTGAAAGACTCGTTGGACATAAGCCACAAATGTCACTTTTTATAAAAATCAATAAAAATGTGACTTCTGTGTGAAATAAAGTATTTTAAATATATTTCGCGGGAATGGTATTGCAAAATAAATAGATGTGCATATAAATTTATGTAGTAATAGTATGAAATTAGCTAATTAATGTCGATTGTTTTTTTTTGTATGGGAAACGAACCACCTTAAGTGGACGAATAAAGCAAAAAATCAAACATCGTCTTTCTCTCATCACACTTACGCTCTTTCATATGCCAGGTGAAAAGGACGACGCGGAATCTGCGCCAAGTTGTTTTAAATACCTCAATATTTTGTCAATATGAAAGTCTGAACCAGCCTTTATTAGTGTCTTATGACGGCCAATGTAGAGTCGGCCTTAAAGTAAACATAAAATAACGAAATTATGCAGGAAATTATCATTTCCTGTGTCGCATATGGCGATATTTTATGTTCGCTATATTTCCTATTCTGCGCGGTCGTAAACTTGAGATGACTAATGAAATCAGCCAACTCATTGATACGCTATTAAATCAAATGTAAAATATAAAAATCCATATACAAGTTTTCAATAAACCTAAAAACAGTTTGAAACAAACGAACAAAGATAATTAAGGCAACAAATAATAGAGCTCAAATAATATAACACCAATCTATTTTCCTGTTGCCGTATCGCCAAATATTTGTAAGCTATAAATAGCTTCGACATTATTAATATCTAATATTAAATAGTGGCTAAACCAGGAGTAACATACATTTTAATACTTAATTTTCTTAACAATATATTACTGCAACGTTTTCATGTTAGAGGCAGCACGTGCATAGACAGTAAACAAAAAGTTTTGTTCGACGTTTGTCGTAGGTTACACGCTCAATCTGGCATCAGTTCAGTCCATCAATCTGAGATTGACGCCAGATTGATGGCTAAAAAGTACATAATAAAAAAATTATCAGTCCATCAATCCGTGGGTTACAAGTTCAGTTTCGCGTCAATCTTTACCAGATTGATGGATCAAATTGATGACAACGTTTCTATCATCTGATATGACGTGTGCAACATGTCGGATTTTGGTAGTCGGACAATGTTAAAATAGTAGAGCTAAGCCAAACATTTTTACTAGACAATCATCCATCACTACCAGCAGGCTATCAGAACAGCTGAGGAGCTCTTATTTTGTAACAACAAATCTATATAATATATTAAATACGCGAGCGAAGAACTTTGGATCCCTTTTGACGAAAAATGCGGAAACGTAGGTGATTGAAATTTTGCACAGTTATAGTTTATATATGGTGAAGGAGTGCATCGAGCTAATATTATTTTGAAATTATGCTTTTATCATACATTTTTTAGCAAATAAACATTACACACACTACAACACACACACTAGGAGATTTTGATTGACAAGCCTATATACACACGAATTGTACTCTCTTATTTATGGTTGAAGTCTGTTGTCAAATTGAAAATAGATGTGTTTTTTTTTTTATTGAATCTTAAATACTGTTACACAATTATTACACGGCCAGTCTGTCATCATTTAACTTTATTAATCTGAGACTGTCGCAGGAATTATGTCTAAAAAATAATAAAGTCAATATTTTGACAATAGAATATCAATAGAAAAGCGTTGAAATTTGAAACTTATAAATTATAATCATAGAGAAAAAATAATACATCGGGTATTTATAATTTAATTTTTTATTTGAGGTCGAATTTTGACCATTAAGCGATCTCTAGTCCAATAAATTCGTTATCGGGCTAATAATGATAAATGACAGCGTTTAATAGGACAGAACGTCAAACTGACAGACAATTTGACAGCTGTAGGCGGAGGAATCACCTTTACCACCTACGAAAGTGAGTAAAAATCCATAAATAAATCCTTACTAATCTATATCATTATATAAAAGGCTTTGTCCTGAATGACATGAAAATGGAATCACGCTACGGCCTAAACCACTGATCGTAGATACTTGAAATTTGGAGGGAGTGTTTTTCGTATGACGTAGGCGTGCGATAAGAAGGGGTTTTTAGAAATTCCTCTCCTAAGGGTGTGAAAATGGGGGATGAAGTTAGTATGGGACAACTCGATTCCTTAGTCTGATCTGCTCAAAAATTTACATCATTATTATTTGATGTATTTTATGGAAGATGTAATTCATAGTTTGTTAAAATTTATCCTCAAAAGTATTAAAAAAAGCATGAATAGTTTACAGCGCTTTACAGCGTTTGCGGCGACGTAGAGAGTTAAAGACGCCAGACATAGCTTTTTGCCACAATAGACATAATCTGTCTACTCTGTTTTTGCCATGGTAACCCGGTAAGTAATGGCTGGTTTACACGTATTAAGTAGATAAGAAGTCAACTAAATTTTAACTTATGACTTTATACTTACTTAACTAAATTTAAACTTGCTACTTGCTACAACATTTTGTATTTACATGCAATTAATAACTTAAAATTAAGTAAAAATTTAGTTAACTATATCAACTTAATACGTGTAAACCAGCCATAACTGCCTTTTTATCCCGATAGGCGTCGCATCGCCGACTGTACCCCAATTTGACATTAGAGCTGTCAAATCCCCTACATTTTTTGTAAACCAACAAGAGTATTTTTTATCAATTTTCGTAAAAATGCCTCAATGTTGTGCTTTGTGTTTTAAAAATCGGTTAGTTCATATATTTCCCAAAGACCCAAAGTGATGAAAAAGTGAGAAAATGCCTTGTGAACAAAGAATTTCAAACAAAGAATACCCCACGCTTATGTTCACTTCATTTCACAGAAGATGATTATTTTGGAAGAAGTAAATACACAGGTAAGTCGTGAAATTATGATGTCTAGCCTAAGTCAAACCTATTTATTTCCTAGACATGCCTCTTACAAACAAACTAACTACAATTTCTAACATATATTTCCAGATGCTGAGCCACAAGAAATATTTTTAAGAAAAACTTCTGTACCGTTTGTTTGATAAAAATATTAGAGTAGTTGGTATAGATGGAACTGAAATAGCATTACAAAAACTAAAGAATCCAACTTCTCAGCAAACTTCCTGGAGTATTTATAAGGGTGAGGCCGCCAATTTTTGCTGATTTGGTAATATTTATTCTCCGCCCTCGGTATTTTAAAAATTTTTGTGTTTATCTTATGTTCGAAAACTGATTCTAATGAAGAAAATAAAGCACTCAGGAATGCATTAGAATTATTTCGGTTCAAATCATAGTCTAAAAATATATTTACAATAAATAAAAAAAGGTAAGAAAATAGCTTAAAATATGCCATCCTCCGTGGAAGAGGTGCACTCCAACTGTCGCTCTAGCAGTAAGTATGACAGATTTGAAGATAAATCGGATATGTTATGAATATTCATATAAATGGCTATTACCTCACCTAATTTTTATAGTATTTTAAGATAACTTTCTTTATAAACTTTTTAAAATCAAATGAATCGTTAGAAAAATCAATTCGACCCCACTTTTTAAACATCACCAATAATACCCATTAATTATTATCGTTAAGTGTTAGGGAAGGTAAAATAGGGAGGTAGCAATGCTAAGTTATTACATACTTTATGAAAAATCTCGTAATATCCGCCATTTTTCGACAATTCACATTTGAACCTCAGACGGGCTATGTACACAGTTTTTTCAAAGGAAGTGTTTTTGTGACACAGATGTAAGTATTACTGTTTCATATAAAACTATCAATGCATCATGTGAGTAGTCAAAAGGGCCATGTTTGGGACTATAATACAAACCACATTGTGTATTATTTACAGAGATAAGTTTGATTATGTCAACGCTACGGTAGCGTAGAAATAAAAATTTGCTACCATTTTAGTATAATAATAATATGCATTGGCGGCCTCACCTATAAGTGACTGTCAAACAATGGGAATAGGCTATCTTATGACCAAGTGTCAAAGCAAATTCAAGACATGTTTGCTGATAGAAATATTACTGTAAGGACTCCGTAGCTTTTTGCACCACAGTTGCCAGGCTTGACAGTTATTAAAGACAGAGAATTAGCAAGTAAATGTGTTCATACTGAGAGGATTATAGGATTAACCAAAACTCATCATACCAATAGCAAGTAAAATATTTTTTATATGTTGTATGTGTTGTAACTTTAGAGAAAGTATCATGAAAAAAGGGGAGCTCGGGGGGCGCAGCCCCCCGCCAAAACAAAAACAAACACAATCCAGAAAGTCCAAAAGTAGGTTAGGTTAGAACTCTGACTGTGCTGCGGCAGCAGCCGGCGACCGTCACAAAACACGCTGTAGGTTAGGTTCAAGGCGTTAAAAAACACTATGCAAATTGCCGGGAAAAATATATGATGTAGGGTCTGTCATAAAGTAGGGTTTTATTTCAATTTTTAGGACTATAGTCTATGTCATAAAGTGGCATTGTATTTGATTTTTTGTCGGTCGCGACTAGCCGCGGTAAAGATCGGAACGGTACCTTCAGTTTATCTCCACAGTTTTTCTATACTTTCGCATTTCTACTGTGGCCATGCTAGGGTCGCTGGTGTATAAAATTCTCTCTCTCTCTACCTGCCTGCATGTCTGTCTGTCTGTCTGTCTGTTTGTAATAATATTCTTTACAAATAAAGAACTACATTACAACTACAAATAATTTATATGGCAAAACAACGTTTGCCGGGTCAGCTAGTATATAATAAATGAACTCATCTATACCAAATTTTGCCAAAATTTGGTATGAAGATACTTTGAGTCCTGGGAAAGGACATCTAACAGGAAACTTTTTATCCCGGAAAAAATGTACGGTTGTAAAGAATTTGCGGGCACCAACTAGTATTGTATAAGCGTGAGTATATTTTGTACGTCCCTCAAGCTTAAACCTTTGAACCGATTTGGATGAAATTTGGTAAAAACTGATAGGACAGTTCGAACAATGACGACGCGGCCGATCAGATCAGCAGAATTTGTTTTTATAAAAAAACATTACATTACTTCTAATGGGTATTGGGTATATTATGCTATGACACTTACATAACATAGCCCAGTATGTAAATATTACATGAGCACGTTACGTCGCTCGGTGAAGCCTTGGAGGCGTTGACTTATAAGCTATTAATATGTGAAATTATGCAATTTACTTATTAGTAATGGCTTCCTACTGTTTTAGCTTCTGCTACCGGTTTTAAAACAGTTATAAGCCTGGAGATTATAGATGCAAAAATAATTTATAATCATCTAACTGCGTTATACGCATGTGTTAATGCTCTGTGTCCTTTGTCGACAGCTGGATGACGCCCGCAACTCTGTTGCGTCAAAAATCGATTATCGCGCGGGAACCGTACAATTTCCCGGGATAAAAAGTATCCTATGTCCTATCCCGGGACACAAAGTATCCCAATACCAAATTTCAGCAAAATCGGTTCAGCGGTTTGGACGTGAAGAAATAACAGATAGACACACTTTCTCATTTATAATATTAAGTATTTATAATACATATTAGTATGGATATTAATTAAGGGTTGTTTTTTTATGTCCAAAATCTTCAGTGAGCGCGCGAGGTAGCTCTACAAACCCGCATCATTCGCGATACGCTATCTCTGAAGTGACATGCAACAGATAAGAATTACAAGGTCGAATTCTACTGTTGCTTAATAATGTTTCGGACTGCTACGAGGACTAATGAAAAACTTTCATCCTGACTGAATAAAAGGTATCTGCGCTGCCTGTGAGTTGTGACGCCCATAAGATCATTGGCACACAAAATCTGTTCAGCCGTTTTCGAGGAATTTTGCGAAATAACAACGTGACTAGCAGTGGCGTAACTATAACATCCGGGGTCCGTGGCAAATTGATGGGGCCCTATCAGTAAAAATCGTCACGTCAATAATAAAACAATGTATAAAAAATTTCTGACCTCACGGCGTCATGGGTCGCCGACCGGGGCCCTTTTGGGTCGGGGCCCGTGGCATTTTGCCAACCCTGCCACCCTATAGTTACGCCACTGGTGACTAGAAAACTTTTTTACATAATTCAAATGGTAATTATTTTGACCAGAATACTTCCAGATTTTTAATGACTAAATACTATGTATATTTGAACGGTTTATAATTTATTGATATACTTTAAACGACAGTACTGTGTTATCTGACACTGAATCATTTCATGTGATTCGGAGAGAGCCGCACCTCTGTTGGCAGTGTGATTGCAGTAATATAATGTACAAACATAATATATTATGTAAACTTAACAGCGATGTACTTCTCGTATAATCTATCCTATCGGCTGCATTTACCTCTAATATTATAAGGACAATCATTCAAATATCTACATCTACCAGCCATTACTATTTTTTTAAAAGGACAAATGTTCCTTCTAGTCTTTGTCACCCCTTTACGCTTAAACTTTTTGGTAAAGGCATATAATATGAAGTACATACTTGAAGTCCAGCACTCGTAGCACGGCTACAGTAGAATTTATACGAAAGTATAGACAAACAGCGGAGATAAACTGAAGGTGCCGTTCCGATCTTTACCGCGGCTAGCCGCGATCGACAAAAAATCAAATATAATGCCACTTTATGACATAGACTATAGTCCTAAAAATTCAAATAAAATCCTACTTTATGACGTAGTCTATGTCATAAAGTGGCATTTTAATTGAATTTTTGTCGATCGCGGCTAGCCGCGGTAAAGATCGGAACGGCACCTTCAGTTTTTCTCCGTTGTTTGTCTATACTTTCGTATAAATTCTACTGTAGCCGTGCTACGAGTGCTGGACTTCAAGTATGTACTTCATATTATATGCCTTTACCAAAAAGTTTAAGCGTAAAATGTACGCAAATTCTGCTGCGCGATTTCTACGCGAACGAAGTTGCGAGCAACATCAAGTTGTTACTAAAACATACATTTAGTATATTTTACTAAAACATACATTATCATACTCAATTCTATTAAAACCTAGCTTTGTAAAACATAAAACACTTAAGCCAATTTAGATACCCTCTCATGTTGCCTCGTTTTAAGCGAAGTGAACAAATTCTGTGAGGGTACCTACGCCTTTTGTACACGTACGTTGGGACTATAGGGCGTGAGCTGAATACTCTTTGAAGGGCTAGCTAGACTTTTTAAACTTTTTCTCCGAAAAATAGCGCAACGTGTAAAGATCACCGCTTTTATTAAGGCAATAACAATCCTGCAAGGACTACGTAAACAACGTTGCCAACTTGTATGATCAAACCTACAAGGATGCGTACATGTGTGGCCAAAATAAAATAAGAAGCCGCCATCTTGAAAAATAGCACTCAAGAAATACTGCCGTCCACTAACTAAAAGGCAGCTAAGTCCAAAAAGTACTTTTCGAGAAAACGCCAAAATAAGTGGGAATTAATGTCTCTTGAAAAGTATGCTACTTAGGAACAAGGTTGCAAGATATATATGTAGGCATAATATTTGTGCACAATATGTGATATATTTCATTCATATATATTTATTAAATTTTATTTTATTTCATTTTCTAACTGTAAGCTAAGCAATTTTTTTCATTTTTACATAATATCCTGCACTATAAGGCCGTTAACCTTACCTTAACTGCTTTATAGCAAAGCAATTTCTTGTAGCTGCCACGTCTTGTACTTAAAGTTAAAGTTGACAAAATATAATTAGCTATAAAGCAGTTAAAGGATTTTAACAGTATTTTAGCCTAGGTAGCTAGGCCTTGGAAGAGTAACTTTGTTACATAAAAAGCAGTTACGGTATTTTAAATGCTTTTAAGCTCGGTAATGTAAAACATATTTTTATATTGGTTCTTCTAGTGCTTAACTAGAAGGCAGTTAAAGACATCTCGCTCGCAATTAACTGCCTTTTAAGTAAGCACTTCCGGGTAAAAAGTTGAGAAGTTAAAAACTATCTTAGGAAAATCAGGACTTTATTTATTTAAAAAAGAACATCTATTTTAATAGTATTTTAAAAAGATAAAACCGACTTCAAAATTGTACATAATTGAGAATTAAAATTGCCTTATCTCAAAAACTACTGAACCGATTTTGATGAAACTTGTAGTGTTCCCTAAGTTAAAATATACCTAGTACAACAAAAAAAGAATTACTTAAATCGGACTTGTAGTTCCGGAGATATGCGAACACAAACATAAAAACATACATATATACATACACTTTTGTTTGGCACGTTTGTTCAGACACTGAAATAGACTAACATATACAAAAACTGGGCAGTTCTGGAAATATTACATACATACGCGTCGAATTGATAACCTCCTCTTTTTGAAGTCGGTTAAAATTATCAAATAGCTCATTATTTAACAAAACAATATACTTATATAGAAAAAAAAAACAAGTTTAATCAAACTTTTACAAATCTTACCTATTCAGTAATGAGATCACCATGATTATGGGACAAATTATAATAAAATTATTTTATAAAATTACTCAAACCATGTAAGTACTTATCGTTTTGAAAGGTCAAATTCTTAATGCACTTATTAACTAAACATCACAATCAGGGATCTATAATTACAAATTATGACAGAATCAATTTAATTACCAACTTTGTCTTAAAATTATAAATATGGCCATTTTTATACTTAAATACTAATTAAAATATTTAACAAAACTATTAAATCAATATAATTATAATTCTTCTGGATGGCTTTAATATGTTATTATTTTGTGTTTCATTGAATTTTTGAAACACTTGTGATGTCATCGAGTAAGGCTTTTGGTAGAGAAGATTAATATATAAGTCGTTATTGTTTATGCGGGCGTATTTTGATTCTCTTTGGCTAATGTTAGAGCAAGTGGAACTTCGTGCAGTAGATGGCATGTTGTTAGTTTCAAGATGTTGTGACTTGTGCAGTAGCAAATTCCTGGTCCACCTGCACGCTATTCATTATATTTTGAATCCTTGATGATACACAGGAATGTCTAAAATACAATAAAATATAATCACAGAAGTGTGATTATATTTTATTGTATTTTATATTTGTTTCGATTGTTGATTGCTTTACACTAACCAAATAGTGCGAAAGAGAAGTCTTTCGCACTATTTGGTAAGTGTAAAGCAATCAACAATCGAAACAAATCGAAAAAAATTACAGAAAGTATTCTGTATTATAGTATCTATTCACCCATTAATTCGCTATTTACCCCGTCTTACAGTAGGTAGGTACATAAAGAAAACTAACAGCACGCATTTTATCTGTAAAGGTACATATCTAGAAAAAATCTATAGTAAGTACTTGTATATATAACAAAAACAAGTATTTATAAGTTAAGTTAGGTAAATAATAAAACATTAATTCGTTTTTGCCTAAAAGTTTTACAAACAGTCAAAAATTATTTTGCATTAACAAGAATATAACAAATAACTATTTATTACAATAAATGAAATAAGTATCTAATATAATTATAATGTCAACTCACCTTTGTCTATTTTGCGCCATTCTCGTAAATATTGTGCCTAAAAGCAAGATACGCGCCGCACTAGTTCATGGAATTGGTACATTTTGGTTTGCATCAAATGGGGTAGTTCTGATTTTTTTACATGTTGTATGTAATGAGGTGGTAATGACAGATGTAATTTTTTGACCTCGAAAGCCCTCCGGAACATTGTAAAATTCATGAGAAACCATTAAATTTTTGATCAGTTTTCAGTTTTTGCCTTTTTTTACCACCAAGGACATGTTTAATGGTAGAAGTTACCAGAAATAATTATAAAGTAGACTAAATTGGCAACAAAATTAAAATAGTTGGGTCTCGATAAATTGAATAGTTTCAAAGATACAGACAGCTGTTCAAATGTTTGCAAAATTTCTAAAAAAAATTTTTTCCAGTTTTTACAAGTTCTCGTGTATGTGGTCAATTATTGATCTATTTGACGGCATAAATTCATATACATTATTAAAGAAGACAATTTTTTTTTGGTTTGGTCTATTAAAATCTGATAGTTCCCTACGGAACTGCTACTGTAGCTAGCTACAGCTGTTCAAAGATGCTGAGGTGAGTAAACAAAATGGAATACGACTTATAAAATAAGCATTATAATTTATAAAATGAAATAATTAAAGTAGAAAAATTTAAAGACTGTGACATATTAACTTTGCATGTGGCGGTTGAAATTGAGGTCGTCACAGGAGTTTTATTATTAGTTTTTCTTGTACATCCTTGATGGATGATCCTCTAAATCGACAGTACACCTTTTGGGAGCTTGCTTCGGTAGCATTTCGTCATCGACCGGCTCAGGAAGGTCGAAATCGTATATAAACTGTTCAAACGCGAACGAAAATCACAAGCGTTTTACTGCTATTTAGTCTAGCATTATCGCTTAGCTGCTATCTAGTGATTGATACTTAGCTAATAATTATTTCAATCCCTAACTTAAAAGCAGTAATTGGCATATAACTACTTTCTAGTGTAGTTTTTCTTTATGACTGCTTTATAGTTAAGGTACGATGTTCAGATGGTTATTTGTATGACACATCACATGAAGGTAGTTAAAGACGCTTGGCTGCTTTTTAGCCAAGATTGACTAGATAACGTAGTTTTAGTTAAGTAAATTAAGAAAAATTAATATATATCTATTTGTCTTACAGTATCTTAACGTCTTTCTAGAGAAGTATTGTGGCTTAGCTGCTTTTTAATTAAGGAAGTAACGAAATTTATGTGTTATAACTGCTCAGCAATCTTCTGTATCTCTAAAACTATTAATCGCAGAAAAATGATTCTTAAACCAAAAGATAGAGCATCGAAAGTTGTACAAGACCACATTAAGAAGTGAAAAATGGCCAACTGTGGCTTAACGTCCTTTTAGTTAGTGGACGGCAGAATAGCTGTTTGATATCCGATGAAAATGACATACAAGTATTATTCTGCGTGGGGTCAAATTATGTATTTAAATTGCTGGTCTCATTTTGAGTGACACCAAGTTAGCATTCATATCCTCCATGGCGTTGTCATCCACCCGCCAACTTAAGGCGAGCACTTACCTCAATTCCAAAACGATAACCTTGCGAACGCTAATGCCAAGCGTGTACGCATCGCAATAAGATTCATTTTAGCTTAGCATAAAATTGTAAGTTACGACGGGCGGATCTTCTCTATTTTATTTTTCGTGTGTTTTTTTTTTAATATCTTTCGAAATAAATATTAAGAAAAAAGATTATTCGTTTCAGACCTTTTTAAAATATATTCATTGACGACCTCTGTGGCTCAATTGGTTGAGTGTGTGGCAGCTCAAGCCGGGGGTCGCGGGTTCGAATCCCGCCGACGAAACAAAAAGTTTTCAATGTTCCCGGGTCTGGATGTGTATTAAATATGTGTATGATATAATAAAAATCTTAAATATATGTATAGTATAAAAGTATTAAATATATTTCCGTTGTCTGGTACCTGTAACACAAGTCCTTCAGGTACTTAGCACGGGGCCAGACTGACGTGGTGTGAAGCGTCCATAGATATTATTTTTATATTATTATTGACAATTTATTAAAATAAAATGTAAGTTATTCTTGTTAATACTTATATTTCGATGACAAAGAGTTTTGTCGGAGGTGAGTTTGTAAATTAATTACAGCGAAAGTATTATTTTTTATTAAAATGTTTTTGATTTAAACCCTTTTAAATATTGTGCTCTATATCTCATATTTTTTTACATTTTGTTATTATATTGGAACTAGGTAAATCGGGTATCAAGAAATAACAAAATGGGGTTTCAGCCCGCCTTAAGGTGCAGTGGTTGTTCCAACAGTACACAATTTGAAAAATTCTGTTCGATAGAAAAAAATCTCAAAGATATTAACGCTGTTTTTCATAATTAACTCATTTTATGGCTAAATTACACACTTTCTAGAAAAACAAAAAATGTAGTACATTTGTCACAACATAACCTAAACCATTTGATATATTTGATTTGTGTCATACTAAAAACAAAAGGTTTTTTTTCTCCTATTTCGCCCTATCAAGGACGCGGCAAGCGTCGTAACCGCCACTGTACAAGGCGCGCTGATAATGAATGTTATTTTAATGTTCTTTACGTCGATATTCGTACTGACAGACATCGACCTGCTAATTTTAGGGACTACCGGGCCTTAAGTAAATGGATGATGATTGGTGACTAATAGAGCAAATAAATAATATTTTCCCGCTATAACGGGGCTCTAATAGGAGAAAATATTTATTTTATTGATGAAAATTCTTCCACATGTATGCCAATAGAATCAGTCATAAACATAATAGACGCTTTAGCTGGCACGATCGCAATAGAAAACTACAAGAAATAGACCGAGACTAAAACTGAAATTAATTCTCAAACAAATGGCGCGCTCCATGTTTAAAACTTCTATGGACGTTACGGCAAAGTTTTTTGTTTCTTTGTCAGAATGTATGAGCGCTTGGTACTTTTAAATACGGTGAATTAATGAAAGCGGCCAAGAGCGAGACGACCTAGCGTTAGTCCGTAAGAGCCGACAAAAAATTCGCGCTTGTAGTACTTCCTTTTATAACTATACCTATGGCAAAATAAATTACCGACTTCGACTGTTTGACAACCAGATAGACATAAAATAGAGTCTCTAACGGTCGCATTCAGAGACAAAGAGAAAGAAGACAGACTGTACATGTATGACTTTATGGCTAAAATCTAAACCTTCACCAAGTAATTCCTCAAATAATTATAAAAAAATAAGAAGTCAATAACTAATAGAGCTCCGTTTTTATCCCTATGGGTTAACTTCACTCTTCAAAATATGTGACGGTAGCGATATTTAGTCAGCAATATCGCTAGCAAAACGTTATTATCTTATATCTCATACCGTCTGGCTGGAAATCCGGTCTGAAATATAAAACGGCAAACATCGCATTGCGCCACCCCAGCCCGCGCCCGCTTCTTGTTCCAATTTCAATTTGGAGTGGATGGGATTTTTTTAATGAATTACTAGCCTATGCAGCCAATCTACAATTTTTTTAGAATCTAAATTCTCGACATAAATTTAGCTAAGCACGTGGCTCGCGATATCGTCCTAACAACAGAAGTTTCTTTGATCCCCTCTATCTGCTCCATATCAGGCCCCCATACCTTAAATGCCGCATCAATTTCAAGCAAGCAGTCATAATCCTCAGCTTTACAAATCTCTACATGAGGAGGAAAGATATTTTGTATCTTATATATTACTTCTTTATGTCTAGAATATAAATTGATAAGTTTTTTAGCTCAGGCGTAGAAAAGAAAGATGCGGATGTCGCCAGCCGTCAGCCCATCAATTTCTGTCCGTCCTACTGAGTTATAGTAGCATTAAAGGTAGAGGGAGAGCTCCTGTGTATTGCCCACACATGGGGCATTATAATACTTGTGCCTAACATGTTTTAACTATAGCCGCCGTCACATGGACAGAAGACATAATATAAGACTTGTTAATAGCTTAATTACTCAAAATTTTCTAGAAAATTCATACATGTGCTGTGAAATATCTTTATCTAGCGACGGTAGCTACCACAGTGGGTCTGAATCACATCTAAATATAAGAAGTTATTGTCCACGTTTACTTGAAAAAACCGTGTAAAGAGCCATTGCAAAAACAATTGATGACTAAAACGTACTTGAATATTGTCGCCGATTTCATCATAATTTATTTTTAAAGCAGAAGAGTATAATTCATTGATGCTAATTAAAAAGCGTTGCTTATCTACACTGGTACATACCTACGTCCATTTTATTATTATAAATGCGAAAGCGTATCTGGCTGTTACCACTTCACGCTTAAGCCGCTTAAGAGCGGGCTGTCAAATGCTGCGTTTTCTAATAAGTATTACGATCGCGGAAGACGATTGACTCAAATGAAATTGAGATTTATTTAATCATTGTATATTTATCTGGTATTTGGCTAACCGAAAACACGATTCACTTATTTTGACTCGATAGTTTAATTTTTTGAAATTATGAATCTTTCTGGGCTTTTCAACAAATATCTGTTACACTTATTGAGTTACTATCATTAAATAACTTGCACTACTACAATCACACACTTAATAAAATAATAGCTAAAGGAAATATTAATATTGTATTTAATTTTTAAGTAATCATCAAAAACATTTTTAGGACTTACGACCTTTACTTTCATGCTATAATGCGAGAACCGTTGTTACGCGATATTGTTCACTATTAGCTGCAGCGTAAAGCATATTGCCCGGGAGCACCATTCATGGAATCATTGTATCACGATTGGAGGATAGCGGTGTGTGCAGGCGGGGCTAGCGTTTTGACAGTAGGCTCTTAACAAATCGTGATAAAATTTAATTTGGAGTTTTAGAACCCTATTTTTTTATAAATTAAGGTGTCAAACGAGCAAACGGGTCACCTGATGGGAAGCAACTACCGTCGCCCATGGACACTCGCAACATCAGAAGAGCTGCAAGTGCGTTGCCGGACTTTTGAGAGGGAATACGCTCTCTTCTTGAATGGTTTTCGTCGTTTGCAGGTCGTATTGGTCCGGAAACACTGCTAATGACAGTTCGCTCCAGAGTTTTACAGTGCGTTTCAGACTAGTCAACTAGTTTCATAGCATGGTAGCTCCTAACTGCATGGACAGATTTGGATGTGGTTTTTTACCTCAAGAATCAACTGCTTAGTTAACAAGTCAATTTTTATTAATGCTTCACGACTCAACATGATGAGTATAAATGCCATTGACCCTCTTCATTATTTCGCAAATAATTTTGCAATATTTACAACTGTAAACAAAAAATATTGAATGCTAAATTAAAGGATTGCGTAATACATAAAAGTGCTGAGTGCGTTTTTGTGGCTACATGCCGTAAACAAGTTCTAAACTACAGTTAGCGTTTTACAAAATGGAATTAAGTGGTAATCAGGAGTTGATCATGCCCACTCTTCATGATGATAATCATCAATCAAAGTTGAAGTTAGTCAACTGAAAGACATTAATACAGGGCACCAAGTGCGAAGTGACGTCATCGCCTATCCCGTTGCAGGACGAAATGCGGGTGCTTAACCCAAATATTTTAATGCTTCCGTATAACTCATTACGGTTTTATTGGCAAATCAGGGTTGCCGACTTTAAAGAATTTCCTTGTTTTAAATAAACATCATTTTTTTTTAAATAAAGGGGGAAAACGAGCAAACGGGTCACCTGATGGAAAGCAACTTCCGTCGCCCATGGACACTCGCAGCATCAGAAGAGCTGCAAGTGCGTTGCCGGCCTTTTTAAGAGGGAATAGGGTAATAGGGGAGGGTAGGGATGGGAAGAGAAGGGAATAGGGGAGGGTAGGGAAGGGAATAGGGTAGGGGATTGGGCCTCCGGTAAACTCACTCACTCGGCGAAACACAGCGCAAGCGCTGTTTCACGCCGGTTTTCTGTGAGAACGTGGTATTTCTCCGGTCGAGCCGGCCCATTCGTGCCGAAGCATGGCTCTCCCATACCCTTCGAACACCCTAATACTACGAAGTGTAATCTCTTGATGTAATATTATGATAAGCTGCGGTTTACATACTTGCCTCTTTCAGAGTGGCGAAAACCACACTTCTATTTCAAAGGCACTGGTTTGGAATTCTATATAACTTTTAATTTTGAGAAGCCTCCTATTGCAGCCTAATGCAATTTTAATGTTCCTCCTAAATGCATATTATGCTCACCATACCTTCACCGTTATATTTAGTATGAGGTATGAATATAATATAATGAGTATATTGATTAGTCAAATTATTTATAATGGCGGGTTCAATCACCTTTATTGTGCCCATTCATTATCAAATGTAAATAATTTATTTAAAGAACATTTATCTCGAAGACACAACAAATCATGTTACTTTAATTAGTAAATGTGTAATTACTAATTACTGTGTTATTATATATATAATATTATAATTTGTACATACTATCTATTCACGTTTTTAGTTCCCTTGAGTTGATTAGGGGTTCAAAGTTTGTATGCCAGAAATATTATTTCACTTGGACGAAACCGCGAGCAGGAGCTAGTAAAGAAAATTACGAACGGAATCTGTGGCTTTCTGGCTGCAGCATTCACTAGGACTTTTGATTGGCTACCGTAAAAAAAAATAAAAAATAAACAATCAGCAACTTCTTGTAGAGATAAAATTCTCGCAAAATAACTCAGAAACCGGGCACTACCACAGTTATAATTTATATTTTTCTTTAAAATAAAATTCTCTAAAACGT
The DNA here is from genome assembly GCA_905187585.1 of Cyaniris semiargus. NCBI lineage: Eukaryota > Metazoa > Arthropoda > Insecta > Lepidoptera > Lycaenidae > Cyaniris > Cyaniris semiargus. Next base: position 14,713,908 of record LR994560.1, on the reverse strand, counting down.
ATGTTTTCACTAGAAACACTTTCTCAACTGTTTGCGAGATTGTCACAATCAAACATTCAACACTCAGTAAACCACAAGATGTTAATTACAAACCACTTTCGAATTCAACTAATTACATCTCCTAAACAATTGTTTTTATTTTTAAGTGTTTGTTAAGAAGTTAATTAGGTCTGAATAATATTTAACAAATTAATTTTAACGCGTCGAAACTGCAAAGTGAGCGCTTGCACAGGTGCCGACTGAAGTCAATCATTATATTTAATAAAGTTACGTCTTCTTCTTCTAATTAATGAGAGAAATAATATGATAACAAAATCTAGACTTAACTTTAGTCTGTGATAAAGAAATAAAATGTATAATTTTCACTTCGTGAAATTCATAAGTAACAAAATTTGTAAATAGAAATGTCATGATCACTTCTTAGTATTTTAACCGCAAGATACGCCCATGAAGGGTTCCGCAGCAGCAATAAGGTTTATTTTTATGAAATTAAAAGGTTTTTGATTTATTTTTATATTTCAGTTGATTTAATTAAAGTCAAATTAAGTTTAAAATTTATGACGTATAAAAAAAACTACTTGCTAGATTGCGTTCAAACCAATTTTCATTGGTAGTTTTTATAGAAAAGTACATCATATATTTTTTTTAGAAACCTCAATATGATTTTTGAAGACCTATCCTTGTCTAGGATAGGTCGCAACGCATCGCAACGCAACGCAACGCATCTAACGCATAGGTTAGATGAAAAAATTTTTTTTTAAATATTAATGCGGTTCACAGATTACATCTACTTATTAATTTTCAATAGTATAGCTCTTATAGTTTCGGAGAAAAATGGCTGTGACATACGGACGGACAGACAGACAGACAGACAGATATGACGAATCTATAAGGGTTCCGTTTTTTGCCATTTGGCTACGGAACCCTAAAAAAACCGGCCAAGTGCGAGTCGGACTCGCGCACCGAGGGTTCCGTACAAACCTGCAAGGTTTACAAAGTTTGATTTTGTTACAGCTTAAAGGTATTATAGACCTGAGTATTTGGTATGAATTTCAATTTAATACCTCTACGCGTTTATGAGGAAATGGGTAGTAAGTTTAAAATTATTAAAAAAATATATATTATGTGATGTAACTAAAAATTTATGGTTTTCGTAATTTTTCCTTTATCTATGCTATAAGGAAATGGGTAGTAAGTTTAAAATTATTAAAAAAAAATATATTATGTGATGTAACTAAAAATTTATGGTTTTCGTAATTTTTCCTTTATCTATGCTATAAGACGTTGCTTCGTACCAAATTTCAAGATTCTGAGTTCACGGGAAGCACCCTGTAGGTTTTGATTCCCTTGCAAGTGTCGAAAATTTGCGGCATAAACGGCTGTATCTTTTGATTGCGTTGGCTTAGAAGTTTGATTTTTTCACAGCTTCAAGGGACAGTAGACCTGAGTAATTGATATAAATTTCAGCTTCATACCTCCACGCGTTCCTGAGAAAAAGGGTCTTGACAGACGGACGGACAGACGGACAACAAAGTGATCCTATAAGGGTTCCGTTTTTTCCTTTTGAGGTACGGAACCCTAAAAATGAATAGACAATCTCTCTAAAGAGGTAAGAACTTTAGGAGGTAACCAGTTCCGAAGGTCAAAAAGTTGAGCTCTGTAGTTTATCAAAAGTTAGGTAGACCTAGCTTTTATAAAACGATGAAAGTCTAGCTGTCACTGGCTCTTACTCTATTAATGTTTATTTGCAAAAAAAACTACCAAAATTACACTTAACCTACTAGGAGATCATATCATATAGATGTCAAAAAGACCAAAATTACCGGTGAAATCCTTGAAAATCCGTGTAAATCACAACACAATCACAGCACGATGTACTAGGGGCACACGAGACGCGAGTAGCGCACCTGTTAGCGGCTCACGCGGTACTGATCGCGATGGCCTAGTGGCATGCGTCATGCGGAAGCCGGTTCTGGGTTCGGTAGAAATCGACGATGATTTTGCGGATCTTTATCCTTGTACGACAAACATCCATACTAATATTAAAAATGCGAAAGTTTCACTGTCTGTCTGTCCTTTTCAAGCCCAAGCCGCTGAACCGATTGAAATTTGGTATGGAGATACTTTGAGTCTCCGGAAATGACTTACTTTTCATCCCGGAAGAATGTACGGTTCCAGCGCGATAAACGAATTTTGGCGCAAAGGAGTTGCGGACGTCATTTAGTTAATAGTCAAAGAAATGTAAAGTATTTACCAGAGAAATGAATTCAAAGACAGATAGAGAACCTATGTTATCTCGTGTAGTTCATCAAATAAATTTCTCCAATAGTACACGACGATTCAGAAGTCTTACTGTCTTAAACTAGATGTTCCGCGCGGCTTCGCCCGCGTAATTTAGGAATTTCACGGAAACCGTACATTTTTCCGCAAAAAATAGCCTATGTCCCTTCATGTGATCTATTTATTCTTCATGTGTGCCAAATAACATAAAAATTGCTCCAGTAGTTCTTAAGATAATAAGCAATTTCAAATAATTTCCCCCGTTTTTTCCACATTTTTCTCTATTTCTTTTTTTTTTATGAAATAAGGGGGGCAAACGAGCAAACGGGTCACCTGATGGAAAGCAACTTCCGTCGCACATGGATACTCGCAGCATCAGAAGAGCTGCAAGTGCGTTGCCGGCCTTTTAAGAGGGAATAGGGTAATAGGGGAGGGTAGGGATGGGAAGGGAAGGGAATAGGGGAGGGTAGGGAAGGGAATAGGGTAGGGGATTGGGCCTCCGGTAAGCTCACTCACTCGGCGAAACACAGCGCAAGCGCTGTTTCACGCCGGTTCGCTCCTATTAGTCTTAGCGTGATAAAATATAGCCTATAGCCTTCCTCGATAAATGGGCTATCTAACGATGAAAGAATTTTTCAAATCGGACCAGTAGTTCCTGAGATTAGCGCGTTCAAACAAACAAACAAACAAACTCTTCCGCTTTATAATATTATAGTATAGATGAAAATGATACTGATACTAAAGCTATCTCTTTTCAAATGGGTCCAAACTATTATGATCGATAGAATATCAATAAGGACAATAACATCTTTGAATAAGATCTAGATGAGATGCGTTCGCGAAAATCAGCAGAAAATTCACTTTTTTTTTTATTTGCATAACCATACAGTACGTAGTGAAAACATGTAAACAATACAATTAGTAGATAGATAATGATAGTATTGTTATTAGATTACGGAGACAAGTGCATATTATATACTGGAAATAGATAAGATTATAATTCATTGACGCAAAATAAATACCCGAAATAACTAAAGAGCGATAACCACAGATTTGACTAATTACTTTAATTCACCAGAATTAGCCGAGCGCGTCAAAAGAATAATTATTTTTGAGTGTTTTTATATTATGGGAAGACTATAGTTGTGCCTTCGATCACATATATTGTGATCGAAGAGTTGTGCAGAAGTTTTTTTAGTGAAAGTAAATTGCCTATGTGTTAATACAGGATGTCAGCTAACTCCATGCCAAATTCCAGCCGTTTAAGCGTGAAGAAGTAACAAACTCACAAACTTTCGCCTTTAATAATAATATTAGTACTTATGACTAGTATGATGTTTTGGATGTCTATCTTCTAGAATTTAAAACAACAAGTTTTTTAGGCTAGAGTCAAGACTCTATTCTATTCCACGTGACTCTGTGAAAATTTGTGTTGGGTCTAAGAGGTTTTTGCAAGGAGTTTATACATTTTCTAGAACTTTTGATTGGCTAACGTCAAACAGTTAACCATTAACAGCAACCTCTATGCCAAAAAACATCAGAATACAGGCGCATCAAAGCAGTTAACTATTAACCCGGCGACAATGACGCTGGGTCATATTGACCCGAGCCATGTTTAATTGGATAGATTTCATTATTGTTTTTAGGGTTCCGTACCCAAAGGGTAAAAACGGGACCCTATTACTAAGACTTCGATGTCTGTCCGTCTGTCGTCTGTCTGTCTGTCTGTCTCCAAGCTGTAAGTTCTCAAGAACGGTAATAGCTAGAGTTGAAATTTTCACAGATTATGTATTTCTGTTGCCGCGATAACAACAAAAACTAAAAATAAAATAAATTAAATATTTAAGGGGGGCTCCCATACAAAAAACGTGATTTTTCAAACATTTTTTGCTTGGTATCAATGATGACAGCAGGTTGGCACCTGAAATGTTCCCAAAATACTCAGCTGTATTTATAATTTAATAATTAATAATAAAATTAATAATTAAGGGGGCTCCCATACAAAAACACATTTTTTTACTATTTTTGCTCTATAATGGTACGGAACCATTCGTGCGCAAGTCCAACTCGCACTTGGCCGATTTTTTTTGATTTGATTTAGTTTGATTCATTGAACTTGAGGACCACGATCAAGATAAAAGAGAAAAAAATTCTGGAACTTACAAAAGGTGTGAATTCTGTCCATCTAAAAAAGACAAGAAAACGGCTCACACTTGCTCATTATGTCACATTTTTTATATGCCCAGACTAATTTACATAATATTGTAATAACTATAGTACATAGTTCTATAAGTCTAAATGAGGAAATAGAACACTGATTTCTTTTCTATTTTTATGGTAGTAAGTTACCCAAACTTTTTTTTTAAATTCATAAGTAATTTTTTTCATGCAAAGATATTATGGTGCGAAAATATGAAATTAACGTACTTACACGTTAAGTTTTCAAGGTTGATTTTGCATGGCATGAAGAATGGCAATAAAAAAATTATTTAATAAATAATATAGTTTTTTTTTTTTATTTGAACGCATAATAAGATACCCCATTTAATTAAATAATAAACAAAATTGTTTTATCTTACTTTCATCAAAAATCTACAAAATTCGGGTCAATATGACCCGACGTCAAAGTCCATGTAATTATTTTCACGTCATTGACGCCGGGTTAACTTCGTTAATTGTAAGACTACACCCAACTAACTTTACAGTAATTAATGTAGCTAAGCCCAATAAAAACACGTTGTAATTACTAATTACTGTGCTGTATTGTGTTACTGTATTATGTAGGTGTTACCAAATGTTTGTGTAACACAACCGTGTGCCAACGTCTCCGGTTTCCGTTGCGGCCAATATGACCTGCGACATCGACGTACCAGATGACGGACGTCGCGTGAAAAGTGTGTTTATCGCCAAGTAATGTCAAAGTTCAATAACTCGATTCTACTATTGGACTTTCTTGTTAGATTCTGTAGGCAGAGGTAGCTACCGATATTCAACTCTGACAGGACCTTTAGTCAAAGTAAGAAAAATACTCTCGAGTTCATTGAAAAGTGAAATAACCATGAACAGACAGTAAAAGCCGACTAATTATTATTAAATTATGATACGGCGAAGAGACTTTTACCGACTGAAAATCAGACAATTATTACATTGCTTTACATTTCGGTGGTGTCTAATGGGATGCATAATTGGTGAATGGTACGATTGTAAAAAATAATTTTCCTTTACTTTCGTTGTTAAAACACTAAATAAAACTTCCAAAACCCAACCATGAACAGCAAAATTGATTATATTTTATGTGCGACCTCCGTGAATACACTACATCAATGGTCGAGATTCGAGCCTATCGGGCGATGTATTTGGGAGTTGGGACGTTTAACTTTCGAACATGAGGACACGGCGAGACAGTGGACTACTTCACGACGACTTAAAGGACATAGGCTTCTTGCAGACGAACGGCAGCCGTCGACAGTTGACGGCTGCCGTCGACGCGTGCCGTCGACGAGTGCCGTTCGTCTGTAAAAGCGCTTAGGAACAGCTCTGGGTTAAAATTAACCCTGGGTTGAATATCATATTGTAATTCTTATTATAATAAAATAAAATCTTATTTAGCGAAAGTCATCGTTTAAAAATTTCTAAGGGATTCTAAGTATTTAAAATAAGCTACAACTTACAAGTTTTAAAATAAAAACAATATTACTAACCATAACCTAGATCCGTGTAAGTGGAAAATAAGCAGTCGAATTGCAACGAATCGAAGTACTTACTAAACAAAAATAGCTTTGATTATAAGTAATATTATCTTGAAATCTTAAGTTTTTTTTTTTAAGTTTCGTCTTTTAATCATAGTAGCTTCAAAAAAACTCGAAGCCTTCTCGTCTGGTTTAAGACATTTCGCTAAATCAGCACTCTACCCTGGATTGAGAACTTAGCCTTTAGCTTTAGCCGACAAATCCTTTGATAGAACACGTGGTACAGAGGCTTAACATCAATTAAATTGAGCACATACCTCCCTATCCACTTAAGCCTCGACTGTACTAAGGCGAGTCTGCACTAAGCGTCTCAGGTAAGTGTTCTGCCCCCGTCAAAAAAACGTTTTAAAGCTCGAGATTAAACTAGCTGCAATCCTTATAAGGGTAGGGTAAATTATAGGCCATAGGCCCCGCACAGCTTTACGACTGCTCGGCATTTGGATAGGGCAAGGTTATTGATAGATTTTGTGATATGCACAAAATCTATCAATAACATGACAAAAGCTGCCGAAGATACCCTATATCTTCGTGCCTTGCGAGAGATGGGGGTCCTATCCGCAAGTATGCGGGTCTCTGCTGCGTCCGAAGATGGTGGATGACGCAGCCCCTACCCACTAAAAACTCGGCGGTACTCCACTATGGGCCCTAGACGGGCCGAGGGGTCGCATGAGCCTACAGTCTACACCACGACTCCGCCGGACCATAGAGACCTAGAAGTCAAACTCTACGCCTTCCTAGTTCCCCTTCTATTTAAATGTGCGCATCCTAGAAATCCTACTGACAATTATTATTCTCGTAAATGTAGATAGTAACATGACTATCCGCTGTAGCGGCCATTCCTCAGTTATACCAAAAAAAAAAAGTTTATGTAACCCAAAATTTTAAATCTTAATCCGTATCGAATGCCACCATATTATCTGTACACACCTTTAGTATATAAACTCGCGTCGTTAGCAAGTTCGTAATGCGATCTCTGAAGTAAAATCCAGTCTAGACTCTAGCCGAGATTAAATGTAATCTGGAAATTCACTTTAACTTATTCCCCTTAGGCCCAATTTCACCAACGACTGTTAAAGTTAATGCTCGAATTAGTATTACGTTACCTCTTTCGTTTTTCATATGAATGAAAGAGAAGACATGACATTTTAACAAGCTGTTAACACTAACATACGTTGGTGAAATTGGGCCTTAGTCGTTTAGTTGTACTAGTTTAATCTCAATTCTACTATTCAACAATAATGTAGCTTCGTTCCTTGTCCGATCTAGTTTCGTTTCTGTTAAAATATGGTATTTTCATATCTAAGGTCAAAGAAAGAGTAACAACAGAATTTTTGGTGTTTAGATCAATCAGGGCGCTTTTATAGCTTGACATTAGTATGAGAATACCTTTTTAACCGACTTCCAAAACAGGAGAAAGTTTCTCAATTCGACCGTAGTGCGTATATTAATTATGTTCTTTTTTTTATTTTTACTATTGCTAATCTGCATCGAAACCGAATCGAATCTGTACTAACGTGAGATTTAAATACCAGAACCGAGACACTGGTGTTGACTGTTGACTCCAAGATAGTCAATCCAATAAAGGCTATCGCCTGCCATCGGATGATCCTTGTGCTTATTTCTAGTTCATTAAAAGAAATTAACGTTGCTACTCGTTACACTGCATATTTTGTGGCCACTTTCGTGTATCGATATGCCACGGCCGTTGACATATAGGTAAGGCGCTGTCTGACTCACTCATTGTTTTTGGCAATTAATAACCAGTTGAGCTTTGAGGATATTATTATAAACATATAATAACCCATGTATGTTTGTCCTCAAAATTATGTTACTAAGGCCTTCGACATCGTCAGTATTTTCATCAGTAGATTGACAATATTAGCATTTTGTTAACCCTGTTAGCTAGAACATGATTTTTCAGCTGTCTCTTTAGGTTCTAAGCCTAGAGTCTAAGGCGAAGTTTCATTTAACCGATTCAGTGCGGTGTCATTTTTTGCAAGTTTTTGCGCCTGGTTGCGAACAAATATTTCGTAGCTCCTCTGAGGCGCCAAGCGCCAAGAACTTTGATGACTCCTCTCGAGCTCCACTCACCATGAATTGTAATTTATCGCTGTTTCGTCTGTTTCCAATTGTTTTTCTTTTAGTAGCGACCCAACAGCGAACGTAAACGGATTAATAGTTCCTTTCAAGTATTTAGAAGTGATTATTTACGTGTACAAACAGAAATGGAAGGTAAGTTACTTATTTTTATCAGGTGTTGTAAACCTTTGGCTATATTGATCAATTTATTTTCGTTTTATTGTAGAACGGGATGTTACATGCTACTTATATTGCTAGTCATGTATAACGCCAAAAAATGTATATCTACTTTTTATAGCATTTTATAAACAAATAAACATTGTATAAGTTGTAGTTTTTGAATGAAATATGTTTCTTTGATACCCGTATGAAGCAGGGGCGGGCTGCTAGTTAATTATAAGAATAAATTATGTTGATGTGAGATTTTGCTGGTGTTGGCGTTATATATTTATAAAATAAAATTCGGTGGCCACTTTCATTGAGGGGAAACCTCTGAAAATGTTATTTTAGCATAGTTTTACAGGTAAACATTTTGGGTCCTCTCGGGCGCCACACGCCATACAGAAAAGATACCCATGGAGCCTCTGCGGCGCCATCCGCACGGAATCGGTTAAGCTTAACATCTGTTAAGCTTGATGATAAATGATCTCATTTGATACATTGCTAAATATTGCTGAATTATAAAGTTACTTTGGTACTTAAATTTACATATTTTAAAACAGGCAAAAATTAAAATGATTGAAATGAATAATAATAGCCTTAGTTAAGTTAGTTTCCAGTAAGGCGTCTATTATTAACTAAAGGAGTAAACGTACGTAATATACCTGTAAACAGTACAGAATGTTAATAGGTATATCTAGTAAAACAAAGGGGTGACCTGAGTTTTTCCCTTTCATGTCTACAGAAGGGTCTGTACTCTGTACCTGACAGCGAGGCCGGGTGTAAAGGTTGTCTGATGTCTACATTAAATGTGGAAAGGGCTCTGAATAAACTTAAACAATTGAATCAAGTATTCGTAAATGGAAAGGAGTTTTTCAACCTCGTAACAATTTACGAAGTATTTACTTTACACAGCTACATTTTTTTTCGAAAGAGAATGTGTCGTATTAGTTTTGCGGGCACAAGTTTTTTTGTTATTTTGGCCCCAAAATTCAAGAACAACCCCCGATCCAAAACTTTTAATAATACTCAGAAATCAGAATACAAAATATTGAACCGATGCCCCGGACGGAGACACACTCACAGACAGACATGTCAAACTTTAACGAATAAAAAAAAACGCGCTTTTTGTTGGGAGTTAAAAAACTTTGAAACAATCCTTACAAGAATACAACTTCTATTGCACCATATCAGCATACAGCTGAAACTATTAATAATTGTTACCTACAGGCGACAATATGCACGGTTCCGCGGGCAATAACATGGCCTCTACTTTTCAACCGACTTCCAAAAAGGAGGAGGTTATATGTTCAGCTGTGGATATATTTTTTTTTATTTTTATTTTTGTATGTTCAACGATTACTCCGCCGTTTATGAACCGATTTTCAAAATTTTTGTTTTGTTATATTAGGTTTCACTCCAATTTGGTCCCATTTTCACAAAAGTGGTGATCTGATGATGGGATCCATGAGTAATCGAGGGAACTCCTCAAAATTTATATGGAAATATATGGTGATTTTGGTTTTATGAGAAGTATCCTAAGCATATTCTACCAAAACGCAAGATTTTGCACTAAGGTATACTATGGTTCCGAAGATACTAAGAGAACTCCGGATTCTTTATAGATACAAGTTTGGGGGTTATGGCGCTGTTTTGAGAACTGAAAGCATATGCTACTATGCAAATTACATTTATCATCATCATCATCATCATCATTACCACGTCAGGGTCACTAATGTCACATGGTTGTATCTCAATGTCACATGGTTTGTATATGGATACAAATTGTAATAAGATACGTAGAATATACGCGATGGTTTACTAGGTAACTAAAAAGACTGAAATTATTATTTTTAACAAAAAACTTCAAAATGATGAAGATTGAATACAGAAATAGTTCAGGTTTAGCCGAATTCGGAAAAAGGCACTACTAGATAGGAAACGTTATTTAATACTTTTTAGTTCATATTATAAGGATGTTATTATTGTTTTTACCTTGGAAGTCGGTTTTAATTTTTTGTTAAAAATAATAATAGTTACTATACTCTACTATCAACAATGCCAATAAGACACAAAACTCTTAAAAGTTATGTAACTTCCTTTCTATCATTATTTTATTATAGAAAGCAGAAACGATACTTAAAAGTGTAACAATTACTTTACACAACAGTTTTAATTGCATCCAAACAGTACAAACGCAAATGAAGGCAAAATGGTATTGCACATTTTGTTACAAAAAAAATTTGACGACTTCGAAACTTGGCCAATTCCAATGAGTCTACAGCTTTATGTTGCATAGTATTGTCATAGGGTGTGGCAGTTTTTTGATATGGGTCGCAAATTAATACCTCGATCGTGGGAATCGCAGACAAAATAGATTTTCAATTGTGATGCGGCAGCCGGGTGCCGCTTGGGGATTTATGGGTTAAAAAAGGTTGAAAAACACTGGCTAAGAAACCTACCTAGTTTCTTAGGATTGTTGACAGTAGTTTATTCTATTAACCAGCGTTTTTGGTTGGCTCACGTCAAAAAATGTACGGGCATGAGGGTGCTTTCTTCTCCAGCTTTGGCAGAGCCTACTCTTCTAATGTAAAAAGAGATATCATATTCTATTTTAATCCCCATGGGGGGTTACAAGTTTTTCGTTTGTCTGATATTGAATATATCCTTATCATCGTAGCATCCAAACGGGCGAACCAATTTTTATTAAAAAAAATAATCATTAATTTTTTTTCAAGTAAGTACTTCTTTAAATATTTATATTTAGTGTTCCTCTGCTCGAGAACAATTAATGGAAATCTTTAGAAACGTAACGGAAACAATCAGTGGTCAGTTCATGCACCGGCGGCCATCTCGATCGCCGATATGTACGAGACGAGATCGTTATATGCACGCACAGACAAACAGACGTATGAATTAAAAATTACTTCTAGTTACGGTAATACGTAACTAGGATTTAATACTGCACTCAGAGACAAATATTAATTATAAGTACCTCGATCGTGGGAATCCCAGAGGCCAGAAACAATAGATTTTGAATTGCTATGTGGCACCCGGGTGCCGCTTGGGAGTTGATGGGTTAAATGAAGATTTTGACATAAGCGCCATACAGTTTGCACCCCATCATGCTGCGCTCCATGGTTCTCTAGCATTTTGCTACTTTTTCTCTATGCACTTTGGAAAGGGACCATGTTTCAGAGTTATTCATAACCTTTCATCTGTCACGAACTGTCAAACTATTTTCGAAAATTTTTCAATTTCCAATTACTCTCATTAAACTGATTAAATTATCTAAAGAAATTGCCATGAAAGCTATATATAATTTTTATATAATTATCGCAAATACACATAGTTTTATATTTGAAACAAAATACTAAATCGGTGGTCTACAAAGTAGAAGAAGAACTTTTGAATAGTTTAGGGTAAGACGCCCATTTTGGGCGCTTGACAGATGAGCTACTATGTTAGGGAGCATACCCATACTACGTGACCTACTTTTTAAGATTTTTTGACCCCCTCCCTCCCCCTGGTGACCACCCGTAGTATATGCCATGACCCCCCCCCCCCCCCCCCCCCCCCCCCCTTCAATTGTTCACGTGGTATTGACAAGAATATTTTTTAATCATTTTGTAAGTAGAAAGAGTAGATAGCAAATGAAAATAATTTTACTCATATTTGTGTTTATTAAGTTATTTATTACGAAAGACTCTTTGCATGTTTATAATAATTATTACTACTTAATTAAATATGGGAATAAAAATAACGATCACCAAAAATACTTTGAAACCCAATAGTTTGCTAAAAAGAAATACTTGACACAAATATTTATAATTATTATTATTATAATTAAATATTATTATAATTAAATATGGGATTAAAAATAACGATCGCCAAAAAATACTTTGATACCCAATAGTTTGCCAAAAAGAAATACTTGACACCAATCCTACTAATATTATAAAGGCCAAAGTTTGGATGTATGGATGTTTGTTACTCATTCACGCAAAAACTACTAAATGGATTTTATGGAACTTTACAATAATATAGCTTATACATCAGAATAACACATAGGCTACAATTTTAACCGACTTTCAAAATGGAGGAGTTTTTTATGTTTAACGATTACTCCGCCGTTTGTAAACCGATTTTCAAATTTCAAATTCTTTTGGTGTATAGGCTATCATCCCAATTTGGTACCGTATTCATAAAAGTGGTGACCTGATGAAGGGATCCATAAGTAATCGAGGGAACTCCTCAAAATTTAATTTTCAAATTCATAATCTATTGACTTCGGTTTCGTGAGCAGTATTCTAAGCAAAAGCTACCAACAAGTAAAATTTTGCACCAAGGTATACCATGGTTCGGAAGGTGCTGAGAGAACTCCTGACTCTTTATAGATAGGTACAACTTTGGGAGCTTCGACGTTGTTTTAAGAACGCAAAGCATATGCTACTATGCAAATTACATTCATCATCATCATCACTACCATAAACCATTATAGAACCATGTATCGTCCCGTTTTGACCCTATTATTGGTACTTTCCATACTCTTTTATTATATATCGCTTAAGCCGCGGGTAACACCGCGGGGCACAGCTAGTATTTAAGATATACTATAAAGGTGTAACAAAACTAAGTGATAATACTTTAGGATGTGTACATGTTCTTTATAGTGAGTTTAGTGTGAAAGTAGCAGCGCTGAATGAACTAAATTTTTTTCACTTTTGTATGGGAAACCGCCCCTGTGTAACGAGTTTCTCCATACAAAAGTGAAAAAAAAATTGGTCTTTCAGCGCCGTTACTTTCACAGTGAACTCTATGTAAGGAACACATACACACCCTAAAGTATTATCACTTAGATTTATGTATGATATATATAATAATAGTCTTAAATTACAATAGAACAATCAGAGAAATTAATTTCTAGGCAGATGGCGGACCTAAGTAATTTAGCCGCGTTTAAAGTTAAACCCAACCGACAGATCACAATTAACATTGAATTGACATGATCCGACTACATGACGTTGGTCTGTCAACTACCTAGGAATCAATTTCCTCGATGGTACATACTAGCTATTTTAGTCACGACTGTAGTTCAAATTGTAATCGAACACCAAATATAGTAAATGAACACCAAGCTTGACAGCTTCACCAAACTTCAAAATGCCTGACAAGTGACAACGGTGCCTGTTTTTTTTTTAATAGTTGTTGGCTATAAATAACCATAATAAATGCCAGTGTCAAGTATTAAATGGCGAGAAAAAAAAATTCGTATGGCGTTTCTCTCGGCGAAATCCCTCCCCCCGCTTTTGTGACCGAGCGTAGTATTTTGAAGACCCCCCTCCCTTCCCTAAATGGGTCACGTAGTAAGGGTAAGTTCCCTTAGACAGGGGGGACACATATATTAAGTCTTGCTTTTTATATGCAAGCTTAGGTCTTTGCTTTTAAGAATCTCTTTTAGTGACCAAAATTTGTTCCAACCATGTGCTATTCTTTTTTCTATTTCTTTGGTCATTTGGTCATCGAAGGAAATTATCTGTCCAAGGTAAGTATAGTTTTTGACATATTATATGTAATAGTTTGTAGTCATTGACTGTTTAAATGTATTGGTTTGCAGAGTTTGTCATTACCTTGGTCTTACTGGAGTTCAATTCTAAGCCTACGTTTTTGCTAGCGGCTGTTAGATCGCTCAGCATAAATTTCAATTTGTCAGGGTCTTCTTCAAATATAACAATATCATCAGCGAATCTCAGACGGTTTAGACGAGAGCCATTAATATTTAAACCGAACTGTTCCCAGTTTAGTTTTTAAAAGACTTTTTCTAGGACAGCTGTAAATAGCTTAGGAGAAAGCTTTTAAATTAACTTCAGCATTAAATGTCTCTGAGTGTGGCAGTTTTTCCAATAAAAAATAAGTAATTGTACAAGAAAGCAAATTTTTTGTATTACATTATTATTATTATTTGCAAGTACTTATTTTGCAACATTATATGCGTGTCCTAAAACCTGCTAAATCTTCTATTTGTGTATTAATAACTAAACCCAAAAGTTCCAATTGTAATTATTTTTAAAAAGCAACCCCGCATCACGCATGCACAATGGGCTAAGTTTGTATTGTGTACTACTTGGATGCTAAAGTCTTTGAATCACCTAAAAGGCTGGGCCGATTAATATGAAGTTTTTGTGTTGTGTTTGTGGGTGGTTCTATTTTTTCGGTCCAATTTGGCCATTTTTGTAGAATCAATTTTTTTAAGAGATAATACGACAAAATTTTGTATTTAGGCTTGTGTACGTATACTTACTCTGATCCCTGAATTTCCTTAGTCTGCTATTTATATTTACGATATAAATCGATGGATAGTAATGATGCAACAGACGGAAATGAAAATCGATAGGATGGAAACTTAAAGGATTGGAAGGAAATGAAAAACAGTTATATGGAAGCGAAAAAAATTAAGGAATGCCATATTAGATGAACATAATAATTATTATTGGTTTACTTTTATGAGTAATAAGGCCAGTTTATGTACTTGAAATACTTTGAATATAAATAGAAAAAATTTAGTTTGAGTTTCATTTTCTATTTCCTATATTTTGTCCCTAAAGTTGTATTGTAAACAATAAAAAATATGTTTTTACCTTGACATATTATTAAATATCAATACCAGATAAGCCATAGATAATAAAATATTAATAAAAGTAAAGATAAACAGGAGATAGTATTATCAATTTCCGAGAAAAACTATAATGAGAACTATAATGAGAATTCATATTAATATTTAAATCATACTTTTTAAAATTTTGGACCTCAAAAAACTTAACATAATAGACTTGTACTATTATCTATTCTGTGATAATAGGTTGATACAAAGTTGAATTACCTTGGCATAGTAAATTACCTTGGCATTAAAAGAAATATTAGCAAAGAATGAAGCAAAAAATATTAATTTTTATTATTATTTAAAAAACATTAAAATTACAGTAAGCATTAAAATTTAATATTTATTTAATTACTGCTTTGTAAAAAACACAATTATCCTTGATGGTACTAAATAACAGCATTTGTAGATGAATTGATGAATGATGATTAAGATTCTAAAGACTATCATATAATTTACTATCTTTGAGATTTTAAAAACAAACAAGCAAATATTTCCACTTGTTACAAGTATCGAAGTAAAGATAATTTGTATTGATCACATTGCATCATATCCACTATCAATTATCTGGTTTATTCCAAAATGGACGAGACAAAATGTTTGTGATTAAATTGAATAATTTTAGAATCAAGGTCCGAGGATGTCTTGAATGGGAGCTAAAAATAGATGTTCCTTATTCAAAGGTAGTTCGGAGTTATATTTGACATTCATCTAAGAACAGGTTGATTATGATTGTGTATTGGTCGAAATAACAATGTAACTATTCTCTCTCTTACTCATATACTACTCTGTTTTTAAGCTCTTACTCTCCTCGTAAGAGATTTAGTAGTAACTAGTTGGCACTAGCAGTTATAATTATCAAGACTATAAGAAATGGCAAAATTTAGAGTGATGATAGAGTGAACGAAAAATAAGAATATTTTTTTTTCATTTCTGATCTGACATTCTGTATGTACTTATATACATACTGCAAAGAATGTTCAATCAAAGATTTACATCTTTAATTGTTCAATGTGACTTAAATGGACAGTGTTTTCTCATTGTTGAAGGTTGAATGAGAAATTTTAAGGTTATTGTAGAAAATATAGTCATCTTGATTTCCTGCAACTTTATGCAGAAATTTGTGTATCTGTGAAGCCATACATTTTGCCATGGGCCAAACTTTCATACTATTTACCTTTTAAATTATAAAAAGAAGTAATTATAACAAAGTTAATTGTAGAAGCGATAACGGCTCATAGGTATAAATGGATAGTAACAGTAAAAAGCTAACAATGTGGTCAAATGAATTATTCTGATGTTTATGTTTGGCGGCAATGGTAATAAGAAAGGTGATAAGAACAGTTGTTCCGTAATTATACATTAATAAACAGTTACGTATTCAGTGCATGACCTAAAGTTTTTGTCAAGTTTCAATGGTTTAGGATAAGTAAAACCGTTACCTTTTAAACATCCAGCGAGGCTTGCAAGGAAGAGAAGTCCCGACGACGTGAACCCGCAACAGTAAAAACACGATTCAATGTCACACACTTTTGTCCGTCCAAAGCTAAACACTATAAATACTCAACAGGCTCTACTGATTAACACCAACGTATATTAAATGTACAGTTAATTCAAAAACTATTAAAATGACAGGCAAATAACTTCACAACACATTACACGACGAAACCGTCGTTCGTTTTTTTCTGAACATTCAACATTGCGATTTGCAAAATATTGAAATTGGACAGCTGTCAAAATGTCATTGCCATTTCGTAGCCTTTTTTTCGTGTAGCAATGAATTGTTAGAAAAAAATATTTATAATTTTGTTATGTATTTTGTATTTACTTTACTACAGTAAATTTAATTATTAAGTGTTTTAAAAATTACTAATTCTTTATTTACATTTGCATAACCTAAAATTTAGTATTCTCTAGTGACATCTAGTGAGCGCTCTATGTACTAAAGAGAACAAATTTTGTAAAATGACTGCCATCTTGTGAGTAATACTAACACTATAATCAAGTCTGTACACTACGATGCTTTCTTAATTTTATAATAATAGATGGCGTTAAAAGTTATACCGCGAAAAATTCAGTGTAAATAATTTTAACTGTTGCTTTTATGTGTTGAGCCCTAGTTGAGCTTAAATAATACAATTGATTATATTGATTAATAGTAATATTACTTAGGAACATCTATAAAGGGTTTTTATTGATGTAGATTTTTAAGGGTCCTCCAGGCTCCAGGGTATTACTGGTATAATCGGGAAAGAGTAAGCCCAGGAAAATCAAACGCATAAATAACTAAAACATTTTATTTAATTTACAACATATCATTAAATATACATAACGTTGTCATATGGAAGCCTCTACATAAATTAAGTAGAATTACATTTCGATACAAAATTAAATAGACTTAGAAAATACAAGTAGCTGATACCTAGAAGGTGTAGGTCGAGGAGCTCTTTATACTGAGGCGTTTACTGTTCACCTAGAAACAGATACATTACATTAAAATCTGTCAAGTCCATGCTAAAGAATTTTAAAGGAGGTTGGTGAATCCTGCTGTACGTTAGGTGCGTCGTGATTATTTGTTCAACATGTGTAAGTAGGCGAGGTATAGGTCTACCAGAATCTGATGGTAAAAAGTGAGAAAGTAAATTGACTCTAGCAATACCGGGGTGGTTGGAATAAAAAAAATTGATCCTTTTTTTTCCTTATAGCGGCTGATTAAGTGTGTGAAACATGCAAATATATAAATTTATCCAATGATCAAGGATATTTTTTGAAAATCTGCCGTCAAAATTTACCATCAGATTCTGGTAGACCTATAATGTATGGTAGTAGACCAACCTCCTTTTCTTATTTTTTAAATAATTGTTGAGCAGAATCAGCTGTTGAGATTTAGGTAATTTCAATTTTCTTTTCTTATTTCTTTGAATAATTATTCTTGTTATTGTCACAAATCAAAATTAGAAGCATTGCAGTGTGATGAATAGATTAATCTTGGAGCGAATCTTTATGCTTGGTGGTTAAGCCTTCGACGAGCTTATTATCTCTCTGATTATATCATTATTATTCCAATTATTGGAAAATATTGAAAAGAATAAAACTTCTTTCAAAGTAAAGTTCAAAAATCGTAAATAAAATATCTAAAATAAATTATTTATAAGTTATAACATTTATTGATAACTAGACGTTCCGCGCGGCTTCGCCCGCGTAAATAAGATATTTCACAGACAAATCAGTCTACAAAAAATAGCCTTTGATCCTTTACGTGGTCTACTTCTTATCTGACCCAACAGAAAAATTATTGCTCTAGTAGTTCGTGAGATAAGCCCTTTCAAATAATTTCCCCCGTTTTTTCCACATTTTCTTCTATTTCTTCGCTCCTATTAGTCTTGGCGTGATAAAATATAGCCTATAGCCTTCCTTGATAAATGGGCTATCTAACACTAAAGGAATTTTTCAAATCAGACCAGTAGTTCCTGAGATTAGCGCGTTCAAATAAGCCCTTTTAAATAATTTCCCCCCGTTTTTCCCACATTTTCCTCTATTTCTTCGCTCCTATTAGTCTTAGCGTGATAAAATATAGCCTATAGCCTTCCTCGATAAATGGACTATCTAACACTGAAAGAATTTTTCAAATCGGACCCTAGTGGTCCGATTTGAAAAATTCTTCTTGAGATTAGCGCGTAAACAAACAAACAAACAAACAAACTAACAAACTCTTCCGCTTTATAATATTAGTATAGATAATAATTATATAAACACTATAAACAGGTATTATAACATCGAAAATTAGTGCAGGACACAAAATATGGTTATAATCTTACAAAATAAAAAACAACACTATTAAAAATTCAAAAACCATGCAAGACAAACATGCTTTCGAAAAACTTTAAAAAATATTTTAGGATATAATTTTGGCACAGTGATCTTATATTGAGGCATAAATTAACATCACAGCAAAAATTAATTGGCTACTTGAATTGTGATTTGTACAGTAGATAAAAAAAATACTTATTGGATAATTTCTTTCAAGGCTGTATTATCTATAAGCCACGGTGAAAAACACTGAACTCATGAGAACGTAAAATAACCATTTTATAATGAAATTGCTATAAGGATATATCTAAGAGCAAACATTCAGATAATTATTAATTAAAACAGATTTATCAAACTAATAATTTTTAAAATTTGCATTCTATTCACGGAGCTAAAGTAAGAGTATGTTATTAAATAAAATCATTTACATAATAATAATTTAACTATTAAGTAATTTAATTTATAGAACCAATAGATTTCGATAATTTTTTTTTTTTTTATTAAGTCTCCGTTAAAATTTTAATCATAAAACCCTGAAATCTGAAAAGCATTTTTTCCACTAAAATCTAATATCAAGAAGTTTTAAAATTAGAGAAACAAGGGAGGGTTTACACATTGTTATATCATAAGCATAGCGATGATGGTGACAATTGCTAGGAGGAGGCCAAGCAGCGTCAGCCAGTCCAGGTCTGCCAGGTGCTGTGACAGCATCAGGGTGTACGAGCAAGCTAGCATCATCGTGCCAGACGAGTGCCAATCGCACTGTTGCTTCTCATTATTGCCTGCACAAAAAAATTTGGTAAGACCTCGATCGCACCCGAAACTCAACACCCGATCACCAAAACCCGTTCAAAGTCCAAATTTACCCAATGATGGAATAATGAATTCTAACCCAATGATGGAATGATAAAAACTAACCCAAAGAAACTTTTCTTTTAAGTCCACATACGCAATATCTATAAAAGGGCCAATTTATCGGGTGCAATCGATGCCCAAATATTCCAATTGAGGAACAAAAACACAAAAAGCAATGCAAATGGTCAAAGTGAAATCCATACACCATGCATGACAAACGGCCACATACCTTTACCTTGGGGTTTGGTTCTCCATGGTACTACGTTTGTTGGTGGGGTGCTTTGACTAGAAGTGCCTTCGTCCACCGACAACCTTCGCAGGTTCTGGTTCATAGTTTTCACAATCTTCGGCGAACTCAAATCTTCGTGTTTCTCCTTTACATTCTCGACTGCTGGAGGTTGGACGTCAAACTTAAATATTGTCGCTAGCTCCTCAGAGGAGTTGTATTCCGTATCAGCATCATCTCTTTTATCGTTCTCGTATATTGAAGGAGTAAATGATGTTCTATTGTTCTTACAATCTGTTTGCGTTTTATTTTCATTTGAGATATCATTGACCATTGCGTCAATGTTATCTTTCGAAACTGTATTTTCACTTGTACCATCTATTTTGGCAGTATTTTTATTAACAAATAACTTGTCGTTGACTTCTGATATACCTGCAATTAAGTCTTTAATTCCGTCTTTTAATTCTTTGAAAGCTTTTATTTCGTTAAGCTCTTTGACTACTTCGTCGTTATTTATGAAAGGATTAGTAGATTTCGTCTTCGGAACTGATATTTCAGAATTTTCATTACTAGTAGTCTCATAAAATATGTTATTTGATTGGTTAGATTCATATAAGGGCATAGAAGTATTCTTAGTTTCGCTAAAAGACTCATTTATATTACTGACGCACGGTGGCCATTTTACTTCATCAGGACATTTATGGTTTTCTTTATTCCTTGACTCTGAATCTCTTTCAACGCTAGTTTTTAATTGTTCTTCTACTTTACTTATTTGATCTGATATAACTAATAAACTATCTTCAGTATTTTTACCTCGACTATTGCTTTCCGCATTATTTAATACTGGTTGTGGTTCTTTTACTTTTGAGTAGTCGTTTACGTTCATCACGTCTGAAGAATTATTATTATAGCCCTTTTCTGTCAGTCCATTCAAGAAATCTTGTCGACTACTAGATATTCGACTTTGAATATTAGCTGTTTCATTTTTGTTTCGATTTTTGTCTAATTCAGCCAAAGCTACCCCCAATTTGTTACTAGTATCCATGGCTTCTTGCGCCAACATGCTAAGCACATGTTGGAATTCGTCTTTCGATGAGCGCTTGGAGGTTTGAGGTGATTTGTTTAATGGAGATGAATTTTTGGACTTATCACATGATGATGACTTAGCAAGACATGTATCATCTGCTTGGATAAATGAATCATCCCGTGTGAAAGTATGAGATGGTGTGGGTGGGTTATTAACAAACAAGTTAACGGTATTGTGGCGTTGTTTTACCTTGTTACGAGGATAATGGTCTCGTGAGTTATTGTCATTATTCTCAAACGTTTCCCGGAGGCGTCTCATGACGTCACTGTTACTGTTTGTTTTTTGCAGTGTCGGTGCTTTCGTCATATTTAGAGCGTCATCTATTTCCTTTTGGATCATAGTGAAAATGTTTGCTGATAAGGATCTGACTGCACGCTTCTTCTTCATGTTAGAAACGTCTTTGTTATACGGGTATTCACTATACCCGTTGTTATTTATTAGGCCTCCATAATCATCGTTGTTAAAGAGAGATGATTTTCTATTATCTTTTCTCAAACTTCTGTACGCTAAATCGTCAGCTACAAGGTCTGGTGATCGTTTTGGAACAAAGCGTGGTCTGCCTTTGTTTTCTGGAGTCGCGTGTAAATAGTCACTCTGTGGCGCTGGAGATATTGGTCCAACAGGAATACCAAATGGTGGCTGAGGATCTATAGTTTTAAGGCGGTTGTTGGTCTGCTTTATATTTCTATATACTACGTCATCATGAACAATATCAGGTTCATTACGTTCTGAACATTTATCGTCATCTGACGCATACGGTACATACGCGGGTGAGGCAAGCATGTAGCTAATTTGTGACTGAACTTCCTTAGGGTTAGGTTTATCTTTATTATTAAAAGAATTCATTCTTCGGAATGCCATATCATCTTGTAACTTATCGGGTAAAGTTGATCGTCTGGGTATTCGGCGTAACGGCGTTGTTGGCTGACTTCGTAATGATATGTTGTCATCATTTCCATTCCAATCATTGTAATGTTCATTAAATTTGGGTGTCATCAATTCCCTCCTTTCTGCTCTGTCTAATAGGTCTTCGTCGCCTAGACCTAAGCTATTGTATATAGCTTCTAATTCGTTGAGAGCATCATCAAGGTTTGTAGATTTTCGCCTCTCAGAATTTTTCTCCTCATCAGATATTATTTGACCGTTGCCAGTAGAATAGGTATCAGATTTGTGACGGACGTGTGTTTTTGTAGGCGATTTTACTTCTAACTTGGCAGAATCTTTGGGTTCTGATTGCTTATACTCAGTAGTGGCTTTCCATATTTTTGCACCATCCATCAAATCATATGATTTATTTCTATTACAGCTATCTACACTCTCTGCTCTAGTTTGATGGAGTTTATTCGTAGGTTTAAAGCGTTCCGAAAAAGATCGGTACATAACGTCATTGTGAGTATTATCACTACTACTACGAGTATTGGCAAAGACTCCCTGCTGTTGCCGCAATCTCTCAGCATCGTCGATTTTTCTCCAAAAGTCTGATGCATTTCGAGGTTTTTTATACACTGATTCGGGGACATTGAATGAGGTCTGTGAATCACTTAAATACTGATTTTGCTGGAGGCCATTTTTAATGCTGATGGGGCGACGTGATCTTGGACTTTGATCTGCGTAGTAGAGATAATCTTGTTTTGTTTGGACGGCGGGCGGCTCTAATCTAGCACTGGGCTGCTCTAACCTTCTTCTCCAGGGAGGAGTGTTGGAATTGGAAAATATTCCATAATGATTGGGCTCTGCTGAAACAGAAGCCGGTCTTCTGGGTTGCTCGTTGGTTTGTAGATAGTGCTGCATGAATTCATTGTTTTGCATTGCTATGTGGTCTTCTGAGTTAGAAATCGGTCGGCGCAGCCCACTCGTTCCGTAGCTCCTTTCTTGGCTCCGTCTCATGATTCTTTCAAAATCATTGTTAGGTACTCCGTGTACAAAATTGTGACTGTTGTTTGTTCTATCAGAGATCATAGAGTTGTTGTCGTAATACATAGACAGAGGTGTTACAACTTTACGTTGCATGTCTCTAGGAGGCGGCACAGGAGGAGATCTCTCCTCCTTTTTCACTGGTACACTTCCCAAAGGAAATTTAACGCACATGACACTCTCCGGATTTTCGTGCTGGTTAGATAAGCTTCCTTCCCTCTGCGTGTTAGCATAAAGCGATTCTCTGTTTGAATTGTTACTAGCGCATTGGATGGAATAGTTAATGTGATCATTGTTAACTTTAGCATTAAAGTTAATAGATGAGAGGTAACTTGGATTTGATGGGAATGACGATATCGAGTCAGATTTCAGGTTGCCCTTTTTGAAATCGTTCGTATTTAGCTCCGGCTTGATATTGTTGTGAGGGTCGCGCTTGCAGGTACCGTAGCCGCTGCTTTGACTCGTCGGCGTCCGCGTTAACAATTCAACTTCCGCTTTAGTATAGCCTTGGTGAAGGAGCTCCGCTTCTTTATTCAGTTGGTTCTCTTCATCTCGCGATAGTCTCTTGATGTATCTCTCGTTACGAGCGCTTCGCGATCTTTTATTGAGCGAGCTATCTCGTGATCTCATCAATGAGTCCTCGCTTCTAAATCTCACGATGGACGAGGAGTTTGACGACTTTAACGATTCCTCGTCGCTGCTGGATTCCCCCCTGATGCTGTTACGGAGCGCTTCTACTCTCGCTTTTAGTCTGCTTTTTCTCTTCTTCTTTCCGGGCGTTTCTAGTACCGTCGTCGACACCCTCGTATCGGGCCTCAAGTCAAGGTACTCCTTCGATTCGTATGGCTCCTGAATCTTCTTCTTATGTAAGAACTCCGCCGACGGGTCCGACAGAATGCCGTCATCCTTAAAGTACTCCTGATGGATACTCGGCTTAGCTAAACTCTGGGCTCTTCTGGTGTCTCTTATAACGATATGGTCGAAATTATTGACTAATGGCGCTCTTTTCTTCTTCTTGCCCTTCTTCTTGGAGGGGGATCCGCTCACGTCGTCGCTGGAGGATGATTCGCTTTCTTCCTCCTTCTTCTTTCGTCTGAAGAGTTTGCCGATGGACCATTTCTTGTCCTTCTTGGTTTCTTCTGGTCTGGGCTGACGCTGGACGGCGGCATACTCGTCGTGGTAAGGACGGTAGGTGCTTGGTGCGGCGCTCAGGTCTCGGTGCGGCACGGGCGGAGAGTTCACAGTCTGAAAACATGAGAGTGACAAATTAGACTTCCAAGTGACCTAAAGAGTAAAAATTAGAGAGACAGATGGTCAATAATCTCTTAATTTGCAAATGAGGTCGTAAATAACTCTTCAGGTACGCTAAACATATTCGGATGTCATGTGTTGCTTGATATGTTGAGTTTGACAAAATTTATTATTTCATAAAAAGAGTTGTACAGGTGCAACAACTAATTTTAAAATTAGCTTTAAATAGCTTTCCATAAATATTTAACAATGGCGTCAGAAAGTAAATGCTGAATCTGTTCCTGTGTTTTTATTATATTAGTAAAAATACCATAATACTGTGTTTTTATTATATTATAAAAAATACATATTATGGTGGATGTTATAAAAATTTTTGAGTCAGTCAAGCAGTACCTTATATTTAGCACTTAATTAAGTGCAACAAGAAGTGACTATATTTTGTATATTATGACGCACATGTCTTGAAATATAGAAGTGACGAACAGGTAAGTAAAAAGTGACAAATATAATTTGTATATGACGCACATGTCTTGAAATATAGGAGTGACGAACAGGTAAGTATTATATCTACAAATAAATGCTCGAATTGTTTATAATATGTGGGCTGCCACAAGGTTGGACTGACATCATACCTGTACTGAAAATAATGGGTTTCCTATTTACATATTCACAATTAAACTGAGATTTCGATTGTCATGGCAATCTTGGTTAAATTTTTTGTCGAAGCCTTGTTAAACTCCAACGAGGCTATTAAACATGCTTTGAATTCTTTGGTTGTGTATTCTAATTAAAAAATATTTAAATGTCCATTTTAATATTTGAAATGAAAGTCAGACAGAAAGATACCTACGCTGTTTGACTTTCTGTCTGTCTGTATGTATTCTAGCTCGTCACCTAGAAATAGCTGCACAATTTTGATAAAATTTGGTATAGAGATACTTTGAGTCCCGAAAATGACATAGAATAGGTAACGTTATTATCCCGGAAAATATGCAGTTCCCGCGCGGCAGCCATATAAAATGATCTTATGAAAACAGGTATAGTACGGAACCGTTATAGGGTTCTGTAATCAACAAAACTTGGTTGACTACTGAACCGTAAAACGGAACCATAACAAGCTGATTTTTTGTATATTGATAGGTTCATAATTTAAGAGTAACATTGTCCTACAAATAGAACAATCCATATTTTAGGACCATCAAGACAAAGTAAGAAATCCTCTCTATTTTTGTTAGCTACCACTTTCAAGATTTTTCGCAGATAAAAATGTTGTTCGTCTTATCAAAATGAAGCTACTCACAAAAAAAATAGCTTGATAGTAATAAAAAAAAATTGTACTAGGGCTCCCGTACTAGTATTGTCTCAATGTGACGAAAAACTGTTTCAGAACAGATAAAAATAACACAATATTGTTATGACTGTAGTTAAAAAATAAATACAAAAAACAGCAAGCAACAAATATAGGACAGCAGAAAAACAGTAAGTAAATTTTATTCATGGTCGTTACTCCTATCATTAGGCATATTTTCACATTAAAAAGGAATTAAAGAAGGGGTAATTTTTGCAGTAAATTCTGTATTTCGCTTCTCGCATTTTTCGTGCCAAAAAATGTTTACAGTGTAACATCAATCAGTAGTTCGACTGAACATTAGCACACAAAAACAACACGCCAAATACCCCGCTAAATATAAGATGGCATTGATCTTAAAGTATTTGTAATGTCGTCTAGGTATTTGCTGAGGAATGACGTTTTTTATATGTAACAGCAGTAGCACCAGAGAAATTTCCTAGCGTTTCCTTGAAAGCCTTAAATCTATGCATTTTCGGATCCATACTATTAGGTATTTGTACTAATAACATCATGAAGGAATATTTCTATCCTTACTAATTTGAATAAAACTAAACCGATCACTTGGAAGAATATCTTGGTGATTTTTTTTGCGTAAAATTGTACACTTTCCGCAACAATTATTTTTGCGTGTACGATCACAAGTTATTAAGATTTTACCCAAACTAATAAGACAGCACACACACACCTTTTATAGTTGTTAAAAATGAAGAAAAATTAATTTAGTTTACTATTAATATTAACTACTTATTCTAAATAACTTACAGGCAAAAACGATAAGAAGTACTCGTTGGGTCTGCCAACTTCAACCATTGCCACCATCTTTCATAATAAATGTTATTGAAATTAACAACAATAAATATTATTCAACAACAATATCCATACGCCGTCAGATACACTTTGGCACTGGCTTATCAGTATCACAGACGTAACACAAACCTAAATATTCGCAAATTAATCACTTCATTATCTAATTTCAGGCAATTCACTAAATGACTAAGTTTTAGTTAATGACTAACATTTTATTTTGAGCATTAGACCACAATGTAACTAGCACATACTAAAAAATTACACATAATATTACAGTACGCTGAGCACAGTTTTCAACAAAACGACTTCTTTAACACTAAAATGTCACAAAAATCCAGGCAGATAACAAAATGACTAGTCTATTTAGTTCGAGACGTGCGTTCCGGATGGAGATCAGCCGCACTGTTGATAATTTCAGAAGCTACAAGGACTTGATGATAGAGCACTTTACTCTCTACGATATGTCGTATTATTTTCGTTTCTACATCTGGATTGCAGAGAGTATGAAGGTTTTAAAAGAGACGTTGTTTGAAATTATTAAAGGAATTAAGATACTTTATTTGTCATTGATAGCGAGAACAAACATTAAAATTAAAAACTGTCATTTTTTCATTATAAACGTTATACAAATATGTACGTATAATGTCCAGTTTCTCAGTTTTTTGATAGTATTTATCTATTCAACAGCGTTATTGATTCGTTACTTTTTTAACGTTAGCCAATCAAAAGCGTTAGAGAATAGATGAATCCTGCTAAAAAATCTTCAGAACCAGGCACAAATAAAAGTAATCGAATTAAAAACAATAATCCTTAATTTGAGTTAATATGAGTATATTTTGCACGCAACAAATCAATTAGCAATCTATCACAATGTCCGATTAATGTGGTCGCCCGATAGATCGTATCGTGTAAACTCGCGCAGACGACTGCTCCACAAATCTAGTTATTTATAAACTTAATGTTGGCATTATTTATTTTCTATGCGATTCCGTGCGGGGTTCTCATTCTCACAAAAATTCTAAGCCAATGTTTACCGAAAATAAACTGGGTGAGAAATGTCACTGGAATCCCACTTTGTTGTGAATCAATGAACTCGAAAGAATTTTCGTTATATTTGAAGATTAGATAATCCTTTATAAAAACACTTGTAATTTTTTTATTTATTATTTTGTGACAATTGACAAATTATTTGATTAATGTAGAACAGTCGTTAAAGGACTTTTATTAATCATACATTACATTATATATACTTATTTTTGTATTATTAAATCACTTTACTCTACTTAATAATATTATAAAAGGGAAACATTGTAAGTGTGTATGTTTGTTATTAACGCTAAAACCACTAAACGGATATTGATAATTCATATCCTTTTTATCCCACAAGCGTGTTACCGTGGGATACTAAGCAACTAGATTTTGCCCGAGGTAGAGTCGTTGGTTTATCATCCGCACTTGGCAAAATCTAGCAAATAAATAATTAAGTAGCATTATCACTTTAATTTAAAACTAACGCATCTATAATTCCTCTGGTATCAAATCGCTTTCCATCAGGCAATATTTGCTCGTTTGCGTCATGAATACAAGTTGCAACTCATTTTCGTTTCGTTCGTTAATGTGAGGTAATGAGTCCATCAATCAGGCCAGGCCAATCAGGCCAAACGGTATCGGAGGCCAGATATAGCAAGTCAAGTGCACCAATATTTATGGCTAAATGTTATATTTTGAGCTGCTAGAGTCTACTATCATGCCATCTCTTTCTCAATAAGAATAATGAGAAAGTTGACATTATTACTTTTTAGGGTTCCGTACCCAAAGGGTAAAAACGGGACCCTATTACTAAGACTTCGATGTCTGTCCGTCTATCTGTCTGTATCACAAGAACCGCTATAACTTCTGAAAATTTCACAGGTTATGTATTTCTATTGCCGCTATAAAAACAAATACTAAATACAAAATAAAATTAATATTTATATTAATTTTATTTTGTATTTAGTATTTATAAACAATTATAACAATTACAACATTTATAACAATTTAGTGTTTATAAACATTAATATCCCATACAAAAAAACGTGATTTTTTGCTCGTAATCAATAATGGTAACAGGTAGGCACTAAAAACCTTAATTTAATTATATTTGTACTTTAATAATATTAATAATAAAATTAGAATAAAAACAATATTTGGACTGGGACTCCCATACAAAAACATTTTTTTACCAACTTTCGCTCCATAACGGTACGGAACCCTTCTTGCGCGAGTCCGACTCGCATTTGACCGATTTTTATCCTGTACCACATTACTGCTATTTTTCATGAGGTTTTTTTTCAGAACTCAGCAACCGTAAATCTTAAATAACGCGAAACAATCGTCAAACGACTGATTACTGGAGTTTAGATCGTTCGTTCGCCGGGTTAGTTCCCGAACCGGTGGTAGGCATCATGTAGACTTTCAGAAAATATTTGCAAAAATTTATTCTGAATAAAAAAATTTGAGTTTGAGTTTGAGTTCGTGGTGTTAGTTTGTCATTTAATGAGAATACCAATTTGTAGTTTAAACTTTAATAAGTACGTACCTACATACTGAACAATTAACGAAAGCCGTAGCTATAGTAATTCTGTCTTAAAATAGGTGAATCTTGTAAAGAATTGCGAAAGTGAGTACTTGTAGGCCCGTATTTTTGGTCAGTACTTAAGATGCGACCCGGTCTCAAGACGCGGTTCGGCTCTGTGATTGGTCCAAATTTTGACAGCCAACCAATCACAGAGCCTGAACCGTGTCTTGAGACCGAGATGCATCTTGAGTACTGACCAAAAAAACGGGCCGTAGTGTCGTATTTTTAACTTATGTGAGCAAACTACTCATAATTTTTAGTAAGTTCAGCCGACAATTAACTAAATGCCCATTTATTCCTCCACTATTTCTCTAAATAGTTTAGCACCACATTTTTTAAGCTCCTAACCATCTCCTATTTCCAACTTCCGAATTCTTATGGGATTTATCGGAGACAGATGTGCGCCCGCCCTTATATTAAACGTTTCCTGTGCGACGCCTTATTTATCACTCCCTATTCCCTGAAATGATTTGTGATGATTGTCTACTTAAGTTGTAAATCAGAATTTAAGTAGGGATTGAGAGTTTGAAGATTTTTTGGTTGTGTGTCTACATAATATTAAAAAAGTGTAATATTAATATTTCAAATCATAATCCTGAGATGTGTTAAAAATGGATAGATGAACATACAGACGCACACTCGTCCTTACTAATCTATCAATTAATTATGATATCTATTTAAATAAGTTATCCATACTTATAGTATTTTAAATGCGAAAGTGTGTCTGTCTGTCTGTTACCTCTTCACGCCCAAACCGCTGAACCGATTTTGCTGAAATTTGGTATGGAGATACTTTGAGTCCCGAGAAAGGACATAGGATACTTTTTATCCCAGAAAAATTTACGGTTCCCGCGCGATAAACGAACTTTGGCGCAACGGAGTTGCGGGCGTCATCTAGATTACTAGATATGACCACTATGTTGCCGCCAGTGATAAGCAGCAATGTTATGCGCGAAGAAAGTTAATTTTTGACTGATTTTTTAGTGCAGAAATAGTGATTTTTTGGAGAGAGAAATAATACGTCTAGCCTCAGTGATAGAATTTAGCGTATATTTTAAAATTTACAAATGTCATGGATAACGGGAAATTTGGGGAACAATTAGCCAATCAGCGACCTTGACGTACGCGCGTAAATTTAACGTTCCCGTATCGATCAGCTGATTGGCGTAGGTATATTGACGTTTGTACCTACTCGCCGTCTTTACTCTATGACATCACAGATTATAATACCCAACATGCCCGCGGCCTTGAAAGCAGTAGCTTACAACGTCTTCTGCAGTCTTAGCTCCCTCATCATTAGTGTTCGTTGTCCACCAGTGGACATATCTTGGTATAGGCTCGCCTCAGGACTCCCGACGACGTTCTGATGTCGGCTACTCTGGCAATACCGTCGCTGCCGTTAATCGTTCTCACGACACGACCGAGCTGCCACTTCAGTGGGAGAAGAGAAGAGTCCTTGATCAGAACCAGCTGGTCCGGTGATAGATCCGCCGAATTCCGCCTCCATTTGGTCCTGGTCTGCAGCTCCGAAACATATTCTTTAGCCCAGCGCGTCCAGAAATGTTGCCGGAGTTGTTCAACCCTTTGATATCGGGTCAACCGATGTATCGGTTCCTGCGTCAAGTCCTCCAAGCATACTGGCGCGGTGAGAGATCGACCGATGAGGAAGTGTTCAGGGCTGAGTGGAGAGTAGTCTGCTGGATTCGACGACAGGGGTGCCAGCGGCCGTGAGTTCAGTACCGCTTCAATTTGTGTCAGTACTGTGGTGAACTCGCCGCAGGTGGTACTTGCACGATTTCACCCCCGCTTCCCACAAGCCACCAAAATGAGGGGAATATGGAGGTATAAACGAAAACTCGATATTTTGACTTCTAGCGTAATCAACAATATCTTTGCTACATGAAGATAAAAACTCAGCGAAATCATTACAAAGACCTACGAAATTGCGTCCATTGTCAGAAAAAAATTGACATGGTTTTCCACGTCGGGAGATAAACCGCTTGAGAGCGAGTAGATATGCGTCAGTGGATAGGTCGCTGACAAGCTCCAAGTGACTAGCTCGTGTAGTAAAACAAATAAATAAACAAATGTATGATTTTATTAATTTCGCACCCCTACCTTTGCGGCTTAAAACGAACACTGGCCCTGCGTAGTCTACTCCGGTACGATCAAAAGGATAGCTGGGTATAAGGCGTTCCCTAGGTAGGTTGCCCATAAGGGGGCTTAGCGTCCTACCTCTAACTCGCGTGCAGACAACACACTGATCAGTCACCTTCCTAGCTAAATTCCTGCCGGATATGGGCCACCACTTCTCGCGCAAGTGGTACAACAGAGCCTGTGGTCCGCAGTGTAAATATTGCTTGTGTTTATATGAACAATAAACGTGTAAAATTGTGTTTAGAACACAGCAATATGGGATGTTTTTTATTGAAATTAAATTCGACAGAATTATTTATTCTGCCGCCTACGCGAATTAAATCATTCTCATCCAAAAATAAATTTAAACTAGCTAGTCGACTTGACTTTATACATTTACCATTTTTAAGTAAATCATATTCCTGTGGAAATGACATTTTTTGCGCCCATTTAGCTAATAATAGTATGGCACGTCTCACTTCATCTATACCTAACGCACCCGTCAGCTGATTTGCCTTGTTGCACGGCCGACAGTTGTGAGTGAAGCGTAGAATATAGGCGGCGGAACGAGTCATACGATTAAATTGTGAAAATTTACTAAACGGAAATAAAGTTTTATCTGTGTAATTATTTTTATCAACTGTACATGACAGTGAGTGCAAAGTATTTGATTTTAGTTCCGGTAAATTATTAAAAGTGTCACATATTGGAATTCAATTGTGCTGAATTATAATCAAAATTAAGATTTCTCAAGAACATAGGCCCTTCCCACCATAAATTGGAGGAAACCAAAGTTTCAAGGCTGACCCCACGGCTTACCAGATCGCCCGGGTTATCCTTGCCGCTGACGTGTTGCCAGGAAAACTTACCTGTCAGATCGTGAATTTCAGCGACACGATTCTGAACAAATGTTTTGAGTAAGTTAGGAGACATGCGTAGCCAGCCTAAAACAATTGTTGAATCGGTCCAAAAAGTGACGTCATCGAACTTACGAGTAAGCGAACTATTAATTTTATCGTACAGCCTAGCACCCAGCACCGCACCGCACAGTTCCAGCCTAGGTATGCTGAGAGGCTTTAATGGAGCAACCTTTCCTTTGGAAATTAATAACCTTACTTGTACGTTATCTCCACGTATAGAACGTACGTATGCGCAGGCGCCATATTATGCAGTTTGTGAGGCATCTGTGAATATGTGTAACTCATTACGAGTTGAGTTGCACCGAATGTCGCGGGATCTTAATTGTATGTATTAACATATTATAAATGCGAAAGTGCGTCTGTCTGTCTGTTTGGTGTGGAAATTCTTTGGGTCCCGGGATAGGACATAGAGAACTTTTTATCCTGGAAAAATGTACGATTCCCGTGCAATAAACTTATTTCAGCGCAACTTCGTTGCGGGCGTCATCTAGTGTTTAAGGCCATCCCCCGAGCAAACGACCTTGACCATACATTTGACGCGTTGCCGAGATCGCACAAAAATCCTACTTTTTTTACATTATCTTAGTTCAAAATTGATCTAAAAAAAATTTAAAACGGGGAATATGTAGTTA
This sequence comes from Cyaniris semiargus, assembly GCA_905187585.1. Classification (NCBI taxonomy): domain Eukaryota; kingdom Metazoa; phylum Arthropoda; class Insecta; order Lepidoptera; family Lycaenidae; genus Cyaniris; species Cyaniris semiargus. Next base: position 14,681,377 of record LR994560.1, on the reverse strand, counting down.
ATGAAATTGCCTATCTATTGTCGTGTCTTTCAAATAAACGTAATTTGTAAATACTAGGGAGATGCTGAAAGTATGCTTCAATTTTAATAAATTGGTATTACTTTGGAAGCTAATATCATGAGTATAATAAACAAAAATACAAAATTTAAAACGGGGAAAGGAATGTTCATAATATACTGAAGATTATTGCTGTATTTTTTTATACTTTATAAGGCTCTAAATACGGTAAATTACGGAATCTTCGTAGGGGAAGGCCCTTAATATTTTAGTAGGATATGAAAATCGTTACTCTGTTACTAGAATAACATGACGTTTTTTATTGTAAGAATTTTATTAGTACAACATTTATTCATCATATGAATTCCTTCGACTCTTTGACTATAATTTTTATTGCATTATCTATTTTCTAACAAATTCTACGGAAGCCCATTTCCGAGATTATTGCACACATACACACAACGTTACTCGCCATTATATAGCCATTTCCATGACATTATGGCTGTTCCGTGTCCGCAGTCCATCTGTGTTAGAAATGAAGAGCAAAATAGTTTTTTTAAGGACGAATTCTGGTCGCAAATTTCTGAAATCTTAGGGTTCCGTGGCCAAATGGAAAAAAAACGGACACAATATAGATTTGTCATTTGTTCTTCCGTATAACACAGCCACTTTTATATCTATTACTAGACGTTCCGCGCGGCTTCGCCCGCGTAAATTAGATATTTCACAGACAAATCAGTCTACAAAAAATAGCCTATGATCCTTCACGTGGTCTACTTCTTATCTGACCCAAATAACAGGAAAATTGCTCTAGTAGTTCGTGAGATAAGCCCTTTCAAATAATTTCCGCCGTTTGTTTTTCCATATTTTCTTCTATTTCTTCGCTCCTATTAGTCTTAGCGTGATAAAATGTAGCCTATAACCTTCCTCTATAAATGGGCTATGTAACACTGAAAGAATTTTTCAAATCGGACCAGTAGTTCCTGAGATTAGCGCGTTCAAATAAGCCCTTTCAATTAATTTCCCCCCGTTTTTTCCACATTTTCCTCTATTACTTCGCTCCTATTAGTCTTAGCGTGATAAAATATAGCCTATAGCCTTCCTCGATAAATGGACTATCTAACACTGAAAGAATTTTTCAAATCGGACCAGTAGTTCCTGAGATTAGCGCGTTCAAACAAACAAACTAACAAACTCTTCCGCTTTATAATATAAATAAGTAATAAGTATAGATAAGTTTTGCAAATATTTGCAATGCTAAATCGCAGATTATAATTATCGCTAATAGACAGACAAAACAGCGGACCTATAGTTGTACGCTACATTGCTGCAGTGACATAATACAAGTAAGGGGGTTAAATATTAACCCCCTTACTAATAAACGTTGTATAAGCTTTGAATAGTTATAGTGTTTTGTTCCTGTCACACAAGTGACATTTTTAATTGGATTGAAGAAGACAAAACACTGTATAACTATTCAAAGCTCATACAGCGTTTATTAGTAAGGGGGACAGAGTATGGAAATGAAATGTTTTGTTCTTATCTGATAGGTTAAAAAAGGATTCACAGCCAGGGACAACGTATTGTAGAGGTATAATTAACATAACATGTTTACATACTACGGATATTTTTATTAGAAAGGTTAGTTAACCTTTTTGCCATTCTTATTCAAGAGTATCTAACCTTTTTTCTATAGCTTATAGAAAGCATAGTGAATATAGTGATCATTTAAAATCTCAAACGATTGCCATCAAGATAGATCACTGAATTAAATCACCTAAGGGTAAATTTATACTAGCGCGGAGTCAAAGCGCATCGAAGCGAATTATTCAGACCAAACTGACTATACGCCGGCGAATGTGAGCAGGCTCACTGTGAGCCCCAGTGTGAACGTGAAAATATACGGTATCGAATGTCCGCGCCTACGCCTAGCGTAATGGCGTATTGTCGGTTAGGTGTGAACACGGCCTTAAAACTGAACATAACAAATTCAACCTTAACTCTTTATTACTTCTTCAAATTTAAAAAGGCGCGCGCATCCGCGCGAATTCGCGTGAATGCGCCCGACCAACGCTGATTGGCCTCGCAGAAGTAATGTATGCGTTACGTTCTGGAGTTGAGGTTGAATTTTCAGTGTTCAGTTTTTGGGAATTCGCTTCGCTTCGACTCTGCGCTATTATAAATTGACCCTAAGCTTGATTGATTGACGCAAATTGTTAATGATTAAACACTTTTGACAGTGATCACGAATAGCCGATACAAATCTCGATTTATATAATGCGTCCGCGTGAACGAGCGGCTTGGCCGCCACACCTGACACCGCGTGATCAGAGGGGTTAGTGCGAGTTTTATTCGATCATACGCATCGAGCGCGTAAACGCGAATTTATATGGGATCAAAGCAGCGCCATCTACTGGCTAACGTGGATACTGCTTTCATCCCATATAAATTCGCGTTTACGCGCTCGATGCGTATGATCGAATAAAACTCACACTAACCCCTCTGTTAGCAATAATTGTATGTAACGATTTATTTAAATAGTGGCGCGGTCGCGCCGTCCCTTACATACAATTATTGCTTGTGATCTCGGGGTGTAGGCGGTGTAGCCTTCGATCAAATATTCTATGTAACAGAATATTTGATCGAAGGGTGTAGCGGCCAAATCACTCGTTCGTAAAAATTAGAATTTGATTTGTGTTATTCAATGTCTTACAATAATTGAGTTTGCATCTAAATTTTCCGCGTTTGGAGTAGGGATTTAAAAGTGGCTGTGATATACAGACGGACAGACACATAGAGAGACAGACAGACAGACAGACATAAACCATCCACAAGAAATCCATTTCTTCAATTTTTGCCTTTTGGCTAAAAAAACTTAAAAATCTAGGAGTTGAAGTTGAATATGGAAAAAATAAAGGCCGGCAACGCACCTGCAGCTCTTGCTGTTGCGAGTGTCCATGGGCGATGGTATTTGCTTTCCATTAGGTGATCCGTTTGCTCCTTTGCCCCCTTATTTTATAAAAAAAATCTTCAACAGTGTTTATACCTACTTAATTCACATACATTCTTATTTACGTAATACGTAAACTAATCCCAAAGTTGTAGAATACCGCCATATTATGACGTTTGTTCCAAGTTCCGTCATTTCCGTGAAATGTGCCGTGAAAATATTTCGCTTCATCAACTGCAACATTACGCGCGCCCTTCACAACTTCACACAACTCCTTAACTTCTATGAACAATCTGTGAGGTATTATGACGTTTCGACTTATATTTTCGGGTCTTGAACACCGATGTTATAGATAATGTATTATAATATTATATTGTTTTTACTATTAAATCTAAAAAACAACGGGTTGAACTACATGAACGCATGCAGATGTGAGACTGAAACAGCAGCAGCAAGCAAGTATTTTCGATACGCGTTAAAAAGAAAGGGGGATATAACCTCCTCTCCTACGCCGCGCCGGTGGTCTGCACTCCCTCCGTTTTAAAAAAAAATTACAAGGTTACGTCATATATACTGTCCTGAGACCTGACGCGACTTTAATATTTTCATCCATCCCAAAAAAACTACACAAAAGCGCTAAAGAAGTTTTCACTTCATAAACACAGTTTAATACGACCCCTGATTTATTAAAAGTACGAAAAGGACAGCATGTTCTATCCGTCTCACTCATAGGATGTTTCACGTGTTATTTAAGAAACCATCGTCACAAACAGATGTTGGGAAAGATTCGTATGACGTCAAGGTCATTATGTTCAGTATCCTGTGACGTCATATTATGTTGTTCCCGTGTGATCATCATCATTATCACTTTTTAATAAACGGGCATTGCCCCTTCAATCCTCATATTTCCACCACTGCAACTCCGCCACTGTAAAGTGATAACGAACTACGAAAACTCTTTGATATGATCTCAGCACAATAGAGTTCTGTCTACTCTACTATCAGAGGATCCGTAACTACCAAAAAGAGAGAAAAGAAATTGACTCTACCAATACCGGGGTAATTGGAATAAAACATTTTGATCCTTTTTTTCCTTATAGCGGCTGATTCTGTGTGTGAAACATGCAAATATAAAAATTTATCCAATGACTAGACGTTCCGCGCGGCTTCGCCCGCGTAATTTAGATATTTCACAGACAAATCGGTCTACAAAAAATAGCCTATGATCCTTCACGTGGTCTACTTCTTATCTGACCCAAATAACAGAAAAATTGCTCTAGTAGTTCGTGAGATAAGCTCTTTCAAATAATTTCCCCCGTTTTTTCCACATTTTCTTCTATTTCTTCGCTCCTATTAGTCTTAGCGTAATAAAATATAGCCTATAGCCTTTCACGATAAATGGGCTATTTAACACTGAAAGAATTTTTCAAATCGGACCAGTAGTTCCTGAGATTAGCGCGTTCAAATAAGCCCTTTCAAATAATTTCCCCCCGTTTTTTCCACATTTTCCTCTATTTCTTCGCTCCTATTAGTCTGAGCGTGATAAAATACAGCCTATAGCCTTTCTCGATAAATGGACTCTCTAACACTGAAAGAATTTTTCAAATTGGACCAGTGGTTCCTGAGATTAGCGCGTTCAAACAAACAAACAAACAAACTAACAAACTCTTCCGCTTTATAATATTAGTATAGACTAAACGTTCCGCGCAGCTTCGCCCGCGTAAATTAGATATTTTACAGACAAATCAGTCTACAAAAAATAGCCTATTCGTGATATAAGCCCTTTCAAATAATTTCCCCCGTTTTTTCCACATTTTCTTCTATTTATTCGCTCCTATTCGTCTTAGCGTGATAAAATATAGCCTATAGCCTTCCTTGATAAATGGGCTATCTAACACTGAAAGAATTTTTCAAATCGGACCAGTAGTTCCTGAGATTAGCGTGTTCAAATAAGCCCTTTCAAATAATTTTCCCCCGTTTTTTCCACATTTTCCTCTATTTCTTCGCTCCTATTAGTCTTAGCGTAATAAAATATAGCCTATAGCCTTCCTCGATAAATGGACTATCTAACACTGAAATAATTTTTCAAATCGGACTAGTAGTTCCTGAGATTAACGCGTTCAAACAAACAAACAAACAAACAAACAAACAAACAAACAAACAAACTAACAAACTCTTCCGCTTTATAATATTAGTATAGATGATCAAGGATATTTTTTGAAAATCTCCCATCAAAATTTGCCATTAGATCCTGGTAGACCTTATTCACACTTTTTATGATTTAAAAAAGTGTAACAAAACAAAATGATCAATATTCACTCCAAAAGTAGCAGCGCTGAAAGAGTAATTTTTGTGTTGGATAGTCCATTTATTGAAGAAGGCTTAAGACTATATACTATCACGCTGCACCCAAAAAAGTGAAGAATCAGTGGAAAATGTAAAAAAACGAGTTTTTTTTTGAAATCTCTGTTATTATGTTTTGGAACGAAGTCACGGCCAACAACCATAAGATATGGAAGATCTAATCAAATCCCTGCCACCATCTTTTAATACAATTCCCAATTCGATTCAATTATAACACTTAATGAATCCAAGGATTTGAATCAGTAATATTGGAGCATCAAAGGATTATCAGCATCAAGTCCGCATTGAAGTGATAATGCTGGTGGAATTAAAAGAATTAAAGTTTATGTCAGGTCAGCGCCATTGAAATGGGGTGGGATTAAAGTTATGTTAGATATTTTAAATGATATATCAGCATTAATTTTATTATTTAACTTTAATGCTGCTATGGGATGGCAAAACTTTCCAACTTGTCCCAAGATTCTAACATCAGACACATTGGAAATCTTGAAATAAGGTAAAATAATGAGTAGATAGTTTTAAGTAACTTAACATTTTCCAGTTTATTTCCAACTGCAACAATCTAAACTGTAAGTAATGGTTCCAACATTCTCAAAGTTTGCAAGTTGAACTAATGTTTAAAATCGATCAATTTTTAATTTTTCATGCAGGCGGCAACATAGGCTGCCTTCACACTAGCGACTGCGCTGCGCATTCGTTCATCGAACGCCTACGCTGGACAAACGCTAGTGTGAAGGCAGCCATAGTGTTACAAACTTAAAACTAATTCTATTAAAAAACTTTGCCTTATGAAATACAGCTTTTATTTAAACCCATAATGGTTTTAACGCGCGTAAACGCATTAGTGTAATAATGTCTGGTCCCGATTTCGCTGGATTAACCTTGTACAATATTATGTCCAACATCTAAAGTCTAGTTATTATAGACAGAGAGTAGCTCTATTTTCCTCTTTACTCATGTCTATAAACACTGCTCTTCCGACCTTTACGAGAACCTTTCTTTTGTATTGTGGGAGAAGTTAATAAAGAATAAAGATTTTCTTTGGATACGAGATATATGTATTCGTGAGTGACTGAGACAATTCATACTCGTATGTGAGGCCTTGAAAGAGGACTTCCTCTATTAATCCAGACCAGCATTCAGTACTAGCGCGTTCTACTGTATCAATGTAAACCAGTAAGACGCTACGACCATTGGCACAAAATGTCATAATATGAGTTAACAACCGGACGGACACATTAGCGCTGATGCAACAGGATACCCCAGCTGGGTCATGGTCAGTTATGACTTATGTAACACACATACATACTCTCCGTTCACAGTTAGATAGATAGTTCTTGACTTATCGTGGGTTCGATTCCTGCGCACAACTAAATATGTTGTTCCAATTTAGTTAGATCAATGCAGAATGATCAGTGGTCGCCCAACAGTGATTTCCTTAGTAAGGCAGGTAAAATTATATCCTTTGCCACAGAATACATATTAGTACAAGTACCTATGCCTGATCTCTCGTCGGTTGTGTCTTTTTCGCCGCTGGGCTACGAAAGTGGAACAGTCGAGAATGCCCTCATGTATTGCGCACACATCTGGGCACTAGCAACAGCCGTGCATCCAGGGTCACACAACAAATTCAGTGTGAGAGCTGTCAAGTCGCAGCAATGGCGTAACGCCTGTAATAAAAACTTTTCACGTTAGCAGATGCGGAAAAACAGTCACACCGAAATCGGTGTGAGAGTTATGTCGCGTGTTTGCACTGGCGGATGCATCTGTGGATGTCCCTTCTACACTTTACGGTACAGATGCATCCGCCGACGTGTAGAAGCGGCTTTAGGACTGTCAGTACAGCTCAAAATCCGATGATAATTGTCTGTCACCCGATCCTGCCTGACTGTGACGTTTCCGCTTTTCAAACGCCGGATATCGCCTAAAAATATACATGTTATTCGAGTGAGCATAGAATTTACCGCAGTTCAATTGTCTAGCTACAATCACGTAATAGATGACCCTATTTTAGGGTCCTGAGGTCCTGTAAATAAGATTCATCCCATGGCTAGTTGAAGTAGTAGTCAATTCGCGTATAAAATTTATTTCTTGATGTTTGGTCATTATGGACTCTGATTACCACATAATTAGGCAGCCGAATGCAGTAAAAAAAATACACGCCAATCGTGAGTAATCCTTCAAGGAAACCTACAAGAAAAGAACGTATTCCCTCTTAAGAGGCCGGCAACGCACCTGTTGTTGCGAGTGCCCAATGGCCATGGGCGACGCGACGGTAGTTGCTTTTCATCAGGTGACCCGTTTGCTCGTTTGCCCCCTTATTTTTATAAAAAAAGACGTATATTAATAGATTTGTGAGTAATTTTGACTTTTGAGACTTGAAATTTCACTCTCATCGCGCCTAAAAAGGTTTTACTTCAATAGTAGAGGAGAAAAGACAAATGCGATTGTATAACTTTTCTTCTATTTTCGATCTAAGAATTTCCTTTGGCAGGTGTACTTTATAGTCGAGGAGAAGTGTGTGTTTGGCGCAAACGTCCGTATTGTAGTTCGCGCCGCGGCCCCCGGCAGCTCTTGACCTATACTTCTAACGAATGCTCTCCGTAAATCTAAACTAATACTTCAATTTATTTATATACGGCATACGTTTGAAATTTAAATTTTAGAGATCTAAAATTATCTCTAAAATTGATAAAAATCTTATTATTATCAAGGATCAAGACTGTTTAGACTTAACTTTGCTTAGATATTTTAATTAGTTAATAACAGAAAAATTATAAATATTTCACTATAGTTATACCTTTTTCAGTCAACTGATCTACATCAATTAACACATAGAATATGTCACAACTCACAGAATGCATCTTTAAGATGGCAATCTGCAATTATTCTAGTTTTTTTTTAATTCCCTGTTTTACTTTTTAAATAAATTATTGAAAATCTAAGTTTTGTTACGGAATAAGCCAACATACCCAAATTTATAGTCGCCAAGTCAATTTGTTAATTTTAAAATTAATAGCATACATAGCTTGTATACTAATAGAAAGAACTAAATATTTTGGCAACATCAGTGAGCTATAAATGTTATAATGTGAGATAGTAAAAGCTGTTTTTATTATGTTAAATTTTATATAAATAAATAGGGTATAAAACTGCGAAAAGTGTAAAAATTTATTGTGTGAAACTATAAAGATTGTCCGTTGTTCTTAAACTTTTCGTTCCTAGAGATTTGAATTTTGTTTTCGAACTTAAAACTGTTCCAAGTGAAACTAGTAGTGAAACTACTCTAAACCAATACCAACTGAAGTATTGAGTATTTTCCATGCTCAAATAACAATAAATTATAATTTAAAAACATCTCAAAAAGAAAGCAAAAATAATTCGAAGTTATTAAAACAAACGGACAAATATTTTCTTTATTTTTCTACTATATAAACATAAAAATTTAATTATTTTTGATTGTGAAAAAAAAGGGAATTTATAAATGTAGAGCCACTTGTTTTTTTCACGGGCGTAGTTTGATATGCCGGAAACTCTTAACTTCTTACTTTATCAACATAATACAGTTTGAGAGGCACTGTCTCACACGTAAATATCGGAGCCATTGAACTTTGTTAGTCCTATTTTAAACCTATCGATTTTGTCTAGCTCCGGGGAGGCGTTTCATATTTTTCCGCCTGTTTCATCGCTTTTATAGCTCGGGAAAACTTTATTAACACTGAAAAATCTATACCAGTATTATAAACAGAAGAAAAACTGTTTGCATTTACTAAGCCTCGTAACTTTCGGATCAGTTTTGAAGACATTTAGCACAGGTACTATACTGTAATATAATAATAATAATAATATCTATGGACGCTTCACACCACGTCAGTCTGGCCCCGTGCTAAGTACCTGAAGGACTTGTGTTACGGGTACCAGACAACGGATATATATATATATATATATATATATATATATATATATATATATATATATATATATATATATATATAATACTTTTTATAATACTATACAATATATATTTAAGATTTTTATAATATCATACGCATATTTAATACACATCCATGACCCAGGAACGTTGAAAACTTTTTGTTCCGTCGGCGGGATTCGAACCCGCGACCCCCGGCTAGAGCTGCCACACACTCTTGACCATTGAGCCACAGAGGTCGTCCTTATTATGTGGTGTAACAAAACATGGTGATAATACTTTAGGGTGTGTATAGGTCAGGTGACCTAACTATACCAACAACCTATAACAACAACCCAGATATATAGTTCACCGTAAAAGTAGCAGCGCTGAAAGAGCAATTTTTTTTTTACTTTTGTATGGGGAAACTCGTGACGCTGGGGGCTTGCCCATACAAATCACAAAAAAAAATTGGCCTTACAGCGGTGCTACTTTCACAGTGAAGGAATTTACAAGGAACACATACACACCCTAAAGTATAGGGCACAGATGGACAAATATGCAACTTTTTATCCCTAGAGAGTGTAGAGTCCATCGTGATTTAGTACTTGACCTACCGAGTAGATAGAGTGGCGAGTGAGTGTTCTCGGCCAAGTATTCGGCATGTTTCCTATGGATGTGCTCGGCCGAGGGTACTGTCTCGCCACTCTCCTGAGCGTAATCAAAGCCTTAACATAATAAATGCGAAAGCCGGTCTGTTAACTCTTCACGCCTAAACCGCTTAACCGATTTAAATGAAATTTTGTATAGTCTCATTTCGTCTCTCAGAGAGTCGAAAACATAGATGGTTTTCAAAATGTACCAACGAAGAAATTGATTCATAGGCAGATGGCGGACCTACGTCACTTGGTCTGGTTATGAAATTCCAATTTTAGTCGTGTGCTGGGTTTGACATAACACGACCAAAATACCGTGTAGATCCGCGCGATCTGCCTGTGAATCAATTTCTCCGATAGTACAATTAGCACATGTTATATGAATTTTTAAAGGACCTTTCTTTAGCGAAGTACATCTTGTTACATAATATGTAATGAAAGTAACAAAATATAGAATATGCATATTACATATTGAAAAGCCCATAGGAACATTTTCATTTTCTGGCCTGTATTTTCGGTGCCATAAATTCAGTTCTTTACTCGTCTTACGCGTACCTGCGCAGGAAAATACTCTACATAATGAAATGGCTAATAGGTATAGAAAGAAATGGAAATTATTTCCTTTTTTAACCGACTATGCGAAGTCAAAGAAAGGATGATGGTTTAGACATTATTTAAATATTTATGTATGTGCTCTCGTAGCGTCTAAACTATTAGTCTGATTTTAACAAATGAGGTGTCAATATATTAGAATAACACCTTTTTTCACCATAAATACAATCATAGCTGTTGAGAAAAAACTATTTATTACGTTACGTTAATACGTTGACACCTCATTTGATAAATCTGATTGCCTCCTTTAAAATATTAACTAACACTTAATTTTCATGAAACATATAATTTACCAACATCATTATAATATAAAAGACACGCGTTTTGTAAAATCTTCCACTGTGGTAACAATACAAGTAAAATATATTGTCATTTGTCATGTATATCGTATTCTCAACGTATTCTATGTTTTCTTACAAAGGACGAGCATTTGGCATTAATTAATAATTCTGTCAATCCCAAACAAAAGGATTCTGAGAATATAACTCCGTCACGCGTCCCAAGGAAGGTCTTTGTTTACAGAATAAACAGATGCCAAATTTTGTTGTTGTGTCATTTGTACTGGATGACTTAGCCTATAGGTCTACCAGAATCTGATGGCAATTTTTGACAGCAGATTTTCAAAAAATATCCTTGATCATTGGATAAATTTTTATATTTGCATGTTTAATACACAGAATCAGCCGCTATAAGAAAAAAAAGGATCAAAATGTTTTATTCCAATTACCCCGGTATTGGTAATGTCAATAAATTTTTCTCACTTTTTGCCATCAGATTCTGGTAGACCTATACATTAAAAATATGTAGTATATAAATGCGTCGGTCTGTATGTCTGTATGTCTGCCTGTCTATTACCTATTAACCTTAAAAGTTCGAACTCAAAACGCCAATGTATCAAACATATAATAAAGTGGAGATACTTGGAGCCCGGAAAAAGATTTAGGATAGTTTTTATCCTGGAAAAATTTACGGTTACCACGCAATAAACTCTTAAGTATTAAAATCTATTAACACCAATACACGCTCTATGATTTAACATATATAATCAAAATCATAACCCTTCATTCACAGTCGGGTAGAAATCTCTCTGAACTACTCCAAGCTCGAAATCATTACCCTTCCTTCGAAATCATTACCGTTAATCATTCATTCAAATCATTACCATTCGAATTCATTACCCTTCCTTCACAGTCGGGTAAAAATATATCTGAACGTTCTCAAGGTTTCGTTCGCGTGAGCTCAATGGTGATACTCCAGCATTATGTTCGGGATAATGGTGGACACTCACGACATGAGATAGGCCGGAGTCCGGACACACGCGACGGCCCTAGCGCATTCACTACGTTGCGACGAGAGATAACTCTCTACAATACGCGAGTATGGCCGACAAAAGGCCTGCATGGCCACAGACGAAAATATGAGAAGGGATAGAAATGTACTGACAGGTTTTAGAGACAAAATTGCAGATTTTCTTTTATAGTAAAAATCTAGCTTTTACGTTAGTCATTTGTTAGTCATTGCCCACAGATAGGGCTGGGCGTTAGCAAAAGAGCATGACCCTTGTTTAGATATTAGGTAAAAGATTCTGTTCAGTTTTTGGAAGATTCTCGCTCTGAATGCCTTAAAACATTCGAAAGTTACTACAATTTACTTCTTCAAAATAATACTTACAGTTTACACCAAAATTATCGTTTTAAGTAGATTCATGTTTGTAGAATTGGCCAACCCTAAAAAGGTGTCAGGGTTTCTGAGGGACTAATTCTGCGTGGCTCAGCTTACCTGTAACAAAAGATATTCTGGTAAGTTATGTACGAGAAGGCTTTGTTTGTATTTGTTACATCATACTTGTATAAACATACAAAATCAAAACTCATACAAAATACATAATTAAGAAATCAGCTTGAAATCCGGGAGTACCAGCCGAAGCAGGCACATCATTTATGTCGCGTTGTAGAAAGGATATTATTTTGTCACCAACATACGGTCTATTCTCCTTCCGACTTACGGATTTCCAATCCGGTCACTTGCCCTTAGTTTTCCTGTAATACTTGAAGGCAAAAGAATATTCAATGTTTAGTATTCCTGTCAGTTGTCTCGTCAAATTAACGCACAGTTTTATGATTTGTTATTCCTAACAACACGCATACCTACCTTTATAACAGAACCCGTTGTTTTTTAAATTGGGTCAGGGGTACCGCTTGGTATAATTAACCTGGCGTGGGTACTGCTGCAGGGTTAGATTCAAGGCCAAGGTGTATAGACTGACGATTTGAATTCTTTAGGGTTAAGAACAGCTACTGGAAGAATAAGATGTAGATTTTATTTACGTAATCGTTTTGCAGTCATAAAACATTCTTTTCATTTTATTTCAACTCTATCTGTCTGTTACTTCTGCACATTAGACGCAAGTATACAGGATGTAACAAAACTAAGTGATAATAATTTAGGGTGTGTACATGTTCCTCGTAGAGAGTTCACTGTGAAAGTAGCAGCGCTAATAAAACCAATTTTTTTTCACTTTCGTATGGGAAAACTCGTGACGCTGGGGCGCTTGCACATACAAAAGTGAAATAAAATTGATCTTTCATCGCTGCTACTTTCACAGTGAACTCTCGACAAGGAACAAATACACACCATGTATTATCACAAGTATTATCACTTAGTTTTGTTACACCCTGTAAAAACTAGACCGATTTTTATGAAAAGTTTGGACGTAATGTACAGTATCTGGGGACACGGTAGTGTCCCCGCCGAGACGAGCCAAGCGAAGCGCAAGGGCACTACCTACCTTTTCTCGAAGTGTTTCGCCGTTTTTTGAACCCTCATTGAATTGGTTTCCGTTGTAGCAGATAGTTCATATTTTCAGGATATTATGTCATCAATACTTATTAAACACAAAGTCTCAATTGAATAGCTCTAATACTTTAGATTTTATTGATATCTAAAATACGCCGAAATTTAATACACCGTAAAATAAGTTTAGTAGGGGGGTCATTTAAAATTTAAATATGAGACTTTCACCAATTTTAAGAATTAGGACATTCAAGTTTACACGGGATGGACATTAACTAAAAACCTCTTAATAAAAAATAAAAAAAAAACACTAAAAAGACTGTCTAGCAAGTAGCAACTTACAAAAAGGACTAAAATCCTACCAAAAACATTTCATGTAAAATGTTACCTCGACGACCACAAAAGGTTTTCCCTGTGAAAAAGACATCAGATCTAATATAGAGCCAAGCTTCTGAATCTTCACGGCCTAACTCTATCGACCCTAAGTCCAACAAATTCTACATATCAGTAAATATGTATGGCTTCGCTGTTTCGTTACTTACTTCAGATCAGAAACTAAATATTCGCCTCACCTCCACGACGCGACGGTAGCGAAACAGCGAAGCCATACATACTTTCTGATATGTAGCATTTGTTGGAGTTAGGGTCGATAGAGTTAGGCCGCGTAGATTCAGAAGCTTGGCTCTACATTAGATCTGATGTCTTTTTCACAGGGAAAACCTTTTGTGGTCGTCGAGGTAACATTTTACATAAAATATTTTTGGTGGGATCTTTACTTCCGGAATAGAATAGTCCAAGATAGTTTTGTCCCGGCAACATACAAGATTCTAGTGGGTAATAAAGATCCTTTTGACCCGGAAATAAGAACAAATTCGTGTTGTCCGCTACCGCAAGAGGTAAAGTGATATTAATGGTAATGCACGGAATATGGGCCATGGGGTCCGATTCTTACACTCGAATTGCGTTACGATTGCAGGCTCTATCACTCGAGTGCAAGACTAAGGGTCAATTCAGACTGCAACGCGACGAGGCGAGGCGAGGCGCGGCGCGGCATAAATTTGTGTGGATTTGACAGATTTAAATTGCGTGAGACGTCTTGCGAATCTGTCAAATCTATATAAATTTAGAAATGCATCTACGCGTCGCGTTGCGGTCTGAACTGACCCTTACGGTCAGTTCAAATTGCGACGTAACGCGTCGAAGCGATGCATTTTAATGAGCTTTAATTAATCGGAACATTAGAACAGGTAGCCCAACACTACGAGTGGCAAGTCTGTTTCAATTAAAATTGTATCTTATTCTGTAGTTTTGAATGGGCCATTTTAAATTGCATCACGACGCCTCATAACCTAGCAATGTGAGCCAATATAATAAGCTACTTGACCTATATTCAATTTCATTGAACAAATGCATATTTCTAGTAGAACTTGGCCTAGGAAATTGTATTTCACCCTTATCTTATGATTGATAAATAAAGTCGATTTGAAAATATGATTTTATATTTTTTAATTTGTACTGACGAAAACGCTTTTGCGGTACTTCCGATATGGATGTGACGTCATCACACTAGTAATTTAATATTTTTTATTTAACGCGCTCGTTATATCTAAGTTTATTTGTACATAAATAATAACAATAAGCCTAGAAAGATTTGTAAAATATATTTTCTTGAATAATTCAAATAAAACATCCGTTTTATATATATGTTACCGTTAGAATGCAGAATACGTTAACGTGCACATTACCTAGGTAATCTGCAGATTCTCTGATACCATCCGTTAAAGTGTGAAATTTAAATGAAAAAAGCTTATATTTAAGCACATTACCTAGTTAGTTTGCATTCTCTTCCTTCATAAAAGTCCTAAAAACTTTGACTTAAGCTTGTCAACCTACTGTTGCTGTTTTGAATGTTTTTTTCTAGTTGGTACGATCTATTATTTTATTAGTGGAGTAACATTTTAATTAAAATTTAATAATTTATTCCTGTTTATGTCCAAAAAATTATATTAAATAATTCTATATTATCAAATAACATGTTTTATTCAAACAAGAACCTGTTTTATGTAATATAATGAGAATAGAATAAACTTTTTTTCACTTTAACTGACTCACCCAGGTAATCAGCAGAATACCTTGTTAATCTGCAGTCTATAACTGGTTTACGCACATTAACGGTAACATATACATACATATCTCCATTTACTGTAGTTGGGAAATGAAATGGCCAAAACTTTTCTCGAAAAGTTTTCAACATTACAAATGATTTTTCATTTCTTATTTAATTCTTTTCTAATTTTTTGGCACTTTTAGACTCGTACACGTTTAGCACATAAATAAATTTCAATAAAGAAAATATAAAATACAAGAAATATGACGTCACAGTTCACACTATGGCAGACAGTGTTTTCGGCGCCATTTAAAAGGCATATTTTTCAATCAACATTTTTATGGGTTTCTACTGTTTAAAATATTATAATATTGGGTTTTTTTTTTTGGTGAAAGCATGAAGAAAAAAAGTAGCCTATTATGAGAATCAGACCCCAGTTGCATAATTAAGAATGTCCTAAAGAAAATGTGGTACTAAATATTATAGCAGTTACTACCAAATGAGAAAGGTAATCGACCAGTATTGGGACCAGGTACCATATCCTTGGAATTCAGTAATTTTGCCATTAGATTGCCCTTCAACGATTCTCCTAGTACTGCGTTTATTGCAAGACCCGTACGGTAGGTACCCTTTATCGCAATTGAAAGGGAAAGGGTCTAAGAAAGTCATAATCAGAAAATTTCTTGGAGCGCATTAGATAATATGAAAATGTACATTTTAGATTATATTTAGGTACTACAGTAAGAACTTATTTTGCCTATTTTCTAAAAATACTATATTATGTAGAGATGAAGTAACTATATGTATAATTTACAATTTAGTAAATTGTTGTTGCCCGAAACTTCGTTGCACTGAAATTTGTATTTTCCGGGATGAAATCTATCATTCTTTTCTGGGACTGAAATGCTAAGTCGGGATGTTAAGAAGTGCTAACAGACAGACACATACCGAAGTAAGGAGATTCCTATAACACAATTGCTATCGGCTTCGCTTAGATCTTACATTTTACACAACTCCTCCGAACGCCTCCGTGGTCCAGTGGTTTAGAGCGTGGCTTTTGACTCGGATGTCGTGGGTTCGATTCCCGCGTTGGAAACTATTTCCAAGTTTGGTTAGGATAATGCAGGCTGGTCACCTGATTGTCTGACAAGTGAGATGATCCACACGTCGGATGGGCATGTAAAAAGTCAGTCCTGCGCCCGATCTCTCGCCAGTCGTGTCGGTCTTCCGTCCCACTGGGTTATGAGAGTAAAAGGAATAGAGAGTGCTCTTGTGTACTGCGCACACACTTGGGCACTATAAAATTACTCCTGCGGAACTGGGCTGGTTTCAATGAAACCGGCCACCATCACCGAAACCGGTGTGGAAGTTATTATTATTACATTTTACAACCCTCTTGTTAACAAAAATATTTACAAAGCTCTTGACTTCATCAGTGTTGTTGTCTTTCACTGTCATGTGGCTTTTCCAATGCATACCCTACCCATGACAAAGATAGCAAACCCCGTATGTGTTTAAGTATTAAGGGGGTAAGTCCCAGTCAGTTATATTAAGTAATAACCCTCAGTTATTTTAACTGTTACGTGTAGACTAAGGTGTGGCAGGAAGTATAAGCCAGACTACACCATTAGCGCTAACACGTTTCGTTAGTTATAATGCAGTTTACTTTGTAACCGCATAGTTAATTCTAATTATTTCTTTTACGTATTTATTTTTGTTTATTTTATGAGTTTTGAAATTACAGAATAGTAGAAAGGTGTAAAAGTATAGGTACAAATCTGTTAAATAAGCATGAATTTTAGGAACTATTCAATTCCAAGGGTATTTCGATTTGAAAGTTTATTTTAGTGTTTAAAGGTAATGGAGGTAATATACTTTTCACAATTTTTTTACGAACTGCGTTAATAAAAGAATATTATTTTTTTAGGTAGGGCTTTCGAGTTTATGTAATGTGTATTTATGTATGGCTGTTCTGAATATATCTTAATTAAGAGCGGGCTGTGCAATTCTGCTGTGTTTTCTAATAAGTATTACGATCCCGGAAGACGATTGACTCAAATGAAATTGAGATTTATTTAATCATTGTATATTTATCTGATATTTAGCTAACGGAAAACACGATTCACTTATTTTGACTCGATAGTTTTATTTTTCGAAATTATTAATCTTTTTGGGCATTTCAACAAAATATATCTGTTACACTTATTGAGTTACTATCATTAAATAACTTGCACTACTACAATCTCACACTTTATAAAATAATAGCTAAAGGAAATATTAGTATTGTATTTAGTTTTTAAGTTATCATCAAAAAACAGTTTTGGGACTTACGACCTTTACTTTCGTGCTATATATGCGGGAACCGTTGCTACGCGATATTGTTCACTATTAGCTGCAGCCTAAAGTACATTGCCCGGGAGCACGATTCATGGAATTATTGTATCACGATTGGAGGATAGCGTTGTGTGTAGGCGGGGCTAGCGTTTTCACAGCGCGCTCTTAAGCACGCTCAAGGCAGATCCTAAAAAATTCAATCAGCTTTGGCTTCATCTTAGTCGTAACTCATAATCCATATTAATATTGTGTCTATCTGTTCATCACGACCAAACCGTTGAACCGATTTTGTTGAAATTTGTTTATTCAAAAAAAGGACATCTAAGGATACTTTATATGCCAAAAAAATTTACGGTTCCTGCTCGGTATACGATGTTTGGTGTAACGGAGTTGTTAGCGTTATTAAGGCCCTTCCCTATGGAGATTCCGTAATTTACCGTATTTAGAGCCTTATAAACTCATAATTTGAAAGCTAAAAAGTTATAATAAAAATACTGTAATAATCTTCAGTATATCAACATTCCTTTCCCCGTTTTAAATTTTCTATTTTTGTTTATTATACTCATGATATTAACTTCCAAAGTAATACCAATTTATTAAAATTGAAGCATACTTTCAGCATCTCGATAGTATTTATAAATTACGTTTATTTGAAACACACGGCAATAGTTAGACAATTTCATTAACTACATATTCCCCGTTTTAAAAATTTTTTAGATCAATTTTGAACTAAGATAAGTAAAAAAAATATGATTTTTGTGCGATCTCGGGAACGCGTCAAATGTATGGTCAAGGTCGTTTGCTCGGGGGATGGCCTTAAGTACTGAAAATCAAAGTCGTAGAGTCTTTTTTTTTATTATTTTTTCTTTAATTATATTTCCAAGTAATAGTTAGTTCTTAATTAAATACGCATCAATGGCGTAAGACATTCTTTTCTTTCTTTCCTCAGACTTAGCTGAATGGACGGTTTCGTAGGTCGAAGCCCTTCCATTGTTGTATTTCGCTGACGGTTAGCTTTGTTCGTATTATTTGATGAACTGTGAATAAGTTTATTTAACCGTTGAAGAATAATGCAAAAACGGGGTAAATGACAAAATTGTAAAACACGTAGTATGGGCTGTATTATATAGTACATTCCCCTATTGCATAAACTTTTCATCATTAATTTTACTGTGCTTGCTGGACAAGAAATTAGATAAGTATAAAATACAAAATCTTTACCATAAATTAATTTACAATTTTTAAAAAGTGGCAGTCCCCCAAACTAGGCGCAGCCTGTGCTATGGGGGAATCCTTACCGAATTACAATAAAAAGAGTTCGGCTAACAGACAACAACAAAAATTAAAATTAGGTTAAATTATTAATAATACAATAATGAATTGTGTAGGTGTGTGTGTGTGTGTGTGTGTGTGTAGGTGTGTGTGTGTGTGTGTGTGTGTGTGTGTGTGTGTGTGTGTGTAGGTGTGTGTGTGTGTGTGTGTGTGTGTGTAGGTGTGTGTGTGTGTGTGTGTGTGTGTGTGTGTGTGTGCGTGCGTGCGTGCGTGCGTGCGTGTGTGTGTGTGTGTGTGTGTGTGTGTGTGTGTGTGTGTGTGTGTGTGTGTGTGTGTGTGTGTGTGTGTGTGTGTGTGTGTACGTTGTTTAGAGAAGGAGCCGAAGACGCAGTTTTGTGAAAGCAAAGAAATATTTGGTTTAAGTAGTATTTAGAGAAAGGAGGTTATAACTTAACCATTTTAATAATATGGACATTTCGTCCTCAGCTCTTTTGCAGGTTCGTTCCCAAGTAAAGTCATGGAATATGATGGCTGTGTCATCTGCATAGCATTGGAGGTCCGCATTTTTCAGTTTTAGAGCCGCAATGACATTTATATAAAGGAGGAAGAGGGATGGACCGAGAATGCTGCCTTGTGGTATACCGTAAGTTACAGAACTCATATTACTTTTCAGACCAGCTATTCTAATATATTGGATTCTATCGGATAAATTTTTATTTTATTTTAAGATACATGGACAACTTACAGCTATAGTTACAATGAAATTATAAAACGGAATACAAAATAAGGAGCCAATTAGAAGTTTTCACTGATAGTAATTGTTTACAAAATATTGACTTAAATATGTTATGAATACCTAGTACTACTACAACAGATTTTTAAACATTTTAAACAAGAATATCAGTTATTTTAAACAAGAATATCAGTTATTTTAAACAAGAATATCAGATATTTTAAACAAGAATATCAGATATTTATATTATATTTTTTTAGTTAGTGTTTTCTTATTTCTAACATTACAATATTTCGTACAGATGAGCTTAACATCAACAAACAATTAATTAATATAGATCAACAAAATGCTTGCATAATGATCTCTTTAGAGCTGAAACATTACAATTGCAAATATCTAAATCCATATTAGAACAAACTGAGTTAGGTTGCTTGCTTGCACGATACATGAAGGAGTTCTCAAATAACTACAAAATCATTCTAAGTTCTGATTGTAGTTTTAAGTATATTATCTTCTGCCAAAAAAAAATTCTTAAAGGACTAGTCTAAACTCTGTGATTGTTTTCCATCTTGCACTGGTAGGAATTTCTGATTCTTCTTCTTCTTCAGATTACGATTAAGATAAGTTTATCTCTATCCTAATCGTAATCTGAACCTGTTTAAATTAAGTGCTTCTTATATCTCAATTCAGATGTAGTCCTTGTCAATTTTGAGTAACCTTTTTGCATAAATGCTAATGCACTCACCTCCCTATAATATGATAAAAGGCAATAAACCTATAAGGGTTTGGTTATAGTTAAGGGTAAATTTAACTTTAACCTTAACCTTAACTTTGACCGGAGAAATTGACAGATGACAGCTGGTCCAACAAGGTTATAAATGAACGTGGGCGGGGGCGCTGCTGGTAAAGGAGAACTGTCAAAAATGGCGTTTTTGTATGATGACAGCGTTAGTTCCTTTTTTCGCTACATGCATTTAAAACCTTGTCGAGCTCTATGGTTATGGTTAAATATGGCGTCTTGATGGCGTCCATTTTTAACTTTAACCAAAGATTTGACATTTGGCATTGTAGTTAAAGTTAAAGTTAAACTTAAAGTTAAAGTTAAAGTAAGTTGGTGCAACCCACCCTAAGTAACTATTTTTCCGGTCAAAAAGGCGGAGAGGATGAGTATTATATCGTGGTCCGGCGTCCGGCCAGGATCGATACATCCCGATATGAAATACCGTAACTGCTGGACACCGCCTGCGATTTGTACATGCAGGGCTGCCACTAATAATAATTATATTATTTAAATTTTCTTCATCCATACTTAATATTATAATTGCGAAAGTGTGTCTGTCTGTCTGTTACCTCTTCACGCCCAAACTGCTGAACTGATTTTGCTGAAATTTGATATGAATATACTTTGAGCCCCGGGAAAGGACATAGGATACTTGTTATCTCGGAAAAATGTGCAGTTGCCGTGTGATAAACGACTTTTAGTGCAACGGAGTTGCGGGCGTCATCTAGTAATATTATAATATAAAATTTAGGGTTAAAGCAAGATATTATAATATTATAATATTATAATAATATTATAATATCTTGCTTTAACCTCTCAATCCCCAAGCGGCCGGATCCGGCCGCCACAGATTATCCCACATCCCACACCACATATTTAAATCGACAGGCCTCCTTTACGTTGAACCATGTTGGATGACCATTATTGAAACCATGACTACGAAACTGTGTAGTGTCCATAGCATGCAATTAATATGCTTCTATATGCTTCAAAAGAATATTATGATAATAAAGATGATCCAGGCCATCAAGTCGCCAGATACTTTGAATACTTTCACAGAAAATGATGGAACTTACGTCAAAACATTTATTAAGTAACTCTTATACATAAATATCTCCGAAACTTTAGTCTTTTTTGTGGCAACCCTAAACTTGTAGTGATATATTCTTCGTCCGAAATCGGGTATGCTGTATAAATATTGTCGTCCGCCAGACACTCACTGGACATCTTACAACTTTAACAACGTTGGACAAAATTACGCTGTGTGTTTCTCAGAATCGTTTGTAAGTCAATCTTCGATCGCGGATTCTTCGAAATCTATTGTAAATCTATTGTTCTCGCGGCCCAAGTGGGCCTTATCGAAGTTGAAGGGTTAAGTAACATTATTTAAGAACATCGTTTATTGCGATGTATACTAATATTATATGCGAAAGTGTGTCCGTCTGACTGTCTCCATGCTGTAACTTAAGAACGGTTATGGCTAAGAACTTGAAATTTTTTACAGATCATGTATTTCTGTTGTCGCTGTAACTGCAAATACTAAAAACGTAATAAATTAAATATTTAAGGGGGGCTTCCATACGAAAAACACAAGTTTTGCCTATTTTTGCTTTATAATGTGACGAAACCCTTCGTGACTCCCACTCGCACTAGGCCGATTTTTTTCATTAGCTGGTACGATTTTAGTTCCACCACAAAATACATAGTAAAGCCTAAAGAGAAGAGTTGTTTTTATATCTTCCTAGGATTTTTGATGTTTGATTGTGCGTCAATGAATAATATTACAATAAAAATATATCAAATTATAATACAAAGTTGTAAATTTTATTACTACTTAATTACTTAACACTTGTGCAAAGTACAAAGGGTTATAAATTCCGATCCGGAAAATTGGAACGTAAAGTTTCATCGCAATTTGTAAAGTTTCACACTTGGAGCTTTTAAACTGCGATCGACTTAATGAATTTATGGGTTAATTTAATCTTTGATTAACCCCGTGAATTCAGACGGCTGTTTAACACCATTTGGTGAAGATCGTATATATAGGTCTACCAGAATCTGATGGCAATTTTTGACAGCAGATTTTCATAAAATATCCTTGATCATTGGATAAATTTTTATTTTTGCATGTTTAACACACAGAATCAGCCGCTATAAGAAAAAAAAAGGATCAAAATGTTTTATTCCAATTACCCCGGTATTGCTAGAGTCAATTTATTTTCTCACTTTTTGCCATCAGATTCTGGTAGACCTATAGCTACAGGATATTAAAATAAGGTATAAACATTGCAATAAGTAGGGCCACAGAAAAAAAGTGTTCTTTGTCGGACCTCTTACCATTACACATTATATTGTATTAATATATGTATTTTCTTTTTCAATACAAAAATTTTATTTTTTTAAAGATACCAAACAATAGAAAAAAAACTGTATTTTAGAGAAGTTGATAAACATAATCTTAAATTATAAATTGTCATTATATGCATATAAAACATACTTTATACAATTACATTATTCACTTAAAATTTCATTGGAAAAAAAGCTATCAAGAGCCACTAGTTTATAACCCCTGTCTTTGGGAAGTTGGCTAGGGTCCAGCTGCGATAGACGACAAGTCTAGTCTAGCCACTAGCCAGTAGTCAGTAATTAGTTAAATATTAAAGTAGCTGTGAGTGCTTCCGATACTTAAGTCTTTAACTATTAACACGTACGTCGATATGCAGGATAACTTAAAATTGATGTGCTAAATTTTTGTAGTGGAAACTTTTTTTAGGTGCCGACGTTGCACTTTTTTGGGAAAGATAAAAAAGTAGTAAATCTGATTAATCTGATCAAAAATTCGTAAGACAAAAAAAAGAGTAAGAGAGGAAGAATATCCTCTTAGTAATTTTAATTCTGTTGTTTCCTTTGTTAAAACTTTCTTGCTTCTGCTGTTTCATTTTCACTTCTACCGGCACTCCGAGAGTGCAACCTATTATTAATTTTCGTTGTCTTCTCTCGAATTACTTAGTATATAATGTCAAGCCTTAAATTTTATTCAGTTAATCATAATTATTGTAGAATATGATATAAGCTTATTTTGTTAATAAACAGGCAGACAGCAATAATTACTCCAAGTTACTTAACAAAATAAATTCGCCGTACGCGTAGGACGAAAGGGAGTAAGCCACAAAAGCAATATATCCAGCCATTGCGCCAGACAATAAACAATATATTTCAATATGGAGGAAAAAATCCTCAACAAAATCCTCCCGAGCAGGTTCCTGTCATATCTCGACCTTTATTATGTCGGCCCTCTACTTCATATGAGGCCTTATATCACGTCAATATTATATTAACTTCACAATATAGCTATAGTTTTTGTTTATTTAACATTTGTCGCATGATACAACATATCAAAAAATATAAGCTCTTTTAATAAGATGTTGTGTGCAACTGTGAAATGTAATGTTGTGTGCAACTGTATAGGTAACTACATTTTTCGGCAATTAAGTCTTTTTCAGGGACTCAAATATTTACGCGAAATTTTATAAAAATCGCTTCAGCCGTTTTCGATAATGGCTAACAGAAACACTTTCGCTTATAGAATATTAGTATGGATGTTTTAATATATTTGCTTAATAATAACAAAATATAATAGAGAACCATTACAATTTGATATTGTCGCCAATTATCTGTTCTCATTAATTTTGTTTTTTTTTTTAAACGAATAAATCATGTTATTGGATCTAAAAAAGTCGTATTTGATATTTAAAAATGGATTGTCCTATTTGGTCCGTTGCACGCTCAAATGTCCTGGCCGCGCGCCAAAATCAATTTTAAAAGGTTATGGCATTTTTGTTTTGGTCGGTTTATAGCTTTTTACCGATGCACCACATCTATGATGGTCATATTTTATTTATTTATGTTCAAATATAGGTTTATGTATTTGGCCAGTTTGAAATAAGTTTATTAAAGTGTAATATTTGGTATTACAGCATTTTAAATCGATAACTATAATTTAAGTATTTAAGGCTTTAATGGTTTATATTATAAATAGGTGATGAATATGTCAGTCAAGTATTATTTTAATCGCACCTAAATTGAGCTCTTACTGAAAGCTTCTAAAAATGTATTCTTCAAGGGATAACATGTCTATATTAATGTGGCCTGTAGCCTGTACCTAGGTACATAGTTATAAAAATGCCTTTTTTGAGTTTTTTTCGTCTTTTTTTTCTCCTATTTTAATAGGGATTTAACCTACAAAGGTGAAGGTAAGTGGAAAATCTATAGATCTCATCGTCCTCCAAAAATCAGGACACGAACATAACCTATTATCAAATCATCATGTGCTAGTGACGAATTACAATTCTCATATTTGCATACAATGATATTAAGGTTGATCTGCGATATATTATTACTAGATGTTGCCCTAAAATTGTCTTAGGGAACCATAGATTTTCCAACATACAAACTATCCTATGTCCTATTTCTCAAAGATATATACAAAATTTAAGAGCGGTCTGCCAAATTTTGCTGTGTTTTCTAATAAGTATTACGATCCCGGAAGACGATTGACTTAAATGAAATTGAGATTTATTTAATCATTGTATCTGATATTTGCCTAACGGAAAACACGTCTCACTTATTTTGACTCAAATTATATTTTTCGAAATTATGAATCTTTCTGGGCTTTTCAACAAATATCTGTTACACTTATTGAGTTACTATCATTAAATAACTTGCACTACTACAATCACAGACTTTATAAAATAATGGCTAAAGGAAATATTAGTATTGTATTTAATTTTTAAGTAATCATCAACAGTTTTGGACTTACGATCTTTACTTCCATGCTATAATGCGGGAACCGTTGTTACGCGATATTGTTCACTATTAGCTGCAGCGCAAAGCACAATGCTCGGGGGCACGATTCATGGAATCATAATAATATCACGATTGGAGGATAGCGAGCGGGTGCGTGTAGGCGGGGCTAGCGTGCTTTGATATTTTTGACAGCAGGCTCTTAATCTGAATCGGTTTAGCCGTTTAAGCGTGAAGAGGTAAAAAACAAACAGATATAAACACTTACGCATGTATAATATTAGTAAGGATAAGGATATTGCAATTTTTAACGTTCGTATTTCTTGCTAAAAGGCGTTGTGTGTTATCAAAAAATACAGGTAAGTTACAGTAGGATTTGAAAAACCAAGAGACAGCCTTGAGATATCATGCTAATAATATTATTCTTTAAATTAAACATAGAAAATCGACGCTTGAGTGGTGCTTTATTAGTAAGTAAATAAAAAAAAAAACAAAAACAAATAGAATGAACTAACTAGTTCATTGCTTACTACGGTAGAAAAGCATTTTCTAGACTAATTTACAACTGTTTGGAGGTTAGCGCAGCGAACACAAAACACTAAACAGCGCGGGTGAAAATACCAAGACAAATGGCGC
The DNA here is from genome assembly GCA_905187585.1 of Cyaniris semiargus. Classification (NCBI taxonomy): domain Eukaryota; kingdom Metazoa; phylum Arthropoda; class Insecta; order Lepidoptera; family Lycaenidae; genus Cyaniris; species Cyaniris semiargus. The sequence goes on along the minus strand of LR994560.1, from coordinate 14,655,429 downwards.
ACCTAAGTGGTCCCCAGAGCGCACTAATTGTGCACTAAATCTAGGTGTCCTGTCTGGGACCTAGGAGGGACATTAACCGTTTAGATTTGTAATAGAGAACGTGAGCAAAGGTGCTGCTTGGTGCCGTTAATCCGAAACTTGTACTCGATTATTAAGATCTACTCGTGGAACAGATGAGATTATTATTTAAACAACATTTAGGTAATCCATACTTAATATTATAAATGCGAAAGTGTGTCTGTCTGTCTGTCTATCTGTCTGTTACCTCTTCACGTCCAAACCGTTGAACCAATTCTGCTGGGTACGGAGATTTTATCCCGAAAAAATGTGCGGTTCCCGTGCGATATACGAATTTCGGGCATCATCTAGAATCTAGATTCTAGTATAATATAAGATAGCGTCTAGAACTATATGTAACACTAGCTTTTGCCCGCGGCTTCGCTCGCGTTAAGAAGTATTATTATATACAATCTTTCATCTTATCAAAATCCTTTCTTAGCGGAAGCCTACGTCATAACATCTACCTGCATGCCAAATTTCAGCTCGATCCGTCCAGTGGTTTGGTCTGTGCGTTGATACTTGATAGATCACTATGTCAGTCAGTCAGTCACCTTTGAGTTATATAATATATTTAGATACATAGAGTTCTAGAAGCTATGTTATATCTACGGCAGGTAAATTGATGCGTCAAACTCTGACATACGAGCTCTAGTCTCTACACACATTGTGTGAGATTGTATTGTTTCGGTGATAGACAATCAATACTGTTGCAATATTATGACTGAGTCTTTTACATTGAAAATGATATATTACTGCAATGTTTTCACGCTAGAGGCAGCACCAGCATAGATGGTAAAAAAGTTTTGTTAGACCAAAATCCGACACGTTGAACACGTCATTTCAGAATATTGACTGAAACGTTGTCAAACGTCGGACAAAAGTTATTGTTTACTGTCTGTTCTGGTGCTGCCTCTAGCCTGAAAACATTGCAGTAATAATATCTATCCATACTAATATTATAAATGCGAAAGTGTGTCTGTCTGTTACCTCTTCACGCTCAAACCACTGAACCGATTTTGCTGAAATTTAGTATGTATATACTTTGAGTCCCGGGTGGTCCGGGGAAAGGACATAGGATACTTTTTATCCCGAATTTTTTTTTTTAATGAAATAAGGGGGCATACGAGCAAACGGGTCACCTGATGAAAAGCAACTTCCGTCGCCCATGGACACTCGCAGTATCAGAAGAGCTGCAGGTGCGTTGCCGTCGTTTTAAGAGGGAATAGGGTAATAGGGGAGGGTAGGGATGGGAAGAGAAGGGAATAGGGGAGGGGTAGGAAGGGAATAGGGTAGGGGATTGGGCCTCCGGTAAACTCACTCACTCGGCGAAACACAGCGCAAGCGCTGTTTCACGCCGGTTTTCTGTGAGAACGTGGTATTTCACCGGTCGAGCCGGCCCATTCGTGCCAAAGCATGGCTCTCCCACGTAAAAAAAAAAAAAAACGTAAAAAATATATACGGTTCCCGCGCGATAAACGAATTTTGGCGGACCAACGGAGGTGCGGGCGTCATCTAGTCATTAGACCATAATATCCTATTACACGACACTTATGTTTGGTTTCTGTGTTTTTGACACTTATTGTCTTTGCAATTTTACTGATTCATGAATCAGTATCTACCTAACACTAGCCTTCTCCTCTTTCTCTTCTCCTTTTAGCCAAACAAAAGCTCTTAAAATTTAAACTCCTGTAAAGCCAAACAGAGCATTACCTAAATAAAACAAATTGACATTTATTTACAAACCCAAACTTTACAATCACAATTAAGTGACACTCGATTAATATCTTTTATAACCATTAAAACACAACCATTAACCATTAATATTCATCAAAACCGATCTGACTTTGAGTTGGTCGTTAAAGTTGAGAAAAAGTATATTTTGTATGGTTGTACGCAACAGGAAATATAAATGAGGTGAAGGTAGACTGGGTTTACGGTTTTATTACATTAGTCCGATTTCCAGAAACTAATTAATATTTCTAAGCTGTTTCCAAGAGTTAAAGTTTAAGTGCAGTGTGCAGTTTATTAAAATAACTTCTAAGTTGTGTAGTTTTGTGTCTATAAATTAATCCCCTTACTAATAAAAAATATGCAACGTTTAACTATTTATAGATACCTGTATTTAACTATGTATTTAATTAATTTATTTAACTATTTAAGGATACCTGTATTTGTCTGTAATGCGACGTTTCCAATATGCCACGTCCAGACAAGCAGACCTTATTCATCATCATCATCAGCCTATTCACTATGTAAATATTTTTATAGTTAATACCTTAGTTAAAGTAAGCTGCTCAGTGCTCAGAAGGACTCAGAAATAACTGTTTATTTACATTTATAAAATTAGTACGAATTTATCACTGGTAAGTTGACATAGCAAAAGAAGCTGCAGTGTATTTTTTTTAATATTCTAAATATTTACCAGTCACAAGTCACAACTGTAACAGTAAACGATCAATATAGTATATAGCTGTATACCTTCCATCAAATCGCGCTAATGTGATGGACCCACGATATCTCAGGTAGTCTCAGGTCAAAGTGAACTCACCATAATTGGTCTGAGGTTTACCGCCAGAAAAGGCACTCTGCGAAGGTGAGACAGTGAAATTGAGGCAAATTTATTGCATAAAGTCTCCCAGTCGCCGAAATGACAGGCATTTTTAAGGATTTTAAGAAGGTAAAGGAAAGAGTAAAAGTGCGTTGCTACTTGTCAGTACTTTTACGATTTTTCTGTAAGGACTAAGTAGGTAGCGGGGAAGGTAGCTGGTAATAGTAGTAAGTCGGGTTTAAACTGTAGCCTGCAGATTTATTTTATAAGCGCTGAATTAGAATTACGCTATGTTTAACACATTCAATGCCACCACGATTTTCTAAAAGTTCCCAGCGATGCCGCTCTATTAAAAACTCAAACTATGAAAGGTGTGCTCTCGCCATTGCAGGATGAAATTACATGGCACACTAGGTGTGTTCACTGGCACTGTAAAGAGGTAAAATCATAAAAAGCGTTATTTCGACTTCAAACGTGCTTATTCATTAGTCCTTCTTGAGTTACTGAAGATATATTTTGTTTTCTGAAGTGTCTGTGGTCTTGAAGGTTTAATTATGGCAGTAAATAGATTCCGAGGTAAGTATTTATCATAATTTGATCAGTGACTATCAACCTTTGGTTACTTATTTATGATTTTTTTAGACAATACAAAATATGAGCTAGAAACAGGAGAATATGATGATGATGCGACGCAAGCAGATAGTCCCCCATCAAATAAACGTCAGTGTTTTATATGGAAGCTTCTTTGGGGTATGGTTTTTCGCCAATGTGTGGTGAAATAAAAGCTTATAACATTTTCTACAATTTTGATTCTATACAATTTTTCCAATTTCTCATCCGTTTTCGAACTACACGATCAGGAAAAGTGACAATTAAAAAAAGCGTTATTTTAAATATGTAGGTATTCCTTTCTAATTCTGTTTACAGCGACAAAATATTGTTTTTAGTAAAGCCTCAGGCGCTGGTAAGTCGTATATTGTTCTTGACGTCAAGATATTACCCTAATTTTTCTACCCTCACTCTTGAGGGGTCAGCTCATTCCCGATGATCATGATGTAAGAGTATGGCCCACCTGATGGAAGCTGGTTACCATAATGCGCCTTTGCGACGTCTGCAACACCAGCGATGCTACTGCTACTATAATATGTTATTTATTACTTATTATACAGCCGAACGTATAACCCCCTCCTTTTTGTAAGTCGGTTAAAAACATTTTTTAACCGACGGTCCCACCATGTGAGAAATCTAATTTCTATACCATGATAATTTGTCGGAACTTGTGTCCGACACATGTCGGAAGCCTATACAAGCTTAATCTGACACGCTCGAGCTTGTCGCGAAATGCCATCTTCCCCTCCCTAACTATTAAATATTTTTCGTCATACAATAAAATGTTCAACTTTTCAAGCCCATTCATTTGGTATATTATGTCTTAAAGTGCTACATAAGTGGGTACGAAATGCCCTTTTTCTTAAAGTAAATTGACCAAACAATATAGATACCGTGCACCCAGATATAAAAGGTTGAGAACTCGTGTAGATGAACACACCTGGCATGTTCGCGACATTACATAATAAATTATTTTCGATAACATAAAAAAAAAAACAGATCATGGAACCACTTAAGAATTCATTAGCTTACGGCACAAAGTTAAAAACTGTCATCACCTGAAAAGGCATTTTCAGCAGTTACAATAATAGTTAAAAAAACTAAAACAAAGATATAGTTAAAAATAGTGATCAAATATTCCGTTACATACATGTAGCCCAAGCTAATCAAAGCGTGTTAATAAATACCTCGTCGAGTCAGCTTGTTGGTGCTGAAGCATAAACGGAATGTGATATTCATGGTATTGATCTTACTTATTATTATGTCTGCTCTGCAAATTGAATACATGCAACACCGCTTCTACGCATATTTTCAAAACATTCAATTTTCCGCAGATTCATGGAAATAATATTTTAGACTGATCTTCTGGAATAATATACAGTCACGTCACGATGTCACGCTTCACGTCACTTGTCACCTCCCACCTCCCGCCTCTAAAGTACCCCGCAAACGATCAAATTTGTTTGACAAACATGTTTGATGTAATTTACGTTTTCATCAAACAGCAGCGCAGACGAACAAACGTGCATCAAATAAGTTTGTCAAACAATTAGCTAGAATCGGTTTGAGATCATGAGATCTTGTTTGACAAATACAGCGGAACACGTTCAAACACGTTAGTCAAACGCTACGCCAATGCAAATTTTCTTCAAACACGTAGTTTGTTTGACAAACGCTTCAAACAATACTGTACACTATCAAACTGTTTGACAAATACGTAAAATTTGACAAACAATTTGATCGTTTGCGGAATACTTAACACATCCAACACCCCCGGCTCATGTCACACATTATGGCAGCCCCGTCTTCATATTCCAAAAACACTTTACGATAAAGTAATAAAACATTTTCATTGTCGGAATGAAGTCTTTTGTTGTGTAACCGACTGTAAAAGAGGAGTTTATTTTATCTGTGAAATCCATATCCATACTCATATTATAAATGCGAAAGTGCCTCTGTCTGTCTGTTTGTTACCACTTCAGACTTACCACTTCACGCCCAACACGCTAAACCGATTTTGGTAAAATTTAATATGGAGATAATTTGATACTTATTAACCCGGAAAATTCATGGTTCCCCCATGATAAAAGAATTTTGGCGCAACGCAGTTGCGGGCGTAATTTAGTTAGGGATATATTTATATCCCTGACCTGAAAATTGCAAAAGTTTTCCTACTAGCATTTACTAAACCGAAACTAATGTATTTCTGTCTAGAATTCCTTTCGAATCCTAGAAACAGCGCAATTATGAACGTAGAGAAAATTACATAATGAATCTAGGAAAACTAAATTATTATGGCTTCAGGAGAAAGTACCATTTCTTGCACAAATACAATCGCAATATTTGTTAAATTCTGAGTTATGACACTGTGCTGATTTCCAGTTTTAACTGTATTGTACGTAATTATTAACTTAAGTCTTTAATTAAGGTTTAATGAAAAATTTAAGTAACTAGACAATGTTCAAAAAGATAATTTGGTACATGTTATTAACAAATCTTAATCGCATTAGAGATCCGATTCTCATACATCGAAGAAATTTACAATTTCTTCGATGTATGAGAATCACATTCGAGAAAGACTTAGTGTAGACAGTAGGCGTGATGATTAATCAAACATACATACAAAGACTGCCAGCAAAATTATCATTTCTAAAGACTTTGCTACCCGTAGAAATTAACTACGGTGCAGCAAAGTTTTCAGGAAGGATAATTTTGTTGGTTGTTTTTTGCTGGCATTTGTTGGCGTTTTATTGGCTTGTTACTTTTGCTGGTATGAGCAGAAATCGTATCTTATTCGCAACAAAACTAGCCTTTCCCTTCTTTTAAGATTCTCCATACAAAATTTCATCTAAATTGGTGTACCCGTTAAAGCGTGAACAAGTAACAGAGAGACACACTTTCGCTTTTATAATATTACTAGATGACTCCCGCAACTCCGTTGCGCCAAAATTCGTTTATGGCGCGGGAACCGTACATTTTTCCGGGATAAAAAGTATCCTATGTCCTTTCCCGGGACTCAAAGTATCCCCATACCATTTTTTTTTTTTTTATGAAATAAGGGGGCAAACGAGCAAACGGGTCACCTGATGGAAAGCAACTTCCGTCGCCCATGGACACTCGCAGCATCAGAAGAGCTGCAAGTGCGTTGCCGGCCTTTTAAGAGGGAATAGGGTAATAGGGGAGGGTAGGGATGGGAAGGGAAGGGAATAGGGGAGGGTAGGGAAGGGAATAGGGTAGGGGATTGGGCCTCCGGTAAACTCACTCACTCGGCGAAACACAGCGCAAGTGCTGTTTCACGCCGGTTTTCTGTGAGAACGTGGTATTTCACCGGTCGAGCCGGCCCATTCGTGCCGAAGCATGGCTCTCCCACGTATAAATTTCAGCAAAATCGGTTCAGCGGTTTAGGCGTGAAGAGGTAACAGACAGACAGACAGACAGACAGACAGACAGACAGACACACTTTCGCATTTATAATATTAAGTATGGATACTTAAGTGCGACAAGCATTTTTTGGATATTTATGGAATATTCCTTTATAATTTGAAATGTTATACTATACACCACTCACCAGCGATACAAGTATCATAATTCTACGGTTATCGTTGCGTCCGAGAGCCATAAGAAGTAACGACTAGGGACAGAAACTTTCCGACATTTTGTCATTCTCCCTGAATCTTCCCAAACCCTATTATACAAATTGTATAGCTCTACAACTAAATCTTGGAAGTTTTCTGTATCTATATTAATTGTTAGGTTTGTTACTATAATCTGTTACTTTATTGGACTTAGGAGGTATGCAAATAAATCATGTGTACAATATTTAAACCACCTACGCCGCTGTCATATTATAGAGATAGGTGACTTCAGAGCGACAAGGTACTTTTTGCATGCAACGACTTTTGAAACAAATAGCTTTGTAAAGTGTCACTTGATAGACAACTGTTGCATACAAAGTTGAGAGTTGAGACAGCCACACCCCAATGACAATGTCACCCAAGTGCCACAAGATCTTTAGCGTATAATTTGCATATGACCAAATAATGAATGAGGCTTCGGCAAAACGCCGGACGGGAGCGTCTGCAACGCGAAACTGGTGTGGACACCTGCGCGACTACGGTGCGAAACCGTAGATTATTCCCGCTCTGCCGACGCGAACGTCCCGCGTTGCAGATTCTCCCGCTTCGCAGTCGCTTTGGTCGCGTAGGTTTGGCCGAAGCTTCAGTTTCATTTTAAGTGACACTCTACCAGTTTCCCATCCATCTACGTCCCCATGACATTGTAAGCCAAGTGTCACAAAATCCTTGTAAGTCTGTATTCGTTTCTCATAGAATTTGTACAAAAGAACGTCCTTAATCTGTTAAATATTTTAAAAAATGTAATCCCTCCATCACTACGTTAAAGGTTCCCAATCGAATCCGATTTGGGGTCCTAAGCCGATTGTACCACAATACAAGTATATACAGTAGCGTAACTCAGCCGTGTATATTTGAAATCAACCGTGCAGTACAGCGACAAGTTTTACGCTCGTGACGCGCATAAAACACTAGCATTAAATGCCAGTGTTTTATGCGCGTCACTGTCGCTGTCGAAGTTATCAAATTTTGATAACTTCGACAGCGACAGTTAGATTTTATATATATGGATTTGACATTTTAAAGCATTGTAAACGTCATGCTATTTAACGATGCGTTATGTCAAATCTTAATAATTAGTATTGAATGCAACTTGCATTTCATGTGTTCCTCTGCTATCTCAAGTTATCTAAAATCACGCCTATGTTTGCGCCGTTTTTGAGGATAGTCTACTCTATATTATTTATACTATGTTTGTACTATACAACTCGGAATGTTGGAATCAATCAAACATGTACAAGTTCGTCCATTGTATAGGTTTAGGCGGACTTTTGTCCCTTCTGTGATATTGCTTTTGTACGAGAACGTAGAATGTTTGATCTTGATTTAGATTTTAGCTATTTGTTAAGTTACAATCCTATAAGTAGGTATTGGCGCGTGGTCGTAATGAGAACTAACACCGCCATTAATTTTGTAAGCAATAAAGAGTTTTATTTATCTATCTACATAAGACATAATGCCACGAACAAATACAGAAGTTTATATTATGTTTTGATAATATAAAAATGTGTCTATCAACAAATGCCTGAAAACTGAAACTAAAGTGCGGTCTCAAGACAGAGAAATTGATATATCAGAGCTTGTCTCTTTCGCTCACACACGAAAATGTATGGTTTCCTTTTTCACGCGTACTATATTTGACGAATAGCAATATTTTGAAGCAGAAGCAGAATTTCTTTATCATCTGCGTCTTGTTACTTAAGTCTACCAAGCTATCAATATAAACTGCAGCGTTTTAGTGATTAAACAATTCAATTTTCATGAAGATAGCTATTGAATATTTACAGTGCAGTTTCTCTGTTTGAGTAGGGTAAGCCGGGGATAGCGGGCCATTTAAAATGCATCACGATTCACGAACAAAGCAGGGGCGAAGTGTTGCGAATAATAATAGTAAAGTAAAAAAGATAAGGCTGTTGATAGAACTTATGTAGAGGAAATTGACATAGATCTCGAAAACTCAGATAAAAAGTTGATATTATCGAAGGTTAGGCAGACCTTTAGAACTGAATACATCCTAAAGTAACCGCGACCGAAACTCCATAGTTGCTGGTTGTTGTTACCTCTATAGGGGTCATAGACAGGAAAACTTTCAGCTTTTATAAAATAACGAAAGTCTGGCTGTCGCTGGCTTTTACTCAAAATGGAAAAGGATATTCAAAGGAAATTATCATGACGTAATGCGCATGTCTAACAAAAATTACTGAAAATTGGTCATTTTACCTTAATTTTCAAGTTAACAACTCTACACTTATACTCACAAATTCTGCTTTAAGCATGCCCCTAGGGCAACGATCAATTTTATTATGCAATATCACGTATTGCGCAATATTATTGACCGTCTAGGGTTGAATGCGCCCGCCTTTCAATATAATTGTCAAATAAATTGTTCAATAATATTGTTCAATGATATTGCACAATAAAATTGCTCGACTAGGGGCCCACTCAGGGGTCAAACAAAGGTACACGCGTGTAGAAGCAACATATTTTATTGGCCAGGCCGACCTTAGTTCAGATGAATTGTTATAAATTATACTCTCACGTCCACTCACTTGACCACATAGTTGGTATCAACAGTTTTGTGTCTCGTCTCGTGGTTTCCGCTATGGCTAAATAATATACAGGCTGTTTTACCCACTTCATATTAATTATTATTCAAGATTGCGAACTTCTTGTTGCAGGACCCGTACATTTTGTCGCATTTTGTAACTTTAGATATCCCTTGCTCTGTAATGACTCTACAGCCTATACTCTGCTCTATATCTGTAGGAGCGAAGTATCCTCTAAATTTTTACATTAAAATCGATCCAGTAATTCAGTGCCTAAATAATGTAATCATACATACAAACAAAAATATACTATATCACATCGAATAAACCATCTGCTGTCAAGCTGCTGTATTAGAAATGTGGAACTTATCGTCAATAAAAAATTATTGATCCATAAATTATTAATTTATATAGTAGAAAGCGCGTCTATGCACCTTTTCCCTAAAGCTCGTGAATGATTAAAAATGTATATTTTAATCAAATAGGTATACGACAGTACTCATAATTTACGTGGGAGAGCCATGCTTCGGCACGAATGGGCCGGCTCGACCGGAGAAATACCACGTTCTCACAGAAAACTGGCGTGAAACGTTTCGCCGAGTGAGTGAGTTTACCGGAGGCCCAATCCCCTACCCTATTCCCTTCCCTTCCCTCCCCTATTCCCTTCTCTTCCCATCCCTACCCGCTCCTATTACCCTATTCCCTCTTAAAAGGCCGGCAACGCACCTGCAGCTTTTCTGATGCTGCGAGTGTCCATGGGCGACGGAAGTTGTTTTCCATCTGGTGACCCGTCTGCTCGTTTGCCCCCTTATTTCATTAAAAAAAAATCCACACAGTTTATATTAATAAATGCAAAAGTGTGTTTGTCTGTTACCTCTTCACGACCAAACCGCTGAACCGATTTTGCTGAAATTTGGTATGGAGATACTTTAAGTCCCGGGAAAGAACATAGGAAATGCAAGACAATATATTACAATTCAGATTCAGACAATATATTATACTTGTTAATTCAGTTGTATATTATAATTTAAAAAATCGGCTAAGTGCGAGTCGGACTCGCGCATCAAGGATTCCGTAACGTTATAAAGCGAAAAAATAGTGTTTTTTGTATGAGAGCCCCCCTTAACTATTTAATTTATTTTAATTTTATTATTAAATTTTAAATTACAAATATAATTAAGGATTTTCTAAATATTTCAAGTGCCTACCTATTGCCATTATGGATTACGAGCAAAAAAAGCCAAAAAAATCATGTTGTTGTATGGGAGCCCCCCTTAAATAATAACTTTATTTTGTTTTTAGTATTTGTTGTTATAGCGGCAACAGATATACATTATCTGTGAAAATTTCAACTCTCTAGCTATTACCGTTCTTGAGTTACAGCCTGGAGACAGACAGACGGACAGATATCGAAGTCTCAGTAATAGGGTCCCGTTTTTACCCTTTGGGTACGGAACCCTAAAAAAAGTTATTTTTTTATCCCGCAAGAATGTAACGGAGTTGCTAGCATTATCTAGTAGTATAAAAGTGCTGAGTATATTAGTCTTTGTCACTTCTCAATCGATCGATTTATCGTATACAAATTATAGTCATTAATTATAGCTTACGTTTTTACGGTCAGAGAAGTGACAAACACTCACACTCAACTCTCAAAAAACGCAAAACCAAAGAATGGTTTAAGCAATCTATGTAGGTTAATCGGGGAGCCCTAGAACATTTTTTTTTAATTACTAACAAGCTAATTTTTGTGAGTAGCTTCATTTTGATAAGACAAACAACTTTTTATCTGCGAAAAATCTTGAAAAATCTTGAAAAATCTTGAATCTTGAAAAATCTTGAAAGCGCTGCTACTTTCACAGTGAACTCTCTACAAGGAACACGTACACAGCCTAAATTATTATCAATTAGTTTTGTTACACCTTGTAATACAGTACTTAGCACCCACATGTACTCCAAGGCCAACCGATATAATCAGTAAAAACTCATGGCCGCCAAAAAACTTATCGCTTTTTGCTACCGACGTCATGGTGTGGCTCATTATAATATCCCAAATATGGTTTAAGTAATTAAATTGATTTATAAATACAAGGCTGGAGTGAAGATACCTTTAAACCATATTATACTTATGGCCTTCTACATTTAAACAAGTGCGAGTCGGACTCGCCCATGAAGGGTTCCGCAGCGGCAATAAGGTTTATTTTTATGATATTAAAATGTTTATTAGAAAAAAATGATATTAGAAACATATATATATATATATATATATATATATATATATATATATATATATATATATATATATATATATATATATATATATATATATATATATATATATATATATATATATATATATATATATATATATATATATATATATATATATATATAATTTTTGTAGACCTATCCATAGATACCCCACACGCATAGGTTAGATGAATTTGTTTCAGTTGTACCTTTGGGGACCCCTACAATTTTTAATAATTTTTCCATTTTTGTATCAAAATCTTAATGCGGTTCACAGAATATATCTACTTACCAAGTTTCAATAGTATAGCTCTTATAGTTTCGGACAAAAGTGGCTGTGACATACGGACCGACAGACAGACAGACAGACAGACAGACAGACAGACAGACAGACATGACGAATCTATAAGGGTTCCGTTTTTTGCCATTTGGCTATTCAACCCTAAAAAGATCGTCATACAAATCTCTACAAAATATTATAATAAGACGTTTCCCTCTGAAGAAGCCTTTATCACTGAGACTCCTATTGTAATGAAAAAACGTGCATTTGTTAGCAATTTGCATCGTATAGGCTCCGAAACTACTTCTTGATAAGCACAATTATTGTAGAGTAGGACAAGTAGAAAAAGGCTTTAGCGTTTATTTCTAGAGGCTTAAGCCTCTATTTCTATTTGAAAATTTACGGTTACTGCTACATCAGAAAACTTTTTTTTAGTTTAATACGTAAACGGTTTTGGAGAAAAAAACGATCCAGCTCTACCTGGCTGGCCGTGTATTTTAGTTACGTTTTGTCACATGTTAATAAACTCTAAGCCTTGAATTCGCGCTAGTACAGTGTATTCCAAGGTACTAGTTTTAGTTTATATAGCGTGGTACTTGACACAAACTGTAGGGCTCTACATTTTACAAGGAAGCTAAAAAGCTTTTTAAAAGGAGACACGAGTATCCTTGCGTTTGTTTCACGAAAAATTTTACGTTTTACACGCAACACTTTTTCCTGAATATTATATGTCTCTACAATTTTTGGCAATTCATTTTTCTCTTCAAAATACATTTTTTCTTAATACTAAAGAAAATAAAGTGAAGATTATTAAAAAAAAATTAAAACTTTTCAATATATAAATAAACTAAAAGTCTTTCAGCGCTAAAGTGCTTTTATCTTAAAGGACTTTGAGACCAAAAAAGTAACAAAAAAATTAATAGCTTCCAGAGATCGAGCTTTATATGGTTCATCATACCTAGCTCAGACCCAGGTCTAGATTAAAGTTAAACCTTGGTTAATATAATGTTATCTCTTTCTTAAACTCGACAATTACAAGAGATTTAACTCGATGTTTAACCTAGGGTTATTTAATAACCAGATCTGCGTTAGTGGTCCTCAGTAAATCATTTGATCCCCTTAGTAGTTCAGCTAGCAGCGAGGCCATAGTGCTTGAGTGCGTTGCGTTGTCGGAACGGAAAAACGCAGTATGCGAGTATGCCACATGCGTTGTGGCGACGCACGTCCACATAATATTATTATTATTATGCAAGACAGGGTATGTATATTGTATGTGTTCCTTGTATTATAGAGTTTGCTGTGAAAGTAGAAGGCCTGGTCGAGTTAAAAACATTTTTTAAAATTATATCGTATAGACATATATGCAATATGCATGACGTTGGGGCAATAAGTCATAGAAACATAGAAGTCAAAGGTAGCTCCTTAAGTGATGTTATTTTCACAGTAAACTTTATAAAAGAAAATTATAGACACCCTAAAGTATTATTACTTAGTTTTGTTACACGTCCTGTATGTGTAAACGCGTCGTTGCAGCAACGCACCGCACCGCAGACGAGCATGTGGCTTCTCTCTAAGACCTACGCATGTAATAGGAGCTTGAAGGGCGATCTCAATAAGATATATCCTCATCTAGATAAAGTAGGACAAGCTAGTAATTTATACTACTACCTAGGTTTTTAGCTTGCGCTAGATTCAAAGTTATGATCTTCTGCGAAATTCTGTCTATTATGGGATTACTCGTCAGATCTGTGAAGTATTTTGTAAGCTACACAGTAATATACACTAGTGCCATAACAGGCAAAACGTCTGTCTATTGTGCTAGTACTAGAAATATTTTAGTAAAAAAATATAGTAACACTTAACTATATTATAATTAAGTATACCACCGGACGATGTCATAGAAAAGTTGTTTTTCCGGAAAAAGCAGACATTTCCTAACTTTGTGCAATCCCTATTTAGCCGCAACCTTTATTTCACGTAAGTCGTAACGCGCACTCAAGACAGAGCTTGAAAAATTAAGGGTCGAACACATAATCCACTACAACTATTACAATTTTAAATGTAAAAAAAAATTAAAATATATTAAATGTAAAATTATTGTTGACAGCTTCGTGAAACTTGAGTAAGTATATTATGTAAATTTTAACATCGCGGCGCATTTGATAGCGATACGAAATCTTAGCCAATTGTTCCACCTAAACCCATTCAACAACGCTACGAATGCTTAGCTGCTAATTTCTTTCTGCTTAGTCCTGTGATTTTGATAGCGCATCGCATTCGATAAGCCCAGATTGAAAATATCAAAAACGCTAGGAAAGCTTAGCCAATTGCTCCTGCTAAACCCTCTAGGCCTGGGCTTCCCAAACTTATTTGTACTGTGACACCCTTGTGACTTTGCCATTTCTTTACGACGCCCCTCAACCCAGCTTCCAAAAATACTTTCCAATTTTAGAACCAGCCTACATAGGTTATCATAAAAACACTATTCAGACGTTTATATTTTATTAGGAAATAATGACCAAATCAAAACATAAGCATAAACATTAAAAAAGATATAATTTATGAAAGCTACAGCAAGGCTGGCTAATGTGAAGGATGCGCTTGCTTTTCTGAGCATAGCTTCTGAAACCGGGGATGTGTGAATGACATATTTGGTTGCGTTGACATGCGACGCCCCTGGGACAATGTCGCGACGCCCCGGGGCGTCGCGACGCACAGTTTTGGAAGCCCTGCTCTAGGCTCTAACTTTAACATCATTCGACAAAGTTACGAATACGCAATCAATCGTTCCTGCTAAGCCCTCACTGACCAGGTAGCACTATATCAAGGCAGTCAAATCAATTACCCGGCCGAGTTGTTTTCGTCACATCACTCACAGTTAGCGCCCTAATATATTTTCTCGGTGATGTACTGCTTGTCTTGTGTAATTACCGGTGGAGTTGCAGGTGTGGTTATATGATTGTTAGATACAACTGACTGCTTTGAGTAGAAGCTTTTTGAAAGCTATGCTTTTAACTTGTAAGCTTTTGCTTTTTGGAAGAACCAGAGAGAGCTATAAAATATAAGTTAGTTAAAAGTATGCACAATAATTATCAGAGCGAGCGAAGCGAGCCCTAGTATATCCCACAGCCTGTACATTTTGTGGTAAGTACACTTTCGGAAAAACTATCACGCCTATTGATTTGTGCTTTAACAAAGTAATTTTTATTTATATGTAGATGTGTTATCATCAGTCAGTCGCGGTGTGACGACGCGAAACCCACACAAAGCTCGGCTTTTAGCTAGTCTAGTTTGAAATCTAACTTGCTCGTTTTATTCTCCTTAAAACTTTCTAAATATTAAATTTGAAAAGAGAATACAAATTAATGAACCGACAAATAAATAAATGTCATAAAATTGCATTCAGTTTTTACTTTTTATAGATCTGTAACTTGATGTATCATGAAATAAAATTCGAAAGCAGATAACGTACATAATTCGGTCGGGTTTTTTTTCTACGATAGAAATAGCGGACCTACGTTATTCGGTCGAGTTACAGCTACTGTAAGTGATAATATATTATTTAACATACAAGTGGCAGTCGACCCTGTAAGGTTAACTCAATAACTGAACCAAGGTAAAACTGATCTGGATCTAACTGCATTTACTAATGTCACACTCACAAGTCACAGGTATTTGCTGGTTTGTTTGTTTGTATACTATAATATAGGTTTAATACTCGTAATAAAAAATGTGTAGCGTATTGTATCGCGTGTGGGAACACCACTGCCCATTGCACCGAGTCCCAGAGAGAGCCGTGATGCGCATAGCCCATGGTGCTCCTGCACATCGCGGCCCACGTGTGGGCTTTTCTAGACCACCCTGCGGGACGACCTAGCCTGCATGCTTTGAGTCTGCGAGACGCGTACAACCGCTGGTAGAGTTGCGGTGGGTTGATCGTCCCCTTGACTGTGCCTAGGCGGGGAGTGGAGCACCATGGGGTTTTAGTGGGTAGTTCCTCGGAGAGTCCCACATACCCCGGCCGATGTCTCCAATCCGCCGGGGATGCGCAAAGCATTTCCCCATGTAAAAAAAGGCATTGTATCGCATAAAAATTTCAATCATTATTTTCTAAGTGGAAAGCACGCTTTTTAGCTTAGAAAAGAATTGGAAGCAAATAAAAGCACTGAACACAGTAGGTACTTATGTATAATGCCTATAGATTAGCAATCACTACCTAATAATTGCAAATCAGCACGTTTTGTCTCTTCCACTAAATATTAATTGCCGACGAAAGTCACTCAAAACTACCGAATTTGTTATCCGAAATTTGTTTAAAATTTTGTCTTTGAAAATTCTACTCCATTACTTTGCCTTATAAAGTAGCTAACCAAAACTTGCGATTGGTAAAACTTCTGAGGCTACCACTTACTTTCCTTAAACGTTTAAAGAATTAAAAAATCTAAATGTTTACACATAACAAACTAAAAGGCCTAATACTTACAAAATATCGTATTCCTAAAGCGTTCAAAAAATGAAAAATCTCAAGACTTCGTTGTACCAAAAGTTTGTTCATCATTGTATGTACAATACAAAGTAGCGAAAGTTGACTAAAACAGGGGCAATTAACTGGAGGAAGCCCTTAACCTGCCGACTGCCCTGTTGACAGAACATTTGACCTGAAAATACCGCGCAACCAGGGCCGGATCGTGAGTTTAGGGGGCCCGGGCTAATACTACTTACTTCCTCTCACTCAGAGAAGAATATTAAAGACTTGACTGTAATTAAATGAAGATTTTAACATAAGCCCTATGCATTATCTGTCATAGTGATGAGATGAGCAAAATCGGTCTTGCAGCCTTAGTCTTGGTCTTGCAAAAAAGCAATGCCGAGACTAAGACTATCCTAAAACAAAAAAAAAAAAAAAAAAAAATTCAAGACCGAGATCAGGCAGATTTGACCAAATCCAAGACCAATATTGTACTAGAAATACCAAAACCAAGACTGTCTGAGTCTTGTTTTGCTCATCACTAATCTGTCAAACGATTCATTAAATTGAAGCTAAATCATCATTAAATGTCTCTGAGTGCCGTTAATAGGGCTATAAGATTTAACTGTTACTTGAAAGTACCAAACCTTAAAACGTAGACTTAAATAATTAATTGAATGGGTTTGATTAGTCATAGGATTCGCAGAACTGCAAACTAGACGATCTGTTTATGTAAATGATTCCATCGCCTTATTATCTATTTTTGATTTATACTTGACTAACGGCCGTTCCCAATATTTGATCTATCTCTGGTTTTGCCCTACTAGAGATAGGAATAGCTCTCATTAGACATTAGAGACATATATTTTATGTCAATTCAACGTTAGCTGCGATCGGTCGTATGTCAAACCAGAGATAGATTGAATATTGGGAACGGCCGTTAGCCGGGGCCCTTGAATTCACAGGGCCCTACCCAAAAAGCCATACTATGGTAGATCCGGCCCTGCTCACGACTCCGTTGTCTCGATTGTAGTTTAATAATTTACAATATACGAGGCTTGCTAAAAAATCTACTATGCGTACCTATAAGCGATTGTTTGTTATTGTTGTCTGATACATTAGATGTGGTTTGTCATACAAGAATATTTTCTTGTCATGCTGGTGAAAAGTGTTTTGCATTTTGAGAGGTCGATCCAGTCAATATTTTACTTTTTTTTTTTTTTATTATACCACTAGCCTCTATTGGACCTCACGGGAACATATTTTTTGGGATAAAAAGAACCCTATTTTCTTAGCCAAAATTTTAATTAATTACAGGTAAACCAATTTTTTTCTAAATTGAATAACTTTTAGCCAGCTTTTGACGCTAAAGCTGAACCGAAACTTTCATACAAACTTTCACACCCTAATATAAATGCGAAACAGAGTACATACAAGTGTCTGTCTGTTACCTCGTCACGCTAAAACCGCTAAATGGATTTTGCTGAAATTTGGTATACAGATACATTGAGTCCCGGGAAAGGACATAGGATACTTTTTATCACTGAAAAATTTATACGCCATAAACGAATGTTGTCGCAACGTTGTGAGCGTCATCTAGTCAAGTTATGTGTTATAATTATCTAATATTATATAAAAATAAGTCGGGTTTTCCTTCCTGACGCTATAACTCCAGAACGCACGAACCGATTTTCACAGTTTTGCATTCGTTGGAAAGGTCTCGGGCTACGTGAGGTTTATATAAAAAAAATCAGAAAAAACTTCAAAAGAAAAGCAGGTAAACAGGGAAAACAGACAAAACAATGTTTGCCGGGACAGCTAGTAAGTTATAATTTATGACACAACAGCTAGTAAGGTATAATTATACCTGAAAATATACAATTTACATATATAAGTCCTTACTCATATTACATAAGTCCGTACACAACAATATATCAGCGACATCGTTGTTTGTCGTATAATTAATTTTTCCTCGACCCGGCATGGAGTGTCCCACAGGGCACATTCTTACTACCCACTTTATTTGTTCTGAATTATTTATCCGCCCGGGATAAATATTTATCTCATCTTATTTAGCGAATACTCTTCTCTTATTCGTTATTGAATTGTTGAAGGTCCAGTGGTTCAGTGGTTTGAGCGTGGTTAGGAGGTCGTGGGTTCTGGAAAAATGTAGTTTACAGGTTTGGTTCGGACAGTGTTAAAAACAACAAGAAAGATGATCCATTTAATGGATATGTAAAAAGTCGAACCTGCGAACACATTAACAACAGGGAATGTTAAGGGTTAGAGCAGAGGGCGCTAATAGCACATACAGTAAATAATCCGACCAAAATCTGACATGTTGCACACGTCATATCAGAATATTGACAGAAATGTTGTCAAACGTCGAACAAAGCCTTTTATTTACTGTCCATGCTGGTGCTGCCGTCTAGAAAATATTGTAGTATAATATATCCTACTAATTAGAGGTATCTGAAACTCACACTTCCTCCTCTGAATATTCAGGATTTTGTCTTATTTATTAAGAAGATTTTGTAACAAAAAGTTCTACTAAAATAACATTAACATCACCACGAACATAAGCGATCAATCTTCGTTTGGCGGAGTCCCCTAAACTTGTTATTTCTATGAATATCCCCATAAGACATGCGGCTTCTCGGATCATTTTAAGAAATGTTTTTATTGTGTTCTTTACTCATATTTTCGTATGTCGGATGAATTTTCATCAAAGAAAAATTTTCTGAAGCTAATATTATGCCTCTGAGTAATAAAAATATTTATACAGTGAATAAATAGACAAGATCTGGCATACTGGAAACTAGATGACGCTCGCTACTCCGTTGCGCCAAAATTCGTTTATAGCCGGATATAGGGAGCCGTAAATTTTACCGGAATAAAAAGTATCCTATGTCCTTTTCCGGGACTCAAAGTATCTCCATACCAAATTTCAACAAAATCGGTTCAGCGGTTTGGGCGTGAAGAGGTAATAGACAGACAGAAGACAGACACATTTTCGCATTTATAATATTAATATGAATGTCATATCATGACGGATAAAGACAGCGGATCTTGACTAGATATAATATCTTTGTCGTGTATTTTCTACTTTTTCTAGGGTAAAACTTATATAAGTCAGACGTCTAGACTAGATAACTCTTCACATTCGAGAATACCAAATCCGAGTACAGTTTATATGTAAAACGAAATAATTTTAACAAAAAATATATCTCTTCTTTATTTCTTTCCCCTTCAACTCCGATAAGGCCCACTTGGGCCGCGAGAACAATAGATTTACAATAGATTTCCAAGAATCCGCGATCGAAGGATTAACTAAAAAGCAGTTCTCCCTCAAGAGCATAAACTTTGACAGCGGAAGTTCAAAGTTGCAAGTTTTCAGTTCCACAAGTCAAACGACAGTTGACAACATCAGTAGTTTGATCATGGTTTAATCTTATAAATCTTATAATGATACATCACTTCCGCTGAAATAATATATGACTGGAAACTTTATTATGTATATTTTTATACACGATAGGTATTATGTAGCATTAAAGCTAGTACTACCTGTCTTATATACTTGGATTACATTTACTTAAAATTTATTAAGATTTAAGACTGATGTGTGCCGCACCGTGTCCTAATGTGAACTAACCCTAAATCCATACTAATATTGTAAACGCAAAATGGTGACTGTATGTCTGTCTGTCTGATACACAGAAATAAATCAAGATAGAATAGCTAAGCGGGTGGAGTACGCGTGTTTCAATCTTGCACAAGTGTGCAAGATTCGTTGAACGTTCATTCAGTCAGCGCGCACGTCTTGACTTGATTACCGGAGCGGTTGTGCAAAAATGCCTCATTGTGCAGTGTCTAATTGTAAAAACAGAAGTACGAAAGTGAATCGGTCAAAAGGAGGTATTTCTTTCCACGGATAAGTTATTTGTTATAACTAAAAGCAAAGCAAAAATTGACACGAGCGATTCCTTAGCAACGCACGCGCGTCACCGTTCTATCTTGATTTATTTCTGTGGTCTGATACCTCTTCACGCCCAATCCGCTGAACTTGCTGGGTATGGAGATTTATGCCAGAAAAATGTACGGTTCCCGCACGATAAACGAATTTGTCGCATCGGAATTGCGGGCGTCCTCTAGCAAGTACATAAATAGTAATTTTACCTAAGACATTGCCAACCGAATTACCTAATAAGTAATACTTTTACATTGCCGTATTACCACAGTTACCACGCCCGCGAATTGGCCAAAAATAATTTCTGTTTATTGAATCTATTAAATTTTTATTGCAGATTTCATGATGCCTGTAACGAAGTCACGTAGCTCAGTTGTGTCATAATGGTGCCATCATTGTTATTCGCCGCGTGTCATAACAACGCGGTCACTGTGTTACTATTAAACTACTTTTGAGGTATTTTGAGTTTGGAAAGAGGGCAGGTATTTAGGTGTTCTTTAAGGACTGATCATATCAGTAGTTTAGGCGCTACGTTGGCAAAAACATACTTACGTACCTACTACATAGTAGGTACTTACATAATAATATAAAGACATAACCTCTTTTAGCTTTTCTGTATGACAATGAATAACTTTACTATCAAATAACTATTTATTGACGATACAAAAGCTTTTTAGCATATTTTAATGGTCCTTCAAACATCTATGTACATATAATAAAACTGTAGAAATGAAAATTCTGTACATTAAAGATATTCAAAAAATTAAAAATAAGAAATTTAAAAAAACCCCCGCCAAACAACTTTAAAAAGTAATGAAATAATATTTACTGACTTTAAGTTAAAATAATTCCTAAGTGTAAATTAATATTTTAATAATTATTATATATTAATATTTTAATTAATATTAATATTTTAGTCCATAATTGTTGTCACAGACGGACAGACGGACAGACGGACAGACGGACAGACGGACAGACGGACAGACGGACAGACGGACAGACGGACAGACGGACAGACGGACAGACGGACAGACGGACAGACGGACAGACGGACAGACGGACAGACGGACAGACGGACAGACGGACAGACGGACAGACGGACAGACGGACAGACGGACAGACGGACAGACGGACAGACGGACAGACGGACAGACGGACAGACGGACAGACGGACAGACGGACAGACGGACAGACGGACAGACGGACAGACGGACAGACGGACAGACGGACAGACGGACAGACGGACAGACGGACAGACGGACAGACGGACAGACGGACAGACGGACAGACGGACAGACGGACAGACGGACAGACGGACAGACGGACAGACGGACAGACGGACAGACGGACAGACGGACAGACGGACAGACGGACAGACGGACAGACGGACAGACGGACAGACGGACAGACGGACAGACGGACAGACGGACAGACGGACAGACGGACAGACGGACAGACGGACAGACGGACAGACGGACAGACGGACAGACGGACAGACGGACAGACGGACAGACGGACAGACGGACAGACGGACAGACGGACAGACGGACAGACGGACAGACGGACAGACGGACAGACGGACAGACGGACAGACGGACAGACGGACAGACGGACAGACGGACAGACGGACAGACGGACAGACGGACAGACGGACAGACGGACAGACGGACAGACGGACAGACGGACAGACGGACAGACGGACAGACGGACAGACGGACAGACGGACAGACGGACAGACGGACAGACGGACAGACAGACAGACAGACAGACAGACAGACAGACAGACAGACAATAATAAGCGGGGGGTGTCACTATATCGCTATACAAGCAAAAAATGTGGTTAGTTTTTTGTCTGTCTGTCTGTCTGTATGTTTGTTCCAGCATCACACGAAAACTACTGATCCGATTTGAATGCGGTTTTCGCAGATATATTTGTCTTCTTCCAAATTAACATCTGGTGTATAAAAATTTTTCCCCTCACCCCTCTAAGGGGACCAAAGAGGGGGTCAGATTTTGTATCAATCTTTTTTCTTTAACACGAAAACTACTCATCCGATTTGAATGCGGTTTTCGCAGATATATTTGTCTTCTTCCAACTTAATAAATGGGAAAGTGTGTTTGTTTGTTTGTTTGTTTGTCCTTCCTTCACGCCCAAACGAAGCAACCAATTGACTTGATTTTTGGCATAGACTTAGTTGAAAGGATGGAGAGTAACATAGGTTACTTTTGGTCTTAGAAAAACATTATGGTCCCAAAGGAGGCTTACGCGATTCTCGAATTTCACACGAACGAAGCCGGGCAAAAGCTAGTTTTTTAAATAAACTTGTACTGATATTGTAAACATTTTATATTTATTTTATTTGGGGTTATATTATTATTCCCGCGTTTTGTCAAATTCACAACAAATATGGTGACGTGATTACATTTGAAATTCGAAACCTAACAGTCAGCTTTTGTGAGCTTCTCAAATAGGGCCCTAATATAAGGGACGCTTTTTGTTAAGGACCCTAAACGCTTATTTAGAGACTTTATAAAGTTATAAACGTCTTTGAAGGAACAACATAACACATAATAGTATTTTTTGTAATAGGGGATATTTCGCTAATGTAGGTGCAGGGGGCGTTACTAACAAATACAGTAAACTAGGTAAAAGCCGAGCTTTGTGAGGGCTCGCATCGTCACACCTTGACTGACTGATGATGACACATCTACATATAAAACCCGGCCAAGTGCGTGTCGGGCCAAGCGCAATATAGGGTTCCGTACTAATGCTAGTTTTTGATATATTTTTAATGGTCAATGAATGTTCATTTATTTAAACGTGTTTTTTTAAAGTTCCTTTATACTTCTCCGAATACATTTTTTTTAGTTGATCGACTATTACTCAATAAGCCGTGATAGTTTTCCTTTTAAATTCAACATATTTCCTACTCCCGTGAATTTTTTCACATTTCCAGAAGCAATCGTTTAGCTGGTAGATGGGGGGGGACACTGGACTCTTAACGATTTTTTCCACTTTAAAACTTCATATTTCACAAATGACTCCCTAAATCGGAAAATGATCTTTGAATACTCGTAATATTTTTTAAAAACCTATCCAACGACATCCCACACGGTGGGGTGGACGCGAAAAAAAATATTCATCTCCGCTTGATGTGTAGGGGAGGTACCTTAAAAAAAATGTTTTTTAAAGATATTATATACCATTTTGTAGGCATCATTAATATGTGCATTCATGCCAAATTACAGCTTTGTAGGTCCTATAGTCTCTGAGCAAAACCGCGGACAGACAGACGGACGGACAAACAGACGGACAGACGGACAGACGAACAGACAGACGGACGGACAGACCGAAACTATAAGGGTTCCTTGTTGACTACGGAATCCTAAAAACCTTGACTGACTGATGATTTAACACATCTACATAATATAAATAAAAGTTAAAGCACAAATCAATAGGCGCGATAGTTTTTCCGAAAGTGTACTTACCACAAAATGTACAGGTTGTGGGATATACTAGGGCTCGCTTCGCTCGCCCTGATTATGTTCTAGAGGTGATTCTGCAATGGCTGCAAGTATTTCAATGAAGTATGCAGGGGGTTTTGATGTTTTTTTTATACAATAATTTTATATTCTTTACCTAACCATAATGAAACTACAAAGGAGTTTTACGTAACTAACCAATACTAATTCAATAAACACTAGGTAATAGAAAAATCTAGGTCGACACTTTTCTAGATCTCCCTTTCTAGACATAATTAACTTAAAGGCTTTCCTTTAATGAAATAAGTAGAAACTGGACTAGACATGGGCATTTGAAAGCGAATCCATGTTTCACTTTGTAATATCCGGTATCCGATTCTCAGGCACTCGAACGACATTCGAACGCCATTATCAACTGTCTAAACATGCTAATGGTTAAAGGGTGTAAGTTTAAAAGTCACAACTACTTTGAAGTGCCTGCAAAATGCATACTAATTACTAATCACAGTCTTAATGAAATGTTTAAAAGGTTAAAGTTCAAATGTCACCGTCGAACTTTAAAAATCTATCTGTCTGGTATTAACAGCTGAACTAATTTGGATGGGTGCTTTGAGTGTCTGGGATATGTAGTTGTAACTTGTAGCTAGGGTTACTGTATTTTTACGTGAGAGAGCCATGCTTCGGCACGAATGGGCCGGCTCGACCGGAGAAATACCACGTTCTCACAGAAAACCGGCGTGAAACAGCGCTTGCGCTGTGTTTCGCCGAGTGAGTGAGTTTACCGGAGGCCCAATACCCTACCCTATTCCCATCTCTACCGTCCCCTATTCCCTTCCCTACCCTCCCCTATTACCCTATTCCCTCTTTTTTAAGTGGCAACGCACTTGCAGCTCTTCTGATGCTGCGAGTGTCCATGGGCGACGAAAGTTGCTTTCCATCAGGTGACCCGTTTGCTCGTTTGCCCCCTTATTTCATAAAAAAAAAACTATACTTAATTGTTTATTTCATTAAAAAAAAACTTGCATTACATATACTACTAAATACTAAGATCCACTAGAAGATAAAGTTAATCTTGTATTGTTTCTTTCTCTTTCATAAATGCATATAACCTGTTCACTCAAAGGTCGCGGAGACGGTGAAGTGTAGCGATCACCCGCCTGTGACGGTCACCCTGGCATAACTCTGCGACTATGAGTAGCTACAAATAATAAGAAATATAGTAGAAGAGTAAGTTAGTAAGAAATATTCCAAATGCAGACGTCGCGTCCGTACTTGGTATGACATACGAGTTGACATACTGGGGTAAGTCTGAACTGGAACATATATTATACAGGGTGCTGGGTGTAACAAAACTTAGTGATAATGATTTAGGGTGTGTATGTGTCCCTCATATACAGTGTGTAACAAAAATAAGTGATAATACTTTAGGGTGTGTAAAAGGAACACGTACACACCCTAAAGTATTATCACTTATTTTTGTTACACCCTGTATAGAGTAGAAGAGTAAGTTAGTAAGAAATATTCCAAACTAGATGACGCCCGCAACTTCGTTGCGCCAAAATTCGTTTATCGCGCGGGAGCCGTACTTTTTTTCGGGATAAAAAGCCCTTTCCCGGGAATCAAAGTATCCCCATACCAAATTTCAGCAAAATCGGTTCAGCGGTTTAGGCGTGAAGAGGTAACAGACAGACAGACAGACACACTTTCGCATTTATTATATTAGTATGGCTGCAGACGTCGCGTCCGTACTTGGTATGACATAGACTTACGAGTTGACATACTGGGGTAAGTCTGAACTGGAGCCTATACAGTATACAGGGTGCTGGGTGTGACAAAACTTAGTGATAATGATTTAGGGTGTGTATGTGTCCCTCATATAGAGTTCACTGTGAAGGTAGCAGCGCTGAATGAGCGATATTTTTTTTGTGATTTGTATGGGCAAGCGCTTCAGCGTCTTGGATTTTTAACCGACTTCCAAAAAAGAGGAGGTTATAATATGTTCAGCTGTGGTTTTTTTTTTTGTATGTTCAAAGATTACTCCGCCGTTTGTGAACCGATTTTCAAAATTTTTATTTTGTTCTATTAGGTTTCCCTCCAATTTGGTCCCATTTTCACAATGTGATCTGATGATGGGATCCATGAGTAATCGAGGGAACTCCTCAAAATTTATATGGAAACATATGATGATTTTGGTTTTATGAGAAGTATCCTAAGCATATGCTATCAAAACGCAAGATTTTGCACCAAGGTGTACTGTGGTTCCGAAGATACTAAGAGAACTCCGGATTCCTTATAGATACAAGTTTGGGGGTTTAGGCGCTGTTTTAAGAACTGAAAGCATATGCTACTATGCAAATTACATTCATCATCATCATCATCATCATCATTACCACGTCAGGGTCACCAGTGTCACATGGTTGTATTTGATACAATATGCCCCCACAACACCATAATTATATCATCACGTTATGTCCTTATAATAATTGGTACTTTTCATAGCGATTTTAATAAAAATATAATGTTGTTTCAAAATAAATGATTCAAGTTCTAAGCGACTTATGTACCACAAAATTGAACATAACAAAGTCAACCTTAACTCCAGAGCGTAAGGCACACATTTGACATTACTTTTGAGATTCGAAAGAAAAAAGAGAAGTAAGTTGCTTCGATAGGTACTACACTACATAGGTTTAACTATTAACCCATCAAGCCCAAGCGGCACCCGGCTGCCGCATAACAATTAATAATCTATTGTGTCTGCGATTCCCACGATCGAGATAAAAAATTGAACCCTTAGTATGAAAATACTTACATAGGAAAACAATCTCCATCGTAATAGGAATAAGAAACACAATCGCATTGAGTGTGACTCTTAACAAATTGTAATAAGATAGGTACGTAGAATATACGCGATGGTTTACTAGGTAACTAAAAAGAGTGAAATTATTATTTTTAACAAAAAATTAAAACCGACTTCCAAGGTAAAAACAATAATATAAAATCATTTTAATATGAACTAAAAAGCATTAAATAACGTTTCCTATCTAATAGTGCCTTTTTCCGAATTCGGCTAAACCTCAACTATTTCTGTACTCAATCTTCATAATTTTGAAGTCGGTGCCAGTTCCAAAAGTTTCAAATACCTATTTTGTCAGAGAACTGAAGATTCAGCTATATCTGGTACCGACTTCAAAAATAATCCCATACAAAGGTAGAAAAAAAGCACTTCTTCAAATGCCTTCAAACCGTTTGATTAAAATATCTATACTAATATTATATAGCGTAAGAGTTTGTTTGTTTGTTTGAACGCGCTAATCTCAGGAACTACTGGTCCGATTTGAAAAATTATTTCAGTGTTAGATAGTCCATTTATCGAGGAAGGCTATAGGCTATATTTTATCACGCTAAGACCAATGGGAATGAAGAAATAGAGGAAAATGTGGAAAAAACGGGGGGAAATTATTTGAAAGGGCTTATCTCACGTCAGATAAGAAGTAGACCACGTGAAGGATCATAGGCTATTTTTTGTAGACTGATTTGTCTGTGAAATATCTAATTTATGCGGGCGCAGCCGCGCGGAACGTCTAGTAATATTATATTTCTGTTTAACCAATGTGACGCGTCGCCATACAAATTGTTTTATCATTCGACGGTTGACTTTTATTAATTACACAATGCCCACGTGTATTTGGCCAACTGCGTTGTACATTGCGTCATTAGTTCGCAGACAATGCCGCGCGCGGTACATATCGGTCATTACCACCGCGATTGTGCGATATTAACACAAAGGATTATGAGGCGTTAGTGATTGGGCAATATTATGTCAACGAACTGTGTATTAAAAAATAACAGGCTACACTCCGGGAAAAATTAAAAACGAAGCAGCAGCACAGGCATACATTTTCGGCGCGTGGTTTTAAACAGAGTCATATACTTCCTGTCCTTATCACTAGACGACGCCCGCAACTCATTTGCGCCAAAATTCGTTTATCGCACAAGAACAGTACACTTTTGCGGGATAAAAGTATACTATGTCCTTTCCCCCGGGAAGAAAGTATCTCCATACCAAATTTCAGCAAAATCGGTTCAGTGGTTTGGGCGTGAAGAGGTAACAGACAGACACACTATCGCATTTATAATAGTAGGATAGAGTAGTATGGATAGTAGTATGGCCTGAGGCCAAGGACTATATCCATTATCCATACCATTGACCAAATATACCATTTATATATAACTAGACGTGCCGCGCGGCTTCGCCCGCGTAAATTAGATCTCGTATTTCACAGACAAATTAGTCCACAAAAAATAGCCTCTGATCCTTCACGTGGTTTACTTCTTATCTATGCCAAATAACAGAAAAATTGCTCCAGTAGTTCGTGAAATAAGCCTTTTCAAATAATTTCCCCCGTTTTTTCCATATTTTCCTCTATTTCTTCGCTCCTATTAGTCTTAGCGTGATAAAATATAGCCTATAGCCTTCCTCGATAAATGGGCTATCTAACACTGAAATAATTTTTCAAATCGGACCAGTAGTTCCTGAGATTAGTACGTTCAAACAAACAAACAAACAAACAAACTCTTCCGCTTTACAATATTAGTATAGATAATATTTTCATTTGTCTATGTCCATACTGTACTTTATCATAGAGAGTAGAGTTAACATCTACGTTAAACCACTCGTTTCATCAAGAAATTCAAAAACTTTTGGCCTATGCTCTCTTTTTTACGAAAGTCTATGACCGGACCGGGGCAAAAACCCAAAATGATTCACATAATATGTGAGTACATAGGTGACTGACCTCAGCGTTTTTTGTTATCAATTGTTATAAAGATTGGATCCTCACGAAGCAATAAATAATACTTGACTTGTTCCTCATACCTTATAAGTAATAACTTCTTCGAGTAGATCGACGTAGGTGAATCATAGTATATCATGGTACCTAAAATATTATTGTAAAAAAATATATCCACAGCCGAACATACAACCTCCTCCTTTTCTGAAGTCGGTTAAAAAGTACAGAAGTCGACTCTGCGGAGTCTCAAGAAAGAATAAAGTACAGTCTATTAGGTATAGACTGTACTCTATATAATCTATGCTACAATTTTGTTAAAATCCAAAGCTTGAAAATCAAAATACATCCACACAGTCCACTCTAGTAATAATATTATAATTTTTATCATCTTGGAAGGTTCGATCTAAAGATGTTACGCATAACTATCATAAAATGTTGTCGTGTTACAAATGCGTCGCTGTAAATTGTTCCTGCTAACACCTTAGAATCCGCGAATCTCGTAATTACCATCATTATAGCTAACCTCATTAAACAGTTCAAGGTTTACAGGTCAACGTTACCACTTTACCTGATATGTCAGAGTTAAATATTATTATAGTACGGGAGCCCTAGAACATTTTTTTTATTACTATTAAGCAAATTTTTTGTGAGACCTTCATTTTGATAAGACGAACAACATTTTTATTTGCGAAAACTCTTGAAAGTGGCAGCTATAAGCTAACAGAGATAGAAAGGATTTCATACTTTGATTTGATGGTCCTAAAATATGGATTGTTCTATTTGTAGGACAATGTTACTCTTAAATTATATAACTACTAGACGTTCCGCGCGGATTCGCCCGCGTAAATTAGATATTTCACAGACAAATCAGTCTACAAAAAATAGCCTATGATCCTTCACGTGGTCTACTTCTTATCTGACCCAAATAACAGAAAAATTGCTCTAGTAGTTCGTGAGATAAGCCCTTTCAAATAATTTCCCCCGTTTTTTTCCACATTTTCTTCGATTTCTTCGCTCCTATTAGTCTTAGCGTGATAAAATATAGTTTATAGCCTTTCTCGATAAATGGGCTATCTAACACTGAAATAATTTTTCAAATCGGACCAGTAGTTCCTGAGATTAGCTCGTTGAAATAAGCCCTTTCAAATAATTTCCCCCCGTTTTTTCCACATTTTCCTCTATTTCTTCGCTCCTATTAGTCTTAGCGTAATAAAATATAGCCTATAGCCTTCCTCGATAAATGGACTATCTAAGACTGAAAGAATTTTTCAAATCGGACCAGTAGTTCCTGAGATTAGCGCGTTCAAACAAACAAACAAACAAACAAACAAACTAACTAACAAACTCTTCCGCTTTATAATATTAGTATAGATTTATAATATTAGTATAGATTAACCTATCAATGTACAAAAAATCAGCTTGTTAGGGTTTCGTTTTAGGGTTCAGTGGTCAACCAAGTTTTGTTGATTACAGAACCCTATAACGGAACCCTAACGAGTTGATTT
Organism: Cyaniris semiargus; assembly: GCA_905187585.1. NCBI lineage: Eukaryota > Metazoa > Arthropoda > Insecta > Lepidoptera > Lycaenidae > Cyaniris > Cyaniris semiargus. Next base: position 14,625,291 of record LR994560.1, on the reverse strand, counting down.
TTTGTATATTGATAGGTTATTAGTTATATAATTTAAGAGTAATATTGTCCTACAAATTCAATAGTCCATATTTTAGGACCATCAATTCAAATTATGAAATCCTTTCTATCCCTGTTAGCTATCACTTTCGAGATTTATCGCAAATAAAAATGTTGTTCGTCTTATCAAAATGAAGCTACTCACAAAAAATTAGCTTGAAAGTAATAAAAAAAAAATTGTTCTAGGACTCCCGTACTATTAATTTCTATGTGTCCTTACTAGTTAATGCCCGTAACTCTGTTGCACTGTGCGCCGAAATTAGTTTATCGCGCGGGAACCGTACATTATTATGGGTTTAAAAGTATCCTTTATCCTTTCCCGAGACTCAAAGTATCTCTACAGGGTGTAATAAAACTAAGTGATAATACTTTAGGGTGTGTACGTGTTCCACGTAGAGAGTTCATTGTGAAAGTAGAAGCGCTGAAAGACCAATTTTTTTTTCACTTTTGTATGGAAAAACGCGTAACGCTGGGATGCTTGCCCATATAAATCACAAAAAAAAGTTGGTCTTTCAGCGCTGCTACTTTCACAGTGAACTCTCTACAATGAACACATACACATCCTAAAGTATTATCACTTAGTTTTGTTACACCCTGTATACCAAATTTCAGCAAAATCGGTTCAGCAGTTTGATCGTGAAGAGGTAACAAACAGATATACGCACTTTCGCATTTATAATATTAGTATGAATTATTATAATTTATACCTATTTACAGATACTCAAGAATATAGAGTCAAGACTGAAGACTGTAGATTCCTAGACGAAAGAAAGAAGAAAAATATCGTTTTTTGCGGAAATGCTACTCGAGATAATATTGAATTTAAAACAAAATTCCCAGTACTTGCCCATTCTATTGGATACGGAACCCTAATAAACAAATGAAGACCACGACGAACGCGAACATTTTACTCTAAAGTTTTATTTTCCTCTGTTAGCCGGCATTTAGTGATTCGTCATCAATAAAGATTTAAATAGCGATAATGATCGTAGAAGATTTATTGATAGATCACTCCTTATATGGCGTGACCAAAGACATAAATGAGTAACAGCCCAGGTGTGGCAAATCCCTAGACATAGAAATAAGGATGGAGTGTTTGCGTTCATACTTCTTCTTGATCGTTAGAACTAACATAGACAAAATGCAAAGAAATATTTACTGCTTAAAAACTTCGCACTGTGGCAGGCCTGTCCCACTCGCGCGTGTAGGTATCGAAATGTAAGTACCCCTTTAAAGGGGCAGATCACTAGGGACTCACAAGCGAGCGGTGACGCACGCGCAAGATTTTTTCGTCGCATATATCTACGTACTGATTTAACCGCTGTGACAGAATCGTTATTAATCTGATAAATATGAACAATTGAAAAAAGGTCAAAGAAATATTTCAACAAGGTAATTTAAAACTATAAAATACAAAAAAAAAAGATAAAATATACACAAACATAGCAAATAAACAAATTTGTTACAAACAAACCACATACTACACAGAAATAAACACAAGTTACTATGTTTAAGTTGTAAAAAAATCCTGACCAGCTCCTACACTATAATCGAATATAAAACTATTATAAAATATAGGTTGGGTTACTAAAATTTGATTATTACTATAAAAAAATTTGCTATTAGTAGCTATAGTAATTAAAAGAAGATTATTTTATTTTCTAAAAGGTGACAATCTTGATTTCGTCAGAAAGGGTACCTCTTACGCGATAGAAAGAGAGCGCACATGACACATGTAGGTAAATATAATAATTGTAGGCACCTAGCACTGCGCGGTCGGAATTTGAACTTTATAGTATCGTAGCATGAGTCGTTATTTCTTTAAACGGGTTTCGCGAGTGGGAATTCTGTTGGTACTACTAATATATATTCTGTGACTGTGGTCAGGACGTTACAGATTTGTTAGTACATGTTTCAACAGTTTACAATTTCGGGGATGCAATATTTATATTAATTAAAGATTTTATAAAATATAGAGCACACAAATCACTTAACAAGGACAATTAACAGGTAGGTACGCATTCGTATAGAAAGAGAGTTTTATGAAAAATTATCCTTCAACGTTTATTTTTAAGAGCGGACTGTAAAATTAAGTATTACGATCCCGAAACACGATAGACATAAATGAAATTAAGATTTTTTTTAATCATTGTATATTTATCTGATATTTGCCTAACGGAAAACACGATTCACTTATTTTGACTCGATAGTTATATTTTTCGAAATTATGAATATTTCTGGGCTTCTCAACAAATATCTGTTACACTTATTTAGTTACTATCATTAAATAACTTGCACTACTACAATATATATACAATCACACACTTTATAAAATAATGGCTAAAGGAAATAAAGGTATTGTAAGTAATCATCAAAAAACATTTTTGGGACTTGCGACCTTTACTTTCGTGCTATAATGCGGGAACCGTTGTTACGCGATATTGTTCACTATTAGCTGCAGCGCAAAGCACAATGCCCGGGGGCACGGTTCTGTAATGTATGAATGGTGTGTAGCGTGCTTTGATATTTCTGACAGCCCGCTCTTAACGATCATGGTTAATCACCATCGCCTATCGTGGAGAGGATATTTAGTCTATGATTGCGGATTGTCAATTGGCAATTCTCAAAGAAAAGCTCAAGACACTCGTTATGTCTATAGTCAGTAGGCACAGCAATACTCTAGGCCTAGGGGTACAGTCTATAGTGGCCATTCTCAAAGTGTGCTCCGCTGAGCCCCGGGGCTCAAAAGGCCTTGTGCCTTGGGCTCCACGAACTATACATATATTGTTTTTAGAAATATCATCAGACACCAGCATAGAGAAAATTCATTCAAAGACAAAATATTCTTTTTTTGGGGTTCCTAAAAATGTTGCTTCTTAAAAGGATTCCGCCACCAAAAAAGTTTGAGAACCGCTGGCATAGAGTATTACTGTGACTTTATACATAACTACAGTTTATGGTCTCGTCTATGAGTGACGGGCGTAAAATTCTGCAATATATCAGCTAATATCAATCACTTCTTAGATCCTATCATTAAAATTACATAGTGTAACTTGCCTCTGGGCAAAAATATTCATCTTGTTACAACCTTAACTATTATTACGATGTAGTTAATGGAGTCTGTTATTAAAATTGTAACATCCTTGTTAAATAATTTAAATATTAATATTCTAATTTAAATAATAATTAACTTATAAAGCTTACTGTGCAATGTGCATATTAGTACGGGAGCCCTAGAACAAATATTTTTTTGATTACTATCAAGCTAATTTTTTGTGAGTAGCTTCATTTTGATAAGACGAACAACATTTTTATCTGCGAAAAATCTTGAAAGCGGTAGCTAACAGAAATAAAAAGGATTTCATACTTTGAATTGATGGTCCTAAAATATGAACTGTTTTATTTGTAGGACAATGTTACTCTTAAATTATATGACTAATAACGTATCAATATACAAAAAATCAGCTTGTTAGGGTTGCGTTTTAGGGTTCAGTAGTCAACCAAGTTTGTTGATTACAGATACCTATAACATTATTATTATTAGTAACATTATCCTACAAATAAAACAGTCCATATATTAGGACCATCAAATCAAAGTATGAAATCCTTTCTATCTCTGTTAGCTGCCACTTTCGAGATTTTTCGCAAATAAAAATGTTGTTCGTCTTATCAAAATGAAGCTACTCACAAAAAATTAGCTTGATAGTAATAAAAACAAAATTGTTCTAGGGCTCCCGTACTATAATATGTTTCTATATAAACAGAAAAAGTTTATTTCTGCATACCTGCAAGGATATATTTTTATGATAAAGACTAAAGAGTCATTTTTCCCCATAATCTGTATTATATCTGTATGTATAATTCTACGATGATCAGTGCTTCCCATACGTCTACACCTGCAGGTATTTTTTTTTTAAATCCATTACACAGAAGATTCCTGACGATCTTCTAGAAACTTCAAAGCAAAATCTCTCTTCTTAAATGACTCAATAATTTTAAATGATCTTAAAAAGCTGACTGAAACCAAAAGTGTACGTAACTTTGTCCTACCTTATACAGCATCTTGTCTCAATAAGAAATATCTTGCAGCGCCATAAATCGATAAGGACATACTCACAAGCATCATGTTCCCAATTTGGCGGCTTTTGAAGTGCCATTCAGACTCACCTGCAACAAAAACGACATTTTAACATGGCAGCGAGACGAAAAAGGCTCGAAAAGGACAAAGTTTAATATTGCATGCCCTTATGTTACGTAAGTTACATAAGGGCATGTAAAACGATAAAAGAATATGACCCGTAGACAAGATGCCTACGTTGATTTCACTGTTGAAATTCGAAATTAAAAGTTTATTTGATATGGCATCGCTAATTGACATTCATTTGCGATATTTTCTTATGTCGAATATCAACAATGAAATTAGCGAAAGCCTCTTGACTTAGCGTCCTGCAGTCACCATTCAACCTCGGCAAAATATATAATATCTCTTTACCGTGATTTAACTAAAGATCGGGTCCGAATCAGACAGACTCGTAGTTCGTACGAATACGGATTTAATTTTATAATATTAATAATAATTAATAAGTAAGTATTAAATAATAATATAACGAATTGCTGTTGTATATGTATAACCAGTTTTCATTGTTATGAGCACAGACAATATTCTCATCAAAATTAATATAACATTCTGTATAACCAAATACTTTTTCAAACGGCAATTCCCTAACTTTTTTGTCTAAACGGAAAACAATAGGGAATATTACGTAAAGATGGGATCAGAGGGCGCTACTAGCAAATACAGTAAATAATCCGACCAAAATCCGACATTTTGCACATGTCATATCAGAATTCATAATATTGCCAGAACTTGTCAAATGTAGAACAAAACTTTTTCTTTACTGACTGTGCTGACTGCTGGTGCTGCTGTCTAGCGTGAAAACATATTTGCAGTAACATATACTATAAGCAAAATCAGTCAAATCAAACCTACATTTTTACTAAATGCCCATTAAGGAACACTTAACTCTTAATCTGCCCTTCGGTACAAACGGCCCAACACGCGTATAAGGGCAGTCCCACAAGGAGACAATAGCTTTGATTCATGTGGGAACAAACCCCTGTCCCTTATGTAGGGTCTTGTAAGAACTACAATGCTTTTGGGGTTATAATAATTGGACGTTTTTAAAACGCGTTTAGCTTTGTGTAATTCTTTAAATTTAGGTTATTTTTGACCATTGAAAGAAATAAAACTCGGCTAATCGGCTCGGCGATTAAATATTTGACATTTAAGTTGGTAGCCTGAAGGACTCCACATCTCTACGTCACGACGTCGTCAACGTGAAACGGTGTGGTAACTGGTAACGTGGCACGGTACGTTGACGTGACGTGTAAATTTACGTCAACGTAACGTAAAAATGCACGTCTTTTTTCACGTTGTGACGTGGAGATGTGGATAGGCCCCTACGACGCCTAAATTTATTGAAACGCAGCATTTTTTTTATAAAATTAGGGGACAAACGCGCAAATTGCTCACCTGATAGAAAACAACTACCATCACCAATGGACAATCGCAACATCAGAAGATTATCGGGATAAAAGGAGCCATTGTGTCAATACTGAACTACAAGCTTTATATAGAGCACGTAGTCACTGATTTTCAGACGCGTCATACTCTCTCCTTCTTGTTTTTGGCGGACCAGCAAAACTCGCACTCTTTCGTCGTTCAGGCCAATGCCTTAAAAAACTCAAACACAGCAATAACATAAAAACGAAATATTTCATGTCGGAAATAAATGTAAACAATCCTCGACCGCCATGTTGGAATGATGGGTTTAGTTTTACGAGGCTCGTTTGGCCACGCGCCTTATTGTGTCAAGGCTAAACACCCAACTTGAAATTACTTTAATGTAAAATATTGAGGAAAAGCTTTAGTTAATCGTAAAAGTGTGCAACTGAATTTACGCCCAGGGTTGCCAACTTAGATAAATTGCATTGACAACGCATGTAAACTAACAGACATGCATGAATTATGCCACAGCAACTCGTAAAGCAAATCCCACACTTTTGTATCCTTTTCTATTAAGGCCATCCCCTGAGCAAACGACCTTGACCATACATTAGACGCGTTGCCGAGATCGCACAAAAATCCTATTTTTTTTTTACTTATCTTAGTTCAAAATTGATCTAAAAAATTTTAAAACGGGGAATATGTAGTTAATGAAATTGTCTATCTATTGTCGTGTGTTTCAAATAAACGTAATTTGTAAATACTAGGGAGATGCTGAAAGTATGCTTAAATTTTAATAAATTGGTATTACTTTGGAAGCTAATATCATGAGTATAATAAACAAAAATAGAAAATTTAAAACGGGGAAAGGAATGTTGATATACTGAAGTTTATTGCTGTATTTTTATTATAACTTTGTAGCTTTCAAAATATGAGTTTATAAGGCTCTAAATACGGCAAATTACGGAATCTCCATAGGGGAAGGCCCTTAAAAGACGTTTCTAACATAATATCAAACAAGGACTACTATTATTTTATTTATCTGCATAAACGGGGTTAGATTTAAAATGTACCCTTAACAATTGAAAAACGATTGTCTAATGAAAGTGAAGAATTCGCTGAATTAATTAACGTGTTAGGTGTGGGGTGTGTTGGGAACATGTATTTAATTAAATAATGTATCAGCATTCAGCATAGTGTTTCACAACAATTAAACAAGTGTTAATAGCAGGAAATAGCTTAAATGTTTATAGAATGATTGATTGATTGATTGAACAATGTTTATCTCCTTCATAAATCCGGTTGCAATTGTTTAGATTTTTTAAAATTAGATTAAAAAGATACATCAAATATCTAAAACTTTTCATAAGACGCAAAGATAATATCATTTTACATTGACGAAAAATCTGTCAAAATTCGGTAAAGACATATATCACATAGCGTAGGTATACTTTTTAGGGTTCCGTACCCAAAGGGTAAAAACGGGACCCTATTACTGAGACTTCGATGTCTGTCCGTCTGTCCGTCTGTCTCCAGGCTGTAACTCAAGAACCGCTATAGCTAGACTTCTGAAATTTTCACAGATTGTGTATTTCTGGTGCCGCTATAACAATAAATACGAAAAACAAAATAAAATAAATATTTAAGGGGGGCTCCCATACAACAAACGTGATTTTTTTATTTTTTTTGCTCTCAATAATGACAACAGATAGGCACTTGAAATGTTCACAAGATACTCAGTTGTTTATAATTTAATAATTAATAATAGAAATTAAATAAACTAAATAATTAAGGGCTCCCATACAAAAAACACAATTTTGTCTATTTCTGCACTATAACGGTACGGAACACTTCGTGCGCGAGTAACTCGCACTTGGCCGATTTTTTTTTATTAGAAGTAATTTGTGCCGTCTATGGGCTTTTCGCATTATACTTGTAATGTTTGTATGTTGATTTTTTCTGTATGTCGCGTTCACATACAAGTTTACAATTCCTCTTAATCTACTAACGTATTGCTCGATTTCGATGCAGGACAAGCTAAACTAAACTTTGCATCAATTCAGACAGATAACATCAAGATGTTTCGCATTCGTATCAACTAAAAGTTCATTATTAGCTATTGAAATATAAACTCTAAACCGACTATATAGGGTTTCATTTCGTTTACTCAGTCTTGACCTAATAGTTCACAGATATGTAAAAGGATATCCCTGACCTTAGAAGAACTCTACGGAATACAAAGTAGATAACTCTATTATGAAATTTCATTTATTTGATAAAGGATTGGCCCTTAGACAAGATGCTTTTGTTAATTTTACTGTTGGTATTATGACCCCCTTATAATATCTTGTATGGGGCATTCTGCGCAAAGGAGTTTTTACCGGACTGGTCAAATCGCCTGCGGTCAGTTGGACCGAATTCGATCGGCCTCCCCTATACGTTTCCCTTTAGGGCGTGTTCAAAATGTGCGCGTATTCTGCGCGCGCGGATTCAGCTCGCGTGTTTTCCCAAACGCCACAGCAGAAAATGCGCTAGTCTGAACGTGCCGTTAGTAGTCGCAATGATGATAATGATGATTTAATAAGAAAATTATGTGTAACGTGCGACCCCTTTGCGGTCACGGAGCCGCTAGTCTTGTGGGACCGGATCCCACTACCGATGACAACTATGACACTATTGACCTAAAACGTAGAATAATGCAACCAGTTTGGCAAGGATACGGTCTCCACATCTCCTTGAGAATTAAATCCATGAAAAGTTTCATCGTTATAACACTAACATACAACCGTTTAGACGGTAGGTAGAGCGAAGATTAACGGACAGACAATATGACAATATAATCAAGGTGGTTGATACGGTAGGTACAGCGAAGACAAACCGCCGGAGCGGAAGATATTATAAAAGATCCAAGATTAAACTACGGTGCCCTAGAAATTTGGTAGCAATTGCCAAGGCCTGACTGATTTGCCTAGCTTGACATATACTATCCATACTATAATATTATAAATGCGAAAGTGTGCCTGTCTGTGTGTCTGTCTGTTACTTCTTACCGCCTAAACCACTGAACCGATTTTTCTGAAATTTGCTACGGAGATACGTTGAATCCCAGGAGAGGCGATAGGATTCTTTTTATCTCGGAAAAATGTACGGTTCCGTCGCGATAAACGAATTTTTTCACATCGGAGTTGCGGGCGTCATCTAGTTTGTAATAATAAATGTAATTGTACAGGGTATTTATATCTACTTAAATTCTAAATTCTAATCCAAAGTTTTTTTTTTGATGGAAAAATGTAGAGTTACCGCGTAATATACGAATTGTAGTAGTGAATAGTTGATATTACTTTTTGTTGTTGTATGTAATTTACTGTGGAATAAAGATGAGGCCAAAAACAAAAGTTCGTCCGTTGGACTGAATATAAAGAAGGGTCCGTGGATGTTTCCAATCAGTAGCAGTATTTTTTTTGTTATAATCATCTTCTATCGTGCAGGAACTGTACCTACAACCAAAACCAAAACCAAATAGCATCTGGCCCCGCCAAGTCGAGCAAAAAAGCGGCACGGCCGGCCGTACCATCCTTTTCTCGAACCAATTCAGGCTCTTTTTGACCCACCCCCCTATAACTTCAAAATCAAAAAAATCAAAATCAAAATATTTATTTCTAAATAGGTTAACAAAGTTAACACTTTTAGAACGTCGCGTCTACATGAAGCCTACCACCGGTTCGGGAACTAACCCGGCGAGAAGAACCGGCGTAAGAAACTCGCTCGGGGCCATCTTTTACTAAAAAGATGGAAAATTACAAAAGTAACTTATACTAATTTTCAAAAAGTATGTAAAAATATGTTATATTTATATAGAAGCAGCTTACAGTCAGTCAGCTCATTTTTCCCAGGGTGTGCTATCATTGAGAAAATCAGTTATCTTATAATAAGCCCTAGCACACAAACGTTCTTTAACAACTTTTTTAAATTTATTAACTGAAAGATTTTGGATGTTTTCTGGGATTTTATTATATAGACGTATACATTGACCTTTGAAAGATTTGCTCACTTTGCTAAGCCTGGTAATTGGTATATCTAACTTGTGCTTATTTCTAGTGTTCCTGCAGTGAATGTCACTTTTCGTTTTAAAATTATTTACATTTTTTCTCACATATAACACATTGTCCAAAATGTATTGAGAGATTACGGTCAGAATTCTTATTTCTTTAAACTTTTCCCTGAGAGATTCAAAGGATGAAATTTTATAAATAGATCGTATAGCTCACTTCTGCAGCACAAATATTGTGTTAATATCGGAAGCACTTCCCCATAATAGAATTCCGTAAGACATTCTACTATGAAAATAACTATAACTTAATAAACTAATTTTACCGTATCTTCATCACAAATTTCTCTAATTTTTCTGACTGCATATGCTGCGGAACTGAGCTTATCGGCTAGTTTGGCAATATGGGGACCCCACTGCAGTTTATAATCTAGTATTACTCCTAAAAACACAGTAGTGTCAACAAGATTCATTTTCTCATCATTTAATAGCAAATTGGTTTGCACTTGCTTAACATTTGGCAAGGTAAATCTTAAACATTTTGTTTTATGAGAATTTAAAAGTAAGTTATTTACATTAAACCAATTTACTATTTTTGAGAGAGCACAATTTACCTCGTCATAAGTCGACTGTTGTCGCTTCACTTTAAAAATAAGTGAAGTGTCATCAGCAAAAAGTACTATCTCGTTATCATTATCCTTAACTAGATAAGGTAAGTCATTTATGTAGATGAGAAAAAGAAACGGGCCCAAAATGGATCCCTGTGGGACACCTAATTCTATTTTGGTCCCAGTGGCCCTTTTACTATTGACATCAACCCTTTGAGTCCTATTCCTCAAATAAGATGTCAAAAGGTTGAGTGCCGAGTCCCTTATGCCATAGTGGTGCAGTTTCCTGATCATTGTAGCGTGATCAACACGTTTCTTATTCGTTGTGGATATAACAACAAGCCTGAATTTTTAGGTGCTAAGCAAGCATTGTATAAACACGGTATATTTAAAATTTCATCCAATTTGAACCAGTAGTGTTAAACTTTCTCATATTTGTCACTCACTGACTGACTGACTGACTGACCGATCACCAAAAGTCTAAGGCACTTCTAGCAGATATAGAACCTTCAAGTTTTAAATATAATTAGTGTTTAGTGTCTAAATCAAGAGAAAACTTAAACATTTCAAAATTTCTTTCCAGTTTTCTAGATAAACTAACTTCGTGAATAACTTTGTAATCCCATACAAATGTACAGGATTACAAAGTTACATTTGCTGTGTATGAATCATTGTACCCGTACCATCGATATCCCCGGTACATCATCGGTAGATAAATATCTAGTTAGTGTTTAGTGTCTTAATCACGGGAAAATCTAAACATTTCATAATTTCTGTCCAGTTTTCTAGATACACTAACTTCGTGAATAACTTTGTAATCCCATATAAATGTATAGGGTTACAAAGTTACATTTGCAGTTTATGAATCATTGTACCCGGACCCGTACCATCGATATCTCCCGTACGCTTAGTGGAAGGAATAATAGTTGTAGATAGGTATCTATATATATGGGGCACTAGCTTGTGCCCGCGGCTTCGCTCGCGTGGAATTCGAAAATCGCGTAAAATACGAATATTCTTGTAAACCTCCATTGGAAACATGATATTTTTCCGAGACCAAAAGTAGCCTTTGTTACTCTCCATCCTTTCTACTAACTCTATGCCAAAAATCAAGTCGCTTGGTTGCTTCGTTAGATAAAGACAGGGAGTGGGCTTTGAGAAAAACTAGCTGAAGCTCAAGAAGTAGTACCAGAAAAGAAAAAAAGAGGAAGACTACCTACAAAAATAAGAAAAAATCATGAGCCAGAGGATTTAAGAAAAATCGTTATTGATATTATAGACGTAAAAGGTACCAAAAAGGAAAAAAGTAGGACTCTACAAAAAGAAGTGAGATCCTAAAAATCTTTATAATATTGATATGATAATAATTAATAACTTACGTAATAACGTAAGACAGAAGGTCCCTTAAGTAGGGACTGAATAAATTAACCGACTTGGTATTACATGGATCTTACAACTTTTTACGGTAGAAAAACTGAGTTGCGAGACTTGGTTTTTTTACAGCATGTTTTTGCTGGGATCTAAATTAGCGGTTTAAGCATAAAGGGGTAACAGACAGACATAATTTTGAATTTACATTATTAGTATATATTTAGTGAATATTATATTATGATCTTATATTATAAAATTGTAATATTGCAAACCTACGTAATTTGATAGGATTATAAGAAGCTTCCGCGCGGCTTCGCCTGCGTAAATTAGATATTTCACAGACAAATCAGTCTACAAAAAATAGCCTATGATCCTTCACGTGGTCTTCTTCTTATCTGACCCAAATAACAGAAAAATTGCTCTAGTAGTTCGTGAGATAAGCCCTTTCAAATAATTTCCCCTGTTTTTTCCACATTTTCTTCTATTTTTTCCCTCCTATTCGTCTTAGCGTGATAAAATATAAGCCTATAGCCTTCCTCAATAAATGGACTATCTAACAATGAAAGAATTTTTCAAATCGGACCAGTAGTTCCTGATATTAGCGCGTTCAAACAAACAAACTAACAAACTCTTCCGCTTTATAATATTAGTATAGATTTACATTGAGTTGACATAACTCGACTAATTAATGTAGGTCCACTACATGCTTATGAATAAATTCCTCTGATTGTACTTGTAAGTATTGTCTGAGGTGTCATTTGAGCACAGGAAGGTGTCAATAGTTAGTCATGCTGATGATACATTGTTATTTGTTACTGCATTGTTTCAATGTAGGCAATTTTCTGCGATTTGAGACACAAGAATCAGGGATTAAATACTTTGGGAGCTGACGCGATATATACGAGCTGTCATATCCATACTAATATTTTATTATAAATGCGGACGTGCATATGTCTGTCTGTTACTCCTTTACGCCCAAACTGCTGAAGCGATTTTGCTGAAATTTGGTACTTTGAGTACCGGGAAAGGATACAGAATACTTTTTATCTCGAAAAAATGTACGGTACCCGTGCGATAAAAGGCGTCATCTACACGGTAAGAAACCAATTTGTTGCATTATGTGTAAGTAAAACAGTAAAAAATTCAAAAAAAAGAATGCAATGATTTTTTGATGAAAGTATGGTATCAAACCAAGAAAGCTACTTCTCAATAATTTAAGGGCACAGCACGGTAACAATATTTGCATATTTCAAACACCTGAAATCTCGCCTCGATATTTAGGAGGCAGGGGTTCAAATAAGGGTCATAATAATAAATCTCTTAAATATTAATACCTCTCCCTCTTGGTACAATTTCACCTCCCTGTACCTTGATTCTGCTAAATCAATAATAATGCAGCTTCGTTCCTTATTCGATCTAGTTCTAGTCCGTTGCCTTCAAAACTACAAAATGATATTTTCGAATGTGATTTTAATTCCTTAGTTTTAAAGGATATTAAGAAATTCTATAACAAGTATTGAGTTTAAAAAATATAACCCGATTACTTAAAAAATACAAAATTATAAAAAAAATATCCACCCGCGGCATCATCACTAGTCTATTGACACCTGATTTGTTAAAATCTGACCAGTAGTTTAACCGCTACGGCAGCACATACATACATCTTGCAAAAATCATTATTTTACTTCGTCGTAGTCGGCTAAAAAGGCAGAAGTTTTTTTGACGTATCAGTTCAGAAACTATGAGACTACACCGTACAAGAAACAAAGCTGCATTACTGTTACATTGAAGTAGAATCAGGATATTGCTTAGACGCTCATAATAAATATTGTAAAGTGAATTTTTTGTCATGATTGGTGATTGAATATTAAATTTCTGAGAAACCTTTTCAACATTTTCGTATACAATATCAATTCACCCGAGATAAATTGGGTTTTACTGGGTATTCTTATTACATAGCATAATAATTGTAATAAAAAATAATACATAATTATAAATGCGATAAATGCGAAAGTTCATCTGTTTGTCTCTCTATCTTCTGGACTGGATAACCTCTATAGATGAAAACTGGCATGTAGATCTTTGAGTTGCGGAAAATGACTAAATAGTAAACTTAGTTTTTACTGCGGTTGCCAAGTAAAAAATGTACGGTTGCCAAGAATGTATGCACGGGCGACATCTATAGCTAATTCAACAAAATCAATAACTGATGTACTATAATTAATGTCAAAGCATAGCTCTCCAATGTTTAAGGGTATTTATTTAATAAGGTGAAGTCGCATGACCCAGTAAAAGTTTCACGGAAAAGTGATTTATTTTTCCATTTTGTATTCGATTTGGTCCTTTCACACTTCGCTGTGTTTGACTTTTAATTATAAAACTTTTGTAATTAATCAGAGAATAAAACAAATTATTAATTCGATTTTTTCTTCGATGTTTGTTCAGCGGAGTCGAAAATGGGGCAAAAAATACTTAATATTATAAATCTGGTTCATTGACTGAACTCTGTTATCTTTAAAAGCATTATTAAATTTTCCTTTGAAGTAAATTATAATAAATAATATTTAAGAAAGCCTTATTTACTACCTAAGTACTTGTCAACCGAAAACTTTTCCTACATGTGTCATTAAATTAGAATTTAAGTGATAACTGACTTCGATACTCCTTTAGGGCCTGTTTCACCACTTCCTAATAAGTGCCAGATAGGCTATCCATAACCTATCTGACAGATTTTCCATATTATCTATCTGTCTAGTTAAGTTGTGGATAGCCTATCCGGCACTTATCAGGAAGAAGTGAAACAGGCACACAGTCTCGGGACATATGTAGGACATGTAGTAAGAGGTAACAAACAAATATACACACTTGTATTTTACGTGAATTATATAGCTGTATGTTAAAGCTATGTCGTCAGAACAATGGTTGTGATATTTTACCAAAACTACTGGTGCGATTTTAATGAAATTAGCCTCCTATATAACCTCATCTGTTTTCAACTTCAAAAATGCACAGTTTTCAACGTCTTAACTTCCACATCGTAAGATTTAAGTTCACTTTCGTCCACAATCGTTACATATTTCGTAGAAGCCAGTGAAACCTTAGCCAGACACGCCACTTACGTACGTAACCAGCGGTTGTCCGAAACCAGTTATTGTAGCTCGGTTAACCGTGGAGGTTTAATATTTTAACTTGCTGGCTATTCAGATAAGGCTTCGGCATGTATGGACTGACAGATCCCGTGGTTTCAAAGAAAACCTCGAAGGCAGCTTTACCACGTTAAATAACCAAAAAAGAAGCAAACCTTAAACTGTCCTGCTGGCCGATTCTGTATCGTATTCACTTTTGTATTCACTTGCATACAAAAGTGAGACTTTCCGTTACTCACTCCTCCGTTTCGTTACTAACTCAGTAATTAACTCACAAATGTACGATACAGAATCGGCCAGCTGATAGCGACAGCGACAGGATACTAGGGAACCTATGCTAATGACTCGAATACCGCTTCGAGCGCAGACTTGCGCCCCACCATATTGTCTATCCCGATCGTGATTAAAGAGGCATTCAAATTTCAAAGTATGAATATTCAAAGTTCGAAAATGAATGAAACGAAGATCGAAGAATTTCGCTTCACACTATAACTTATATTACGTTACTAGATGACGCCCGCAACTCCGTTGCGCCAAAACTCGTTTATCGCGCGGGAACCGTACATTTTTTCCGGGATTAAAAGTATCCTATGTCCTTTCCCGTAACTCAAAGTATCTCCATACCAAATTTCAGCAAAATCGGTTCAGCGGTTTGGGCGTAAAGAGGTAACAGACAGACAGACAGATAGACACACTTTCGCATTTATAATATTAGTATGGAAGTATGGAAGTATGGATTTATTATGTTATGTTCATCAGTTTTCAATAAACGAGAGTATTTGGGGTCGTCGCGTCCGCAATCAATCACAATTATACTGGCCCACTTGTGTGACCGATATAGCCCTCAGCCCTCCAGTTAACTGGCTAAACAAACTACGACCATTTAATTAAATGGCTGTTAACAGAAGGAGATAAGATGTTTTGTATATTGCGGAACACTTTCATTCTAATGAATTTTATTGAATTATATTAAAAAGTGCGTATTTTGAGAAAAAGATGCGAGAAGCATCGCCAATCACTCCAGCGATCAAAATGTAAAGAGGGTCAAACAGACGGACACACAGATAAACAAAGGTTAACTTTATTGGCATGATAATTACTACTTAGTACTTACCTAACAACAATAATAACTATTTATTAAAGAACGTAGCTCAATAGACTGAATAGCTTACAGATTCATAGAGAAATACCTCTTACCATTGCATAAGCAAGTTACAATGTTATACTGGTAGCCAATCCACTCAATACAGAAGCAACTTAACTTAATCTGATAAACGTTTGTTTTAGAATTACACTATTTCACACTTAAGAATACCTTTACTCTTAGATAGTTGCCAAATCATTTGTTTTCTGGCAGAGATTAAATTATAATTTATATAATAATATTAATTACCGTTCCTAAGACTAAAAATTTTACTAATAATAATTTATATTGTTTTATGTTATTTAAAGTAATTTCTAAGTGTACAAGACGCAAAATATCCATAATGATACGACACCAATCATTGGGTTACATAACTATTTATATTGTAAAGAAAAGGTCCTACAACCGAACCCTGTCGCACTCCATCAAATGAGTCAAGTTGCTAGATAAGACAGGTATGAAATCAATTTCCCTAATAGGTTTTATCGCCACTATCTGCCAAGTTAAGTAGCTCTTACACTATAACTCATTACTTAAGTACTTGCGATAACTTTTTGCAAGGCTTTCTATGTAATGTTAATTGTTTGGAGCGTCCGTGGCCCAATGGGTAGACCTTTGGTTCGCACTCGTAGAGTGTGCAGGTTCGATCCCGGGTGGAGGCGTGTACCAATGAGACATTTTCTGATCTCAAGTACATAATACGGACGCTTGTACGGTGAAGGAAAACATCGTGAGGAAACCCGCACATAGTTGGTCCCAGACGTATTGACTAGTTCTTTCCTCTGGACTAGGCCGACTATGTTGCGAGAATGCCGTATGTGCTTGGGCAACCATACGGTCATTTAAAAATCTTGTCCCAGGCACTACAGTATTTAAGGAGTGGTTACTTCGCTCTGAAAATACTGTATACATCATCCACAACGGATGTAAAGGCCTAGTTTTTTTTTTGTTAATTGTTTACTCATTGTCAAAAGTTTCTTTATATTATTATTGTTATTTGATTTATGAATTTTTAACGAAACTTCAACCAACCAACCAACAACGTTTAACATTTTTTTGAGAATACCGTTTTCTAGTTCCTCCATATCAAAATTTCATCGATACCATATTAAAACTGTATTATTGTTAGATGTTAGATTATACAGTTAACAAAATATATTTTCATTCACTGTGTAAAAACCATAAGGCAGAGCAGACTGTATTATTAGATTATTTATGTAACATTGATATGTTTACAGAATATACTCCTAGTATTTAGTAAAATTCAGCAACTGCTGTTTGTTTTATTTGCGAGCTGCGAGGAGTGTTTAATATTATATTCCGTACTAAATTGCACGGTACTTGTTACTAATATGTATTCTGTGATGGTACTTTGCGCTTCGTTTTTCACACAGGAACTGTACATTTTCCAAGTATCGGAATAGATCAACAAGTTGGATAATTAAAAAAACATTTGTTTCAAATTGGAACAAAAAAATATAATATATATTTATCTCATATCTGTAAATGGTTTGAGAAAACCCCCAAATTAGTATTTGTCTGAAAGTTGTATGAGAATAGGTTTAATTACTAGAAGTCAACTAGAATTGTCCGGACCGTTGTCAAAAGGCCGTCTGGACCCATTAGGACCCCGCAGACGGGCGACCCACAACTTAAAAATTGATGGCCTGCTACAAATTACAATAGCGTTATTTATCCCCCATTGTGTATATTATGCCGTATGCGCTTAAGGTCTACCACGTTGAAGGTAAACTATTAACAACCAGTAGCAGCTACGGCTTTTTTTTTAAAAGACCACGATAACGATGAGAGAAGATCGCATTGGCATCGCCAACTTCTAACAGAATCGCGAAAGCGAAATTTTTTAACTTACAAGTTCCGACAAAGAAAAACACGAAGAGTTTCTTTGAAGCCGAGGTTAGTTTTCTAACAGCTTAGTTAGAACACTTACCTCGGCTCATTTGTTTCAAAGCATGTCCCACAAGCGGTGGCTTAACAAATTTACGTGCCCCGTCTGCACCGAACCTAATCAAGGCTGTAATCAAAAATAGCCTACATAATGTATTCGATGGCCGTCCGATAATGTCCCAAGTTGTATTAGAATCGTAATGGGGCAAAAATAGCGAACATGCTCACTTCCATTAGACCCTTGGCGTTCCAATGAGACGCGACGAGACGCTGCTTTCTTAACATAGCGAAAACTAAAGTAATATCCGTACTAATTTTACAAATGCGAAAGTGTGTCTGCCTGTCTGTTACTTCTTTACGCCCAAACCGCTGAACCGATTTTGTTGAAATTCGGTGCTTTGGTCCCGGGAAAGGACAGAATACTTTTTATCCAAAAAAAAAGTACGGTTCCTTCGCTATAATTTTTATTTCCACTAATTACTTTATTACCTTGACTTTTGGCCATAAATATCTAATATATAAAGTACTAGAGATGATGCCCGAAACTCCGAAAAAAATGAAGTTTGAGTCCGTAGAAGTTCCCATAGGACATAGGAGGATACATTTTATCCCGGAAAAATGTACGGTTACTGCACAATATACTTTTATGATTTGCGCGTAAACTATTCAATCGATTTTGATGGATTTTAGTATAGAGATACTTTGAGTGTCGGGAAAGGACAAGGGATACTTTTTGTCCCGGAAAATGTACGGTTCTAGCACAACAAACTTTTATTATTTTCGCCTAGACTATTTAATCAAAATTTTGATGAAATTTAGCATGGAGGTACTAATTTTAATCAATTTTTTTCTTAATTAGGTATACCAATTCGAATTAAATAATCATCGTTAAGACAGGACAACATCTGTCGGGTCAGCTAGTATTAGATATTTATGGCCAAAAATTAAGGTAATAAAGTAATTAGTGCAAATAACATAATATTTTATCTAGACAGCGATCTAGCTGGGCGCGGCCGGCCTACTTGTATATCTACGCATGCTACAACTAGGTTATGATGATAACTTTTAACGACAAAAGTAGGTTCTTTACTTTGTTTTGCCTGCTTGTGGAAATGAGCTGACGGATAACCCGATGAAAATATATCGTACATCAGGCTTGACTGATTTTTCAGAGGTGTCCTAAATTATAAGGCTACTAGATCACAATCTCCTATTAAACATTAAAGCATCTATCATAGGTTTAGCGGCTTAAGGCGAGAACTTACCTCAATTCCAAAACGATAACCTTGCACACAACCGAAGTCGTGTACGCATCGCAATAAGATTCATTTTAGCTTAGCATAAAATTGTAGTTTCGAGGGGTGAATCTTCTCTATGTTGTGTTTTTCATGTGTTTTTTAAATATCTTTGGAAATAAATATTAAGAAACAAAATTATTCGGTTCAGAACTTTTTAATATAGATTCACTAACAATTTATTCAAATAAAATGTATGTTATCCTAGTTAATACTTATATTTCGATGATAAAGATTTTTGTCGGAGGTGAGTTTGTAAATTAATTACAGCCAAAGTATTACGTTTTATTAAAATGTTTATGATTTAAACCCTTTTAAATATTGTGCTTTATCTATACTTTTCTATACTAATATTATAAAGCGGAAGAGTTTGTTAGTTAGTTAGTTTGTTTGTTTGTTTGTTTGTTTGAACGCGCTAATCTCAGGAACTACTGCTCCGATTTGAAAAATTCTTTCAGTGTTAGATATTCCATTTATCGAGGCTATATTTTATCACGCTAAGACTAATAGGAGTGAAGAAATAGAGGAAAATGTGGAAAAAACGGGGGAAAATTATTTGAAAGGGCTTATTTGAACGGCTAATCTCAGGAATTACTGGTCCGATTTGAAAAATTCTTTCAGTGTTAGATAGCCCATTTATCGAAGAAGGCTATAAGCTATATTTTATTACGCTAAGATTAATAGGAGCGAAGAAATAGAAGAAAATGTGGAAAAAACGGGGGAAATTATTTGAAAGGGCTTATCTCACGAACTATTAAAGCAATTTTTCTGTTATTTGGATCAGATAAGAAGTAGACCACGTGAAGGATCATAGGCTATTTTTTGTAGACTGATCTGTCCGTGAAATATCTAATTTACGCGGGCGAAGCCGCGCGGAACGTGTAGTATCTCATATTTTTTACATTTCGTTATTATATTGGAACTAGGTAAACCGGGGGTCAATAAATAACAAAATGGGGTTTGTCCTGGCCTTAAGCGCTAAGTGTTAACACACAGACAAACTTTACCATTTATAATATGATGAGTATGGATTACGAAATCTTTTTAAGGAAGGTATTAAGTCTCGCCAGGTCATGTAAAGGGCAGGGTGGTCCTTGAAGTCCTGACGTAAGTCGTAACTTGTGACCCCCGCTCATTTGCATCACGTAACAGAGGATATTAACTTGATATGAGTTATATAACCTAGATGTAGCCAGTGATTAAATTACTTTATGAATATGAACATCATCTATCTATGTCTTGAAAGCGAGTAAAAACTGCATAACTTAGGTGAATTAAAACTTGATTTTATATCAGACATAAGCTAAGTTTTTAGGGCCTTACACAGATTAGAGCCCGTAGCCAAGACGTTTTCTTTATTTCTTCTTTACAGAATCGCCGATCAAAATGTATTTTATTGACATTAGACGAGTCGAATGTCAACGTCATATTAACGAACGCTTATGTCAATTCCATACATTTGATCGGCGATTCTATAAGGAAGCGATAAGGAAAAGGTATTGGCTAAAGGGCCTGGGTTTAAGTAGCTCAGCGTTCAGCATCGTATTATTATTCTCTTCTTAAATAATACAAAGTACAAAGATAACTTATTTCACCTCTGATGAAATAAACCCAGATCTTTTTTTGTGACAAAAACTATACCTTTTGCTATATTGTACTCGGCGAAACATGGCGGTAGCGGTCATTGACTCCCTGTCAAAAACTTGTCATTTTCTATACAAAGCCGCGATTGACAACATCTGACACTTCATTGTCAATCGCGGTTTGTATAGAAAATGACAAGTTTTTGACAGGGAGTCAATGACCGCTACAGCCATGTTTCGCCGAGTACAGTATAGTCCAGACACTTTCACATCAGTCTTATATCAGTTATAACTTATAAGTTATAACTCAGCCTTTTTTGTGTTAAAAATGATGATGATACGGTTATGACTTATGACTGACACCCATCCAAACTTTCGCATTTATAACACTAGACACTAAAGTTGATCACATCCCAGAAAACGCACACTCATCATTGAATGTGATATGAGTGCGGTGCAGACCGGCTACAGCTTGGACTAACTATTGGGCGATGCCATTGCTTTTAAAGTCATAAATGGAAAGAATCATTTTTCTTGCATGATGCATGATATTTTTATGTTTGTAAAATTGGCTTTCCGATCTTTGTCGCGACTCACGCGAGTAACCGCGACCGACAAAAATTCAAATAAAATGCCACTTTATGACATAGGCTATAGGTTTCATTTTCTACCGACATTACGCTACAAGCAGCGGCGGCATAGGTCGCTAGCCTTCTGCTTGTAGCCTTAGCGTAAAAGCTAGTGTCGATGTCGTAATATAAACTAGTCAACCGCAACTTATTAAACATTTTTCGACAAATATCACTAGCGCTCAAAAGTATCCCGTCTGGACCGTGGCATATCCTTACCATACGAATTCGGTAACACTTTCTACTATACCGGTTACCGATATGACGATTGACGAATGCTCGGGCGGGAGAAAGTGGCAAGGCACGGCTGTGGCCTGTGGCACGGGCGGGGTCATTATCATATGTATTAACTATCTTTTATACTAATGTGGGGAGAGTATAAAAATGTATCGTTTGAAATAAAAGCAAACGTCAAATATAAAACCTTTTGGAATGTTGAGATATTGATATTTTAGGTTGTTTACTTGTCCCATAAAATATGATTATAGAGTTCATTGTGAAAGTGCAGCGTTGAGACAGTTTCTTTTTAATTATTGTATGGGCAAATTCATGACGTTCGGGCACGAGAAGTAGTTAGTAGTTAAGAATAGAAACATTAGTCACAAGTAACTCTTTCAGCGCTGCTACTTTCACACAGAACTCTATTTAACGGTGTGTCCGTTAAATAGAGTACAATTTGTTTAAACTCTAAAGTACAATTTGTTTTGTTTCACTCTTCCGTAACTATGTAGAGTTGTAGAAACAAATATCACGATTCACGAGTCACATCACAACGCGAGTCTTGTCACTGTTTTATATCGAGTATACGTACACTCATAATAGAAGATAACCGAAGGCACTACCAATATAAGACATTTCCAAGCGGAAAATCGTCTGTAACGCTGAAAAATGTGGTGTGGATTTTCAATCCTCTTTCGGGATGAAATTTTCGCCTTTGTCTGTGGAGTTAATGATCCCTGACGAACCCTTTAGGGTTTTCCTCGAGGGCCGTTTGGCGACGGATCCTGCTTATTGCACAAAAATTACACTTTCTCTTTGTTCCCAAACTCCTGATGGGAATTACTTCCGGGAATGCTGATAAGTATTATGGGGTTTTAAATATCAGGATAATGGGGTTTCAAATATTTGTATTATGGGGTGTTAAATATCTGGATTATGGGGTTTCAAATATTTGTATTATGGTGTTTTAAATACCAATATTTAAGGGTTTAAAATCTCAATTTAATATTTTGTTAGTACTCTAAAATATAAAGTGTTTAGCAGAAATAAGTCGCGTAGGATATAATATGGTTTTCATGCTATTTTCATTGAATAAAACTACGAAGAAGTTGTTATAATATTACGTCCTTGCTATATAAACTCTGAGAAAATATGTTTTAGAATTGAATAGTTAGAATTCACTCAAACAATAATATTGACAAGTCTGAGATGGAGAAAATTTGCAAAATCTGGTTACGACTTTTTCCTACGGGAACACTGTATCCTAGTATCCTATCATGTATGAATTCAGAGCCTTAACCATGCCTTACAGCCAGTCCACACGGCGCGTTGCATCAGCGTTGCGTCGACGCAGCGCTGCCGTTTGACGCATAGCCGGCCTCACGGGCGCTGCGTCATCGCAGCGTTATTACGAAGCAGTCTACGTCAACAGTCAACACCCCCTTCCGCTTCGTCTCGGGGGCTGCTGTCCGTCATCTGCGCGTTGCGACGACGCAGCGCGCCGTGTGAACACCTTGGTTATTTGTAAGTAAAACAGCGCAACGGCAGCGCTGCGTCTACGCAACGCTGACGCAACGCGCCGTGTCGACTGGCTCTTAGTAGTTTTGCGTGAAAAATTATGACAAAACACACCAGCAAACTTTCGCCATTATAAAATTAGTTTATGGTATATTAAAGGAGCATATTTACCATCAACCCATGTCCCATACTAATAGTTCAAATTAGCTGTGAAGAATGCAGTTCTATTTCTGTCCACGAGCCAAAACAACCCATTATGGCTACTGATGGCTACGTTCCACTTCATTTAGATAACCTTTTTTCATCGTTATCATAATTCTGATAAATGTAGAAAGGAATGTTAGGCCATTTTTGTTGGAATGCATTTTTTATGAGCGTATCAGATATGGCCCTTTATCATCATTATGGTCAAAATCTAATCGTCAGTCATAAACAATAGTTAAGTTCTACTTAGTTTGTTTTCAAATGTAGGTTCTACTAATATTATATTTTACATTGATTTAGAACAACTAGAGTTTTAAAAACACCTAATGCAATAATTTCTAAGGGTTCACTCGAGTATCACTCAAGATTTTTTTTAAGTACATTAGTCAGTAATCAACACATGGAGTGAAAGATACCGAATGGGAAGAAAAGCAATAGAAAATGAAGTCTTTAATATAAATTTAAAAACCTTTTTTCACGTTGAGCCGTGATGGACAACCATGCTTATCACCAAACTATGTCTATAGCATGCACAATCGATATCGATTATGGGCAAACGTAAGACGAATATCATCTACACGTTCATAATCGCCTATCTATACTAATATTATAAAGCTGAAGAGTTTATTTGTTTGTACGCGATAATCTAAGGAACTACTGGACCAAAATACTATATATAAAAGTAATACCAAAATCATTTTTTCATACGAAAATATTTAACATGTTTGAGTTATTTTTCAGCTTATATAGAAATATATTTTAGTGTTTAAATATTTTGTTTAGTTAATTTTTGTGCAGGAACCTAGGTAATTACTATTTTAAGCTGAAAAATAACTCAAACATGTTAAATATTTTCATATGAGAAAATGATTTTGGTATTACGTTGTATGAGAAATTCGATGGCACCCGGCCTCTTAATAACTACAAATTGCTACTATCTATAATATGTAGTATTATTCGTTCATCCTGTACCATAAGGAAAAAGAAACAAAATTGCTATTTCCAGTTTTATTAAAGGTGACACAGTTAATTGTAATTAGGCAGATATCCAATTAAGTTAATAGGTCAGTAGGTTAAATAGTAGAGTATTTTTATTAAATATTATTTCATATTAATATTAACCGGCCAAGTGCGTATCGGGTCACGCGCAATGTAAGGTTCCGTAGTACCACTAGTTTTTTATATTTTTTAAATGGTCAATGAAAGTACATATATACCACTTTATCGACATCATTAATGTGTGCATTCATGCCGAATTACGGCTTTGTAGACCCTATAGTCTCTGAGCAAAACCGCGGACAGACAGACGGACAGACATACACAGACGGATGGACAGACAGATTACAAATTTTAATGACCACCTTATGAATTTCAACTTACAATTTGGCGCTTTCGCCGCCAATTTGAAATTATAATGTTTCCATCATAGTAGGTATTGAAGAATGTTTAGTCAAAATATTTCAATGCCTATCAAAAAACTGTATCTATAGTGAAATCTGTGAGATGGGGAACTGTTTTGTTGCTCTCATAATATTTGTTACGCTGAAATTAATTTATCGCTTAGGAATTATACATGTTTCCATTAAAATATAAAATATCTCATGAAAAGGTCGTGAAAATATTTATATTACCTCATTTCTACCAAATCGGTTCACAGGTTTAAACTTCTTCAAACAAGTAACAGACAGACACAATTTCGCTATACGGAATACGGATTGACATACCAAATTACTCTAAAGTAGTTTGACTGAGTATAGTCAACGTTTCAATAATACAGAACTATTGTTCATCAGACTATGTGTGAAGATAAATTTGTTAAGCGTCTCTAATACCTTCGGAACCCCAAGCACGAGGCAGGTAGTTCCCCCCTGTCCCGAGGGGCAGGTACCCCTCTCAAGGGGGAGCTCCCCCCTCAAGGGGGCAGCCCCCTTTTCCCCGCGATGGTACCCCCTTGAGCGTGGCGGGAGTATCCCAAGGAGGCTGACGTACCATAATTTGGGATATCCAGGTAAAACTGGACAGCTACAGCTAAAAATGTTAAGTCATCTTTTTGGTAGTGGAACTTTGGGAAGTAAAAACACATATTATGACATACCTACATATTGAGTACATAAAATATATGGTTAGTAAAATTTACAGCAAATTGTTATTTTATTTTAAGTTAAACATGTATTTTGCATTTATTAAACCATTTGTAGATTTGAAATTTTTCGGACTTCCTAGGTGGTTACTAAAGGATATTTTTAGGCAATGTCAACTCAGCGACACGTCGATTTAGATGGGCAAACGCCCAGACATTTTCCAGCATTTATCCATCTACATCAGATGGGAAAACGCCAGGCGTGTTGGCTTTCATGGGCATTATGCCCATCCTTACTGGAATCAGTATGCGTAGGTGTTGCTCGTGTTGGCGATTAAGTTTTCTTTTTGTTGTATACAGGGTGTAACAAAACTAAGTGATAATACTTTAGGGTGTGTATGTGTCCCTTATATAGTGTTCACTGTTCACTGTGAAATGAACGGCGCTGAAAGAGCAATTATTTTTTGTGATATGTACGGCCAAGCGTCCCAGCGTCATAAAATTTCCCATAGAAAAGTTAAAAAAGAGTCTCTTGTGCTCTTTCAGCACTGCTACTTTCACAGTGAACGCTATATTATAAGGAACATACACACCCTAAAGTAATTATCACTTAGTTTTGTTATACCCTGTAAAGGCATTATTTTGGATGGCGGATACACTACAACATTGCGACATCCCTAGCTGGGACATCAACGTCCAGGAATGTGAGCTAACGACCGCTAGTTCACTCATCCTTATCGGCCGATTATGGGACGTCCTTTGACGGTACCGTGCGCGCTAAATATAGGTGCACTCTATTTATCTCTATAAGAAACTAACGATTTGCGAAAAAAAAAAATATTTTTATCTTAATATAAAATTACAATAGTACTATTGAATATTGTTAGTATTAATATTTATTGCCTGCCATAAATATTCTAAGCGTAAGTTCCGAAATATAACCCAGTATATTGGCAAATGCTCATCATGATTTCCCGAATCCGGCGCCATATTGTGCTGGTGTGACACTAGTGAGACAAGTGTAATAGTTCTAACTAGATGACGCCCGCAGTCCGCAACTCCGTGCGTTGCGCCAAATTTCGTCTATCGCGCGGGAAAAGTATCCTATGTCCTTTCCTAGGACTCAAAAGTATTTCCATGCCAAATTTCAGCAAAAATTTCAGCGGTTTGGGCGTGAAGGGGTAACAGCAAACAGACACATTCTCGCATTTATAATATTAGTTATGAATGAAAGTATGGATGACGACATCCCAGCAAAATCAAATTCGTACACTAATTTAATAAACATCCTATTACACATCTTAAGAGCGTTCGTGGCCTAATGGGTAGACCTTTGGTTCGCACTCGTAGAGGGTGCAGGTTCGATCCCGGGTGGAGGCGTGTACCAATGAGACATTTTCTGATCTCAAGTACATAATACGGACACTCATACGGTGAAGGAAAACATCGTGAGGAAACCCGCACATAGTTGGTCCCAGACGTATTGACTAGTTCTTACCTCTGGACTAGGCCGACTATGTTGCGAGAATGTCATATGTGCTTGGGCAACCATACGGACATTTAAAAATCTTGTCCCAGGCATTACAGTATTTGAGGAGTGGTTACTTCGCTCTGGAAATACTGTATAAATCATCCACAACGGATGTAAAGGCCTAGTTTTTATTACACATCTTACATTATTACTTTTGACGTGCCATTATTTAAGAATATATTCCACATAAAAAAGCCCACCTCACGTTTTTAAATATTTGTAAATGAGGTGACGGGGACCACTTGCCAAAACCTTGGAACAGTTATAGATTCTTACTCATTCCTTCATAATAGTCGTAAAGAACGACATTATGTAACGTACAAGCTATAAAACAATAAAAAATTGTGTTTGTAATAAATTATTTGCTACCGCTGGAAAAAAAAAACTCGAAAACGCAACAGCTGTATCAGGTAGACATTTTCACCGCGCGGTAGAAAGAGAGAAGGATATTACTTCCAATCATACGCCACGCCGGCAATGTTACATAACTAACTAGCTAAAAGCCGAGCTTTGTGAGGGCTCGCCATGCCACACGACGCGGTGCGGCGCCGCACCGTAGGTCATCTCGCCGGACTACCCTATATATATCTGTATTATCTATGGGACTACCGACCACACGGTGAGTGCGGCGCCGCAACGTTTTGCTACCGTAGCAGCGACGGACTCGAGCTCCACGCTCCACCAATACATACGCCCCTCCCCGCCTCGTCTCGATTCCGATGCGCGTGCGGTGCAGCGCCGGAGCGCACCGGACGGCATCGTGTGCCATGCCATACATTTTTATATGTAGGAGACCGGAGCAGCACCGGTCAGGCGCTGCACCGCCGCCGCACCGCATCGTGTGGCATGGCTCTTACTGACTGATGATAACACAATATAGTGCATATAAATAAAAATTACTATGTTAAAGTACAAATCAATATGCGTGATAGTAGTTTCCGTAAAGTGTACTACAAAATGTAAAGGTTGTGGGATACACTAGGGCTCGCTTCGCTCGCCCTGATAAATAATAACCTCCAAAAATGTGTGTAATGTACAAAGTTTCATGATGACCAGTTGAGAAATTTTAGCGTAAAAGCATGACAAACAAACTTACATTCACATTATTATTATTAGAAGTATCCTTTAAAAATAACATAGTATTTATCATATTCATTCATCATATCATGCCCAATCAGTCAAACATTTAATTACAAAAACTGTACACTTATCACTGGACATAGGCTATTATTTTAGGGATAAATTAATGATGATTATCTCGTGACAAATGTATACACCTCACGCGACACATTATACCGTATACGGTGTATAATATACCAAATTATACATAATTTGTACATTTCCGAGCCTCTCCCGTACCATTAGGTGAAATTTCTAATGATTAAGATTTGTGTTCTTGAAGTTTCTCTCTTAATTTAATATGATAATAATTTCGGAGAAAAGAGAAAAAGAATAATATGACTTGATTTTGCGTACACTACAGACAACATTTACACAAAATTAACCTATTGCGAGAAAAATTCGACAAGCAACCGCGCGCGACTGAATGGGATCGGAATGACAGTTTTGTTGAGGCGCGCTGACATTTGCTCTGTAGGGTCGACAACACTGACCTCCATTATACAAGTACGCTGGACTAATGATACCCTTTGAAATGACAGCTATTTTTTGTGCCTATTTGAAGCGGATCAGCTCCCCCAATGTGAGTGATAGAAACTAAATTTGACCATTGACCAAATATATTTGTCTATGATTTGACGTAAAAATGACGTTTGAAAGTCGCCATATTGGCGCTGATAGCAGTAGTGGGAGTATTTGGAACTAATACTAGTGATGACAACCAATAACGATTAAGCGGCCATTTGCAAGTTACGTCAAATTTAGTTCTCTTCCCTCTCACTGGGGGCGCTGATTCCGCTTCAAATAGGTACAAAAAAGTGGGTATCATAGGTCCAGCGTACTTGTATAATGGAGGTCAGTGGTCGACAAACAAAATGACGTTTTTGTTCGTGGACATTTATTTTAAGTGTTGTTTTTTTTTTTTTTGTGATAATAATAGGTATAGGTCTACCAGAATCTGATGGCAAATTTTGACAGCAGATTTTCAAAAAATATCCTTGATCATTGGATAAATTTATATATTTGCATGTTACACACACAGACTCAGCCGCTATAAGGAAAAAAAATGATCAAAATGTTTAATTCCAATTACCCCGGTATTGCTAGAGTCAATTTACTTTGTCACTTTCGCCATCAGATTCTGGTAGACCTATAATATGTGACATTATTATAGTAATTGATTAATAAAATAATACCTGAATCATAGCCATTGGTAAAATATTACCAAGAAATCTTTTTCGTGAAAATTTTGAGTTTGCTCAAAAATAAAAATAAAGTAACTGAAAGAGTTGTAGCTGCCACAGGGTTGACCAAAAACACGGTAATATCTTTAGGGCCTGTTTCACCACTTCCTGATATGTGCCGAATAGGCTATCCACCACTTAACTTGACAGATGAAGTATGGAGAATCTGTCAAAAAAGTTGTGGATAGCCTATTCGGCACTTTATCAGGAAGTGGTAAAACAGGCCTTAGGGGCTGTTTCACCACTTCTTGATAAGTGCCGGATAGGCTATCCACCGCTTTAAACTTGACAGATAGAGTATGGAGAATCTGTCAAATAAGTTGTGGATAGCCTATCCGACACTTTATCGGGAAGTGGTGAAACAGGCCCTTAATGTACAGAATCGGTCGATTACGTATTTTATTATTGTTATTATGTATAAACCTATAAATTAACACAGGTGACAGGTATCACTCTAAGTGACAGCTACTTCCCTCTCATGACATTGTCAACCAAATGCCACCAATTCTTGTAGGTATGCCTTAACAACGCTAAAACCTTGACATAATATTTCACATACTATTTTAACGCACCATATTTGAGAGTATACGCTATGTTACTGCAAGTGGGTTATGTGCATGGTATATGGGCAAGATAGTGCACTTATATAGACATTTTATGTATTATGTTGTATGACTCAGGCTATGTTGCCACTTGCCATATTTACTTACCTAAGATAGAAGCCCAAGTAGAAAACTCTCAAGGAAAATGTTGATGGGATGAAAAGTGATATCAAATTATGTGGGATATTTTACATGAAAATCATAGTCATACGCGTTAGAAGAAAAAAACATACGTGTCATATAATATATGTCACCAGCAGTATTTCCGGAGCAATACGACCTGCAAACCTCAAGAAGACAGCGTATTCCCTCTTAAAAGGCCGGCAACGCACCTGCAGCTCTTCTGATGTTGCGAGTGACAATGGGCGACGGTAGTTGCTTACCATCAGATGACCCGTTTGCTCGATGCCCCCTTATTTAATTTAAAAAAATAATAAAACTAATATAATAAGTCAGGATCTGTCCGTGACTTATTTACGCTCACACTGCGAAACTGATATGAATGAAATATTTAATATTATAAATGCGAAAATAGTGTCTCTCTGTCTGTTACCAGCTCTTACCGCCCAAACCGCTGAACCGCTTTTGCTAAATTTGGCATGGAGATATTTTGGGGACATAGGATACTTTTTACCCCGGAAAATGTACGGTTTCCCTCGCGATAAACGATTTTTGCCACAACGTAGTTGCGGGCGTCATCTGATTTGGTATAAAAAACTTTGGGTGCCAGGAAAAGACACAGTATAGTTATTATTACGACAAAATTTATGATTGTCTGCTAATTATGGAGAAGTATATAGCCCAGACAATCCCATAAAGAACGATTTTCTTTCAAGCGAGATTTTTCCGTAAGCCCTAAACGACTTTTGATAAGCATTAAATCATGCAGAAAACCCCCATTTTTTCCAAGCCCAACAAATAAAAATATATACGCAGCGTGTATACAGGGTGTAACAACTAAATGTTAATACTTTCAATACTTACTTTCTTTTATATATTTCTATATATATATTTAGTTCCCTAAATATGTATAAAGTTAACTGTGAAAGTAGCAGCGGTGTATGCAGTGTATGGGCAAATTCATGACGCTGGGGCGCTTGCCCATACAAATCACAAAAAAATTTGCTCATTCAGCGTTGCTACTTTCACAGTGAACTCTATATATTAGGAATACATACACAGTACACACCCTAAAGTATTGTCATTTAGTTTTGTTACATTCTGTATACAAGGTCTGCTTGTCTTTGTCTAAAATTATTCGAAAGGCAGACATACAAAGACATCTTAAATATCCATACTAATCACCTCTTCACGCCCAAACCGCTAAACCGATTTGGGCGTGAAGAGGAGGAAGAGGCTAAAACGAACAACGGAGTTGCGGGCGTCATGTAGTTAATAATAAGTGGTAAGATTTTATGATACTTTTCTCTCCAAAATATTAAAGATCAATAAAAATATAAAATATCTATCACAAAGAAATCCTTCACGTAAAAGTGAAAACGGTAACATGCCGTGAACGTGAGAACCCCGTACTACGTACATTTAAGGCATTTGGTGATAATTACTATCTATAAAAGGATTTTTTTACCGTTATTTATTTATCTTTTCAATTTTATTGTTTTGTATTTCATGGTCAGGCTAATCGGAAACGAACCGTGTGATTTTTTTAATGCCGATTACCAAGTAGATATAGACAAAAGAATTTTCTATAGATATTACAGTTAAAGTTTATTTTCCTTATTATAGTATGTTATTTAATAATAATTGATACCAAAACATCACCAAGGAGGCAGCTTTAAAGAAACCAAAAATACAAAGTTTTTAAACAATACCTATATGTATAAACCGGTTTCTATATTTCTCTACACGTTTACGAATATAATATTTTTAGACTTTTAAAAATAAAACTACTTAGTAAATATTATATTAGCTGCTAATTACTATTAAAGGTATAATTATATTATTATTAAATAATAACAGTTATTATTAGCAACAATGTTATTGTAGAGTGAGTAGAGATGAGCAGTGAACGCGAACAAGAATCAGTGAAACCGCTCAGGCGATGTTCACTCAACCGTCAATAAGTGGGTGCTGTTGTTTCATACCAGGGTTGCCACCTGCTAGTTTATGACTAGATGTTCGTTCGATCGAAGATCGTTTATCAAGCAGAAATTATAACGATTCGATAGATTTAATCGCAGAAACATCCGAAAATAAAAATGTTTTTTACCTGAACTGAAAAATCATCAGAATTCGTTCAGTAATTTAAACGTATAGATTTAACACAATTTCATAATGTAGACACTTAGGATTTATTTAAGTTTATCAATGTAGAAATAATTCTGTTTAGTGCATGTGTCATTTAAATGACACACAGATTTGTGGTTGGAGTGGATTTTACGCCTAAAGTGACGAATCTGACGATAGATTTTCTATGAAACATTAAACATAGGTTTGTAATATTACATT
The DNA here is from genome assembly GCA_905187585.1 of Cyaniris semiargus. NCBI lineage: Eukaryota > Metazoa > Arthropoda > Insecta > Lepidoptera > Lycaenidae > Cyaniris > Cyaniris semiargus. The sequence goes on along the minus strand of LR994560.1, from coordinate 14,593,029 downwards.
GCATCCATTGTATTATATTGTGCTTATAATATTTTCTCTCAATAACTTTGAAATTATAAGAAGCAAAGATATTAGAGAGTTAGAGTTAGAGCTTTGCTGTTTTCCATTCCTGAGGGTTACCTACCATTATTAATTTGGTACCCAAGTTAATGAATTTTGTAAAAAAAATATTTTTGACAGCCCTACCATCTCGCGCGAGAGAATTATAGAATAATTTATTTACACTTTCCCATTTCTAAACACTGCTGCACTGGTGTAAAACAATTGTTAATAAACCGCTATTAAATATCGTGACTAAAGACTTCATAGAACGAGAAGGAAAGTAAGTATTTTGTAATGATTCATCTAGATAAGATTTTATTTATTTAGATTAACAAATAAATTCATATCGTATTTTAAGGCATAGTACGAGTACATATATGTATTTAATATATTGTAATTTGTAATGCACATAGCGTGGTCTATAATTTATGGTTTTACTACGGAGTTTCCTTGTTTCCTTTAACTGTAAAAAGTTTAACTTTTTTTGTAAAAAGGTATAAATAAATTATATTAGGTAAGTATTCCACTACAATTTCTGTTATCCTGCTGATAATCAATTTTGTATTTCCTTCATAAATTAACTTGGGGTATAAGACTCTACAGACTACAACCCTATTTTATTCCGCGCGGCTCTATATTATTCGCTTTAATAATGAATTCCGTGGGAACCGTACATTTTCATGCAAAAGTAGCCTATGTCCTTCCCCCTGATATATATGTGGGCTTACATACTTATATTTATTAGAATAGATGTTACGAGAATTTAAAATATTTATCTAATATATAAAAATAAGTCGGGTTTTCCTTCCTGACGCTATAACTCCAGAACGCACGAACCGATTTCCACGGTTTTGCATTCGTTGGAAAGGTCTCGGGCTCCGTGAGGTTTATAGAAAAGAAAAGAAGGAAAACAGGGAAAATAGGCAAAACGACGTTAGCCGGGACAGCTAGTAAGCTTATATGCGTACGTCTTTGATTTAACCTAAAAATAGTCATAAACAGTATCATAACATTTCAATAATGGCCCTAATGAGGCACAAAGGGCCGTTGTACTCACGTGATAATTTTAGACCAAACAGCGTGAAACTGTACTGTGTGTACACAACACAATATGAAGAACCTACACTTAGTGAGGACTTACACGAGTTACGTGGGAATATACCTTGGCATTATGGCTTGACTACAGATACCGATTAGATGATGATCATAATTTGACAGTGTTACGAGAATTAGGATTCAGGTAAGAGCTGGGTCGCATCTCGTACTCAAGTCGGATTGAGGCTACCCTTGACATGGTAGGGCTTCACTATGCATTATGTCCTAATTAATGTTGCAGGGTTTATACATGTCATGTCTAAGTCAAAAAGTGAGATCGAGAGCCCAAACTACCAAGGTTACTATCAGAGAAGTTGATTCATAGGCAGATGGCGGTCCTACGTAATTTGGTCGCGTTATGTCAAACTCAACCAACAGATCACGACTCACCATTGAATTGACATAGCCCGACCGAATGGCGTTGGTCCGCCATCTGCCTATGAATTAAATTCTTCGATGGTATATCAAAATCCATTTAGTAATTTTGAAGTGAGAACTTTTTAGCAGCGCTGTAATGTTTTTCTGTTGTAATTTTCTTTGTTTTTTGTTAGCGTGGACACTGACCTGTTACTCCATTATTATTTTTTAAGAATTTTCGTAAGACGCAGGAAGAGTAGACGCACGACGCGGGCGTAAAAAAGGATAATATTCTCTCTTTTGCTATCGCGAGGCGGGTTTTTTAGCATAAAGAAGTATAAACAAACATACACACATAATGTGCGCTTTTATAATTCCGGACGTCACGTTATCGTGGACGCCGACTTCCACAATAAAACGTTGGGTACGTTAAATGCCCTTATGATTTTACGCACCACGGACGTTTTGTGCGGTTCAGAAGAGTGTAGACGTCGTGATGGCCTCTAACGTGCACGTTAAAAAGTTATCGTCGACGGAAATTTAAAAGCGTCTTCATATATTTTCATACATTTTACTTCCCTATGTTATCGTTTTACCGTGAACGTTCACGATATTACCGCCACGTCCAAAATTATAAAAGCGTACAATGTGTATTAGGATATATAGTGCGATGCAGTTTTTCGTATAATATTAACAGAGTATAACACAAGTTTTTCTCGAATGATACAATGGTAGAATTTCTCTCGAAATATTTTGGTTTGGAATTGCAAAGCGCCCACTAAAATTGCACCTTTCTTGTGGCGAAAAGAAAATTTATTTACATAATTGGGACTTTTCGGCATTGCTCTTTGGTCTTATATTTAAATTTCGAATTCGTGACAAGAATTTCCCTCGAAGTATCAAAATAATTTATTTTGTTTCGTCAAAAATGAAATGCTGTTTTTAGGAGGTACATAATATAACAAGATGATGGCATTTAAAGAGAGCAATGGGTATAACTATTTAGAGTATTAGTTATATTCCATTTCAAAAATTGTTATAGTCCTTGGAAGAGGCAAAAAGTTTCATCACCCTGATGGGAAACGCATTTTCATTCAGCATAATTATTAAAAAATGTAAATTCCGCATCAGAAGTGGGGAAGACCGAAGAACTGATCAAAAATTCTCAAGACTAAGGAAAAGTATACCTCGTAGATGTAGGAAAGTATCCTTCGCACATTTCATCACTTCGCCGGCAAAAATGTAAGTCTGCTGCTGCTGTTTCGTTTTCTTTTCTGCCGACATTTCAGGCATTTAAAAAAAGACTAGTTGAGCCCGCAACTCCGTTTCGCCAAAATTAGTTTATCGAGCGGGAACAGTACATTTTTCCGGGTTAAAAGTATCCTTAGATGTCCTTTCCCGGGACAAAGTATAGTCCAAAGCAAATTTCAGCCAGCGGTTGGGGCGCGAAGAGGTAACAAACAGACAGACACACTTTCGCATTTATAATATTAGTATGGATACGAATTAAATGATCAAATATTGACTTATGATTACATAATATTGACACGGGCACAGAAATTGTCCTTCGCCTGTTATCGCTTATCCTAAATGCAATCATTACACTCCCCCACCGAGAAATATACATTCAGACGAAATTAGGCCCTGCTTACTCAAAGATAAGTATCAAATTCGGGTGTTGGAATAAAAGTTATAGTGGTGACTGATAGCCGATAGATAAGAAAGTATTGAATGTGCAAACAGTTTTTAAAGAAATTTGTAAAAATTATTTATCTAGATTTTACGGGAAAAACTTAGTTATTAGAGTATCCCACTGAAACATTACTTTATATAATATATAAAGTAATGTTCCAGTAGGAATATTATATATATTTTATTATATATATTAAATTATATTTTATTCAATCGTTTTAACGTGAACAAGTTAAAAATGTACACACAATAACAAACTTTAGCCTTTTAAAATTGATGTGACTTTAATCTAGGTACATACTCTCTTGGAAGAAGTTAATATATATATATATATATATATATATTTAGGATAAGACATTGCCTTTAATATTTTCTTTTGATGATCTTTTTTTAAAATAAAATAAATTTAATATCATCATGCATACTGCATAAATAAAATCAAATATCAATTTTTAAGGTCAGCATCTTAAAATGTTTAAAATAAAAAAAAGAGATGCCAGATGGCCTTTTAATAAAGGTCAATGTTGCCGGGTCAGGGTTTACAACAAAATGCATTATATTCAATGTTCTTTAAAATAATTAACGTGAATTATCCTCTTAAAAGATACGTTTACGAAAAAAAACAAACTAAGCGCCTTGTAAAAATGACAATTATTATTAGTTTATTGTAATTTAGCATTAATTCTTATCCGATCCGATCCGTTTTGATAAAACTTGTCTTCAAATAAGACCCGACAGACAAGTAAGCAGACACACTTTTACATTTCATTTGATAATATTGTATTATTTTTGTCTCCTTTTCAAAATAAGTGCTATTATCATCCGTTGCTAACTTATTGTTAAAGTTTACTTCTATTATGTAGTTTTTCACATAATTTAAACTTGTTTACTATACAACGACCTACAACTTCCGTGATAATCACTTTAAACATACTATTAACATTCATTTACTTAAGGGCCTTCCCCTACGGAGATTCCGTAATTTAACGTATTTAGAGCCTTATAAACTCATAATTTGAAAGCTACAAATTTATAATAAAAATACAGCAATAATCTTCAGTATATCAACATTCCTTTCCCCGTTTTAAATTTTCTATTTTTGTTTATTATACTCATGATATTAGTTTCCAAAGTAATACCAACTTATTAAAATTGAAGCAACACACGACAATAAAAATGTATATTCGACGACCTCTGTGGCTCAGTTGGTGGGCTGTTGGTAGCTCAAGCCGGGGGTCGCGGGTTCGAATCCCGCCGACGGAACAAAAAGTTTTCAAAAGTTCCTGGGTCATGGATGTGTATTAAATATGTGTATCATATACCTAATAAAAATCTTAAATATATGTATAGTATAAAAGTATTAAATATATTTCCGTTGTCTGGTATACGGGTACACAAGTCCTTCAGGTACATTAGCACGGGGCCAGACTGACGTGGTGTGAAGCGTCCATAGATATATTATTATTATATAATAGATAGACAATTTCATTAACTACATATTCCCCGTTTTAATTTTTTTAGATCAATTTTGAATAAATAAATTAAGATAGGTAAAAAAATAGGATTTTTGTGCGATCTCGGCAACGCGTCAAATGTATGGTCAAGGTCGTTTGCTCGGGGGATGGCCTTAAGTGCAGCCATATTGTTAGAATTCATTCATGCGTATTCAAATGTGGAACATGATTTGAATTGTAAAGAAATTGGAAGAGGTGAAAGAAAGAGACAAAGATATTGTTGTTTTTATTGGGTATTTAGACTATGTGAAGTAAACGTAGAGTCGCGAGTCACGACTCACGAGTCACGTTGATTCTTACATTCATAGTAAGATGTATGGTTTTTATTTTTAATCGTGAAAATATAGGTACTTACACAAAAAAGGTAGGTACTGCTTACTCTAGACTCTAACAGAAATTTCTTCCAGCAGTCCTACGGAACAAAATTTGAATTTTGATTTATTTTTTAGGATTCCGTACCCAAAGGGTAAAAATTACTGAGACTTCGATGTCTGTCCGTCTGTCCGTCTGTCTCCAGGCTGTATCTCAAGAACCAATATAGCTAGACTTATGAAATTTTAACAGATTGTGTATATCTGTTGCCGCTATAATAACAAATACTAAAAATAAAACATTATTAATATTTAAGGGGGGCTCCCATACAACAAACGTAATTTTTTTGGCCTTTTTTTGCTCGATATCAATAATGGTAACAGGTAGACTCTTCAAATTTTCACAAAGTCCTTGATTATATTTGTTCTTTATTAATTAATAAAAATAATAAAATAATATTAAAAATTAAGGGGGGCTCCCATACAAAAAACACAATTTTTTGCCTATTTTTGCTCTATAACGGTACGGAACCCTTCGTGAGCGAGTCCAACTCGCACTTGGCCGATTTTTTTAATTTCAATAAGGCTTTTCCTTAGCAAAATATTGTGCATAAGCTTGCGCCAGTTTCAGGCAGCGATCTTTAAATTGTGCGCTGTCCATACATCACATTAAATCATTTCCTTGGTGAAAGTTCACAGGAATTCCACAGGTGAGCTATTTATATTCTCATCATGGGTGTCACTATAGTGACTGCCGGTATCTTTAAAGTCTACTATTAATAATAGTATAACTTCCGCTGGTACCAAGTGCCATGCATGTCAATTGTCTATTGTTGTACTGCCTCAGGTATAATTAGTAGAAAGTGTTGATAAAGGAGTAGAAAATAAATACAATCCTTAGTATACTTTTTATCCCGCAAAATTGTACGGTTTCCGCGCGATAAACTGATTCTGGCGCAACGGAGTTACAGGCGTCATCTTGTTTTAAATATTTATGTTCACATCTGAACAGAATATGTAGAATATGTCAGTAAATTAACACTTAATAATGCACTCGGAGATAACAGGGGTCTTAATTCACCCCACAACTAATTCTCCTTTGATCTTCTGAGTGCACAATTCTGTGCTCATAGATGACGATTTTACAATGTTGCATTGCAGAAAATAGGATTAACTGTTGCGTGTTAAAACTTATAATAAGGAGGGAAATGAAAGCAATTTCTGACCCGGCAACGTTGTTTTGCCATATAATATGTGAAATACTACATATTCGACATTCGTGCATATATTATACACATATATCCTCCTATTTAATCACTAATTAACTAATAAAAAACCGCATCCAAGTCAGTTACGTAGTTTGTGAAACCCACAATGAGACTATACATGTAGGTATCTACAGGGATTAAAGACAGACAAACAAACAGATATTAATTTATATTTTGTAGTAATTCCTTCAAGAAGAGAGCGTGTTCCCTCTTAAAAGGACGCACCTGCAGCTCTTCTTATGTTGCGAGTGTAGGCGACGGTAGTTGCTTTCCATCAGGTGACCCGTTTGCTCGTTTGACCCCTTATTTTATAAAAAAAAATCAAATGAGATTTAAACTTTCACTGTAGAAGCGCAGATGAGTTTAAGAATTGAGTCTTGTCCTCTACTTAGCATTGCTAGTTAAAATTCAGCACAAATCATTCCAGCGTATCATATTAGGCAATAGTCAACGTTTATCACAGTAATCACATGTTAGACACTTGTAACATAAGAGCAATTGCTTTAACTATGTAGTTCGCGACACAATTCCAACTAAAATATGATCTTAGAACATAATATTGTATACAATTGTTCGAGGAAAACTGTTACGTATATCAAACATTTTGCTTAAATATTGCTTACGATAGCAGCTGCCTTTCCTGGCCTGTCCTGTCTTGGGTCTACTCTATATAAAAGTGCAAAATTTTGTTGAAATCGGCTTAGTGTTTTCAGCCGCACAAACACAATTTCTATCTCGCTAGGTTTTTATTGTTAAGGTAAAGCAATGCAAAAATTTAAATTTCCTGTGGCGCAATTTTCTGAAAACGGCCTTTTTAATAGACTCTACATTACATTCTCTGTCCAATATTTCAATGTAACTTTTAGCACTTCCCAGATTAAACCTCGGCAACCATTTTATATATTAACAAACACTGTATAGCCTCATCTAAATAAGGTAAGTCCCCTGAGAAATTACATGCGCTTATCAATATTCATAACGTAGTTTTTTGTAGACTTTGGGGTAAAGTACCCAATTACAGGCACTTTGGGTAAATTGAAAAGTCAGGATTATGTAGATAATGTTATGCAATGTAGTAATTTCATGTGATTTTATTTTGCGTACTTATTATTTGCGTATTTATTACCTGAGGAGAGTTTTTTTGAATCTTTTAGCAGTTAAAAATAAGTAAGTAAAATTTAGCTTATCATCCTTAAGGCAAACCGAGGACTACTTTTAGATCTACATATCTGTATGTATGTGTGTGTCAGTATATCTTGATTATTAGTAATGGTAGATCATACCCAAATGGGCCGCTTTTGAGATAGTCAAGAGTGTTGTTACTGATTTTCATCACCGTCAACTGTCATAACTTTCTTTAAACTTTTAAAACTATAATGTTAACAAGTAACAACTCATTTATTTTAAAATGCCCTCAATTCAAATAGGCTGTAGGATAAACCTTAATGCCTTAGTACAAATAATACAATTTATAAAAGGAGACTGAAAAAAATATATGAGCGAAAATCCCATATACAAATTAAATTGAATTAAATATAAATAGCTTTAGATCTCAAAGACACACTTAAAAGGTGAATTACTAAAGAAAATTGATTTAGAATACGAGAATATTTGCAGAATATCTGTAGAATATCACTACAATATGTGTAGAGTATTTCCAGAATATCTGTAGAACTAATATTATGTTGTATGTTGTGTGCACTCAAGTGGCAATGCCCGAAGGCGAGCCTGTCTTTGTCATGCTAGTTAAGGACTACCTTTGACTTCGATTTCAGTAAAGTGAAATAGAGTTATTGGTACCAAAAAGAAGATATAAGTTGGCAGTTTTTTGTCACGTACACCATCATACTCTTTGTCAGTGAGAAAAATTAAAATCAAGTTCATAGTTTTCGGGCATACTTAATGCAAAATATAAGTATTAGTAGGATTATCTGCCTGTCAGAGAGTTAAGCGCTTGTTTTTGTCACTTCTCGTTGTGAAGACTCTACAATTTGTAGCATCGAAGCTACTTTTATATGCGCCGCTGCTTCCATACCCTACAGAGTAGGACGTACATAATCTAGTTGACTTACGATGAGAAGTAATTAGTAATTTTTAATATTTTTTCCATTTTTGTATCAAAATCTTCACAGACTACATCTACTTACCAAATTTCAATAGTAAAGCTCTTATAGTTTCGGAGAAAAGTGGCTGTGACATACGGACGGACAGACAGACAGACAGACAGACAGACATGACGAATCTATAAGGGTTCAGTTTTTTGCCATTTGGCTACGGAACCCTAAAAACTCATCCTACGCACTTTAAATTTCATCTAGGAGTAGAGAAATGTTACGATGATAAAATTCCTGTTAACGTCTTCGCGGTGAGAACTGAGAATTGACAACTTACACTCAGCACTCACTTAAAACGAGTTAGACCATTCGACCTCAACTATACGCTCACGGTCAGCCAGCACTCAGCTGTACCACCGGAACAGTTACCAGCTTCAGATATAATTAGGTGCAGCCTTGACTGCAATAGACAGATGAGATGACGCGCTATTGTTACACGATATCATCATCATCATCGTGATTTGACTAAAGGTATGCACCAGGGTTAGGAACTGAGAAAAAAAATTAGAGCCAAAATTATAGTATACTAGATGACGCCCGCAACTCCGTTGCGCCATGATTCGTTTTTTTTCGGGATAAAAAGTATCCTTTCCCGGAGCTCAAAGTATCTCCATACCAAAATTCAGCAATATCGGTTCAGCGGTTTGGGCGTGAAGAGGGGTATAACATATTAATAATATCATCAATGGATATCAAGAATAGATGAAAACAATTTATAACCTTTCTTCTGGTTCGGACCTTTAACTTCTTTGTTCTAATAGGTTTTTGCTTTACTTCCTCTTTTCGGCTCTCACATAATAATTTAAACAGTAATTAATTATGGTATCGATTATTTAAATAATCGTCCACATTTTCGGCTATTTGCTAAACCGATTAATGCACGTTAACGTAATTTATCGTTAATTAGGTCAAAAGGTCAAACACGAAGCGAAAACTTCTCTTTCATTTTATATCATATTCATTTCGTATTTAAAGTATGAGCAGAAAACTTAAAAGGATATTCATTATTCATAAACTACTCTATTCATTATGAATATGTGCTTCACCCTAATAAGTCCTGAAAGTAAAATATGTAGAGATCATGAAGTATATTTTATTTTTAATATTATATTTTATATTAAATCTTGCATAGTTATGGAGATATAAAATATATTAAAATGTTCCTATGCATCACAAAAAATCTGAAACAAAAACGATTATTTTTTAAAAACTCTACATATTAACGTGAAGGTAAGTAAAGGTTCTCGCGAAATAAAGCATGCCATGTAATATCTACACTATAATATTATAAAGAGGAAGATCAAAGTTTAAAAAAAAAATCTGCTGGGTTATGTATTTACGTGGATTAAATAATAATAATATTATTCACATCAGCCAATCCTTCTTTTTCGACACACGCAAATGCAATAATATGTAACAAACAGAAAAATTAATAACCAAATGTTGGCCGATTGAAAGGCAATAGTAGAGCGTGGCGCGAGGCGATATATTAATTTTGATTTGTGCTACATACCGCGCTGACGTATGGCTTATGTAACTTCTTTTGTTATGTATTTTGTCTACACCGTTAAACTGATTTAGATAGAGAATTGTCGACACACTCGAGTTCGAGGTAGGATAGACTTTAACTGTAAAAATGTGCGGTTCTGGCGCGATTCTAATTTTATTTGTAAGGTACATAAAATTATAAGAAATACGACAATCACAATTATATTTAAAGTCTAACCGCCGTACTCAGAGACATTCAATTATGATTAAACTTCAATTTAATGAAGAGTTTGACAGATAATGTATGGGGCTTATGTGAAAATTTTGAATTAATTACATTTAAGTAATGAATGTTCCACTCTGAGTGCGGCAGTTAGCTGCATACTACTATTTATTATGGTACAGAATAATATGTCACAATATTACTATAATTTAATAAACTCGCCATTATACCTAACATTATTTCATAAAGTATTGTAAATGAATAATTTTTATCATCATCATGATAATCTAATCACTATTTAATACTAAAATAAGTTTAGCAAAAACCTATACTTAAATGAACAATAATTTAATCCGATTTAAGAATAAGCTCTAACTAAAATAAACATAATATTATAATAGTTACATTACACTATTTAATGAGTTTTACCTATGCAGGCTATAGCAATTAAAGTCTAGAATTCTAGATTCAAAAATTGCGACTAAAAGAAACCAGTTTTTGTATAATTTAAAATGTTTAATACTACACATGAAAACATTTACCTATTCTACAAATCGGTTAATATAAATAACTCTACATATTCAATTCACTCGTTCTCATTCTTTGAACTCCTTCAATTCATTGAATGAATATAAAAATAAAATTAGAATGGGCCTTGTGTAAAAATGTAGAGCGGCACAATAAGTTGTAAACAAATCCAACACATGGCCTGTGTTTCCTTGTTTATATTATTTATCGGTACTGCCGAAATAGCTCAGAAACTCTACTTTTTTAACTTACTGCCAGTAGAAGGCTATGAATACTTTTGTTATTTATTAGGTATATTCACTGTCAACAGAGAATAATAATAGTAACATAAATTAATTATATACAGAAATTGTATATTACACTGCAATCCTATACGTGCATTTAAGTGAAGAAAAGAAAGTTATAAAAAACAAATACATACAACAATTCATAATTTAAACACAACTTATAAATTAAATTGATGTGAATGATGGACATAAAAAAGATTTTGATGATTTCGTCTATATTATGAACGACTACATTTTTTTTTTATCGGGGAGTTTTTTACTCACGTGAAAAACGATATCACGCTATTGATAAAGTAACCTTGAAACAAACGTACTTCAATGACTTCTTACAGAACTACTTATTCATTCCTTTAGAATTAGAGCTCTAAATAATCTTAGTAGAATATGTACAGTTATGAGTTAGGTTAAGTTCTATTTATTATCAAAATTTATCATAGGAGCAGTTTAAGATCTGAATTATCACGTCATATTACTGCTGCTAGTGAAAAAGTACTACGTTCCTGTACAGAATAAACGCAGACAAAGCCACGGGCAAAAGCTAGCTCTACATATTATTCTGAAGTTCTACACATTCTAATAGTAAATGTTTATTTTTAACGTTGCACCAACAGTACGGAATTAACTCGCGTTTCGCAAGGAAATTGGCGAGCTCCCTTAAAATAGCCCTTCACTCACCATCATCATTGATGTGTGCATCGTCAGTCCATCCTCAGACGGGACTCGAACCCTGGACCATTACATCATACACTCACTTCACATACACTAATAGGATGATCCAGCTTAGGCTCACACGAGTCACAGCGATCCACCGAAACCATTTACGGTAAAACACTATCAAAACAAACACGACAAAGTTTGTAAATACGATAATATGTAGCGCTAACACACGTCCGTCGCGTAACAACTCACGTCACTGACTAAATACTAAACAGCAATCAACACCGATGTCCGAACTCTACATATTTCTGTCGCGCTCGCTGCATACGCATTCCGCTGCGTTAGAAAGAGACCGATGTATTGGTATCGTATTTTTTGTGCACTCAAAATTAAGTTTTGTAGAGTTTTACTATTTTTTATTTACATCGTAAGATGAAACTTCTTATTGTTAGGTTCTTATCAACAAATATGTAGAGCTCTCAAATGCTACTGTTCTTTATAGAAACTTAAAAAAATCTTTTTATCTTTGGTTTACTTTAAATTAATGGATTGAAATTATCGGTAAATCGATACTAGCAAGCACTTATATTATTAGTGTTAAAGTGCGTTTACCTGTTTGTTATCTTTGTACGTTTTTCGATTGAACCTCAATACTATAGTTGCCTGCAACTTCGTTGCACTGAATTTGCAATTTCCTGGCATAAAACTAGCCTATGTCCTATCCCTGGGCTGCAAGTAATGAGTATGTACTATTTTTATCCCGAAAAAGCGTAATAAACTGCCCATATTGAAACCACTTCTTGTATTGAACCATACGAAAATATACGTAATTTTTATAAAATATACAATTTACGACTTCAGGCCAGGGGTCTGATTCTCAAACGTCGAATTTCGATTACAGGCCGCATCTAGTTCGTGTGTGAGACAGTATGTGCCCGCGCGAATGACGCTAGTTAGGCTCGATTTATATGCGTATTTTTGGCCGCTACACCGTGAGATCACAAGCAATAGTATGTAACGATTTATTTAAATAGCGGCGCGGTCGCGCTATCATTTACGTAGTACATACTGCTTGTGATCTCACGGTGTAGCGGCCAAACGCATATAAATCGAGCCTAACTAGCGTCACTCGCGCGGGCACATACTATCTCACACGCGAACTAGAGGCGGCCTGTAATCGAAATTCGACGTTTGAGAATCAGACCCCTGGCCTGAAGTCGTAAATTGTATATTTTATAAAAATTACGTATATTTTCGTTAAATGGTTCAGTACAAAAAGCGTTCGCGCAGACGCATAAGCCTGCCATATTCTTCCAGCCTGTGATATTCTGCGGACGAAACGAGATTCGACGCTCGAGAATCGGCCCCCACCCCGGTCGTAATTTCGTATATTTTCAGTAATTATTAATGACTACTAATTCCCAGCGCGCGCCATCTTTCAACACTCCGCCATACTGTTGACTCCGCAAATGTATATTTTACTAAAACATTTTATAACCTTTATTATAATAAGAAAAATACGTTTTACGTTCAGAGCTAAGAGGACATTAGGGGTTATACATTTCTTTTATGTTTTGGCATTTTTAGGGTTCCGCACCCAAAGGGTAAAAACGGGACCCTATTACTGAGACTTCAATGTCTGTCCAGACGTCAGACGTCTGTCTGTCACCAGGCTGTATCTCAAGAACTGCTATAGCTAGACTTCTGAAATTTTCACAGATTGTGTTTATCTGTTGCCGCTATAACAACAAATACTAAAAACCAAATAAAAATAATATTTAAGGGGGGCTCCCATACAACAAACGTGATTTTTTTGGCTTTTTTTGCTCGTAATCCATAATGGCAACAGACGTAGGCACTTGAAATAGTCACAAATTATTTAATTACATATATTCGTACTTTAATATTTAATAATAAAATTAAAATAAAATAAATAATTAAGGGGGGCTCCCATACAAAAAACACAATTTTTGCTCTATAACGGAACGGAACCCTTCGTGCGCGAGTCCGACTCGCACTTGGCCGATTATTTTTTATGGCTATAAGCAATTGCTTGTAAATGGAAATTTGCTTGTTATAGCAAATGTTTACTTTATCATTTGGATCACAGTAATATTTGAAGTTTTACCAATTACCATAATATTTTACCAGCGGTATCATTACTAAACTCATAATTGACACCTTGCCATTTAGCCAAGTTATCGCTTCGTTATAGAAACGTCGATCAAAATGTATGGAATTGACACAAGCGTTCGTTAATATGGATGGCGTTAACGTTCGACTCGTCTTATGTCAATTCCTGGGTACAATTTGATCGGCGATTCTATAAAGAAGCGATAAAGAAAAGATCTTGGCTTACCCCCCAGATTTGTTCAAATCGGACCAGTAATTTCGCCGCTACGAGCGAACATACACACATTGACTACAAAAATCATTACCCTTCCTTTTGGCTTCAGCGTAGTCAACCTGCTAATTTTAATGACGTCGATTTGTCAGAAGTTAATGTAAATTGTCTTTCATAACATTTATAATTCACTCAAATTAGCCATTATAGACCTCCTTTTTAACCGACTTCAAAAAAAGGAGGTTATCAATTCGACCCGTATATGTATGTAATATTCCCAGAACTGCTCAGTTTTCGTATATGTTAGTCTATATTAGCGTGTAAACAAATGTGCCTTTCAAAAGTGTATGTATGTAGATTGTAGATATGAATGGTTTTATGTTTGTGTTCGCGTATCTCCGGAACTACAAGTCCGATTTAAGTAATTCTTTTTTATTGTACTAGGTATTGTTCAGCTTAAGGAATACTGCAAGTTTCATCAAAATCGGTTCAGTAGTTTGAGATAGGGAATTTTAATTCTTAATTAGTAATTACGTACAATTTTGAAGTCGGTTTTATCTTTTTAAAATACTATAATCATATTGATAAAAAAAAGTTTGTCGAACTAAAAATAACTGGTTCTGGTACTGATGATGATGACGTAAAGGCGTGACGTTATGCTTATTAGTTATTTAGTAAACAATACTCCACTTCCCACAACGTTTACACTTTACTCACCTCAAGGTTATGTTAAGCGCTGATTACACCATCCTGCACGCAGCACGCGGACATATCCTGAAAAAATAAAGATAAATTAAAGGCATAAGAAATTAAATGTGAATTAAAAAAAATGCAAATTCGCTAAATATTTTATTTCACACGTAGCCATTTATAACGTACTATCAAAGAAATTGATTTATAGACAGACGATGAACCTACGTTATTTCGTTAGGTGAAGTCAATTCAATGTCAAATGTCATCAGTCGGCTGGGTTTGACATAACACGACCAAATTTCGAAAATCTGCAATCTGCCTATGAATAAACTTCTGTGTTAGTTTATTGCTATAACAATTAAATGGATGTGTATCTATATATTAATACGCGAGCGAAAAACTTTGTATCCCTTTTGACGAAAAATGGGGAAACGTAGGTGAATGAAATTTTGCACAGTTATAGTTTATATGGTGAAGAAGGAGAAGAAGGAGCTAATATTATTTTGAAATTATGCTTTTATCATACATTTTTTTAACAAATAAAACATTACACACACTACAACACACACACTAGGAAAGATGACAGATTTTTGAGTGACAAGCCTATACATACGAATTATACTCTTATTTATGGTTAAAGTCTGTTGACAACAAGTTGACAAATTGAAAATGGATTATAGTTTTTTTTATTAAATCTGAGATACTATTAGACAATGCTTACACGGCCAGTCTGAGATCAGCTGAGTCCCAGAGACAAGAGTTGAAAAAAAAATGATAAAGTCAATATTTTTTTACAAAATATAGGTAGTAGTCCTAATGTCGTTGAAACTAAGGTCGAATTTCGACCATTGGGCGATCTCTAGTTATATATGTAATTTATACATTTATTTTTGGAATCCATAATCCTAAAATAAAATTATTTCCAAATATAACGTAAAAAAACAAAACTTTCCTTCTAATTATAAAAATTTGTTTTTTTTTAAGTCAATTATTATGAAACTGTTTACACGTGCTTGTTAACGTCTTGTAAAGGGTCAGGTACGTCCTGCAGAACGGATGAGTGTAATAGACGCTTAACCCTTGAACTAGAATTAAAACTACATTAATGTTTTAATTATTATTATTAAAACGTAGGTTCTCAATATTCATTTATAATTGCTATTCTAGTACTTTATTTCGACAAACCTAAATTATACAAAGGAGAACCAAGTTAGTATGTAATTAATAATAATTTGTACCAATTATAATTAGATAAATAGAGTTCGATTTTCTTATATTATGATTATAATTTATAACTAGATGACGCCCGCAACAGCGTTGCGCCAAAATTCGTTTATCGCGCGGGAACCGTATATTTTTCCAGGATAAAAATTATCCCATGTCCCGGGACTCAAAGTATCTAAATTTCAGCAAAACCGGTTCAGCGGTTTAAGCGTGAAGAGGTAACAGACAGACAGACAGACAGACACACTTTCGCGTTTATAATATTAGTATGGATATGGATTCTGTAAATGATGTGGTCTTGATACACGCTCGTGTTTGTCGTATAAGGTATTTCTCTAAAATAGTCTAAAACATGGTTAGGATAATATTATCAGCAAATAAAATAACAGATAGGGGTACGGGATTTTTTTTCAGGAAATGTATTCAGAAAACGATATAATAAAAAATTACTGATATTAATTTCGACGACCTCTGTGGCTCAGTTGGTGGTCTGTTGGTAGCTCAAGCCGGGGGTCGCGGGTTCGAATCCCGCCGACGGAACAAAAAGTTTTCAAAGTTCCTGGGTCATGGATGTGTATTAAATATGTGTATCATATAATAAAAATCTTAAATATATGTATAGTATAAAAGTATTAAATATTATATATCCGTTGTCTGATACCCGTAGTAACACAAGTCCTTCAGGTACTTAGCACGGGGCCAGACTGACGTGGTGTGAAGCGTGCATAGATAAAAAAAAACTGCCACATTTTTAAATGAGTAATCAGTGACACAAAGTTTATATTCAGAAATCTGGCTTTGTAATTCTGCTAAGTAGAGAGCTATTTTTTAAAAAACACACAAAAAAAAAACATTCTAGAAATTCAGCGCTAACCACAAACTGGCCCATATTAGGCTGCCTTCACATTAAGTCGCGAGTACTGCGGCAGCCGCGCGGCAGCCGCGCGACTTCCTTAGGCTGCCGCGACATAATGTGAAGGCAGCCATACTAAACAGTGCCGCGCGGCAGCCGTGCGACTGTCTTTGGTATGGAAGTCACGCGGCTGCCGCGCGGTTGCCGCGGTACTCGCGACTTAATGTGAAGGCAGCCTTATAATAAAGTATGTCTGGTTTTTTTCTGACACACAAAATCCCTGTAAGTAAAGGTTACAAAATCCTTGTGTAAAAACTATGCACTACACATGCTGCAACATGAATTGTATGTATCAAAATCAAAAATCAAAATCAAAAATATTTATTTCTAAATAGGTTAACAAAGTTAACACTTTTAGAACGTCGTGTCTACATGAGGCCTACCACCGGTTCGGGAACTAACCCGGCGAGAAGAACCGGCGTAAGAAACTCGCTCGGGGCCATCTTTTACTAAAAAGATGGAAAATTACAAAAGTAACTTATACTAATTTACAAAAAGTATGTAGAAATATGTTATATTTATATAGAAGCAGCTTACAGTCAGTCAGCTCATTTTTCCCAGGGTGTGCTATCATTGAGAAAATCAGTTATCTTATAATAAGCCCTAGCACACAAACGTTCTTTAACAACTATTTTAAATTTATTAACTGAAAGATTTTTGATGTTTTCTGGGATTTTATTATATAGACGTATACATTGACCTTTGAAAGATTTGCTCACTTTGCTAAGCCTGGTAATTGGTATATCTAACTTGTGCTTATTTCTAGTGTTCCTGCAGTGAACGTCACTTTTCGTTTTAAAATTATTTACATTTTTTCTCACGTATAACACATTGTCCAAAATGTATTGAGAGATTACGGTCAGAATTCTTATTTCTTTAAACTTTTCCCTGAGAGATTCAAAGGATGACATTTTATAAATAGATCGTATAGCTCGCTTCTGCAGCACAAATATTGTGTTAATATCGGCAGCACTTCCCCATAATAGAATGCCGTAAGACATTCTACTATGAAAATAACTATAATAAACTAATTTTGCCGTATCTTCATCACAAATTTCTCTAATTTTTCTGACTGCATATGCTGCGGAAGTGAGCTTATCGGCTAGTTTGGCAATATGAGGACCCCACTGCAGTTTATAATCTAGTGTTACTCCTAAAAACACAGTAGTGTCAACAAGATTCATTTTCTCATCATTTAATAGCAAATTGGTTTGCACTTGCTTAACATTTGGCAAGGTAAATCTCAAACATTTTGTTTTATTAGAATTTAGAAGTAAGTTATTTACATTAAACCAATTTACTATTTTTGAGAGAGCACAATTTACCTCGTCATAAGTCGACTGTTGTCGCTTCACTTTAAAAATAAGTGAAGTGTCATCAGCAAAAAGTACTATCTCGTTATCGTTATCCTTAACTAGATAAGGTAAGTCATTTATGTAGATGAGAAAAAGAAACGGGCCCAAAATGGATCCCTGTGGGATACCTAATTCTATTTTGGTCCCAGTGGACCTTTTACTATTGACATCAACCCTTTGAGTCCTGTTCCTCAAATAAGATGTCAAAAGGTTGAGTGCCGAGTCCCTTATGCCATAGTGGTGCAGTTTCCTGATCAATGTAGCATGATCAACACAATCAAAGGCCTTAGAAAGGTCGCAAAATACACCTAAGGCATCCCGCGACTCCTCCCAGGCTTCAAATATACTACAAAGAAGACCTATACCAGCATCCGTAGTGGAACGACCCTTAGTAAAACCATATTGATTATTATGCAATAAATTATTGGAGTTAAAATGTACTAACAATTGTTTTAAAATAATTTTTTCGAATATTTTACTAAAAGTCGGTAGAATAGATATAGGTCTATAATTTGTCGGATCAGATTTAATTCCGGCTTTGAATAAAGGAACCACCTTGCTATGCTTCATTAAATCAGGAAAAACACCATTCTTTATACAGTCATTAAAAATATTGGCCAGATAAGGAGCTACGATGTCAATTATTGATTTAATAATCTTAGTAGACAGACCCCAAAGATCGGTTGTATTTTTGATGGTCAATAATTTGAAGGTGGTAATAATATCATTAGAATCAATTTCTCTAAACTTAAAATTGACATCACATTCCTTTACATACTCTTTGAGTAATTTTTCAGCCTCTGCAGGCGAAGAATTTAAATTTTTTGTTGTTGAGACCGGAATGTCAGCAAAAAACTTTTCAAAAACCGCCGCAACTTCTATGTCAGTAGTAATTTTTTTATTTTCAAAATAAAGTTCAAAATCCGAGTTACGACAGGTGACGTTTCCGGTCTCACCAGCTATAACTTTCCATGTTGCTTATCATATGTATGAACTGTCAACTAGCAGTGTCTTCTCAGAAGTAGAGTAGGCGATTGATCCTAGAACTCTATGTCCACAAAAACCTGAAACATCCGGTAAGTAACCTGTCCCTTTAGCCGAGAGCGAGACGTTTTCTTTATCGCTTAATAATTTCCTATCAAAATATATGAAATTGACATAAATGTCCGATGCAGTAAAGTCGACATTCGACTCATGTTATGTCAATTTTATTGAATGAAAAAAATGAAGTGGGTAAGTGGAAACTAACATTTTACAACTTAATTAAGAGCAATTTCTTTCCTTATAATTTGAACAAACCTAATTAATCATCTAGCTAATATCTATATCTATATATATATCTCTATACATAGACTACATATCCATAGAATCCACATTTTTTTATTTTAAATTATTTTCCCGATCCTATAAAGCCTCCATTTATGCATAGACATATTATGTAGTCAGTACTTATATGTCAGTGCATTTATGCAAAAAAAAACACAGTTTTCTAATTGTTACCTACCTACCCGCTTCATCCACTCATGTCTTCAATTATGGAGGACGTCCAAATAGCTACCCAGTACCCAATAATTCTAAGGTTGGATTGCACCAACTTACTTTAACCATAACTGCAACTTTAACTATAACTACAATGCAAAATGTCAAATCTTTGGTTAAAGTCAAAAATTGACGCCATATATTTTAAATATAACCATAGAGCTCGACAAGGCTTTAAAAATGAACGTGGCGAAAAAAAGGAACTAACGCTGTCATCATACAAAAACGCCATTTTTGACAGTTCTCCTTTACCAGCAGCGCCCCCGCCCACGTTCATTTAAAGCCTTGTCGGATAGCTGTCAAATTCTGTGGTCAAAGTTAAGGTTAAAGTTAAGTTAGCCTTAACTATAAGCATAACTTTGACCATAACTGTAACTATAACCACGCCTCTGGTGCAACCCACCCTAAATGTGAAATTAAATAGAATACTCTCAAAAGATTTCTTTACGTAACTATGTAAATTAGATTATATCTGACAGGGCAGGTAAGGTAGGTATATCTATTAGAAACGTTGATAAATATTTTGTACAAGATGACGCCCGCAACTCTATGCGCTAAAATTCGTTTATCTCTCAGGAACCGTACATTTTTCCGGAATAAAACTATTCTATGACCTTTCCCGGGACTCAAAGTATCTCTATACCAAAATTCAGCAAAATCGGTTGAGCGGTTTAGGCGCGAAGAGGTAACAGACAGACAGACCGACAGACACACTTTCGCATTAAGAATATTAGTATGGATCTCGCCTCGTAGCTTGCATCATAGATAACTATAATAAGAACTATATCGATAAGCCCATACAAAACGAGCAGAAATATGAAATTCGGGAGTCGCGACAAACCTGATACAAAGTCATAACCACGCGTCCTGAATACTTATTGACTTCTTATTGAGAAAGTTTCATGTTATATTATTTAATCAGGACTGTGCTTTCGGATCTAGATAGTATATTAGCGTCCCTACTATCTATAGATATTAGATACCTACCTAGGAATAGCTAGCATCTAGAGAGAATGCGGCCTTAGCTGAGTTAGAGATAGAATTATTTAAACCTACATAGTTAAGGTAGTTTACAATTTCTCTATTATCATTACGCATTAAAATAGTTTCGTTTTGTAACTATTTAAAATTTTAACTGACTTCCAAAACGAAGGCAATTTTATCGCATTAAGTATATTTGATAAAATTGCCTTTTAGAACAACTTAAAAGTTTTAAGGTAGGAAAACTATAAAATTACATTCTGGTTTTATATGCGTACACAATATTGGCTTAATACACACATAATTTGATCATATGGCAACATTTTCACCCTATGGTATAAGGGTGAACCATAATCTTAATTTCTTATCATTGCCCTTTTGAAATTCATCACACGTTAATAAAATCTACAAAAGGGATGCAAAAAAAGGTCCCGAGGGTTGAGCAGACAATGCAACTGATTAAAAGTGCACATGTTGCATTTTACACTTTGCATTGTGTTTGTGGGTGGGCAGGACTGGAGACCCTCTTAGTAAAAAAACCTACATATTTGATAAAATAGTCTTTCATTGATATTTTTGTATTAAGGTGAGCTTGCGTCGGTTGAGACTTGGGCATGAAAAGTAATTAATTCCTCCGCCTAGCCTTTAGCAAAATATACAGGAGACACTGCAACACGCTTAAGCTCTATAAAATAATTGATAATCGTATAGCATCACGGAAATCGGCGTAGGAACCATTAGCTATTCATATTAGTGATCACAATAAAATATAAATTTATTTAAAAAAATAAAACGCCATCTATCGAGATGTAGGTCACTCAATACGTGTAGTAGTTTACTGCCGATAATAGTAGTTTAGATACTATACAATAGATGGCAGCATACGTAATAAAAATTTTCAATGTGAACACTTTTTGAATACTGTATTTCAAAATATTATATTATTTTTTTATAAAATAAGGGGACAAATGAGCAAACGGGTCACCTGATGGAAAGCAACTACCGTCGCCCTTGGACACTCGCAAAATTAGAAGAGCTGCAGGTGCGTTGCCGGCCGGTGTAATGTTTATAAATACTAATTATAATTAATACTTAAATAAACATTAAAATAATATAGATTATTAATTCTTTCTTTTTTTGATGTTCCTGTGTAATGGTAGCTACAGTTTACACTCAATTACTTCTTATATTGTACACTACTGAGTACAACTGCACTAATCTAACTGCGTTAATTCTAATGCACAGCTGTTTAAGCCCTAGATCGTACCGCTGTTTAAGCCCTAGATCGTACCAAAGACATACCTGTAGCCCTAGCACAGCGACCAGTGGAAATGCGAAAGTATAGACAAACTGTGGAGATAAACTTAAGGTGCCGTTCCGATCTTTTTTCGTTCCGAAAAATTCAATTAAAATGCCAGTTTATGAAAGACTTATAGTCCTAAAAATTCAAATAATATCCTACTTTATGACATATACTATAGTCTGTCATAAAATGGCATTTTAATTAAATTTTTGTCGCGATTAGCCGCGGTAAAGATCGGAACGGCACCTTAAGTTTATGTCCACAGTTTGTCTACACTTTCGCATTTCTACTGGTCGGCGTACTAGGGCTACGGACTAGGTGTATATTTTCTCTATGGACATACATACAAAAACTCCTTGGGGCAGTTGTGTATACTAGAATTGGCGCGATTTGACCTTATTTAGCCAATACACGCACGTTTCCGGCTAGTACGGCCGGCGGTCAGTCAACCGCCGAATTTGCAACATAGCCAACATACATTATTACATAATACATAGTTTACTGTATATGAATTTAAAGAGATCATAATATCGGTATTTTTCACTAGAATTTAAAATCATAAATTATAGCAATCGCGATTAGGTCTAGTCTTTTACCTTTCGACCGCACTCAGACTGCCGCACTCAGGGACGGACATTCATTTTTTAACAATTATATGGAAATTGTAAACATTTGCCCCATTACATTATCTGTCTCTTCATTAAATTGAAGTTTAATCATCATTCAATGTCTTTTAACGCAGTCGTTAGTGATTAAACCGCAAAACGGATTTAGTTAAAATATTTAATTAATTTAGTGGTCTATAAAATATAAATAATTCTTGAACCTTTGTACATTTAGGCCAGGATGAATTGATGAATCCATGATTGCGAAGAGCTGGTAGTGCACAACCATGGACAATCATGGACAACTAGATACGTATTCCATTCCCTAATCTCTACCCGTCAGCTGATGCCGAATTTATATTTTTTTAAGAATAAAGGCCAACAAACAAATGGTGAACAAATGGTGAACAAATACCTATCCCATTAAATAATACGATAATTGAAAACGTCAGCGAGTACATTTACCGGCCAGCAGATAGCTTTTGAAGACTCTACTTCCAAAGAGGTAGACAAGAGAATCGCTACTGCTTAGAAAAAATACTGGGCAAACAAAGACGTATTTAAAAGTAAACTCCCAGTACATCTGAAGAAAAAAGTGATGGACAATACCATTCTTCCTTCGCTCCTTTACGGATGTCCGACTTGGGCACTCACTAAAAATGTAATAAATAAAATTGCCACTTTTCAGAGAGCCGCAGAGCGTTCTATGCTAGGTCTAAGACTAATAGACAAAATAAAAAACGTCGACATCAGACAAAAAACAAAAGTCTTAGATGCAGTAACGATGCTGTGCAGGCTCAAATGGAAATGGGCAGGCCACATCGCCAGAGTTACTGACGGCCGGTGGAGTGAGCGTATCCTCCACTGGCACCCCCGAGACGGCGCGCGCGGCCGTGGCAGGCCACGCGCCAGGTGGAGCGACGACATCAGCCTGCAGGTGGCGGGCGCCGCCTGGACACGCACAGCACGTGACCGCAGCACTTGGCACAACATGGAGGAGGCCTTTACTCATTTTTGGGTACCTTAAATAATGTACATTAATATTATTTAAGTAACTGTAAAGTATGTATTGTTTATTTATAATTTTAGGCAAATAAAGGCTATTTTATTTTTATAAGAATAAAGGCCACTTTATTTCCGCCGCCCCATGTACGAAGTCTGCCACCCCCCCCGGGGCTAGGGCTAGGAGTTAGGACGCTGCCGCCACTAGGCCGCGGCCTATACTATACGGCCTATTTACAAATCCAGGGCAGCTACAGATCGCTTGAAATTGGATATGTAAGTAATTAACAATAATATTATGTGTAACATAAGTATGTAAACAAATTATGTCATGCCATAAACTTCCTGAAGTTTAGCATGTCTGCCGTTCGCAGATAGAGGAAATCCGCAAATCGTAATTAGAAATATCGGTAGTCATAGGTAGACGGATAAGCGAGATAACGGATCTTGGTAGTATTATATCGGTAGTATATCCTATAACAGGGATGGCGAACCAATGGCACGCGTGCCACCAGTGGCACGTGACATAAAATTTAGATCAGGGGTTCCCAAACTGTGCGCCGCGGCGCGGCGCACTGGTGCGACGTGGAAAGGCAAGAGGGGTCGATCCTCCATCATTATCCGAAACCACAAATATTATAAAATAAAATTATAATATGAATTATACAAAGCAGGCAGATGATTAAATATTTGTTTATTATTATTTATCTGCTTAACCTAACTATAATAATCATTAAAGGTGTTTATTTATGTATCTTTTTGTTAATAGCTAGATAAAGAAGGGCGCCGTGACAAAATATTGAACGTGTAAATTGTAAACTCACTGTAACTGCGCCGCAGGCTGAAAAAGATTGGGAGCCCCTGATTTAGAGCACGCCATCGCCACTGGTCCCAAAACTAGTCTCGAAAGTATTTTAACCAACGATGAAGGTTATTGATCCTCCTCTGCAAATTTTGAAAAAAAAAAATTGAATGACACGTTTATGACTTAACTGAAGAATGAAGTTTTTTTTTTAAAAAGGGCACATTAATACGAAAAGGTTCGCCATCCCTGTCCTATAGGCTATAACATAATCAATCATGTATGTTCCTACAACGCAGTGTGTAACAAAACTAAGTGATAATAGTTATACTTTAATAGGGTGTATAATGTATATTACTTGAGCTCATTCCACGGGCTCATTCACAGAACGTAGTCCTCATATTTTTAACCGACTTCAAAAAAAGGAGGTTACGTATGCTCTACTCTACCGAGAACCCGCTCTAATATAATATTACGCAATCAAAAATGTTATATTAAAAGTTAATAGTAAGTTTTTTAATTACGCGTAAACATAAGAAATCAATTTGATACCTAATTTGGTACTACAAATATATTATATTCTGTGCCTAAGACTTGAAGTGTTACATAAAGTGTCATTAATTTATTGATATTATTATGTCTCATTACAATTAAGTATTTATAACATTTTACAAGCAACACAAAAAATAAAAAGTTAATTTTATGAACCCACAAAGTTATTTACAAAATAACTTCCGTCAGCTCGTACAGTAAAAAAACTGAAGAAAACATTTCAACAAAGAGTTAAGTAGAAATTATTTAAATTATTAATTAAATAATTACAAGAATATTCACCCTTGAGGTATCAGTAACGAAGGGAACTAAAAATAACATCAATTAAAACAGATTAACAATAAAATATGCCACAATTTATTACATTTTTATTGGGAAAGCCTTCAAAAGAATTTTTTATTCGAGGAAATTAGAAGGAAATGTTATTTGATTTTGATAGACCTTTCCCTATCATTGTTGTTTCTACCTGACGTCTTATTAGTTATATTTTCTTTCGTGACTACGTTTACGTGAAATGAGATTAATGAGTAAGTTTATTGCCTGATGGGATGTCCAACTTAATTTTCTCGTAAAATTTGTCGTTTAACTACTATTTCTAAATTCTAATCATAACAATTTGTCGAAGCGATTGAACTGCTTAGGAGTTAGGGGTATTTTAAATTCCGAAGTATAAGATTAATTTCTTGTTTAAATATTTATCCTGACAGTTAAATAAAATAACTAAACGTCACACAACAATAAAAAAATGACAACAGTCACACAATAAAAAAAAGGTATGGCATTACTAACCAAGTGCGAGTCGGACCTAGGGTTCCGTACCGTTATAGAGCGAAAGTAGGGAAAATTGTGTTTTTTGTATGGGAGCCCCCCTTTATTATTTATTTTATTTTAATTTTATAATTAAATATTAAAATTATGACGATATATGGCTGCATGCTTAAACTTATATTGAAGGTGTACCCAAAAAAGGTACACCTTCAATATAAGTTTAAGCAGCTTTTTTTACTTTGGAACTATGTAGTAAAAAGCTGTCTAAATAAAAATAATTTAAAAATAAAAATTACTAAAAATCAAAAGTAACCAGTTTTTATACAACATAAAACTATATTTTGAAATAACACCCATTTTATTTTATAATTAGAAAAGAACATTTTTAAAAAGGGGAGAGTGGCCACCCTTGATCCTTTCAATTACACCTTGAACTTTTTAATGACATGACTGATTTTATTTGTATACAATTTTATAGTCTAAAAATGAAATGAATATTTTCTTAATTGTTTCGTGTTAACTGATATCAAAGAAAGGTTATTTTACGACCACTTATTAGAACGAAATAATTATCTTCCGACAATTAGCTAATTGCATTTCAAGGCGAGGTTCGTACTACCAAATCTTCGTAGTGATAACTTGATAAGATATGTATTGTTAAAGTTACTGGAGCATGCGCAGAAAGTCGGAAACCCTTCAATGAAACACTTGTATTATCCACGGCTGTACGCGCGGCCGCGACCGATTTTAGTTTAGCATTCAGTTTCGGTCCGACACGCGGTTGGCGCGTACATGAGCGGTGCGCACGCCCTCAAATTGACATTGGCTGAAACTCGCACAAAACTCGCTCTAATGTGCATTTAATGAATTGTTATTTTATGAATCAAAATGTGTCGAATGCTGTGTTTAATCGCCTTCCTCCCGGTAGCGCTGGGCCTAGCTAATTCTTGGGGTGAGTGCAGAAATCAGCTGATGCTTGACTTTTGAACACGTGCGATTTTTTTTCTGTTACGCAACTATTTTGAAGTTATTTTTAGTTGATTGAAGAACGTTCTTTCTTTCATTGATTTAGTGTGGAATTTTAATTTATAATTTTAAAAGTGCAAAATGTCAATAAGGTCGTATTTGGCGCGGCGGCACCATTGCGATGGGGCCGTGAGTCACGTAGGCCACTGCGAACGGTTGGCATAACACCCGGCTAAGTTATATAGACGGTCAACCTAACGTTACGGAAACAATGTTCGGGCTTCTTAACATGACTGTATTATCTTGCTAAAAATTGAAACCGCTGAAAAGGAAAACGTTGCCGGTAGATGAATTTTTATACTTTTCTTTTCTCGTCTGAAATTTTATTTTATTTCTACAAAATATGTTTGTGATTTTCATATTTCGTTTTCACATTATTTGTATTGTCGTTGAACAAAAAGTGAAGATTTATGATGTCTTCGTAGTACACACACGTTATGTAATTTGTAAATAAATACATACATAATATTATTAACATACCACGAGAATCGTCCATTTTAACTATTTTATAAGCGTGCACTTACAACACGTAAGTCATATTATAAATTTTAATACATTTGCATTATAATAAAAAAAGTTTAGGTTAGGTTATATACAAAATCTTGGTAAACTTCATTTATTCCGTATAAGTCATTTATAAGTGTGTACTGTGTATATTTTAGTGAGATATTAAGTTAAATAATATTCGTTATTTTAATTTATTATGCCGTGTTTAATGTTTCTCTGCTATGTGAAGATAAAAATATTATCTAATGTTTGTAAAGCAGCTAATATTTAGGTACTAAACAACTTAGCCTGTTGTAGTCTTAGAGCATTAAACCAGGTTGTAGTTGTATGTTGGTGGTCTAATTTATTTTAGAAACATGACTCTCTTTAAGTTTGTTTGAGGATTGTTGCCTGCAGTAATCTTCAGATTTCAAACGTTATTTAGATTTTTTTAAATTAAGATTAATTTAAATTACCAATTTGAAGGAAGAAAATAAATAAAAATGCGCAATACGTTAAGGGCCTGTTTCACCACTTCTTGATAAGTGCCGGATAGGCTATCCACCACTTAACTTGACAGATAGAGTATGGAGAATCTGTCAAAAAGTTGTGGATAGCCTATCCGGCACTTTATCAGGAATTGGTGAAACAGGCCCTTAGAGTGCTAATTTTCTCTTAGGAGTTAGGAAGTTACTGAAAAAACATTTTCTTGCCACATATCGTCATAATTTTTTTCTGTAACCTGGTGCAGGTTACCGATTTTACAAGTTAAGATTCAGTTACAAATTGAGATTGATATTATTATACTGTAACAAATTTTACAATAACTTTTTAATCTGAACTTCAAAACCGTAATATGTATTATGTTCGTGTAACCGTTACAAAAAGCCTACTTATAATGCAATGAGTGTGTAGATTTCGAGCTTTAATAATAACTTAGTTATTTTTTTACCCCACAGGCAACGATGAAATATAATCTTTTTAAAACCTCAATAAGTACAAAATTAAGTTATAATATTTGTTGTGTCCCCAGCGCCATCTGCTTTTTTAAGTCAAATTTTAATAAAATTTTGGAAAACCTTACAAATATTATTAAATTGTTATAATAGGATAGTTTTCCAATAAAATATTATATGTAACATAATATTATAATATACAAAAAAAAAAAAAACACTTTTATTCCAACATCAAGTTGTTATTTTCTTTTTGTTATAATTCTATGTATAATATGAGATCGAGTACGGACATAGGTATTCAAAGTCTGCAAGTAAGCAACTACATAGTAATGTTACCGTTGTAACAAGATTAATTTAAGTACATTGTAGTATTTTCTACGATGGCAGTCGAGTGGTATGTAGTTGATGTGATACTCATTGTGGATAATGATAAATTGGAAATACTTGGGCATGTATTCACAACACTAGCAGCTTTCTACTACATACTTTCGAAATTTCACTCGTTTATTACCAGGATAGAATTCTAAAATAACACTAGCTGACCCAGCAAAATTTGTTTTGCAATTTACTTTATTATGAAATTTGTATGAAAAATTTATGAAGCATACAATTTTTTATAAATTAAATAACGTGTTATTAAAAGTGCTAACTAAATATAAAACTATCTTGTGGCATTGAAGCAATAAACAGACCAATTTTAAGGCAAACGAAATGTCTGAACACTTGAACTAACAGTTTTCTGCTGTTTATTACCAATCCTTTCAGCAACTCTCATACCGTATTTTTATGTATTTATTGCAATATAACACGAGCGATAGGGGGAGGGGGGGGGGCGACTGAGCGACTGCCCAGGACGCTGGATAGAGAGGGGCGCTGAAGGCAAACAAAATGGGCGCCAAGTTTTTCAGCATTACCAGAACCATGGGTGCCAAAGAATTCTCGCCCAGGGCGCTGGTAGTGCTAAAACCGGCTCTGGTTACCCAAAAAGGCTAGCTAAAAAAATATGTTTCTATGCATTATGTACCTGGTAACAATGAAGAATGACGATACATAATATAGCAAACAATAACAAACATGGCCTATAGGTCAAAAGTATTAGAATTACGTCTTTAGTCGCGCGTACGTGCCAAAGTTGTTGTAATGATAACGACAATTAATATACCTACAAAGTTGCAAAAAAGCTATAAACAGATTGTTACTATGAGTAAAACTATAAACTATTTTAACACGTTTACCTTTATTCAGAATTTTTAACATTCTTAAGTCAAGTATTTTAAAAAAAAACCTATATATTTTTGTTATTTTTTTATTCAGATAAAAAACATTATGGGATTAAGTGTACCATATTATCTCCTTTAAGTCCAAATTCATCTAAGTTTTTTTGCTATGAGTCACACGTTAATTATTATTTTAATACATATATAATAATTCAAGTGTCCCCAGTCTCCTTTACCCCAATTTTATTGCACTTCTGTCAGCCACTTCATTAAAAGTATTGACGTCTTGCCTAGCCGCCACATTAAATTCCAGACTTTTCCATTGTGTTATCTAAATGTTCGTTATTAAGTCCATTCTTACGAAACAGGCTAATGGCTGTGTAATTGCCTAACCGACCTGTGCTCCGTATTGTTGTCAATGTGGTTGAGTAACAGGTACATGGCCGGTGACACGAAGGTTTCTTGTTGAAGGGACCCTTGTATTCATCATCATCTATTCATCATTGACCCAGTTTTTGTTTTTGGAACGAAGTTCCTTATCACGCGTTGCGAAAGGGGGCTAGACGGAAAAAATTAAAACCAAAAACTTGTAACGGACACTTTTTGCCACAGACTTAGTTCAAGATACTGGTGGATACCGCATGTGTATGTACTTCGCGGGACATGCGGTATCTTTCTTGATCTATGTCTGTGCTTTTTGCTATAGTTGTAAGCCGTGCCGCGTGCGGTAGCGCTTGTTTCTCTCTCTCTCTCTCTTTTTTTTTTTGTTGAGTGTATACAGGTTTTTTGTACATAAGAAATAACTTCGTTCCATCCGGGTGTCCCTTGACACCTCTTAAGTTTTTATTTATTTATTTGTAAACATGTGCAAAAAAACCAATTTAATTAAGTTTTTTTTAAATAAAACTTCTGACTTTCTTACAGTGATTACAGTACAGTTTCTTACAGTATAATATTTAAGCTTTTCTGCGGCGAAAATGTATTATTATAGATAGATACCTGTCATTCTCAGTCGTGGTCTATGTACGTACTCAATATATTTATGAGTTTAGTGTTGAGAATCTCATCAAAATCGGTCGTAGTCGCAATTTTTAGGACTACTGAGTGTTGAATGTAGAGTTTGTAAATATGTAGAGATAATAGAAAAGAGAGAGAAAAGACGCGTTAGAAATAATTAGTATTTTATTACAGGGACATATTTTTCTTCCTTGATGTTCATTATGAAATCTGATTATTATGTTAAGCAAAATATATTATTATTGCATGTGGCGCATCCTCTCTTATCACACAGATACAAATCTTATCAGTTATCACCTTACTATGTTGCAGATATAGTATATATATATATCTCTGTCATTGGGATTATAAAATGATTACATGCGTGATAATAATTATGTGTGTCGGAAGTCTAATTAAATTATTTAATAATCTAGAAAATAATGCAATTTATTATAAAATCATTTATATTTTCAGGCAAATTCATAGATTATAAGTAAAAATAAGTTAAATAATAAATTAAATATCGCGATTATATCAGTATTTTCAGGATTTTCAGCTGATTTAAAAATATATATCTACTCAAGCAATATATTTTATTATGTCTGTTCTAAAGGTTTAATAACTATTATCTTAATTAATAGTTTAGACCTTATGATGTAACAACAGACAATCACACACATAGGAGAGTTCATTAAATTCGTTATCCTTCCTTTTGACTTCGTTGTAATTGGTTAAAACATGTTTCGCGAATTGCAAAATTAAGTTATAATGAAAAGATAAAACACGCATATTTGTGGATGACTTGGCTCACGTTTTTGATAACGTCGACTGCGAGCTGATAGTGGAATTCAGGCAAACATTACCTATACCTAAACGAAAGCTTGTCGGATAAGCTATTACTGTTACTGAAACATGCTGCTGCTTATGGGAAAAACGCTCGAATCTTACTTACTTTTTTCTCGTAAATGCTGCTGACCCACCGAGAACCAGCCATATCGCTTTTGGTCCTTCTAGCAATAATTATTTTACATACATAAAATCATTTGCATTTCGAAAAAACTACGAAGATTGGATTAGTAGGATAATCACACTCCATGATGATAATAATATATTATGAATTATGTGTTTTGTGGGCCTTAGGCTCTGAGTTCCATAAGCTTCTTGTTATTTGTTATTACAAAAAATATTAATTCAAGAGTCCCCAGTCTCCTTTACTATTTACTCCAATTTTATTGGCGTTTTTTAGCTCCTAGGCTATAAGCTATAGCCTAGGTCCTATGGAGCTAAAAAACGGTGAAAACCTATTCTAATAGTTGTACAAATTACGTATTTTAATTAAGCGTTATCAGTGCGTTATCACTTATCAGTCATTGTTATCACTAGTATCATTAATTATGAATTATGATACTCGAAGGGCGTAAGTGTCTGGAAAGTGGAATCCTTCCTTGAGATAAAATATTTTTTATGATGGTGCAAGAATTATTGCTTTTGCATTATTCGGCATACCTACATATCATAATTTTTTAAGAATTATGAATATGGATGAACCCTTGTCAATCTTTCTAGAAGAGAAAAAAAACTGAAATCGTAGAATTTATAAAATGTCAATACATATTTAGACTGAAAAGTTATTTAAAATTAGGGAAACTTTTTTCATTCCTCGGAAAGTTAAGATTGACCGAAAAACACATAATATTTCATACTCATTTTAAAGGTTGGACTGAGACAAAATTTTGCCACGTTACCTCTGAAGGCGGAAAAATAACTACCGCGGTCCGCGACCGATATCTGCGTTAGCAACGCGAAATATTACAATATTTGTACAAATGGTTAAACGCCATACGTTATCCTCTTTCCTTAAATTTTCATATTGGGTTTGTCTCGAAAACATAAAAATATAACTAATTAGTTAACTGGGTGTTATATTATACCCGTATCTTCAGCAAAATTCGTTTATCCCACCACATATTTTTCCGGGATAAAAACCATTCCATGTCCTTTCCCTAGTTTCAAAGTATCTTCATACCTTTCATCAAAATCAGTGTGATAGCGCAGGGTTTTTAAACTTTAAGCGTGAAAAGTTAACAAACGGACACGCTTTAGCATTCATATTATTAGTAGTATGGATTAATATGGATAACCTAAACATTAATTGTCGGTTTTTAGGGTTCAACAAGGAACCCTTATAGTTTTTACAGAGCCTCGCCCTTCCCAAGAATTCACATATTGCAGCGTTAGGAAGGACACGGTCCTGGCGATTCCACTGGCTGGCATCTGGTAGATTCGACACAGAACGATATCTTTTCAACACCCTAGAAACTCCACCCAGCTTGAGTGACCCCTCTCCACCAAGCCAATGTCACAACATCTAAAGGCAAAGGGTGGAGCAGCATAAAATCTAAGGAAATCGAAAAATGTCGGATCTACTGGCCGCCACACTGGGACCACACCGTTCAAAACATTAATATTATAATTATGTAATTTATAAAACAATAAATATATATCTATTTATTATATGTATATATTATAATATATTCTATTAAAAAAAAAGTCCATGTCGTGATGGACTACAAATAAGAAAAATTAATAATATTATTTCAATTATCCTTGGTGCGAAAAATCTAAATAATAAAATAACAAAAAAAGGATATGGGCGAACAGCCCATAGACGGCCCCAATTTTATAAAAAAAAAACCCTTATAGTTTCGGTCTGTCCGTCCGTCTGTCTGTCCGTCTGTCTGTCCGTCTGTCTGTATGTCTGTCCGTCTGTCTGTCTGTCTGTCTGTCCGCGGTTTTGCTTAGAGACTATAGGACCTACAGAGCTGTAATTTGGCATGAATGCACATATTAATAATGCCGATAAAATGGTACTTACCTGAAGTCATAAAAAAAATATTTTTTATGGTACCTTCCCTACACATCAAGCGGGGATGAATTTTTTTTTTTCGTGTCCACCCCATCGTGTGGGGTTAAAAATAGGTTTTTTAAAAATATTATGAGTGTGCAATGTGCATAGATCATTTTCCGATTTAGGGATCCGTTTGTGAAATATTAAGTTTTAAAGTGGAAAAAATCGTTAGAGGCCAGTGTCCCCCCCTTCTACTAACTAAACGGGGGCTTCTAGAAATGTGAAAAAATTGACGGGAGTAGGAAATATGCTGAATTTAAAAGGAAAACTATCACGGCTAAGAAGACTTCATAAGTTATAGAGTAATAGTCGATCAACTAAAAAATGTATTCGGCGAAGTATAAAGGAACTTTTCGTTCAAATTCCCTTGAAAGTAACTGAGATGATGTTGTTGGTAGTGTTGTGGGAATATGTGTGAAGGCTGCAAAGGGAGATCTTCCGACCGAGCGAGGTGGTATGCTCGGTCAGGCCGGAGCGCACGTGATACATTTCAGCTGTCGTATATATCGCTCAGAAAACTTCGATAGCGCGATGCAGGAATGTTAGGCGAATTGTGGGTACCGCCACATCACTCCCCCCCCCCCCCCCCCAAGACCAGAGGTCGAATCTTGAAGTCTTGTCGCTTGAGTCGCCAGTGCCAGGGAGTTCCAGTGAGTCGGAACTGTTGCAGTGAGTCCCAGTGAGTCGGAACTGTGAAGCTGCTGCACGGGATCCAGTGAGTCGAATAGCTGCCGTGCGGGGCCGATGCTACGTGCTGACCTGGCTGGCGCGGTGCGGAGGGGCGGGGAGTGATGTTTTCATTAGGGCCACAACGCGAATTCGCGTCGTGGCTGTTTTTAAATGCTCAGAACGCGTCATGGCTTTTCTCGATTAACAGAACGCGTCGTGGCCGTTTTCATTAGGGTTTCACTATGACCACAACGCGTTGTGAGTCATTTTTTCGCTCACTGAGCGTTTTCGGTCTTTGAGCGTAACATATATACCGACGCGCTCAGAAAACTTCGATAGCGCGATGCAGGAATGTTAGGCGAATTGTGGGTACCGCCACAGTGTAAAACACGTTTTAATGTAAGAGTACATTCATTGACCATACAAAATTTTTAAAAAACTAGCGGTACTACGGAACCCTATATTGCGCGTGACCCGACACGCACTTGGCCGGTTTTTACTCACGTTTTTACCGAGATACCGTCAAACCAGTATCGATACGTATTTGGGTAGTTTGCGTCGATCATAATTCATACGTCATTGGTTTTACTTATGTACGCAGAATGTTTTTGTTTTTATTTATGTCAGGTGACTTTTTCCCACTAATTTCTTAGAGGTAAACGTTAAGAAATTAGTTGTAGAATAAAATACACTCTAACTGCCGCACTCAGAGTAATGTAATTAATTCAAAATTTTGACATAAGCGCCATACATTATCTGTCAAACTCTTCATTAAATTGAAGGTTAATCATAATTAAATGTCTCTGAGTACGTCGGTAAGACATTAAATTAAGCCCAAGGAAAGGTTTATTATAGCACTAGATGACGCCCGCAATTCCATTACGCCAAAATTCGTTATCGCGCGGGAACCATACATTTTTTCGGGGTAAAAAGTATTCTGTGTCCTTTGCCGGGAGTCAAAGTATCAGCATGCCAAATTTCATCAAATCAGATCAGCGGTTTGGGCGTGAAGATTTGTAGATAATCAATTTCGACGCTTAATAACATAGGTAGGTATAGCTCTAAAATCTTAAAATCCGAATTCTCAGAAACCGAAGAGTAGAGTAAGGTTTTCAATCATTGCTTATTTAATATAGAGATGAATGAAAGTTGAGTTCTATTTTTATCAACATTCGTGGGTGGGAGACAATTTATTTCCTTGCACCGCCTTACGCCTACGTTCCTCCCAATAGAACGCTTCGTTTCATCCCAACGAACCGAAAACTCTATTATACTAGTATCGTCATCTTTGTAGCCATCTTACTAGATAATTAGCCAGATTACTCGAAGCCAATCATAAGCGATAATGAACCGATAAACTCTCGCCAGAAAACCTGACCACCATAAGCCCCATACCAATTTCCATGCCATTGTATACAGACTACAGTCAGTCAATGTCTTTTTACTTTTTTCTAATGCTCGGACTTTGAGATTTTTTGACAGAAAATTAAATTCTCTACCTATCTACAAGAAATGTTGAGTGGATATTAACCAATTAACTGCGTTGTTGAAAAGATAAAATTTTGTAAAAAAAAAACCTTACAAACAAGGCATAAGTGGAGTATCAAAAACTGTATAGTAGTAATACATGCATATTACATTCTTGACACTGTGACATCTTCATTAGTATAAATAGTTCTCGATAAGATAACTCTATCAACGATCAATGTGTGTTTTGTTTCGAAATTACTTTGTATTTCATTTCGTAGAAAATATGTACCTACTTACTCGTATTTTGCACAAATGGGAAGCTTTTTTATTAAAAGCTTAATAAATTCATGCCTAACTAATAGATATGCCTGATGACGAGATATTTCATTAGCCAAAATCACAGATTCGATTTTCTTTCCCTAAAACATTAAAATATAAAATAATATGGTTGCGGTCTACGGAATTTGACTGCCTCTATACTCTCTCCTCGCTGTATTGAATTTAATATTATTTTGTATCGAAATACTAGGACTCTAGAGTATCTCCAACCTCCATACATAATAAAGAGAGAAAAGAAGAAAGTAATTTTTGCGGAAAATAGTAAATACAGTTCCTACTTTAAATGGATCTAATCAAAGTTATTGGTATGCGTCTCGACTCTCGTAAACGTAGCAGTCGAAAGATAACTCGACTAAGAACTATGGCATTAAACTTGATATTACAATTACCATAACTAGTAACGCGTTGATACTCATGAATATTTACATTGACCACAAAGTTTTCAATAGTATTTGGTCAAGGTTTCATTGCCAAGGCTTTACGGCCATATTGCATTATTTTATTGCAATTTAATGCAACTTTTATTGCATTTGGAACACGAAAGGTTTGGAACACAAAATTTTACGATTGATTAGAAATTAACTGCTTTTATTGGTTATGAAAATTATTGATTAAAAGTTATGTTCATTCACACATTATGACTTAATTGAAAGTTAATATTAGGTGCCCAATTAAATTATAATCTTATTTTGAATAAATATATGTAATTTATTAGTACCTATCCCAATTCCCATGATAGACTAAAATTTTGCCGGAAAGAATAGTAACCATCATTGCTATCT
The DNA here is from genome assembly GCA_905187585.1 of Cyaniris semiargus. Lineage (NCBI taxonomy): Eukaryota > Metazoa > Arthropoda > Insecta > Lepidoptera > Lycaenidae > Cyaniris > Cyaniris semiargus. The sequence continues at coordinate 14,556,520 of LR994560.1, read as the reverse complement.
TTTTTGGCGTAAACCGTAAAATATAAATTCTCTCTTCATTGTATCTTCACCGCGTTTCCAAATAATCCTATAATCCCGCCTTTAAAAGGCAACTTATGGTTTTACAATACAAAATACTTTACAGCAGTGTTTTTCAACCTTTTTTAGGATGCGACCTGGTAAGCAAAATCATTCGCGACACCCCCCTGCCCACTCTTAACTCCCCAGGGGGTCAAGACCCACAGGGTTGAAAAACTACCCTTTACAGAACGGCAAATTTTTTGAAACAGGTCATTTCGTACCTAGTTACTAACAACTGATAGGCGTGTCGTATACCTATTTACGATCTACGTCACGACACGTAGCGTAGACCGACGTAATTAACCGACGGGATTAATTGCCAACTATTTACTCCCAGAGAGATATGGGCTGTGGCCTAGCCTCATCCCACATCTCTCACAGAGATATCATATTATCGTGATATAAATTTATGGACATTATTAATTGAAAATAATCCGCAAGGTAGCTCACTATGTAGGTACCTTATAGTTTTTATTTTTCTTATCTTCAAAGTTAAAACATCTAAAAGACTTTTATCCTTCGAGGAATTAAGTATCAAACTGTACCACCTAAAGATGAAGAACACAAAAACTAAAAATTAAAACCAATGACTTCTCCGTATGAAGTCGCGTTGTTTTTAGTTCTTCATATGAAAATCCACAGGTGATTTGAATATGAAGTGTACAAAATAACCAAAATAATGTTGTTTATTTTGTCGACGGTTTGAAATAGTTTGAAGAATGCTGAATGACAGTCTCCTTGACCTTCTTAGAAGTTCGAACGAATCTTATTTTTAGTAAAAAGTCGTGAGGCATTTATTAGTGTGTACTAAAACTATGTACGAAGTATGAAGGCGTCATCAAAAACTCCCTACAAACAAGCAGGCTGATCACCTAATTATAAGCAAACGTTACCGAGTACCCTCATTTTTGTCTTAAAACTATGAGCTAAGTTTGGATTCTCAAGTTCTGTCCTGTCAATCTGGCTCAAAAATAAAGATATTTCCGCAGTTTATATCAATTGAAGGTTCGTTGTCTTTCTCTATCGTGTGACTTTTCCAATGTAGCAGACAAAGACAAAAATTGTGTAGCTTGCGCACTGTATTTTGAAATAGTAAGGGGGTTAAAACAATTCTTTCAACGGGTGTCGTTGAAGTCGGGATATAGTATTATAATGTCAATTAAAACAATTTACTACATATATACTGTGTTTATTTTTAAAAGAAGTGGTGATATTGCGTAAGGTTCATTTTGCCGCCGCAGTCACGACTCACGAGACTATCCACTTGCCAAAACGCATTGTTTGGATGTCACTTATCGTTACATAACTTGTGAATGTGATAAAAACCTTAATTGCTATCACACTGAGGCACAATGCCATTTATATGCAAATTGCAGTGGTATTTTTATAAGAAACGACGAGCGACGTCGCAAAGTCCAAATAGGAAATCGTTGCCTTGTTATTATTTTTTTTAACCGGTGTTGGCCTACCACACATTCCCACCACTGTATCTCCTGAGTCGCCAGGATCGACAGCGGTATCCAACCACGAAAACCCTTTGATATGATCTCAGGTAGCCCGATACATGCTAAAACTGTCTTGGGACCCGCAACGGAATTAATCAGAAGAAAATAAGAGTGATCTCTCCACAAGGAACACGTACACACCCTAAAGTATTAACACTTAGTTTTGTAACACCTTGTATATTGGATACTTTTTATCCCGGAAATAATGTACGGTTCCCGCGCGATAACCTAATTTTGGCGCGACGGAGCTGCGGCCGTCACCTAATAGTACAATATACACTGAATAGTGGTAGAGCCACTATTCAGTGTACTCTACATATTATTTTAAACTTTAACCAAAAATTAAACCTTAATCTCTTTTGTTCCAGATATCGCAGTAACCACAGGGGACCAAATAGAGTTTTATTCTAACAAATCAAAAACTAGCTTCGAATCTAGTAAGTTTAAGGAGCTGACGGCACTAGCGTACGATGCAGTCCACAATATGCTGTTGTTCGTCGATAAACAGAACGATAACGCTTCAATATTCAGCTTCAATCTCATGACGAAAAAGTACCAGCCTTTAATCGGAAGAAGGTCGAATGAGAACATCCAGGGTATAGCCTTCGATCCGGTTACCGATAAGATGTTTTGGACAGACACGAACGAGAGAAGCATTTACTGGATCTCGCTCTGGCCGCGGTCAAAGGACAATATTTATGGGAATCTCCTGCTGAAGATGAAAGATGAGATTCCAAGAGATATAGCTATAGATAGCTGTAGAGGGTAAGTGATGAATATTGCTATGGAAAAAATACCTCCCATACCGGTTTCGGTGACGGTGGTCGGTTTCATTGAAACTAGCCCAGGTACGCAGGAGTAATTTTATAGTGCCCAGGTGTGTGCGCAGTACACGAGAGCACTCTCTATTCCTTTACTCTTATAACCCAGTGGGACGGACGACCGATACGACTGGCGAGAGATCAGGCGCAGGACCGACTTTTTACATGCCCATCCGGCGCAGGGATCATCTTACTTGTCAGACAATCAGGTGATCAGCCTGCAATGTCCTAACCAAACTTGGAAATAACATGTTTCCAACGCGGGAATCGAACCCACGACCTCCGAGTCAAGAGCCACGCTCTAAACCACTGGACCACCGAGGCGTTACTGCTATTCTTAACTAATAACCAACCCAACCAATTATTGGTGCTTTTCTGTCAAGAATCCGATCAGGGTGCTTAGCCAGTAAGCGTATTATAATATGAAGTCGACATACATATCTCATGTCATGAAAATTCCATACATTTTGATCGGCGATTCTATGCAGAAGAGATAAAGAAAACATGTTGATTAAGCCCCCAGTCTACCATCAGTCGGTCGGTCTGCCATCAGTCCGATCAACGATTAGCCTCTCCGTATATATATACGGGCCTTTAGACCAAGGCATGTTGATTGTTTACTCAGTAACGACTGTTTGGAAAGCTAATTGACTTTCCTAGTATGCTCCATACGAGCAAACATAGTTGTAGCCTTTTTAGTTTCGGGATATCATTGTCCATTTGCTTTAGTGTTAAAATGTTAACAATCTTTGCTATTCATTTCATGGTCCATACTAGATGCTGTCCCGCAACAGTATTAGATACGTGTTACGTGATAATTGTGCCTGTCTTCATTTTTACGTGATACTCGTGAAAACCAATCTATGTTCTTTTCGGAGACTCAGAGACGTATTTAATTTCATCCAAATCGGTTCAGAGGTTGAAGCGTGAAGAGGTACGGTCTATAAAGTAGACCGTAATATAACTTTTGGTTTTTGCCTTAGCTTTCGTTTTACTAAAATTATAGTTAGTAGCTGTTATAGTTAAAGCTTAGTTGTTCTAATTTAAAATTATTTTTCCTATCTTTTGTAGCTACATCTACTGGACGAATACCAACATTAAGAAGGCGACAATAGAACGAGCAAGACTGGACGGCACAGAGAGAACAGTCATCATCGACTCTGACATCTACATGCCAGTCAGCATCACGGTGGACCAGCACTCCAGGAAACTATACTGGGCTGATGATAAGGAAGGCATCCACTTCACCATAGAAACGTCTAACCTCGATGGAAGCGGACGGAAGACGCTTCTAGCGGGTACGCAGCACCAGCCCAATTCTATAACTGTGTCCAAAGACTCCATATACTGGGTAGACTGGGGCTACAAGCAGGTCTGGAGATTGCCCAAGAATGCGACTCCAAATTCGGAGCCAGAGGAATTCGTGGACTTCAATGAAGAAAGGACTTTTGGTATCGTCGCCAACTACAACATCGCTGATCAAACTAATGGAATAGAAGAATGTAAGAATTTGGCCACTTTGTCCCAGACTAAAACCGCTATAAATGATACTACGCCTATTCTAGAAGATTTAGGACTATTCTGTCTGCATGGGAAGAAGACTGATACGTATACTTGTCAGTGTTCTACCGGGTATACTGGCAAACGATGTGAAATATCTGTATGCCACAACTACTGTCTACGAGGAGAATGTAGCGTGCTACCGTCTGGATTCCCTACTTGCAAGTGAGTATGAATGTAGTACTAGATGTTGCGTATTGTTGCCGGATTATAGCGCAGAAACAGAACATTTTGTAGGAAGTAGACTTATCCTATGTCCTTTGCCAGGACTCATTGTATTTTCATACAAAATTTCGTCCAAATCGGTTAAGTAGTTTTCCCGAAGACGTAACAAACGCTCCTATATTCGACACATTCTTGTTATTATGGGCTTTGTCCTTTTCTAGGACAGAGCAGGCCAATCACCTTAGTATGTAATCTATTACCATTCATTCAGCAATAAAACTGGGTAATTAATTTTATGCATAAACGAAACTAGTTTATTTTATTAACTATTAAATTAAATAACTTCCATTGATAACATAGTACTCTGTCCTAATAAGATATGATTTTCGATCTCTACGAAAACAGTGTTATAAGTTTGACGTGTCTGTCTGTCCGTGTATGTGATTGTCCATCGTAGCATCCAAACGGGTGGACCGTTTTTTTTTTATATATGATATTGAATGTACCGTAACTTCTTGGTGGAAATTCATGTTTCACAGTAATAATATACACTTTTCATGCACTTTTTCCACTTTTATTAATTTAACTTATTACAATTATGTTTCACACGACCGGTTTCGATAAAATCATCATCAGGTTTTTTAAAAGTTTCAAATGATCGAGGGCAAAGAGCCATCATCAGCTTGCTCACAACTGTTTTTTTTAATATCTTTTAGGGGGCGTCCACAAATTACGTGAGGTGTTTTTTTTAATTTTTTGACCCCCCTTCCCCCCTGGTGAGATTTCGTGAGATTTTATTCAACCCCCCCTCCCCCCCCAAATCTCACGTGAGATTTTTCAAAATGTGGGCTTCTTACGTAAACGTTTGGTTTGACAGTCAGTAGATTTTCTTTCGAACGAATATTTTTTTAATGATCTTATTCATATACTTCACGATTACGCTTACGATCAAATCTTAAGCATACCTACGTATAATCTGTATGAAATGGACCAAAATATGTAGTATTATTTTGTTGAGAAAAAAAATTACGTGAGATTTGCCGAGACCCCCCCTCTCCCCAACGTGAGATTAGATGAGATTTGACTCGACCCCCTCCCCCTCCTAAACACCTCACGTAATTTGTGGACGCCTTCACCTGTATGTTTTTACTTTTTATGTAGCTCACCTTTGGACTAAGTTTTTTTTTTGTTTCAGGTGCCCCGCCGGTTTTGCCGGAGAGCGGTGTGAGGTTAACCCGTGTGCGAACCACTGTGTACATGGGAGGTGCTCATTGAACGGGGTCGAAGCGACCTGCACGTGTGAGGAGGGTTATACGGGCGCGAGGTGTGAGAAGGTTATTCAGGCACCAGTGGAGAAAAAGTAAGGATTTTGTTCATACTCCCGTTATCGTTTTAATAAAATTTGATCTAAGGGTACGTTCAGATAAGTTTTGTAACTATAGGTCTACCAGGATCTGATGGTAAAAAGTGAGAAAAGAAATTGATTCTATTGGAATCAAACATTTTGATCCCTTTTTTTCCTTATAGCGGCTGATTCTGTGTGTGAAACATGCAAATATAAAAATGTATCCAATGATCACGGATATTTTTTGAAAATCTGCCATCCAAATTTGCCATCACATCCTGGTAGACCTAGGCTATACATGCACATACTTTCCAGACTATACACAATACTAACGCGCGTTTTCGCGAATACTTGCACGTTGGGCGATTGTAATCTTAGAAACATACCGTTATTGTAAAGAAAGGTCTGTATGGCTATAATTCTACCAATTTAACAGTTTGTAACAAAAGTTCTAGGCTCTCTATTCTTTGGATCTCACACGTATATGCTATATAGACAGCCCAAATAGTTTTGATATTTGCCGGCTTAATATAAAAAAAAAAAACATTCACACAATGTAAATCTACTTCCGTATAACAGTAAACTAATCTAGTGCCAAGATAACTGCACTTGAAATAGACAACATTGACCTAGCAAACCAATGATATTATTCATTCAATTTTTTTCTCAGACGACAACAATATTTAGGAAAAAAAATATGTATTTTGCAAAAAATTATAATTTTAGAATTGAAGATTGTAGTCAAGCTCAAGTGGTCTTGATAGTTTGTAAAAATATAATTCTATTGTTTTACAAAATTCTATTTATTCTTAACGACAGATTTTTTCAGTGTCTTAATATCGTCGTTAATAAAATATCAATTAAGTTTAACTTAAACTTAATATATTGATTGAATTTAAATTATTTTAAATCCATACTAATACTACTTATGCGAAAGTGTGTCTGTCTGTCTGTATGTTACCTCTTCACGCTTAAACCGCTGAACCGATTTTGCTGAAGTTTGGTATGGAGATACTTTGAGTCCCGGGAAAGGACTTTTATCCCGGAAAAATTTAGGTTTCCCGCGCGATAAACAAATATAGGCGCACGTCATATAGTTCTAACTCAAAGTTCACTATTTTCAGTTGCACAACCGAACCCACATCACCACCCATCACAAAGGTGAAGTCAAACGAGTCAGCTGTAAACCAGTTAAGGCTCGATGATGATGAGGTATACCTGGACGGCTGCGGTGGTTGGGACCCTGTGAGGGACCCCATCCTCATGGTCCTTGGGATTGTCTGTGGGCTGCTGACGCTGGCCTGTGCTGTGCTCATCACCAAGATATTGCATTTGAGGAGGAGGCCGAGGTACGTCTTTAATAGATTCTTACGTTTTACCTGCGTTCTAATGGGTGCTGCCTTAGCTTAAAATTTTGAATTACCTAGAATCTAGATAATAACATTGTAAAATACTTTATGTTTATTAACTGTTACTCCTTTCGAAAATTCTACTAACAATTTTACATAAATATATTTATTTCTTCGGTACTCAGAACGCTTTTTACTTGAACCCGTTAAAGAAAACACTTAAAAGTTTGGGCCAAATCTTTTTTAGTCAGACACTATTTCCTCATAGCAGGGACTTTTCAGGATATAAGTACTTTGCTCATGTATTATGTATGTCTGCAGAATCAAGAAGCGAATAATCGTGAACAAGAACGTGACACCGTTGACGGCGCGGCCGGACCAGTGCGAGATCACGATAGAGAACTGCTGCAACATGAATATCTGTGAGACGGTAAGCTCTTACCACACACTTGAAGGCTTAGGCCCAATTTCACCAACGTCTGTTAGTGTTAACAGCTTGTTAAAATGACATATCTTCTCTTTCATCCATACGAAAAACGAGAAAGGTAAAATATTAATTTGATCGTTAAATTTAACGGTCGCTGCTGAAATTGAGTCTTAGCATCACAACATTATAGTGCGACAAGGCTTTAAATGAACGTGGCGAAAAAAGGAACTAGCGCCGCCATCATACAAAAACGCCATTTTTGACAGTTCTCCTTTACCTGCAGCGCGGCGCCCCCGCCCACATTCATTTAAAGCGTTGTCGATCTGTAGAAACGTCTCCCGTTTCTACACATAATGGACATACTGACACATTTTAGTGACAAAATGGCGGATTACCTTTGTCAATCTGCCACTTTGTCTATCCGTTTCAATGGTGACCATGCTAAGCCTGCAGGTATTAAATAACCATTAGAATACCACCCCAAATAAGCAACGCACAATGAAATACCAAAAAAACGCGACACTAAAATGATTAAACAAGCGAATCGTGGTCAATTAGAACTTGAAGCATAAAAACGATTACTGCCACAACCGAAGGTGTGTATCATCATCTAACATCTTTTGGTCTTTTTCTCTAGCTTTAGAAAAATAAATAAAATCGAGTGCTTGCAAATAGCAATAGATACATAGTTACCTATTTGTGTGTTAAAATTAATTACATAATACCTATTTCAATTTTAAACAAATAACATAATGTTATCTGTTTTTAAAGACGTTGACATCTTAAAGTGACAAGATTGTTTTTGAGTTCGACCGCGAACGATATTATCTGACACTATGCAAGGTTGAAAGGTTGTGACTTATTTTCCTCTGGAACGATAACCTTTTCTCGTAATAATCAGTGAAAGTTTAAATGTCGCATCTTAAAGTATCAAAACTATTTGGTGGCACTGTAGCAATCTGTCATTATAGTGAAGTAATTTTTTAATTGTTGCGGTTTCTACCAGACATTGCAGGCCACAGGCTTGCGTAAGTGGATGTGCCTTCAAGTTAGGGCCTGTCCACGTTACGACTTCGTCAACGTGGAACGGTGCGGTAACGTGGCACGGTACGTTGTCGTGACGTAAAAATTTACGTCAACGTAGTAAAAATGCACGTCACGATGTAGCAACATTGTACATCACCATGCCTTGTAGAACTGCTACATTTTTCACTACTTATCTAGATATGGACCGCACAATATGTTGCGCTGCTTCTGCTATTGTTAAGACGGAGAGAGATTTAAGAAAAAAAAAGACGTAAAATGTTGCTACACCGTGACGTGCATTTTCACGTTACGTTGACGTAAATTTTCACGTCACGTCAACGTACCGTGCCACGTTACCGCACCGTTCCACGTTGACGACGTCGTGCAGCATACATTTTTTTGGGATAAATCTATCTTCAACCTTTTCTGGGTTCTAAAGAATGTTTGTACCTTTCGGTTCTGCGGTTCGAGCATGACGACGTAAAAAACAAAACGACAGACAGACGGACGAACACACATATATTTTATAATATTGGTTTTTTGGCATAATGATAAGCGGCGTCCTGAATACTTGAGTCACGACTTTCTTCAACGTACTTGAACTAAAATACGTAAAATAGATTGATTATAGCCAGTCAATTGGCCAAACTATTGAGCGCGTACACTTGACCGCGCGACCCCTCTATTGAAATGTTCTGTATTATAATGACCATCCTATATTCAAGTTATTTATAAAAAGTGTCCACTATTTTTTCGTCATTTGTTTGTCAATTTGCATGGATGGACCGATTTTCAATAAATGATTCAAATATGAAATAAACTAGTCACTAGAGGATATAGGTTACGTTCTTTTTATCTCAGGAAAATTTACAGTTTGTACGTGATTTGATTTTGTACGTACGGAGTCGCGGGAAACATACAGCTTCGGCCAAACCTACGCGTCAGTGACGCGGGACGCGATGCGGGAGCGTCTGCAACGCGAAACTGGGCGTGCACACCTGCGCGACTACGGTGCGAACCGTGAACTTCATTTGTTAATGAACAGTCACTGAAGACGCGTGACTTTATCTGGTGTAAATGCTAAATTGTTGTGGTAATGACATCCTCATACTTAACATCAGAGTCGGACGGACGGACACGAGGGTTGCGAGGTGCTAAGCTTGCTTTTGATTTGGAAGGTGCAGAGGAATAAAACACGTCCACAATGGTCAAGTCGAATTAATTTAATATCATGACACCAGAGACGGCGTAAGGCGACCGCCCACGGCCTCGCGGTCTAAGGGGCCTCGCGCCCCTTGGACCACGAGGTTTTTAAAAGGATTTACAAGTTTTGATACTCAAATATGCATAAAAAACAGTTTTATAAATAAAAGTTTGAGTATCAAAAAATTCTTTCTCTCCAAAAATTCGTCTTCTTGCGTCATCCATCAGGGGGCCTCGCAAAATATATTTTAGTGGGCCTCGCAAGATATATCTAAAATCTTGCCCACATCGAATTTAGGTCTTGCCCCGCCACTGCATGACACAATCTATCAAAACGTAAACAAATCAAAAAATCATAAACTAAAGAGTTGTACAAAATAATATAAAACAGGTTTTAAAAAAATAATTCTAGTTATGTATACTACAAAACACATCTGACCACTTGACGCGCACGTCCCGCTTTGGCGACGGCCGACGCGAACATCCCGCGTTGCGGTCGCGCAGGTGTGCACAGTGCCATAAGATTACATGGGCAGCGTCCGTCGCGCGGTAGACGTTCCCGCTTCGCAGTCGCTTTGGTCACGTAGGTTTGTTCGAAGCCTAAAACTTCCCAAAATAGCTTTCATTAGTACTACTTCCCGCAAATCCGCTACGCAAATATTCGTTTATTGCGCGGGAACAGTATATTTTTCTGAGATAAAAAATATCCTATGTCCTTTCCCGGAACACAAAGTATCTCCGTACCGAATTTCATCAAAATCGGTTCATCGGTTTGGACGTGAAGAGGTAACAGACAGACAGACAGACAGACAGTCACAATTTCGCATAATTATAATATTAAGTATGGACAGTTAATAATTCTGAACTTTTTCCCTAATTATTATTTTTATCTTTTTTTTCAGCCATGTTTCGAACCGAGAAACAATATAAGACCAACGTTGCTAGACGCGAAGCCAGGAAAAGAAGAGAAGAGAAATCTAATAGCCAACATGGAGGGAGACGACTACTAACATATCCACACACCGAGGGCAAGTTGACTGTGTTAACTTATAAAGGCTGAAAAACAATAAACACCAAAATAACAAACGTAAAGAGTCAACTTTCCACAACACTATAGTCCGCTCCATAATTAAAATCTAAATTTTAAAACACACAAAATCTTTTTTGTAACTGAGAGAAAATAAATTCATGAGTTGTCACTTGACTAAATAAAGAGGGTAGTTTGTTCAGTTCTCCTTTTAAAATACTTTTGACAGATCATTTTTTTAAAGGAACGGGCTATAGTTTGTACATCCAAAGGTTTATTGTGATATTCGATGTAGGATCCAAGCCTGGCTGACTTCGAGGTTAGCAATACGGGGTTGCGAGAGTAAAAAATAAAATGACATTTATATTAGTATGCCAAATCCGGCTACACACGGTCGAGTGTTTGGACTGGGCTAATTTGGATTTATAAAATTAACAAGATCTGCCTTAAAGGTAATGAAACAGTTGGATACTTGAGCGTGGGTAGCTGATGAAATATCGCTTCCATTAAACATTATAAGTTTTTGTATGATTTATATTCGATTTTTTACCATTGTAACCCCACCAAAATGACTGCTAAATTAATACTTAAAATCTGAGTGCAAGGGAACTAGATTTTAGGGTTATTTATAAACTGGTTTCGGTTGAGACTTAGTGCCTTCACGTTGAATTGCGGTTGTACTTTATTTAATTTTCGTTACTGGCAATAATGTACAAAACAGCGGCCTTAGTACAGTAACAGTCATCTAGATCCTTTACCTAAGCCTTACCCATAGATCTCTTCAAAAATTTTCTATTCTTCCTGAATAAGACTTTAAAGTTCTAGCAGTTTTGCCAAGCTTAGTTAAAATATTTAGATGATTGATATCTGCTACACTTATGCAAAATCAAATATCAAAACCAAAATCTGTTAAACTACTTATGCTCCAGTCGCTAAGAGGAAATGTTTGCTCTTAATATTCTGTCAATGAACTGGTGCGAGCGGGAGAGCACTATACTGCTACGCGAGTAAATGAGACAGAAAATAAGATCAATGACCGAATTTTTCTCTACGCGACTGCTGTAACAGGTTAATTTTCTAGAATTTGTTTAGGACAATGCAGTAGATTGTGCACTACAAAAATCTTCTGTTATTTTCTTGAACAATACAATTTTTGGAGATTGCCCGAGCAAGACAAACCTATATTGTGTTCAACATAGCAACTCAATATTATATAAGTGAATGATTTAAGCAATAAATATTGTATGAAATCTTAAGCCTGCCAGAAATGAGGGTTTTTGTCTTAAAATATGAGTATTTTGTCCAAATATATATTTGTTCCTTGATTCGTTGCCTAAATAATGCCCAAATCTATAGTAAAGATATTAGGAACCGAAATACTTTGTATGGCCTTTTGTTACTTATGATTTATGAATAAAATAAATAAAATTTGTAATAAAATCAAGGATTGACCAGTTGTGAAAGGTTGTACCAGAATGGTTTGTGAAAGGCCCAATTTTCAATAATTTGGCTTAGTTTTAAGAGTTTACGTTCCTATAGTTTTATGCCTGCCTATGGAAAATATAATTTTCTCCATGGAATATCTTGTCTATGGAAAATACAATTTTGTCTATGGAATATGTTATAAATATAGTCTTAATTGACGTTAATTAACCCCCGATAAAAAGAGGGGTGGTATAAGTTTGATTTTAGTTTTATGTTCATCCCAGCTAATAGTTACCATACACCAATGTATTTTTATTATTTAACAAAAGGATAAAAACACTCACATTCCAGATTTGGAATATATTTTCTTGAATGGTTGTGTTACATTTCTCGATTTCCTTAAAATGGCCTTCTTGACTTAATTTTTGATGCTGGCAAGGCAAGTGTTGTAGAATCTCACATATAAATTATTGACAGAATCAATATTTAATTTCATTTTATAAAAATATGTTAACTATGTATACCAATGTGAGAGGCACTTAATTTATTTGTAGTACAAGTGAGGGTCGAGTCTATTGTTTTAATCATTTATTGATCATTATGTTGTCATTGTGTTGTCATTATGATTTTGAAATAGTACACTCGACCCTAGTTTTAGTTCTAGGATACCTAGTGTTAGATTTAGCCCGTGGATTTATAATATCCACATCAGAAATGTGATATTATTGAGTCTTTGTATAAGTCGTCGTTAGAGTAAATTAAATTTATTATAAAATAAAGTGCTTTGAAATGAAATTTTAGTTTTTAATAAAACTAGTCTTCCCTTGGTACATTTATTCATATAACAAGTCGAAGCTATACATAAACCCCTTTATTTGAAAAATGTTTAACAATGCTTATTATGTTATACTAATGTTTTATCGTTGTCTCTCAAGCGACTTTTCTAACGTGTTGGATCAAAACAAAACATTGTATAGCGTATACATTGTGTAAAATGTAAATTTCTATTGTAAAAGGGTACTAATATATTATTATGGTTAGACTGGTTATATTTTATTATCATTTTCTTTTAAGGGTCAAACAATCATTTTTTTAAAACTTGGCAGTAATATTTAAGGCTTCAGCTATCATATTTACTCACATTATTATCATATTACCTTTATTATTATTTTAAAATTTATCCTTTTACTAAAAATATATTTTTCTAGATGATACATATAATTTTAATAATTTTGAGGATTACACAACATGTCAGATAAGTACTAAAGTCCGGTTAAAGAACAGAGAGAAAATTTTATTGAGGTCTTAAACGCTACTTGTACTTTTCACTCCGCACGTAAATATTGCTAGCTAAATGTGCAAGTCAAAGAGACAAAATAGCATTAGGTCTCTACTAAATTTCTCCGCGTTCGTTGACCAGACTACAGCATGCAAGTTCAGTGAGTTAGTTTTAGGCCTCGATAAAATTATATTCTACAAATTAAAAAAAATTAACTACTAAATCCCAACTAATATATAAAACTTACAACTTTTGTAATTTTATAAATTTACGTTTATATATTTATTTTGAGCGAATTATAATTTTAAACGCCTAAAGCAATTTTGGATGAAAATAACGTATCATTCACAAAAGCTTATAATATAATTGTTCACTTTGACTCTATATATTACTAGGCCATCACTTTTAATGGAACAACAAAAAATACAACAATATGTTGTGTATTACATCATGTCATGTAACAACAATAAATAATCAAATACTTTTAAGTAGTTTAAAGTACAAAAACAACAATATATACATGTCTTAGAGACATGTGAAATAAATTACTATGAATGCTAATTATTATTATTGTAACTTAAAGTTTAAGAATAGAAAACAATACAAAATATACAACCAAATATTTTTTAGTAAATTCGTATATTATATTATACCTTTAAATATCACTTTGTGTTGCACCACAAAAATAAAGATTGGAAATCTCTAATAAATCTCTAAATTAAAAGCTTTATAGTCATGGACTAAGTTAAGGTCTATAGTCTAAAGACTAAAGGTGCTTCCACACAGCAGTTATATAACGTTATAAAACGTTATAAAACATGATAACATTTTATAACAGCGTGTAACATACGCTACAACATTTCAAGAAATAAACGTGTATTTTGTTATAATTTGTGAAAAAAGTTAGACAACAAAATATGTTATATTATAACGTTATATAACTGCTATGTGGGAGCACCTTAAATACTATGTTTTGGTGTATGTGTGGTATTAAGAAGCACTTTGGTTTATTACTTGTCTATTGCCAGTTTCTATAGTTTGACTGTAGTTTACCTCTTCAACAGCATTGTTGATTGGTTTATATGACGTTAACCAATCAAGACATTGTGAATAGATAAGCTTCCGTCAAAAAACCTTAGCATTGCTAAGTACTCACATACGGTTTTACTCGATCGACCAATCACGTAAAGTAAAACCCACGGCTTGGGCTTTCGTCCACACGTTCAGCATTAATCTATCGAGTGACGCGCGCCGATCAGTTATCACCGAACCGTTTGAACCAAAAGATGTCTGTTCAACGACGGAGACGGTGGCTACATTTAGCAAGTCTCACAATTCGTCCACACGCTTGAGTAAAGCTCGATGGCTCACGTCGAGTAAGTTCGATGGAAATTAGATTTATTTAACTCCATCGAGCCGGCTCTGTGAGAGCCTTCGAGTTGTGAGTTTTGCGGTCCACACGATAATTTTAATCGATTTGGAGTAAAACTATCGAGTAGTACCGCTAGTGAGTACTGACCAAAAGACTGGGCATTATTGAGATATTTGTCTTTGGTTTAACTTATAAGTTATTATTATACTTAACAATATCGAGACATTAACGATTCAATAAATTAGCTACTATATTATGTTAATTATATTATGCCCACTCAACATTTTCTACACCTACCCTCAATTACATTAGCGGACCAGAAGTTACACCCATTTACAACTATTACAGCTATAGAGAAAGTTTGTACGGTCCAAACCACGAAACGAGTCACAAAGCCGCACTAATCAATTTTGGTTTCGTGACATTACTTTATATTAATTTATAAAATTACTTTGAAAAAAAAAAATAAAAAAAAATGTAACGACTTAATATTAAATGTCCAAATTGTTCTGTAATTTTGTGACTTGTCTGGTAGTTTGGACCATCTATAAGCTAATGTTTAATACACTGGATACGTAAATGATGACTATTATACATGTTTAGCAATAAGCACATTCATAGATACATGTCAATGTGTCAAAGAAATGTCACAAAGTGTGTAGCGTCACAAGGATCTTGTGACACTTCATTGTATGTCATATGTATGTCATATGTGTCATGTCATAAAGCCAGCGTTAGCGGGCCCCCAGACGACCAACTTTATTGCCCAATATTACGTATTGTGCAATATTATTGACGGTTTAGGGTTAGTATAGAACAGTTTGAGCTAGTTTAATTTTTATTGCACCATATTATTGTAGGTTTAGGGGCCGCCTAAGCTTTCATTTCGGCCAAGCAAAATGATACTTGGATAACATAATCAAGAGCAAGTGTCAAACAGCTGACTCTAGCAACACTTTACAAGAATTATCTACATACAATTATGTTGTATTATAAGACCTACTTTAGCCAATCAGATACATAGTTGTTTGCCAAAGTATATTTCCCTCTCTTTCATAAATATAAAGAACAAAAGAGATACCATGACACATGATCCACGATTGTCTTTAAGACCAGTGTACATTTCAATGACAATTCAGCATGTATCAATTCAAGTGTTCCCACATCTATTTTACGTATACAAAATATTCAGACTAGTAAGATACTGGTGATATTCTTCTACTTGTGCGCCGTTTAATCACCTGAAAATTGAAAAGTTTTTATGTCAGTTAATGTTATGAGATCAATTATAAAATTAATAGTTCAAAAAACTAAAGAACACGCTTTTAGCACGGACTAAGCCCATCCGCCATCTTGGATGTGAGCCATGTTAGATTTAAGTCACGTGACTATTTTTTTTTTTCGTATTTCTGACACTTCTGACAGCAAACCCTTTTATTTGATACCTATATCATGGTGGTGCATTTTAAATAGCCTGTCCGCCGCCTGAGGCCTCCATATTGGATTTGTAATGACGTTTCTTAGCTAGTCATGTATTGTCATCAGCACTCAGAGCGTGTGCAAAATTTCATCCTAATCGAAGACCGGGAAGTGGGTCAAATTAAGATTCCAAGATTTTCTTACATACATAGTTACAAGTGAAGCTAATAAAATCGTGTTAAAAAAAACTGGGTACAAAATGTTGTGGTTATGTAATCGAAAACATATATCTTACTCCTGAGAAGGTATAATGAAAATAACGATACAGAATTCCATAAATTTAACACCTCGTATGAAGTTAAGTTATTCGCCGTTTGAAATCCATTACGTAACAAAAGTCAAAACAGAGTGATAAAATATTACTTGTATACTAGGTATAGACCTAGAGTATTCACTGTGACAGTACCAACCATGAGCTGTTTCTTTTTAGGGTTCCGTACCCAAAGGGTAAAAACGGGACCCTATTACTAAGACTTCGTTGTCTGTCTGTCTGTCTGTCTGTCTGTCTGTTTGTCTGTCTCCAGATTGTAACTCAATAACGGTAATAGCTAGAGAGTTGAAATACTAAAAACAAAATAAAATTAATATTTAAAGGGGGCTCCCATACAATAAAACGTGATTTTTTTGGCCTTTTTTGCTCTATATCAATAACGGCAACAGGTAGGTACTTGAATTTTTCTCTAAGTCCTTAGTTAAACGAGTATATTAATATTCAATAATAATATTAAAATAAAATAAATAATTAAGGGGGCCCCCATACAAAAAACACAATTTTTGGCCTAATTTTGCTCTATAATGGTACGGAACCCTTCGAACGCGAGTCCGACTGGCACTTGGCCGATTATTTTAATCATTGTATGGCCAATTTCATGAAACACAACGTTGGGACATTTCTCATAAAAAGTAACTCTTTCAAATATGTCACTTTCACATTAAACTCTATCTATACTAATATTATAAAGCGGAAGAGTTTGTTAATTTGTTTGTTTGTTTGAACGTGCTAATCTCAGGAACCACTGGTCCGATTTGAAAAATTCTTTCAGTGTTAGATAGTCCATTTATCGAGGAAGGCTATAGGCTATATTTTATCACGCTAAGACTAATAGGAGCGAAGAAATAGAGGAAAATGTGGAAAAAACGGGGGGAAATTATTTGAAGGGGCTTATTTGAACGCGCTAATCTCAAGATCTACTGGTCCGATTTGAAAAATTCTTTCAGTGTTAGATAGTCCATTTATCGAGGAAGGCTATAGGCTATATTTTATCACGCTAAGACTAATAGGAGCGAAGAAATAGAGGAAAATGTGGAAAAACGGGGGGAAATTATTTGAAAGGGCTTATTTGAACGCGCTAATCTCAAGAACTACTGGTCCGATTTGAAAATTCTTTCAGTGTTAGATAGCCCATTTATCGAGGAAGGCTATAGGCTGTATTTTATCACGCTAAGACTAATAGAAGCGATAAAATAGAAGAAAATGGAGAAAAAACGGGGGAAATTATTTGAAAGGTCTTATCTCACGAACTACTAAAGCAATTTTTCAGATAAGAAGTAGACCACGTGAAGGATCATAGGCTATTTGTCTGTGAAATATCAGTGAAATATTTAATTTACGCGGGCGAAGCCGCGCGGAACGTCAAGTATTATAATATAAGAAATACATACATAAGTACCCTAAAGTTTATCACTTAGTTATGTTACACACTGTATAACATCTAACTGTTATCAAGTCACGAGCGAGAAAATTGGGTGTTAATTTTTTTACAATAACATATTTTATCCCATATAAAATCGTTGCAGAACGGTCACTTCGCGGCAGTGGGTAAAGCGGGGGTGCCGCGGGGGGTGGGGCCAGGGAGGCGCGTGCCTCACGCGCCGGCGACGCGTAGTGTCCATTAATTTTTTAGGAAATATTTCGGAAGCTATTTCTCAACATTTTAGTACTGAGTGATTATAAAAGAAAAAATACGTGTATTTTTATGTTTAACAAGGATCAATATATCCAAATTTGGCCGGAAGGTTTAATTGCACCCTGTATATATTAGTATGGAAGAATGGATGTGCGAGCGGGACAGACAAGACACTCACTGAGCAACGCTACGAGGTCAGCGAGGCGGTCGCGGTGTGCCCACATGTGGGCGTGCGCCGCCCACAGAGCCGACACGAGTTTGTCGTTGCTGCGCTCGTCCATCTCTATGTCGAGCGGCAGTTGGGGGTTAAACCTGAAATGTTATTGCTATCGATGAGTACACAGTGTATTATGAAGAAGTAGAAGTATAATGAACATTATGTTTGACCATATTTTGTGTATTGTTGTCGCAATGAATTGTTGTGGCGATTTATTCATGTAGGTCGAATCAGTAGTTTTGGTGCCTCAGTTATAACCCTAAGCACTATGGTTCATAACAATACCAATCCTTTTGACTACGGTGTAGTCGGGTAAAATACAGAAAAAAAAAAACTTAAATCATGCCTCAACAATCAATAAAATGCCAAACCTGTAATATGGGACGCCGAGCGCACCGCACCAAGCCCGCGCGCGGTCCACCACACGACCGTCAGATTGCGTCGCCTGAAATTATACATATATAGTTAAGTATAATCGTGTCATATATTATGTGTTCATTAACGTATAAAATATGTGGTTAGACATTCTTGGATATTATTAGAAAAAATCAAGCATAATATTATAATATATTACGGGCATCTCGTTATATCAAGTGTTTGTAAATAATTGTGTCGCAGTCGTACGCGTGACCACTGCGTCACAATTAATTACATCACACGTCGATCAGGCGGGGACTTATGAATGGCCTAGGCGTCCAAATGGCTGGCTGACTACAACATACCTGGTCCACAATGAGCGTCCTGATGGCGTTGATGCCCATGGCGACGCTGACGGTGTCCCACAGACCCTCCAGCTTGAAGATGTCGATGTCGCGCAGTTGAGTCACAGCTATCGGCCTAGACATCCAGCTGGCTGACTGACTACAACATACCTGGTCCACAATGAGCGTCCTGATGGCGTTGATGCCCATGGCGACGCTGACGGTGTCCCACAGATCCTCCGGCTCGAAGATGTCGATGTCGCGCAGTTGAGTCACAGCTATCTACCTAGACATCCAGCTGGCTGACTGACTACAACATACCTGATCCACAATGAGCGTCCTGATGGCGTTGATGCCCATGGCGACGCTGACGGTGTCCCACAGTCCCTCCGGCTTAAAGATGTCGATGTCACGCAGTTGAGTCATAGCTATCGGCCTAGACATCCAGCTGGCTGACTGACTACAACATACCTGGCCCCTTAGACAAAGTATATTTCGTTAAAAACGATGACGAAATTCGTTATCAAAATGTATGCGGTTTGACATAAGTCATCGCTAAATGACATTTCGCTTGCGAAGACTAATGTCAAATCCCATACATTTTGATATCGAATTCCGTCATCGTTTTTAACGAAAGGGACTTTGGCTACGGCCTCTGGTCTACAATGAGCGTCCTGATGGCGTTGATGCCCATGGCGACGCTGACGGTGTCCCACAGACCCTCCGGCTTGAAGATATCGATGTGGCGTAGTTGGGTAGGTATCGGCCTAGACATCCAACTGGTTGACTGACTACTACATACCTGGTCCACAATGAGCGTCCTGATGGCGTTGATGCCCATGGCGACACTGACGGTGTCCCACAGACCCTCCGGCTTTAAGATGTCGATGTGGCGTAGTTGGGTAGGTATCGGCCTAGACATCCAGCTGGCTGACTGACTACAACATACCTGATCCACAATGAGCGTCCTGATGGCGTTGATGCCCATGGCGACGCTGACGGTGTCCCACAGACCCTCCGGCTTGAAAATGTCGATGTCACGCAGTTGAGTCACAGGTATCGCACCTGTAATCAACATACATATTATATTATAAATACGAATTTGTATCTGTCTGTAACCTCCACGCGTCTACAAATATTCCGACTTCTTCCTCAAACATCTGTTAAACTTAATCCAGACTAGCGCAAGCGCGCCCACGTTGTTTATTGTCTAAAGTTCACTTTTGTTAACTTTACAAGCAGATAAATCTGCTTTACTCACCTGTACCACACGACACTACGACCTTTAAGTTCGTTTTCTTGGCCTCGTCTTGTCTGCCGGTCGCCTCCAGCGCCAGGCGCAGCTCGGCCAGCTCAGTCAACGCGTCCAACGTGGGGTTGTTGCCGATTAAACCGCCGTCCAGGAAACTGGCAATAAATACATAAATATCATCTCTATAACTGTTATTAAAAAGAGTCTTGAGTCTTAAAAGATAGACATACGAACAGACCTTCCTTTCGAAGCACGTAACAGGGAGCTACAGACAGACAAGAGACAGCACGCTCACCTGCTGCACGCCCTGAAGTACGAGAGCGCGGCGCCGGACGCGCGCGCCGTCTGCCACACCAGCTGCTGCTCGTGCGGCGGCGGAGTGAGAGAGAGGGAGCTACAGACAGACAGAGACAGCACGCTCACCTGCTGCACGCCCTGAAGTACGAGGGCGCGGCGCCAGACGCGCGCGCCGTCTGCCACACCAGCTGCTGCTCGTGCGGCAGCGGAGTGAGAGAGAGGGAGCTACAGACAGACAGAGACAGCACGCTCACCTGCTGCACGCCCTGAAGTACGAGGGCGCGGCGCCGGACGCGCGCGCCGTCTGCCACACCAGCTGCTGCTCGTGCGGCGGCGGAGTGAGAGAGAGGGAGCTACAGACAGACAGAGACAGCACGCTCACCTGCTGCACGCCCTGAAGTACGAGGGCGCGGCGCCAGACGCGCGCGCCGCCTGCCACACCAGCTGCTGCTCGGGCGGCGGCGGAATGAAAGAGACGAAGCTATCACCCGATTCCACTGCTCGCACTGGACCTGGGAAAGAAACATTCGTTATTGTAAACTTGCATGCCTGTGTAATTACACGACGAGTTGTAGTGTGATCGGTGTGGCACTATGTAATGAAAAAAATATTAACGTCATAAACCTACGCATACATACGCACAAGAGCACGCATACTGCGTACATTTATGCATGTACTTTGAGTTTATACGTATACTAAATTTAACAACATGCGTGTACCATAAAGGTATTAACTTAGCGGAATAGAGGAACAATCCCGAGCTGTCAAACGAAACCAAAATTGATTTACATCTGAGTGTACAAATATGTTTACGTGTGCGTGTTAGTGATGTACCTACATACATCTTTCTGAGAGCTAAAATCGCCAAACGTGCCGATAAGTGCCGACTGACTGTCAAACAGATGAAAAAAGAGTTCTGCCACCTCGTATCACGCGTCTCTTTTTACCACGCAGCGTTACTGATAGTGACATCTCGCTTGCTCAGACCTTTGTTCCTCTATTCCGCTGGGTATATTAACTTTATGGCGTGTACTTGTGCGTATACGTGCACTAACCAAGCGTGTTTTTGTTTTCAAACGTACAATATAAGTTTAATAATTTCCACGCCTAATCGGCAGAAATTCGGCACCACATTATATTATATTACAAGACCTTGTAACAAATCTCTTGGAAATAAATGAATTCTATATCATAGCTAAAATATAATTCTAATTGTGAAAACCTGTTAATAGTAACATTAATTATAGAGTAAGATCCCAGAGCGATCAGACATAACTTACTTTCATGATGAAATGAAATGGATGAAACCTTAGGTTCTCATCAGTAGTGCCTCATCTACTTAGAATACCTGCGTGTTTGTGGAGCTCTAGGTGTGAGAAAGGTAACTAAAAATTAGTCTTATTTAACTCAAATTCTCATGGCTGATATATGGCGACGCGTTACTTACTGCCTGTGCCATGGTACTCGTGGAGTATGTCGAGCGCAGAGCGATAGTTGCGGAATATGTGGAGGTCGACCGGCTTACGATCCGCCAGCACGGCTAACACCATCAGCTTGGGGTCTTTGATGTCCGTCATCACGGTCTCAGCACCTGAAAGCAATGAGTTGATATGAGACACTGATATCAACGTGATAGAAAAAGTGAGAAAATGGGAAAGGTTTATCCTTGCCCGGACTTGTAAGGAAAATAACAACAAGGGAAAGGATATATAAGGTTGTTTTAACCCACGAGAAAAAGAGGGATGTTCTAAGTTTGACATGTCTGTCTGTCTGTGTTGTTAATATTTTGTATGAAGATACTTAGAGTCTAGGGAAAGGACAGATATTCTGCACCGATCTAGTTTTTTTTTTGTGTGAAAGCTGTTATTATCGAGTGTTCTTAGCTATATCCATCATTCATCATCATCAGCTCGACATGTCACTACCAAATATTCTTTGTATGATATCGGATAATGTAAGCGAGGCTACGCTACACAAAACTAACTAAAGGTGAAACCGCACTAAGCACACACTGCTGACTAGTGTCGCTTAGTGCGGTTTCACCGTTGGCTCTTCACCATAGTCGGCTAAAGAAATTCCTTACCCAAACAATCCTTCAAAATGGTCTCCAAGGGTTCAGACGGGAAAGGTCTTTTGCCGACGAACGCTCGTTCTTTCATCATGAAGTACAGTCGTTGACACTCCCTAAGAGTTTTGCCACTAGCGATGGCCAGCGCCAATATCCCACCAGTACTGGTGCCAGCTATCCAGTCGAAGCAATGCACTATGGGCTTGCCTACTGCCGCTTCGAGATTCAGCAGAATTTGGACTAGAATAAGACCCTTTATGCCGCCACCGTCCAGGCAGAGAAGGCTGAAAAAGAAGTTTTACAGATTTGATAATAATAAAGTTACTGTATCTGACCTAGAGTTGTGTAGTTTTTTTCGCGTAAGTTGAGTGGGGTCTTAATCAAATCTCTATTTGATGGTGTACGACAGTGTCCGCAGAATGGAAATGTCTGTTACGACTTACGTCCGTGCACGCACAAATGCGTATTAGTTTTCGTACACGTGCTTTTACGGTAGAATTATTATTAGAAACGTGTTATTAGTATCTCACTCTTATCACTGTGATTATACAGTGTCTAATAAATGTTATGCCTGGATGATTAACCATCTAGGCATAAACGGTCGTTCAAATATATGTTGACCTTTAAATGTAGATAGAATACTCAGGCGTTATAGGCATATGCCCATAACATTCTCCTCTCTAGTCTGTTCTACTCACCGTCCAACCTTCTCGCTGGGCGTCATGTTGGCGGCTTTAGCCATGGCGGCGGCGTCCAGCATGTCGTCCACGAGCTGTCTGGCGGCGGGCGGCGGAGGGGGCGCGGGGGGCACGCCGTTGTACTCCCCGCGGTCCGCGCACCCCGCACGACAACCGGACACGCCCACACGACATCTGGGAAGATACATAATATTATTGATTAAACACACAGTTCATACAGTTCAATTAAGAAAATTAAAAAGAACCGATACAAAACTCTAATAGGTGTCAGGAATTTGGAATCAAAATGATAAAATCACTAAAGTTACATTTTATGAAATAGATAAACCAAAATTTTTAGCACTTTTCAGCACTGAGCAGGCCGATGATGATGAACTACACCTAAAAAAGCCCTCAATCATGTCAGCTTTCAAAAAAAATTGCGATAGTTTCTACAGTAATTTAATGCACAGATTTCTACCCGACTATGGTGAGGCAAAAAGGAGAGTTACGATACAATATAGACATCACTTCGCTTCGCTTGCCCTCATAAACTTAGGGAGCCACCGTTCTGAGTCAATCCTGAGTGTAATAACATAACAATCACATAAAATCTTCACTTTATCTGATCGCACATTTGTCAGCTCCGTATGCGCTGCACGCGTCGAACGCACCGCACAGTACACGAAATGCTGCGCGTACGGTGCGGACAAATGTTTCACATCTTCTCATACAACGAATTCCAAAATGCGGCGCGTTCGGCGCCTACGTGCTGATAAATGTGTGATCACCTTTTATGAAATAAAATAATTACCTTTTCGCTCCGACGCTGTGCAGTATGTACAGAATTTTATCGTAACCACCATTCGACATTTCAGCGGGCACCAAATGCCTAGCCGTGTTCCCAGCATTATTCTTAGCTTCTAGATCCGCGCCGAACACTATTAGCGCCTGTAGTATGTTAATATTCGTCTGTTTAGCCGCTAAATGTAAAGGAGTATTCCCTTCGTTGTCCCCAACTGAGATCTCCGCGCCTCGCGCCATTAGGGCTATAATGCAGTCCAATCTGTTTCGAAGGACCATTATATGTAGAGCCGTCCTGCCGTCGAAATTCAAGGCGTTTATGGCGCAGTTTTTATCGGCCAAGGCCTCGACCACTTCAGCGGAAACTGCCCAGTGTAGCGGTGTACCACCTCGTTTCATGTCCTGTTGGAATAACTTCGGTTTGTTGTCCTGAACCACATCGCCGACTATACCTGAAAATTAGAAATTGACTTATTAATAGTTTAGTTGAGGCCACAGACATCAAGATAGATACCGCGTGTGTATGTACTTTGCGTGCCATATCGCGTTCCCAAACGACGAGCAATGCTCGTCTTTCGAAAGTCTGTTCTTTAGTCTGCTATCGGAATCGGACGTCAATCAGAATTTTAAAAATGCCTAAATGCCTAATTTTGCCGTGTTGAGCTGTAGAAATTCGAATAGAAACGTTGGCCTAGATAGTGGACACGTTTTTTATCATCGGTACGTCACAGTAGGTAGGAAAAAAGTGGAACGCTCGTTTTCATACAAATGAAGGGACATGCGGTATCTATCTTGATCTGTCTGTGGTTGAGGCACAATAAAATTAAAAATTACAGATTTGGGTATATTTTTGTAATACACTATGACTTGGGGCAGTGGCGTAACTATAGAGTGGCAGGGCTGGCAAAATGCCTCGGGCCCCCGACCCAAAAGGGCCCCGGCCCAAGAGGCCGTGAGGTCAGAATTTTTTTATACATTGTTTTATTATTAACGAGAAGATTTTTACTGATAGGGCTCCATCAATTTGCCACGGGCCACGGATGTTATAAGTAGGGAATTATTGGGCATTCTGTCCCACTTGTCCAACCAAAAGTTGGATAGAATTGTCTGTCCTGCAAAGAATCACTTAAATTAGAATGTGTCTGTCCTGCAGTTGAAATGATTGGGCATTCTGTCCCACTTTTGTTCGCTCGCGGTGCATAAACGAACAGGAGGGCATCCTGTTCCGACACACCGAACCTCCGTTCGCTCGCGCTCACTTCGGTGTACTCGGTGTGTCAGGATGCCCAATAGCTCCTGTTCGTTTATGCACCGCGAGCGAACAAAAGTGGGACAGAATGCCCAATCATTTCAACTGCAGGACAGACACATTCTAATTTAAGTGATTCTTTGCAGGACAGACAATTCTATCCAACTTTTGGTTGGACAAGTGGGACAGAATGCCCAATCATTCCTGTTCGTTTATGCATCAAGTGATAAAAAATAGCTTCTCATCGATGATTGGATGGTTGAAAGATCTAGCTAGCTATTATAGGAACATTTAATTTCGTATGTTTGAAGTTATCTGTTTATATGAGTCAACACACTGCATGATTATCATTTTGTCATAATCCACTAATCACAGTGGTCGATTGGATTAAACAGTTATGAAATTTCTGAAACAAAAAGAATCACTTAAATTAGAATGTGTCTGTCCTGCAATTAAAAATGAAGTTAAGCGACACGGAAATTTACTACCAAATACCATTCGCAGTATTGTTTGTGGTCCCTCAAACTGTGGGAAAACAAACTTAGTAATCAGTTTGTTACTACACCCGAATGGTCCACGATTCAGAAACCTTTATGTGTATTCAAAGTCTTTGTATCAACCTAAGTACGTCTTTTTAGAAAAAGTATTGGAAAAAGTTGTGGATACATCGTATCACAAGTATAATCATAACAGTGAAATTTTAAGTCCAGAAGAAGCCTTACCTAATTCTATCATCATATTTGACGATGTTGCATGCGAAAATCAAAATAATATACGTGATTATTTTGCTATGGGTCGTCACAAAAATATTGATTGCTTTTATCTTAACCAAACTTATACTAAAATACCCAAACAACTAGTAAGAGATAATGCCAATCTCATCATATTGTTTAAACAAGACGAGATTAATCTAAGACACATCTACGATGAACATGTAGGGTCTGATATGACGTGGTCGCAATTTCGTGAAATGTGTTCAACTGTGTGGAGTAAACCGTACAGTTATGTGGTAATCAATAAGGATTGTGAACGAAATAATGGTTGTTACAGAATGAAATTTGATACATTTATAATAGTGGATTAATTTATTCTATAAAGCTTATACGTACCCCACTATGTAGTAGTACAACTTGAGACATCAATCAGAGTAGAATTCTTAACATGGAGCGGAATCTTAAGGAACAAATTGTGAAATCAGCGTCTGCAGTGAAAAGAAAGGTAGAAATGATAAAAAATACTAAAAACACAAATGACATGGTACTGGAGACGATATTTCAACCGATCGTCAGTCCGCTAAAATTATTAGCAAGCAAAACTGAAAAAAAACGTCATGACGAAGACGAAAAAGAATCTTCAAAATATGGTTCACATGAAAAAGAAGAATCTGAGACGGATCTTGATGATGAAGAAAATTCAGATAATGACGACTTTAATTCTAAAACACCTGACAAAACGCTTACTACATCATCTTCTGAGGATTATGATATCCATGAGAACTCATTTAAATCTATTCAATCCTCACCAAGTATCGCAAACGATTCCTTGTCTTGGTCTGCATCGCCTGAAGCGCTGAAAGAAGATATACCATATGGAGTAAGAAGTGAACGAGGAAAACTTTGGCTAGGCAAAACCCGTTTACACGATGATGGAAAAGTTCTGAAAATTGGAAGCCGCTCTTTAAAAAAAACTTCTGGTCTGGCAGAATTGTTGTACAAAAAAAAACCTAATTTAGATATTATTACAGAGGAAGACTTACAAAATTATAAATTGCTACTCATCGACACTAATGCACATAAACGTAACTGGAAACCATCGAACCAAATAAATGGTAATAAAGGGTTCAAATATACTCACGTGATAAAGCCACTATTTAAATTCGCTAGAAATAATACCAGTAGCGTAGAAAGTCTTCAGCGAGGTGAAGGAATCGACATTTTGAAAGAAGTTAAGAAAGACACTGATTTAGTATACTGGAATGATCCTAATGAGTTAGTTGAGAGACTGAAAATATTATGTGCATCTCAGGCGGCTGGTAATACGGGATTAGATAATGAAATTAATGCCATACTTGAAGAAATGAAAGAAGCTGGTATCATTAAAAAAATGAAATATATAAGGCTGCCATCAGGAAAATTTAGCAGTTCTATTACACTATAGAACCTAGCAAGACGGCAATGAATATAGACAAATTTGGTCATCACGTTCATAAGCGTTTACGATTATCTGAATTTTCTGAAATTCTTAGCGATACATTGGTAAGGTCCGATACAGGGGAATTCGATTTAAAGTCATCGAAATTAAAAGGGGTGCAAATTCCAGAAAAAGACGACGAGGCTGTGAATAAAGAATACGTAGATAAAAGTGTCCAAGCCCTTAAAAATGAAATGATGAAAATCCAAAGTAATGTCAGAAACTTTCTCCATAGTTTAGAAAAAATTACTACTACAAATTTAAGTAAAATGTACTACACAAAACAAGAAATCGATAACATGATTGCAGCAAAATCTGTTCAGAATGAGTAAACAAGATATAGTAAATGAACTACACAGAGGAGCGAGACGAAACTTCGTTCGTCGACATACGGTCATTAAAGGTCTGGATGATTTATGGCAAGCTGACCTAGTGGACTTACAAAAATATTCGTCGATTAATAAAGGATTTAAATATGTTCTCATAGTGATTGATGTTTTATCAAAATACGTGTGGGCTAGACCGTTAAAATCAAAATCTAAAAAAATTGTATCAAGTGCTATGTGCAGTATATTAACAGAATCCACACGAAAACCTAAAAACTTACAAACAGATCTAGGTACAGAGTTTTATAACGATTCTTTTAAGCATTTAATGAAAACTTATAACATAAATCATTATTCCACATTTTCTGTAAAAAAAGCTTCTATCGTCGAACGAGTAATAAGAACTATAAAATCACGTCTTTACAAATTATTTAGTTTATGTGGAAAATATGAATGGTATAAAAATAATTTAAGGTCCGTTGTGCAGAATTATAACAATACTGTGCACCGCATTACAAAACATAAACCAATAGACGTTAACAGTTCAAATCAAAATACAGTTCGATTGAATATTATCAAAAGCCAACAGCCAAAAAAAGTACGCAAAGAATCGTCTTTTCGAGTTGGCGATTTTGTTCGTATAAGTAAATACAAAGGCGATTTTTATAAAGGCTACACCCCTAATTGGTCAACGGAAATATTTCGCATCATAAAAGTCAACGAAACTAGTCCTCAAACGTATCAATTACAAGACAAACATAAACAAAACATTGTTGGTTGTTTTTATGGAAAAGAATTACAAAAAACTAAATTTCCTGATATTTATCTTATCGAAAAAGTTCTAAAGAAAAGAGGCAACAAACTTTTTGTGAAGTGGTTAGGATTGGGTGCCGAAGAAAATAGTTGGATAGATAAAAGTGAATTAGTTATTTAGATATATAAAGCACATAATCAGTGCTATATCACAATACATACTTATCAATGAAGGAAGGCAGTGGTGTAATCAATAACTTGATAGACCATTTACCGTTTGAGTTGCATTTACCTGGATATCAATTTTGCGGTCCTGGGACGAAACTTCAAAAACGAATACTACAAGGCGATCGAGGAGTTAACAAATTGGATGAAGCTTGCATGCATCACGATATTGCTTATATAAATAAAGATCCTAGTGCTCGACGTAAAGCTGATTTAGAACTTTTGAGTATGGCAAAGAAGAGGTTGAAATCAAAAGATGCTGGTAAGGGAGAAAAGATTGCCTCGTGGATAGTAAAAAATGCTATGAAAACAAAAATCAGAGCTGGAAGTGGTATTAAATCATTTAAGAAGGGTATTAAAAAAATACATGCTCATTTAAAAAAACTTAAATCCAAGGATCATCACTCTGCTATAAAATATGCGTATGCAGCTGCGAAAAAACTGTTCAGTAAAAAGAAAGGAATATGTTTACCACGTATAATTCCACTTCCAAAATGTGGTGGACTTTTACCGCTTATTCCTATTTTTGCGGGATTGTCGGCGTTAGGTTCATTAGCAGGAGGTGCAGCAGGTATAGCCAAAGCCGTTAACGATTCTAAAGCAGCACAAAAGAGTCTCCAAGAATCTGAAAGACACAACAGAATGATGGAAGCGGTCGCTCTTGGAAAAGGATTATATATTAAACCTCATAAAAAAGGAGCAGGGTTATATTTGAACCCATCAAAAAACTAATTAGGCGGCTGCCCAGGCGTGCGCTTACGAATTTAGACATATTGGAGTATGCTGGTGAAATTCCATACTTTCGCGGCGTTTACATGAGAGATACGTTGCCTTTAAAACCTAGAAAAATAGAATGTGGAATTGTAAATTTAGATAGTAATGTGAATCCTGGCACACATTGGGTAGCCTATGTAAAACAAAACAGCTACGTAGAATACTATGATAGCTTTGGTAATTTAAAACCACCATTAGAACTGATGAAATATATGAATAATTTGCTCATAAACTATAATTATAACAGACATCAAGCATTTGGAACAACAAACTGTGGTCATCTATGTATTAAATTTTTAAAAAAATATTGGAAGAAACATTTAAATAATATTAAAAATAAATAAACGTGTCAGTATCAAAATGTCTTTCACTGTATCTATAACCGGGAGCGGAGCCTCTTTGACGACAAACTATTCTCCGACGTTGGAACTTCTTGGAGACTATGAATGTGGTCTTTTGTACTTTTCAACTTTTAACTCTATACCTAATATTGATGGACGAAACAACAAGTTTTATTACGGTGACAATGAAATGATCGAAATTCCTGAAGGGTCCTACGAGCTTCAAGATATTTGTGATTATTTGAAAACTAACATAAAAAATACATTGCTAAAACTGAGATGCAATAATAACACATTGAAAACAAATATATTTTGTTCTAAAGACGTTCATTTTAATAAAGATGATTCAATTGGGAACATACTAGGCTTTGGAATGGAAACAATAAAAGCTAATATAAGCACTGATTCACAGTATCCTGTCAGCATTCTATCAACAACTATCGTGAGGATTGAATGTGATGTAGTTAGTGGTTCATTTGTGAACGGAAAAGCAAGCCATATTATTTACGAATTTGTTCCTAATGTACCTCCTGGATATCGAATAATAGAAATACCAAAAAATTTAATTTATTTTCCAGTCAATCAAACTTCTATTAGTTCCATCAATATAAGACTGTTAGACGCTGATAACAAAGAAGTAAATTTACGAGGTGAAGAGGTACAATTGTATTTACATTTTAGAAAAAAATGATAAATTTCCATAAAACCCCTGACATATCAAATGTCCAAGTCAGTCCTAAAAGATCTTCTCGCAAAGACACACGACAGCAGTTAAAAAAGAAGCTTACTAAAAGCAATAAAGAATACCTCAAACTAATTGGTTTAATAAAATGAATATTTTAAACATATCTCAGCAAACCTCATACGACAACAGCATCGAAAGTTTTGAGTATCATTCATACAAACCGTACGTAACAAGTTTCAACAAGAATGATGAAATACGAATCCCCATCAATCAACAAGACCTATATGTGCTGCCTTCGCTCAGCAGTTTGTATATCGAAGGCAAAGTAATTGTCTATAACAGGACAACTAAAGAAAAGGTTTCAAATATACATTTCGTTAATAATCCAGCATTATTTCTATTTCAAGACATAAGATATGAATTAAATGGAGTAGAAATAGATAAAATAAAAAACGCTGGTGTTACTACGACCATAAAGTCTTATCTGTCCTTAAATCAAAACGAATCAAAATATGCTCGAGTTTGGGGGTGGTCGCCAGAAGGTATAAATAATACCAGTGGTGAATTTTCTGTATCCATTCCTCTAAACAAGATTTTAGGATTTGCGGAAGATTATGAAAAAATTATCATTAACTGCAAACATGAGTTAGTGTTGCTTAGATGTAACACTAACCTTAATGCAATCAAGTTGAAAACAGGAGAAGTTTTGGAAGATATTGTTATAAGTAAAATTATCTGGAGAGTACCTCATATTAAAGTATCTGATCGCGAAAGAATAAATTTACTAAAACAATTAGAAAAAGATCGAGCTATTCCATTAGCATATCGTAACTGGGATTTATACGAGTATCCATTACTACCCAAAACTCGTAAACATACTTGGTCCATTAAAACTTCATCTCAAATAGAAAAACCACGATTTGTTGTATTAGCTTTACAAACCAACCGCAAACAGAACAGTGAATTGTCGATGGCGGAGTTTGATCACTGTCACGTACGTGATGTAAGAGTGTTTTTAAATTCGTCATACTATCCATATGAGGGATTAAACGTCAGTTTTACAGAAGACAAATTTACTTTATTATACGAACAGTATGCTAGATTTCAACAGTCGTATCACGGACGTCGGTCAGAGCCGTTGATGAGTTTGAAAGAATTCAGAGACGTTGCTCCCTTATTCGTTATCGACTGTTCGCGACAGCACGAAACATTAAAAGGGTCAATCGACGTGAGAGTAGAAATCGAAACAGACCAAGAAATACCCGATCAGACAGCTGCATATTGTCTGATATTAAACGACTGCATATTTGAGTATAAGCCTTTGAGTAATATCGTTAAGAAAATATCATGAATAGTAATACAATAATCGTTGACTTACAAGGATTTAAAAATAATAATAACGACTTTTTAGTAAAAGAATTATGTATAGCCACTCGACAGCATACACATACATTTTATGTTAAACCACCATACCCATTCTCAGCGCTAACCGATGATGAAAAAAAGAATGTTCGGTGGTTAGAAAGAAATAGAGGGTTTCGATGGAGCGAAGGCTATATCGATTATAGAGAATTCAGAAGAATTATTAAGCCTTACTTAAAAGACCGAAACATTATCGTAAAAGGTGAAGAGAAAGTGAAATGGGTGAAAGAACTGTGTGATCATAATAATGTTGTAGATATAAGTTACAAAGACATTCCAAGATTTGACATTCTGTTCGATCTGTATTGTAAGGACAAATCGTATAACTGTTTTATTCATAAGAAGTATTGTGCATTAAAAAATGTATTATGTTTAAAAAAATGGTGTTTAGAAAATAATGTACACTTTCAATAAAAAATACCTTATATTTATTGCTTTTTATTTAAATAATTAAAGTTGAATGAAATAGAAATAAAACAAATATATTCACATCATACATTTATTTAAGCAATAATTACGTACACATTAATTTACAAAACAAACCCTAACTTATATTATTTTCATACAAGTATATCTTACAATTTTATCGACTTATTCATTCTAAAGTCTATTGCGACCCTACAGCTAAAACAAATACTTTATACCAAAGTAAACTAAAACCAATTCGTATAACTGTAATTACATATTTTTTTTGATATATTACTGACTAACTTCTCGGTTTGGTCCATTATTTCATCACCGTTTTCATTTACAACATATTGTGCGGATAACAAAAAATTATCATCGTCTATACTGTCACAATGTTGCTGGGATCCATCTAAATCAAACACTGAGATCTTTATCAGACGGAAACCTTTTTTGGGAACGCTGTTTACCACAAACGAATGAACTGGAATATGCAGTTTACTTAATGCACTTTTAGAAACACATTTTTTTCTTAATTTTGCTGGACGACGTTCCCGAATCTTAGCGTTCGGCTTTTGCTGAGCTTTCATTTTTAAAAACTCTTCCGTAAATCCTTCCAAAGGATCTTGAGCATACTGGAAAGTATCCCCATATTCATGTAGGTAGACATTGTCTTCGGATGTAGCAGTCATATCTTTTACGCGTTCCATTATCTGTAAAAAAAAGAAAATATTTAACACCAAATCAGAAATCTTTACAATTAACGATTATTTTATGTATTTTAATGACTTAAATCAATAATAAATCAACTTACCGTTGTGTAGTCAGGTCCAAGACTGTATTACCAAAAATACGTAAATTATGTACACGTGAGTAACTATAATATAAGTTAAGGTTTGTTTTGTAAATTATGTAGACGTGATTAACTAATTACAGTGCTTGTCGACGCAAGAATGAATACTAAAACAAAGTCTTCACATTATTATAATAGTGATTGCAACATGTATGTGGTATTATCATAAATGAGGACTCATGTTACAAACTGTACCGCGCGTTCATATACGTCGTAGGTTGTACTACCAGGCATGCGCGCGCGGCACGTGTGGATTAGGATTATGTCGGCACTACATATAGGCGAATGCGTTGGCCGACGCGCTGGCCCAGTGCCGCCTCCCCACAAGATGGTATATAGATACCTACCGCCAACGCGCGAACGCCCGTTCTACACATTGGGCCAGCGCGCTGGCCAAGGCGTTCGCCTATAATATGTAGTGCCGACATTACTCAAGTAAAGCATGTTTCAACTTGATAAAACCTTACGTTACTTGAATTTAGCATCAGCCTGCAGGTTTGCTTGCAAAATCTATGTAGTCGTGAAGTAATAAATAAAACAATTAATGTATTTAATAATTGATATTTTATTTCTAAATCTACATAATAATTATTATATACATACTAAATACACAGGTTATGCTACGAAAGTAAACAATACAAAGAATTTCTTAATTAGGTACAGCTTATTAAATCTAGTTAAAAGTTAAATATACTACTGTGACCCCATGCTCTAGTTGAAATTTTATCTTTAGATATGACTCTCTTGTCATCATCACCAGACAGAGCAACTTTCTTCACAGCACATGTATACAACTCATGTTTTATTGACTTAAATAAAACATTTGTTTTGTGAACAATGTTGCCTTCGTACAGAGTTTTTTGGTAATCAGTAACATTGAAATTGCTGACAATATTTTTCTTAATTCCTTTCGCTTTTTTGATTGTGCTATTTATGGTTTTAATACAATATAACTTTGAACGAAGGCCTACAAATTCACTTATGATTTTACCCGCCATTTCATCCTTGAACAAACCAGGAACTTTTTTATTTTGAATGGGTAAATCATATTGATTACTATTACAAAAATTACTAGTATCAAAGTAAGGCAAAAAATGTCTTTTTATGTCATCATAAAAATCATGGGTCCGTATATGATATACAAAACTATCAGTGTCCGTGTAACACATTTGTACATTATTTTTATAAAAAGGTTTAATAACAGAGTAATGAAAGTTATACATATGACTTTTTGACAATTCTAGTACGGTAAAACCAATGTATATTGGTTTATCCAAAATTATTTGATCAGGGTTTAATTGTACCGCAACTAGATTTTCAGTAAAAATCGTCGCGCTATGGAAATTTGGACGAGCGATAAGCTTTTGTGCACAATGCCTTTTCTTAGTCACATTATTATTATCAACCCACTGATTAACTAAATGCACATTGACCCTCTTCTCATTATTTTCTAAAGTTTTTCCAAACACACTGTTATTCAAGAGTTTGAAAAAGTCTTGTTCAAATGTTGAGGAACTTTTTTGCCTCAGAGCAGTATTCAAATCAATATATTGTTTTAAATATGCGCTTTGTCGAAAACTAATCACTCGATGAATTTTCTTTAATATTAAACCATGTTTTAAACATGTTTGCAAGTGAATGTAATGTATAACATACTTAAATTTATCATATAAATTTGGAACTAGTTTGAAAGTTTTCCCCCCGGGTGGAATGCATTTTTCAGAACAAAATGGTAAATCATTATGTAAGTTATGTAAATGTTTAGGATATTGTAAATCCACTTCTAGAATATAACCACACTCTGCATCGATCGGTATTTCGGTTATATTTAATTTGTTGATTTCTTGTTCATTAAGAAATCTGAAATCTGATAATGGTAAATATTGACACATACTATATCCATATAAATTATTACAATCAATATAAGTGACGTAGGATGGAGATTCTGATGGTTTGTAATTTTCTAAGTAAGGATTATTTGCTTTTGCATGTCTATGAGAGCACAGACATACTCCTCCCCTGATACCACTCTGTAACATGCGCAACATCGACAAGTCATCGATAAGTTCCAATTGTATTCCTGTTTTTAATAACATCGCATCAAAAGATAAACTGGGTGCTGTTAAGTAAAAAGCTGGGTCTAATTGATAGTGTTGCTTGCAAGTCTGTCTAAAATTTTCAAAGATATCTGCCAGTAAAAGCACATCAGTTTTTAGATATAAATCCGTATAACTACCTAAATCTTTGATTTGAAATGTTGACCAAATTAAGCACGCGTGCTGGTAATCCTCATCAGAAATATCATGATCAGTTAGGGAACTATAAAAGCATTCTTTTGGGGGTAGACTTTTTTCGTCATACCGCTTCCACGAGTTCATATATTCGTATGGATAAATGCCTTTACGAGTGAGTAACTGAAATTCATCTTCATCGGGGAAATGATTTTGTAAGTTTTTAAACATTTCCGGTTTTAATGTCTCTGACAATTTGCTTAAGCTTGTTCCCAAAAACTTAAATGAATCAACGAATCGAAGTTGAAAAAACTGATTATTCGTAACTGGTACAAATTTGGTAAATGAGATGTAGTTTTCTTTGGTTTTAGGTATTATTTTAATATTACCAGGAACCTCACCTAATGCTTTTATAAAAAGATGACAATCATAACCAGCTAAGTTATGAAAAAAAATGGGGACGAATGAAGGGCGTTTATACTGTAAATTACAAAACGGATGCGCAGCTCCGCGGTAACGACCAGTAACGTGACAATGGTCACGGACTTTGTCCGAAAAAATAAAATTTTCACAAATATGACAACGTGTGGCATTATCAAAGTCAGACTTATCCGCCATAGAAAATATCATAGGGACAGGTGTACTAAGTATATCAAATATTTTTTGTACGTCTTTAAGAATCGAATCTACAAACTGCTTATCACAACCAGGTCCTCGATATGATACGTACCGATTGTAACTAGGGTCATCACGACAAACAATATAATAACCAAAAGCTATAGGTAAATGTTGGTGTAACGTAGTCGTATTTTTGCTAGAAGAACAGTTAGCTTCAGTATGGGTTTGTAGCATCGATTCAAAATCTGCGTAAATACAAAATGGCATGTTTTGTTTTCGAGCATAGTTTTTAAATTTAATTACTGAGCCCTTATTTGGGAGGACAGTTACAACGCCTCCACATAAATGGTTTTCAACTTCTTTAGAAGTACTGAAAAATATCAAGCACAAATCACAAAAGTACAATTTGCTGTGATGAGATGTAACTTGGCTTCTAAACAGTCTAGAAGGTTCTTTGATCAAACAATAATGAGAAGTGTTATTATTTTCTAAATACAACAAATGTATAATTTTCTCGTTGCATGTTTTATTAATGTCTGATTTATACAACGGCCCAACAATAGTTTTACTTTTTTTTAAACCATAAATTATGAACTTAATATTAGGATTATTTTTTTCAAAAATTTTAATGTCATGGAAAGATACAGGAAAAAACATTCCATTTATATTAAATAATTCACGAAAATTAGGATATGACGAAATTCTTTCAGGATGATTTTTAGCTGGATATAAGGCTGCTGTCACACACCATAGAAAGCAATGCTGATCTTTATTCATAATATTTAAACACGCCTTTTTAGCCTGAATTGATTTGGGTAAACTGATAAAACTCGAACCGCTAAGTGGTTGATATTTATTGATATTAATCTCAATGTATAAATTATTTAAAAATGTCCACCCACTGTCACGATCCTCAAATTCCTCTATACTAGTTTTTAAATAACTAACTGTTTCCAAATATATTTTTTCAAAATCATAATTACTATGTAATATTTTATTTTTGGTTCCAAAAGATTTTATTTCTTGTGAATTATCATTGAACTTCAAAAACGTCCCAAATAGTTCGAAATTAACCTTAACACATGAATGTTTAATAAGGTTTTCATCTAAAAGAGATTTTAACTTGTTACGAATTTCGGAAAAAAATATATCTACTGAAGCTAACTGAAGTTGATCAAGAGGTAATATCTTATAAGTTATAATACGATTACGAAATGCAGAGCTGACGATTTCTACACCATCACTGTATTCTATTGTCTGTCTACTTTTTCTATGTGAATTACTTCGCAAATGACCTACCCATGATTTACTATGTACAGATATGTTACACGTCGAACAGAAAGGCATTTTATTCTATTAAAAAAGACAATGCTATCAAAACAATAATACAGTAACCGATACTAATGTAAAAAAATTAAAAAGGTTATAAATCTATTCTAGTATATTAAAAAAGAAAATTAATATCTACTATAAATTGATTAACTGTAAACCTACTTAATAAAATTTATTTTTTGTCACTGTAATGGATGGGCTCCGACTCCTCAAACTCAGTAAAAGCTTGTCCTAAGAAGTCTTGCAGTGCCCCCCAAGACGATGATGACTCGTCACACTGGAGCTTTACACTTACCAGCGCCGTCTTGTATCGCACATTGGCAGCGTGAGACACGTAGTCCGATTTTTTGTAGATCTTGAGGTCCACAAAATATTCGCCACCGGTCTTCGCAGTCCGACGAGACGTTCCCGTAGAAACTCGGCTGGCGAAGCTTGATATTATTTCCCCGCAACGAGATTTGGGTTCACTGCAACTAGCTTCCTCAGCCCGCAAGATATTGAATAAGTCCGGTCTCCTTGTTCTGTAAAAACACAAAATTAACATATTATTATCATTAAAATACAATAATCGAGAATAAATATTAGTAAGAAAACAAACAAAATAGGAATAAGTGTATTGCACATTCACTTTTGACTGTAAACAATTAGGTGCCTAGTTTTATCAGACTTCAACAGGATACTGAACTAAGTTTTGATAAATAAAAAGTAGGAAATCATTGTAACTATGCAAACTGAATTATCGTGGTTGGGACTGTGTTGACAGTTGGCTATTACAAAGACAGTTAAAAACCAGCAGAAACAGAAATAGAATTTCAGCAAACGTAAAGTAGGTAATAATAATCGAACATACCGTGTAGTGTTAAATTCGTGCGGGGACGAGTATTTTCGCTTTCGTCGAGCACTTTTGTCTGATGAGGTGCGGGTCAACTCCAGCGGAGGAGATGAGTCGAGTTGCTTTTCCAAGCCAGCCTTGCGTTTGCTGGTTGACGCCTTTGACTTCTTTTTCAGTGCTGCCGACACCACAGATGGGGCCTCAAACTCTGAATCGGACCTATTAAAAAAATAAAATCATTTATTTCGGGTTTCTAAGACCCATAACATTACAATATTTACATTTAAAAATTTCGTTATAATATTATCATTAAAATTAGTCATTACATTAAAACTACAATACATTTATATTTTATTAAACAATAAAAATTTAATAAAAATTGTAAAGTTAAAATTATTGTTTTTATAAAATAATAAAAATAAAAAGAATTTAAATTATTTTTTTAATAATTAAAGAAGAAATTAATATAAATTATTTTACCATCTTGATGAATTAGTCACAAAAAAAGAGTAATAATATTAATTCAATACTCACTAACATTTTAGTTGAAGTTGAAGACTGGTGCGAAGCCACTTGAAAAGTTGTGACTTGTTCCAACATGCGTCGACTTTTATTGTTGGAAAACGGTCTTTGTCATCAAAAATGTGTAATAGTTGTCAAGCGCGAGTTGATATGTGCGTATGTTTGTCCGTTTTAATGTTATCAATTACATCATCATTGATCATTACTATGTAAAACATATGAAATATATAATTGTAAAAGAATTAAATAAGATAATTATATTATACGTTTCTTTAATAGATATATATGTAATTTCCATCGATTTTGACATAAATTTAATGTTATATAATTTTGCTTGATTTTAAATAATAATTAATAATATGGAATGTAAATTTTCTGAAATAAATGGTTTGATTTGATTTGACTGATCATGCATCCTCAAAATCTAGGTATCTTTATACATCTGTGTATTTTTTAAGCATGTTAAATGTTGCATACTTTTATAGCGAATTTAATCTTGAACCAATACCTAATTTCCAAGAAGAGATTAAAATTAAATAAATTATAATTGTTTAAATAAGCAAGTAAATCCGAATATTTAATGTGTATGTGAATAATTGTGATGATATTGTGGTAAATAATATGAAATATAAACGTTTTTTAAACTAATGATGCCTTACTACAATTTTCGACCTTATTATTGATCAATGTAGCTGAATATGAAATAAAATTGAATAAACAAGAATCTAAGTCGCGCGCTCGCTGCGGCGTTTCATTGAAATGCTTTGTAATTGTATCTCTGCTGCTGTTCATAGTAGGGGAGGCAAAATATAATATAAATCATGGTATTATATTATTATTGTATCTTTCCCTTTACTTTAAGCCATCAGTGCTTTAAATAAAAGCTTCTTTGGGGTCTACACAACGTTCTCTATTTTAATCTGACAATTTGAAATCTACTTAATAGTATATTTTTTAACGCACCACTCAGATAATCTGATTTCTATACCACGTTAACTATAGACATGTGGGAAGCATACACAAGCTTAATCTGACGCGCTCAAATCACTGCAGAAATCACCGCTTTGGCTCCCTACTATAAAAGCGAGTGTCGGTTTAACAATACGTATGTGCAATATTATATTCTTGTTTAACAGCTTGCAGCTTTTTCCATATCAGGGATGTGAACTAGAAGCGAAAACTCGATTAAAGAGATAATTTAAGAGGCGATAAGTTTTTACCCTATAAATCCAATAAATTATAAATGAATATTGTGTATATTAAACACGATTATATTACCTCTAGTCAAATTATGAAAATTATCATTCTTTAAATGCTATCGATGTTTATAATTCCTTATTTTACTAAGTTATGAATTTGACGCATGGTTTAATTTGTAATGGATAAATCTTATCGAATTTATTTAGGTCTTACTGATTATTTGTATAACTATTAATTTGAGTTATCGCAACACTATGTGCTTTACGCAAAATATAGTAGTTTCGCCTACAAATTTTTTTAGAAGTAAAGTATTTGATCCCTTAATTAATAGTTGGATAAAATTAATAGTTGGATACTATAATATATAGTAGGTTTGATAACCCTATCGACTCGGTCGGTCTGTTCCTATGATTTCCCGTCTTAGCTCGTTCATTTACAACGCTGTGCGCGCCTGCGCGGTGAGTATCATCGTAGTTTCAGCCCAGTACAACAAAAGTGTATGGAAAGATAAAGGAACAGTTAAAAGTAAGTGTAGTAGTTATTGTATTCATTATAGATTTAATTCATTACACAATTATTTAAGTTTTGATTTAAATTGATAATATTTTAGTTTTTGAAAACGATTCATTATTTATTACATTGATACATTTTAAAATTAAATAATTACCAATATATTCATTCGTTACCCATCAAATATTTTAATCTATTGTGTTACTCTTATTGATTAGTATTTTTCTATATTAGCTTCATGATTTACAAAGAAAAGTTAATGCAATTAGACCAGTCGTACCATGTTATAATAAATTTAATTGAATAATGTAATATAATATTAAAATCTACCTTATTCATAAAACACTATTATACTTTTACGTGTGTTGTTTGATGGAAAAAAATATATTTTATTTAGTATTTTCCTATATTAGCTTCATGATTTACAAAGAAAAGTTAATGCAATAATTAGACCAGGCGTACCATGGTATAAATATCTACCTTATTCATAAAACACTATTATACTTTTACGTGTGTTGTTTGATGAAAAAAAAAATACATTTTTTTTTCAGATGCTTGAAAATTAGAGAAGTTCATCAAAAATTACAGCGGAACGCAGAAAAAGGATACCTGGCATTCTATTTTAATTGTAAGTAAATTTGAATCTAAATGTATCTAGTTTATTGAATGAGGTTTATGTAGTAGATACATATTAGAGGTAATTATTTAATCAGAATAATAATTAATATCCAATATTTTAATAATAACAAATTTAAATATAAAAATTCATAATATTATATTTCCTATAAAACCTACGAATAATAAAAACTAGAAAAACTGTTATTGCATAATATAACGTTAATATTTTCGAGATTATTTGAATGCCAAAAAGTCGAAGTTATCACTAGAAACATAATTAATCCATAATTTTTTTAGATCAAACATTACTCAAACATCCTTAATCGTCGTCGTAGTTTTAAAGTACTCGTGACTCTAAATGGTGATTATTATGTAAGTGTGGATGTACATAACATTCTTTTTTTTCAGATCGGATGATCAATGATGAAGAATTCTACATTACACAAACGAAGACATTATTTTGTTTATTTTTATAAATGCATAAAAACTGGTGTTTATTTATTGATAAGATCCTAAATTCCTATCCCCTGAAATGTAAGCTTAAACATACTAAACATCATAGTGTGTTGGTATATTTAAGCCGAGGTATGTTTTTTGGTAAAAAAGTAGGTGATCTTACCATTGACCGTAACCGATTACGAGTCAGTAGTATGATCGGTGCATGATCTTACCTACGGTAAGTGGCACACTGACACACCGAAGTGAGCGAACAGAGGTGCATGTCATGAGCATGTCCTTTCATTTACCATCAGTTGATGCATAAACGAACAGGAAGTATTGGACATTCTGTCCCACTTGTCCAACCAAAAGTTGGATAGAATTGTCTGTCCTGCAAAGAATCACTTAAATTAGAATGTGTTCTGTCCTGCAGTTGAAATGATTGGGCATTCTGTCCCACTTTTGTTCGCTCGCGGTGCATAAACGAACAGGAGCTATTGGGCATCCTGACACACCGAGTACACCGAAGTGAGCGCGAGCGAACGGAGGTTCGGTGTGTCGGAACAGGATGCCCTCCTGTTCGTTTATGCACCGCGAGCGAACAAAAGTGGGACAGAATGCCCAATCATTTCAACTGCAGGACAGAACACATTCTAATTTAAGTGATTCTTTGCAGGACAGACAATTCTATCCAACTTTTGGTTGGACAAGTGGGACAGAATGCCCAATACTTCCCTACTGTTATAGTTACGCCACTGACGTGGGTGTATATTTTTGGGGGAGTAACTTTTATTTATAACGCGTAAATATTTGAATATTTTCATACTTATGAAGATTAAAATTAAATAATAAATAGTTACGTAATATAGGGTTAGTCCCATCCATCCACCCGTCCATCTTATACTGTGCTGTAGCGTGTATATTATATAAAAAGTGTTCCATTTATTTAAAACAGCAACTGTTACATGTGCTTCTAGTCCAACATTAAAATAATAACTGCTAACAAATAGATACTAAAAATTCTATGGCATCAGTCTAAGCCATATAAAATTACAGGATGACAAAGCATAAGACATTCATCAAAGGACAGATTTTTCATATTACTGTTGTTAAATATTCCTAGGAGTGATTATTTATTTAGCAGAGTAACAAATACTAAAAAACCGAGTTTTTAAATTACCAATGGGCAATGACTAATGAGAAAAAATATTAAATGAAATCATTAAGGTTTTTTGCAAAGATAATAATTGAAGACGTAAGTGGATGAAATGAAGCAGGTAAGTAACAGTTTAAAAATTGCCGTTTTTTGCATAAATGGAGGCTTTAGGCCGAGAAACTAAGTTGAAATAAAAAAACGGATTTTATGTATAGCCAGACATATTACCCAGATAATAAAGTAGGTAAGTTACAAGGTTTGTTCAAATTATGTGTGAAAAAAGAGTGGTAAGTTACAAGGTTTGTTCAAATTATGTGTGAAAAAAGAGTAATTGTCCTTATGTTATAAAATGTTAGTTATCTGTTTTAATTCACGTCTTCAATTTAAATATATAACTCTACGAGGTCTTGTATATCATCTGACTTTATCAACGTGTCAGTCAAAGGCAGTAGACTCATTACTCAAACTCTATTTTATACTCAATTATGTAAATATTAGTAAAAAATAATGGTGCCTACACAATAGCTACATTTGCATAATTATTAGGATACCAAATTACAAAGAAGCGATCAATGAACACTTATAACAGTAGGTGATAAACTCATTTTGGTATAATGACGTACAAGCAATAAATTGCAGTGTATTCAGTAATATTTTACCTCGGAGTCCCTATGTCGTTCTTATGTCGTAGACATAAAGATCATTTTAGAGTTAATGTGCATAATTTTCGCACTGATTCACCAAGGATTATCTCATCATATGATGTATATCTGTACATTTGAGTGTGCATAATATAAGAGTTATTAATCGAAAGTGTGAGTGTCAAAATATGTAAGAGTAATCCTTATTTTTGGCTAGGTAGCTACGAATAATAAAAACTATTTGTTTATCGCGCGGGAACCGAACATTTTTCCGCAATAAGACTATACTATAAATATGTCGCAGTCATCTGGTTCAATTTGCGATTCGATTGAATGATACCATTCAATTGAATGACTAGGCCGAATATCGATTGATTAATCGTCACTCAACGTCCAACTAGTTAGCGATTTGTAACATAGCCCTTTGAAGATAGCGGACATGAAATCAGTCAGGTAATTGAACGTATTTCATTTTTTTCCTACTGCGGCACTAGTAGTCAACTAGTCACTAAAACAAATATGGCGTCAAACAGCTCGCACAGCAGATTTTTTTTTTTATGAAATAAGGGGGCATACGAGCAAACGAGTCACCTGATGGAAAGCAACTACCGTCGCCCATGGACACTCGCAACATCAGAAGAGCTGCAGGTGCGTTGCCGGCCTTTTAAGAGGGAATATGCTCTCTACTTGAAGGTTTGCAGGTCGATAATACTGTGTTGATATTTTGTGGATAAAATTTACTTTATAGTGCTTTATTTGTAATAAAATAATATGATAGCGTGGATTTACCTATAACTCCCCCGTCAACGGCTACTTAAAAAAATTATAGCATCCCATTTAACGACTTCACTATTTTTAGTCAAGAGTTCCAGACGTTAAACGTCACAGTCAACGTCTTAACGAGTTGTCCTTTAGTCATTCAATTGAATGGTGTAATTCAATAAATGCGCTAGTCATTCAATCGAATCGCAAATTAAACCAGATGACTGCGACATATACATATTATATTCCCGTCTTTCAAAGTATTTACAGTGGCTTAACAATAGTTAAAGACAACAACAGCAGACACACTTTCGCATTTATAATATTAGTAAACATATTTAACATTTATCGTATGCATTGAAACTGCATTGCATGCAGCATGATTGTAAATTGGCATCGAACTCAAATGACAATAAGCTTCGCAAAAATAAATAAGATTTTTTTACACCTAACACGATCTCTGTTTCAACAACGTAAGGAACATTTTTAACCCCGGTATAAAATAAGTATGAATAAACTATGAGAACGATCTTGACATGTCACGAGTCATGATCAATATTAGCATTATTAAGCTCATATTTTACAAAATCATCGTGACTGTTCTCTTCGTAAATTATTATTTAAACATGATTTTTAAATTCTGTGAAACGCTGACGGTAAAATATCAGCATAAAGCTATTAAGGTTACGACGCTTGTATGAATCTAAGGGCCAACCACAACTACACCACAACCACACGACAACCACAACCACACCACGTGGTCGGGCGTATATTTGGTATTGTAAATTAACTGGACCATTCACACATACCACATTTTGCAGTCGTTGTCGACCACTTGTCAGATACCGACCACATCGCAACCACGGCCGACCAGATCGCAACCACATCGCAACCACAACGTTGCGTCGATGCAACGACAGTGCGCGCACACCGCCCCCCCCCCCCCCC
Source organism: Cyaniris semiargus (assembly GCA_905187585.1). Classification (NCBI taxonomy): domain Eukaryota; kingdom Metazoa; phylum Arthropoda; class Insecta; order Lepidoptera; family Lycaenidae; genus Cyaniris; species Cyaniris semiargus. The sequence goes on along the minus strand of LR994560.1, from coordinate 14,511,523 downwards.
CCCCCTCCGTTTCATTGCTTTCGTACGTTACATCGCAACCGCTGGCGACAACGCAACCACGTCGGCATTTTGTCTACTTACTACAAAAAGCTGCAGCGACACCATTCACACGTAACCACTACTCGACGAGACGACATTTTGTCGTTGCGATGTCGTGTGGTTGTGGTACGTGTGGGTTAGCCCTTATACTCACAGATACTATAATATACTAATACTGGTATACTGATTAATGCAGCCTGTTGCATTATAAACAGCGACGGGTACTGATTGATACAGAGGAGTATGCTCAGCATACTATATTATGCTAATACAGCGATTTTTACTGATAAATATAATTAATTATTATATTTACTAATAGGACGGCTTACTCATACAATGTTATAAAATATGCTAAAATGTGTCTATCTGTCTGTCTTTTACCTTTTCACGCCCAAACCGCTGAACCGATTAAGGCTGCGTTTCCACCAGAGATGTGTTGCGAAGAATATGTTTTTGAGAACCAATAGAATCGCTTCATTGACGTGACTTTGCCATGACATCGCTCAGCGCGGTGATGCTAGTGGATCTTAAAAACACATCCCTCGCAAGGCATCTCTGGTGGAAACGCAGCCTTAGCTGAAATTTGACATGGGTATACTTTAAGTTCCGGGAGAGGACATAGGATTTTTAAAATTGTACGTTTCCCACGCGATAAACGAATTTTGGCGCAACGGAGTTGCTTGCCTCATCTAGTAGCTAATTAAGCGGTGTAATGACTATAATGTACCCAGTGGCAGACTTCTATTTTTTATGAGTGTCGGCCAATTTATTTCCGCCGCCCCATGTACAAAATCGGCCGCCCCCGTAGGCCGCTGCCGGCCCTAGGTTGCTGCTTATATGGCCTATTTATATCCAGGACTGAATATACCAGCTTTAGTTTTACCTGGTATAGAACTAGACGTAGTAGCTATTCTCTGCGTGCACGCTGTCAGGTTGACGTCTGCGCCCGCCAGTAACAGCGCTCGCACACAGTCGGGCAGATCCGCGAGACACGCCATGTGCAGCGGCGTGTAGCCCTGCTTGTTGAACACGTTTAGATACTCCGAGGTATGTCTGATGAGGACCTGGAATCAATTCAGAATATTAATTAAAGCTTGAAATAAATAATAATTATTCATTAATTTCAATTTCAAAGTCTTTTATAGCCAACTAGATACGCCCGTAAATCCATTGAGCAAAATCCGTTATTTATCGTGCGGGAACCGTGCATTTTCAATCAATTTTTGGACCAGATATAATTAACGTAAGAGTCAGGAGTGTTTACAAGAAGAAAATATTATATAAACACCTGACTTTATTTAAAACAACAAATACTTGTTATAGCGGCAACAGAAATATACAATCAGTGGAAATTTCAGAAGTCTTGCCATCGCGGTTCTCGAGATACAGCCTGAAGACAGACAGACGGACAGACAGACCGTTTTTACCCTTTGGTTATGGAACCCTAAAAACTAAAATGTATAAAAATAATAATAAAGATGCCATTTTTACATGAGAATAAAATCTTTTAACTCATCAAGCCCCATACGGCCACCGGTGGTCGCGACAACAATAGAATACAATAGCATTTCCAAGAATCCGCGATCGAAGGGTTAACAATAAATAATAATAGTTACACTAATAACAATGTCAATACTTAGATATGGCATACGCCATCAAAACTGTAGCAAAGTTTTTGCATACAAAATGTGTATCGAGAAAATATTGTCGTCCTTTTTTGTCCTAAGTAATAGCATATACTACTTTCTCTTTCGCTCATTTTACGCTTTAATCGAATCGAGAAAATATTGTCGTCCTTTTTTGTCTCACAGTAATAGCATGTACTACTTTCTCTTTCTCTCATTTTACGCTTCGCTTTGATTTTTCTCTGAAAATGGAAGACAATAATTTAAATAATTAATTAAATCTTAGTAATTACGTGTTCTTAGTAAAATCTTTGTAGTCATGTTACACCTTTGGCTTTATTTCTATTCCTCGTGTTGTTACTGCACTAGGCACGTCCGACTGTCACCGAGTCCTTAGGCACACTGCTCCCAGATGAGTGAGCTCACTCATTTCGAGGGTGACACATTTTCGCGCTGCCGATTGTATGGAATGCCTCTTCTAAAGGTTATAATTCTATGAACACTATGACTATAAGATAGAAATTGTAAACTATAAACTTTCATGTTTAAACAACATTATGAGTAGGTATTGTAAAGTTACATAACTCATCAGTCAAGTGTAAGGGTGTAAGGTAAATATTTTGCACGCTATAACAAGGTGTCTCATACTCACATATGTTTTGCACACTATAACAAGGTGTCTCATACTCACATATGTTTTGCACGCTATAACAAGATGTCTTATACTGACATATGTTTTGCACGCTATAACAAGGTGTCTCATACTCACGTATGTTTTGCACGCTATAACAAGGTGTCTCATACTCACATATGTTTTGCACGCTATAACAAGGTGTCTTATACTCACATATGTTTTGCACGCTAAAACAAGGTGTCTCATACTCACATATGTTTTGCACGCTATAACAAGGTGTCTCATACTCACATATGTTTTGCACGCTATAACAAGGTGTCTCATACTCACATATGTTTTGCATGCTATAACAAGGTGTCTTATACTCACATATGTTTTGCACGCTAAAACAAGATGTCTCATACTCACATATGTTTTGCACGCTATAACAAGGTGTCTCATACTCACATATGTTTTGCACGCTATAACAAGGTGTCTCATACTCACATATGTTTTGCACGCTATAACAAGGTGTCTTATACTCACATATGTTTTGCACGCTATAACAAGGTGTCTTATACTCACATATGTTTTGCACGCTATAACAAGGTGTCTCATACTCACATATGTTTTGCACGCTATAACAAGGTGTCTCATACTCACATATGTTTTGCACGCTATAACAAGGTGTCTCATACTCACATATGTTTTGCACGCTATAACAAGGTGTCTTATACTCACATATGTTTTGCACGCTATAACAAGGTGTCTTATACTCACATATGTTTTGCACGCTATAACAAGGTGTCTCATACTCACATATGTTTTGCACGCTATAACAAGATGTCTCATACTCACATATGTTTTGCATGCTATAACAAGGTGTCTCATACTCACATTAATAATTTCTTTATTGCTGGCACCAGAGTAGTGTAATACTGTGTTTCCTTCCAAATCCTTGGTGTCTAGGGCACATTTTAGTGACACTAGACTTTGAACCATACGGACATTGCCTGTTTTGATTGCTACCTGAAAATGAGGCGTGTGACTAAAATATCTAGTATCATATAATTGTTATACATACTTTCTTTTTCATGTTAACAACTTTTTAGCATTGTTCTCATAGATATAGGACCAGATATTTCAGAAATAAAGCCAAAATGTGGTACAATAACCTACAAAATGTATTCAACTTAATCTAAATATTTACCATAAGTGGTGTCATGCCAGTGGTTGGATCTACAACATTGATCTGTGCCTGTAACTCCGGTGCATTAAACAGTTCATAGATACCAAAATGTGCTAACACATGAGCCAACGACCATGACGGATGCTCGGCGAGTATATCAACTAATTTCTGGAGACTCCCAACAGTACACTAAAAGGAAAATAGTTTTTTACTCAGGGGCTATTATTTTTTCTAAGAACTAACAATATGTTCAGTTTTTGTACAGAATAAAAAGCTGAGTCTAAGCTAATCTTCAGGAAATCATGAGTCATGTGTAAGTTTTTTACACCTCAGTTGTGATTATATTTAAATTGTTTATGGAACACAATTTTTGTTCTATAAGCTTATCTCAAGCATTGTTACAGAATGCAACATAGGATATGAAGTTGTGGCGGTACCCACAATTCGCCTAACATTCCTGCATTGCGCTATCGAAGTTTTCTGGGTGCGTCGGTATATATACGACAGCTGAAATTTATCACGTTGGCTCCGGCCTGACCGAGCATACCACCTCGCTCGGTCGGAACATCTTCCTTTGCGGCCTCCATGCATATATATCCCACAAAGTCATAAGAACCAACATAGGATATGAAGTCATAAGAACTTCTAAATGATATAAAAATAGTGTTATCTATTTAGCAGTAATCAATGTTAATAAATGTTTAGTCATGATTATGTAATACGGTTTGTTATCAACACATTAATCTTTTTTTATATCTTGTAGTAATTTAAAATGAGGTCAAAATACAATTCCTGCTATAGCCACACTTATTAATTATAATTAATAACAATAGTATTTACATACTCACTTCCTTACTTAATTTTATATACAACGGTATCTTGTCTTTTAGCACAATAAATTTATCCTCACATGTTTCACGATTTTCCGTTCTGAATAAGCTGCAAAATTATAAATGATCAGTATTGTCAAGTTGTATATAATATATGCATAAAACTTTTTTTACATTGAAAGCTTACTACATATTTTGTTACATTAATAGTTAACTTTAAAATCGTATGACTATAATAAAACAACAACAAGATATTTAATAAACGATCTAAATTATATTCTGACCTGTACATTTGATCTATGCTATCCGTGAAAGGTTTTTGGAGGACTATCTCATAGTACTTATCCCTGGAGTTGTTATTTCTAGAGTCTGGTGGTGTTTTTGGAGCGTAGACCTGCATGGAATCATCTCTACAGTGCACGGAACGTGACACATATGAGTCTGCGCGAACCTCTATAACCTTTGTTGGAGGTTCCTCAACACCCAGTAGCCCACGGAGAACTAAGAAGAAGACTATAGTTAGACTAATGCATGAGATATTAAATAAATATTTATACAGCTTACTTACATGAATTAAACATTTTTCTTATTGATAAATCCTCTCGGAGAAATGTATCAGCGATAAATTTATGTTATTATTGTGTAATGACTAATGACATAAATTGCCTAGATACGTCGGAAATATTTCGAATGTAATACGGTTTATTTTTAGCACTTTTACGCGGCATGTAAATACATTTACACTTTTTATTAATAATCTCAATAATTTGGTCCTCATCAATAGGTAGGTACTTGTAAAAATTGATTGAAATTTGGATCATCTCTTTTTGCAAATGTCACTGTCAAACAAACGTCAAAGCAGATGATTTTTTTTTTCTTATTATGGCACTTCGGCTATTTTACCATGGCCAGTGTCGACTGTCGAGTATAAATATAGCGGGAAAACAATATTCTTTATTACAATTTTCAGCATCGCTTTTCTATATTGTCAGGTCCAAAGTCTAGTCAAAGTCTAAGTAAAAGTCAAAACAGTCAAGAGGTCAAGTCGGTCGATTCAGTAAAGTGGTAGACTCTTTACTGAAACTTTCGATGGAGTTTTGGAGGGAACACAAAATAGCACGTTTCTGGATATTGCATTATTTTCCTACACTTGTGCACGATAACGAATATCTAATGGTTAATATCCTACCAATATTACACATTAAAAACCCAGCTAACACAATTTTAGGAAAATAATACAAAAACACAACACAACACCACTCTTTCACATTCCCGTCAAAACGTGGCGTCAGATGAACGCGGCGAAAAATGGAACTAAAGGTACATAGAGGTCAGTGAAAGGTACAAACAAAGACCTCTAAACCTATGGATCCGAAGCAATTGTCTATGTATAGAATTGATTACGTCAATTCGTCGATAAATTTATAATCATATAACTATCTCCCTTTTGCTTATGCGTTTTTACGTAAGTGAAAAAAGATAACTGTAAGTTTGAGTGTTTACCATTTTGAAAGAAATATTTGCAAAAATGCCACTTTGCGACCAAATCGCCATTTTTGTTTTGTTTTACAATTTGAGTGGTAGTTGATCTGTCAACGTACATAAACAAACGGGGTTTATTTAAAAAATTTCGACATTATTCTAGTTCTTTTCGGTAAAAATTGTTTTAGGAAGTGAGATTTGGAGTACCGAAATATGACCGCGAGCAGCATTATTGGATGTCGTACTAAAATCCGAAAGAAACAACCAGATTTGTGTTTACATATTATGTAAGTTTAGTATTTTACTTAATACATCAGATTTTTAAATCCAGAGGACTGTGTTTTCTAAAAATGATCTATTACAAAAGGTTCTATTAATTTCACCGCCTGGTTCCTTATATTTTTGATGTTTTCCGTATAAAATACGTGGTAGTACTATTGTATGAACATAGTGATGTGGCTTTATCGATAATTTTTATTTAAAGTTTTTTTTTACCTAATAATTTCATCACTTTTAGAATGTATGTGTTTATTTATACTTTTAGATTACCTAATGATAAAGTAAAAAGACAATCATGGTTGAATATTATTGGTGAAAAAAATATTGACATGACAAAAACAAGGATATTTGTCTGCTCAATCCATTTTGAAGATTGGTGATTCAATAGAACATTGGACAAATTGAGACTTAAAGATGATGCTGTACCATCAAAAATGTTATTGGTGAAGTTATTTTTTTCAGAAAAATTGTGCAAATTGTACGAAATTACATAGATAAGTATGATATATAACGACGATTTGGTTTCTCTTTGATTATTAAATAATTTTATTTATTTTTCAACCTTCAGCCAGACTAGCAGGGTTATTTAAAGAAAGAAATACTACCACAGTTCCAGATAACACTAAAACCATAAAACGGAAAGGAGATTTCTCAACTGAATTTCTCTCTATTTATTTGTTGGACCTTAAGGCTTCTTACAGACGAACGGCACGTGTCGGCGGCAGTCGACGGCAGCCGTTGACAGTTTATGACGCTTGCAGGGGGCCTACCACGACCTTTCCTAAAACTATCATGTTTCCAGAACACTTTGTTGTAAGATTATAATAACATTACCGTACTCACTTTTTAAATATAATTTTACTAAAAACAGTAAAAGCTCACTCCGTACCGTTATTAAGCGAAAGTTGGCAAAAAATTGAGTTTTTTGTATGGGAGCCCTTCTTAAATATTTATTTTAATTTTATTTTATTATTAATTATTAAAGTTTAAAGTCTTTTCTCTTTATATTTTTTTTTCTTTTGTGGTTATGTAATGTTAAAAAAATTGGAATAAAGATTTTATTTATTTATTTATTTTGTTTACATACAAATATAATTAAGAATATTGTGAGTATTTCAAGTGCCTTGTGCCTACCTGCTACCATTATTGATTACGAGTAAAAAAGGCCAAAAAAAATCACGTTTGTTGTATGGGGGACCCCTTAAATATTTATTTTATTTTGTTTTTAGTATTTGTTGTTATAGCGGCAACAGAAATACACACTGTGTAAAAATTTCAGAAGTCTAGCTATAGTGTTCTTGAGTTACGTTACAGTCTGGTCTGGAGACATAGACGGACAGACGGACAGACATCGAAGTCTCAGTAATAGGGAGCGAACTCACGGCGCGGTTTTTTCCCGCGCCCGCCACGGTTGCGGGCCCGCAGCCTTCGTGGAATCCAGTTTTGTGTGTAAAAAGCGAAAGAAAAACTCACGGCGCGTTTTTCACCCGCGGCCCGCGCGGGTGTTTGCGGCTCCCGCTGCACCAGCGGGCGGCGGTCGCCCGCAGTCTCGGCGGTTTGCGCCCGCGCGCTCTGCGATAGTTTAGAGGGCGATCGCAGTACCCATAGTAGGCGACCGTAGTAGAAACCGCCCGTCCTTTTGGGTTTTTTTTCTGTATTCTTCTGTAAAGTAAGTATACCGCAACAGCTCGTTTTTGGTGTGTGTCCATGGCGGTCTGGATCTCAACTGATCGTTTCTGTCCGCCTTGCAACCGCCCATCTTGCGATTATCGCCCGCCGAGTTTGCGGGCGCTGACCGCGACCGCGGCGGCTGCGGGCCCGCACAAATCAGCGGTCTCGTGAGTTCTGAAATAAAACCGCTCATTTGCGTGGGCCCGCAACCGCGGCGGGCGCGGGAAAAAACCGCGCCGTGAGTTCGCTCCCATAGTGTCCCGTTTTTACCCTTTGGGTTTGACGGAACCCTAATAAACCTTCTACTATTTTATGGGAGTCTTTACTTTTATAAAAATGAGTAAAGGTCGCCAGATTTTTTATAATTTATGTATGTTATGTCTTTAATATTATTTGGAAAAGTATCGATATCGATATTTTTTTATTATTCAGTGACATCTCTAGTAAAACCCGCCATTTTTGTTTTACTAATTTTGAAGGCAGGCTCGTTTCTTTCGTGGTCATTTCGTGTCCTTATTAGTTTCTTATGTCAATGGGTACAAATTACAATGAGGCATTTTCTTATTTTTTTAATTTGTCAAACAGTTTTCTTTTTAGTAACTAGATGGCGTATGAGTAGACAACTATCGGTAATACCATCATTAATTGCTACAAAACTGGGCAAAAGAATGAAAAACTTGATGCATTTAAATTTGAAAAAGACACAATAATATTCCAATGAATAGGATAAAGTTATTATAACGATGTTTTAGTTAAAACTCACGTAAGAAATAGCCCTATTTACCGTTATTCACAGGAATTATAAATTTTGGTTTTGACAACATCTTACCTGCACTCGTGCACGATAACGACAATTTAATGGCTAATATTTTACCAATAATGAACATCAAAAACCCAAATAACACAATTTGGGAAAAAATTATAAAAACCACACCAACAATAAAAAGTAGAAGAAGTGTCACAGTGTCATGCCCGCCAAAACTCTTTCAGTTGTCAGTTTGACAAGTATTATAATATGTCAGCGTGTTCCTAAACTGTTACCAGTATACTGGCCTAATCGCTTAGGCCAATGATCGCTTAGGTGTAAACAAAACAAAACGCGAAGCAAAACAACATAGAAATATATGGAAGTGTATAAATACATACAGTTTTATGTTAATATTATGCTAATGGAAACTAGGTTTAAGATTTAAGCCAACAAACCGCGCCAACTGTACAAGGCGCGCTGATATGAATGTTATAACAATTAGAATAGAATAAAATAGAAAATACTTTATTTGTACAACTTAAAACTAAAATTAAACTTAAAAAACACAATAAAGGAAAACTATGTACAAATAGGCGGTCTTACTGCTAATAGCAGTTTCTGCAAGACAAGCTATATTGTCGTTTACGTCGATATTCGTACTGACAGACATCGACCTACTAATTTTAGTGACAACCTGGCCTTAATAACATCCACGGCTGCAGGTAACGCATCAAGAGTTGACTGGGTATATATTTGCAGATCGTCTGCGTACAAATTGAAATGGGCAAAAATAAACAATGTAATAAATTGTAATGGGAAAAGGACGCCACCCTGAGGAACACCGGCACTCGGCAGTAGTGTCGGTCCAGTCTGAAAAGGATTCCGATAACTCTCTGCTTACGACCCCCAAGGTAACTCCGAGTCCGAAGTGGATTACAGAGGGAGAAAAGTTAAGAGTCGCTAACAGAGCAATAAGTACATCATGGTCGATAGAATTGAATGCGTTACTAAAATCAAGTAAAGTTAGTTTGGTGCTTTTTAGGGTTCCGTACTCAAAGGGCAAAAACGGGTAGGGTAATAGGGTTTACCCTATTACTAAGACTTCGATGTCTGCTCGTCTGTCTGTCACCAGGCTGTAACTCAAGAACCGCTATAGCTAGACTTCTGAAATTTTCACAGATTGTGTATATGTGTTGCCGCTATAACAACAAATACTAAAAATAAAATAAATTAAATATTTAAGGGGGGCTCCTATACAACAAACGTGTTTTTTTGCTATTTTTTGCTCTTAATCAATAACGGCAACACATAGGCAATTGAAATGTTCTCAAAATACTTAATTGTATTTGTACTTTAATAATTAATTATAAAATTTAAATAAATTAAATAATTGAGGGGGGCTCCCATACAAAAAATTCAATTTTTAGCCTATTTTTGCTCTGTAGTGGTACGGAACCCTTCGTGCGCGAGTACAACTCGCACTTGGCCGATTTTTATTTTTTTGCCCAGAGATCGTGGTTCTGGATTTCGAACAATATAGTCCCGATTAGGGCCAGTTCACACATCGCACCGCATGCGACGTTCGCATCATCGCGACGATTTTATATACATAATAAATAATAATATTAACTATATAGGCATCACCGTGAATCTTGATAGCTAATTCTTTTTAGAATGATTCCAACTTGAAAAAATAAAATACAGATTTTTGTTTTATTTTATATTTGATGAAATATATGATTTAACATAATATTAAGGAGTAAAATAACAATATATGTATTTTGTAATTTATAATGAAAATCTTTGGTGTTGGTTAATAGTTAGATACCCATTCATGGGCGCCGGCAGAAATAATTTCTAAGGGGTGCAGATTTTAGTTTTCTTTCTTTTCTTTTTACGTTTTACGAACAACAGTGACTGTCTATTAACGTCGAAAAATACATCTTTGTACGGCATGGTAAAATGATTTCTAATAGACAGCTTTTTATTTCAATAATTCCTGTTGATCCCGAGATTCCCAAGGGGTGCAAGTGCACCACCTGGCACCCAGGGGGGTGCCAGGTGGTGCACGCAGGTGGTGCCGGCAGGGGCCGGGGCCCATGTACCCTTTGGTACCCATAATAATAAAAAAAATCATTGGTTTTTAAAGCTATTTTAAACACATTTTAAACTAAAATGTTTTTTTAAATAAAATTAAAATAGGCAAATTCACTTATATCACACTATAATATTTCATGTAAACTATATTATCATTTTGTAATAAAATATGACAATATCTGACTAGCGAAGAATTTTTTTTTCTAAGGGTGGGTTGCACCAGAGGCGTAGTTAAAGTTAAAGTTAAAGTTATCGTCAAATATGGCGTCCATAATGGACTTTTACTAGGGATTTGACAGTTCATTTGACTTTTTGTTATGGTTAAAGTTATAGTTAAAGTTAGTTGGTGCAACCCACTCTAAAAAATTATTTCAGGGTAAGGCCCGTAACTCCTTCAACAGGAGGTACCTAGCCCCTGCTAAAGCCAAGGATTTCTCACATTTAACACAAAGAGCAATTACATGGAGAAGAGAAATTAAGAAACTCAAATTAGGGAATAATATTTTGAGTTTCTTAAATTTCTTAGTTCTTCTCTATAAGTTTCTAAAATTAATAAGAGAAATTGAGAAACTCAAATTAGAGAATAATTTGAGTTTCTTAATTTCTCTTCATGTAATTTCTGCTCTCTTTGTGGTAAATGTGAGAGATCCTTGGCTTAAACAGAAGGTAGGTACCTCCTCATCACGGAGCTAGTTTGACTGTTCTAGCCTGGTTTCTGAAGTTTTCTGACAGGAGTATAAGATATTCAATGATATTGTTTATTGATAATATTTTAACGTAAGCCAATCAAAAGTGCTATGTTTTCAACATAGACTACTGTCGAGAAACCTCAGAGAATGGTCATTAATATGCTAAGTGTTAACAAGAAGTTCATAAGACAAGAATTAAGTATAACATGCTAAAGCCCGGTCACAGAATACATAGAAATTTCACCATTGACCTACAGCTACTTGCCCCTGATTCAGCTTCTCACAAATATTTGTCTCATTTCTACAGGTACATAATACGATCGCGATATTTCCGTGTGCGAATGAAAAAGAGACAATTTTCAATAGGTCAGTGGCCGCACTTCAGCGTGTTCAATGACCATGCTATAAATAATATTAGTAATAATGTAGTGATACATTATAGGATAATAATGATTTCATACAAGAGTAATATACAATAATATTCTAAGTACTTGTATATTTGTACTTGTAAAGCTTTTACTTTCACATAGTCAAACATAAACAAAAAATAGGCAAAACTGTTTTTTATAAGACATAGTCAATTATTAAAAATTTAAGTACCTACCACACTAAATAAGTACATAAAGAGCAAAATAAATCTTTAAACAACATCAAAACGAATGCAAAAATAATACTAAGTTTTAAGTATAACATAGTAGAATGTTTAAAATTAAATGCATAAATATATTGATAGTATAAAAGCATATAGGGTATTCTTACTTGCCTGTTTCAATACTTACTTTACGTCAGTCAGTAAAATATAATACTTCCATTTTATTATTTACTGCAGTGTTAAATTCATATTATTAAATTACAATGACAGTGTTTAGACAAGACACAGTTCAGACTGGAAAGTCCAGGAATTGAACTCGAAAATAAGATAAATTACCATAGTTATTCACTGACTGAAGTAATAACAGAGTTTTTGCGACATTTTAAGCTGCATGACTTTGGTTTGCATTAGACCCAGGTATATTGTCCGGGTTTGCTAGCGGGTCCAATTCAGCAAATAATTTGAACCAGGCAGCTTTATCTTCTTTCTTTGGTACTGGTTTCTGTGTTTTAGTAGATTGATTTCCACTTGGGTTTGTTGGTGGCATTGGACTCCCAAATAGATTTAGACTTGTTTGCTGAAAATATAAATTAACACTTAGTTGAATTTAGTAAAATAAATATGTGTGACAGACATAATCCCTATTAGTTCAAAATATCAGATGTATTATTTTGCTCTATGGTTCAAAATATAAACCAAGAAACTATAATATTATGTAACAATTTGAAGAACTTAACTTGTTGACATGGCAACAAAATTTTCAAATAGCACATTGATTAAATTCTATTTTATTTTTATTTACCTTAAAATTTAACCAATGTTAAATGTGGTATAATGAAGACAGATAAGCTATGTTTGTAACTAAAATTTTATGAATGATGGTTACCTGCAACAAATGTGATGGTAAAAATGATCCAAAATGAGCTGGGGCATCATCACCACCAAGATTCAGTCCAGCTAAGTCCGCATTCACATTGGTTGGGTTATTCGGAAATGGGTCACTTTCTGTGTTTATAAGGTCATTAGAAGTAGATGCTTCAGCAACTTCGGTGGACGGTTCCTTTTTGGTTGCTTCAACATTCTCTACTTGTGTTTTTTTTGGACTTTCATCTTTGTATTCATCCTGTGAACATTAATTTATAGTCTTAAGAAAGAATATATTGTAAAGTCTGAGTTAGAACTAACTTCATTTTAAAAATTGTTTATAACTTAACACTAAAATAAATATAGCATAGTAAAATTTATCAATGCTTTCTACCGTCCTCTGGCAAAATAACTAGAATGAACTATAGTGGATTGAGAACGAACAATCTTTCCCAATCTTTTTCAGCCTGCGGTGCAGTTACACGTAACAATATTTTGTCACGGCGCCCTACTCTACCCAGCTATTACAAAAAGATACATAAATAAACACCTTTAACTCATCAAGCCCCATACAATCACCGGTGATTGCGAAAACAATAGAATACAATAACATTTCCAAGAATCCGCGATTGAAGGGTCATTAGGTTAAGCAGGTAATTGGTAAATAATAATAAACAAATATTTAATCATCTACCTGCTTTACATAATTATAATTTTATTTTATAATATTTGTGGTTTCAAATAATCATGGAGGTTCAACTCACGGTGCCCCTCTTGCCTTTCTACTGCGCACTAGGGCGCCGCGGGCACACTTTGGTAACCCCTGGTCTATAGTGTATTGAAGTTTACCTGGAAAAACAGCATTTGGTCTCTGTCCTTGGTAGTTTTTTCTTCTTGGCTTCCGTCCCCAGCTTCACCCAAGCTCTTTAATATACAGAATTCATATTGTGGAGCATCATTCATAGTTTCAATAGTGGCTTGGAATGTCTCAGCAATTTTTGTAGAAAAATTTAAAAAAGAACTTTGGTAGGTTGACAGTACATGAGAGAACATGTTGCATCTAGCAGCAGCCAACAGGTCTATCTGTAAATTTAATTGATTTATTTTTAGCCCCATCCACATAATAAAAAATAAAAAAAAACATTATAGACAATAGAGAACAGAACTGATAAAATGCTAATTTTAATAAAATATTCTTGAGTTTTTTCAATATCATTTTGTATAGGTATACTACTATTATCCCCAGAATGATTTTCACACATTTACCTTTTGCAACACATCAAGTGTAAGTTTATCGAATATTTTCTTGCTCTCTCGCACTTGGCGTTGAGCTTTACGGAAGTTATCCAGCCCGCGCCCGGTGTCAGGGTCCAGTTGGGCACTGGTCGACTTCATCCAACTGAGAGCCGCGCGATACTCGATCCGCGCTCTTTCCATCGCAGAAACTGTCACCCGCATGTCCTTGACGGCGCGAACTCGGAACGTGTCTACCTCGTGGGACAACCGCAGCAGAGGCGGTCTAACAGATAAGCGCTGCTGCCCCGAGAAGGATATCGCTTTGCCTGCCGACACCATGTGTTTCCCCGCTGCATCGCTGCCCTGGCCGGAATCTTTCAAGAATTTACCCAAAGAATTCTCCTCCTGCGCCAAGATACACACCCGCTCTTGGTACTGATCTAATATTCGCTGTAAATGTAAGCAGCTATCGGATATTGATCGAAATAATTCCAACTTAGCATCGAGCTCAGCGTCAGAGGCTACGATACACTCGTCTTCTTTGGTTCCTAACTTTTTTAGCACAGTCTTCTTGGTTACCCAGTATTGATATTGCATCATATTTATATGCAATTAATAAGAAAACCACATAAAACTCTACAAATTCCATACAAATTCTAAGTTTATTTGTGTAATTAGCGAATTTTATTTGCCATCTTTCCAATTCAGTTTGACGTATGACATTTCACTTTTGTCAATTTTGAAGTTTGTTATCAGTGTTCTATTCACTGACCTCCATGATTATACAAGTACGCTGGACTAATGATACCCTTTGAAATGACAGCTATTTTTTGTGCCTATTTGAAGCGGAATCAGCTCCCCCGATGAGAGGGATAGGAACTAAATTTGACCATTGACCAAATATATTTGTCTATGATTTGACGTAAAAATGACGTTTGAAAGTCGCCATATTGCCGCTGATAGCAGTAGTGGGAGTATTTGGAACTAATACTAGTGATGGCAACCAATAACGATTAAGCGGCCATTTGCAAGTTACGTCAAATTTAGTTCTCTTCCCGCTCACTGGGGACGCTGATTCCGCTTCAAATAGGCACAAAAAAAAGTGGGTATCATAGGTCCAGAGTATTTGTATAATGGAGGTCAGTGGTTCTATTCCTATGGTAGGCGTAGGTCTAGGTATTGTTAATTATTGTTTAGATAACTGTTGAATATTTATAATAACAAATTAAACAAATAAGTAAAAAATTAGTTAATGATATTACTCAAAATAATATAAATCAAGCTAATAAATTTTTTAAGCCATACATAATTTTGTATTTCATAGTTTACAATGTGGACCGGCCCTTACACATTTCTTTTGTCTATACGCCATATTTACAATTGTATTTGGAATGTGGAATGGCCGCCGTCTTTCGCATAATGTGTAATTAAATCGTGACAAAAAATATTTACTAAGTTAATAATGTGAAAAGCATCTATATATGTAAGTGTTTAAGTAATTAAACTTTAAACAGACAGTTAAAATGTATTGTGCAAGTGATAAACCTATACCCCGAGTGTCATCTTCGCAATCTTCCAAGAATGTCAAAGATGGTAAGTTTATGGTTGTCAATGTATTTATTTTAGTTTTTAAGCATTATTATTACTTAAATATAAGCATAAAACGCAAAGCTTTTAATTCTTTACACTCTCATTATATGCCCTAATTTATGTTGTCGTCACAGGCCAAAAGAAACAACTTTTTCAAGTGTTGTAAACTTTAGAACGAGTGTTATGAATACTCAGAAGTCGGCTTGTTGTTAAAACTGCAGTATTAATTTACTTGTCTTGGTTCACAACATAGCCATATATATTTTGTTTGAATCATAATATAATCTTTGTATGTACCTACTGTTAATCTCTTTTAATACATATACATTGGTTAAATAATTCAAGTTAGGTATTTGGGCAAAAACATTTTACAACTTACTTTCTACTGACCGAAATTTCACTTGCAATGATAAATGTTTTCTAGCTGTATTGTTAATTAATCTGTTCCCAAATACTAAGCGCCATACTGATTTATAAGACAGGACATTCCAATGAAACTTCTAAAATGAAATCACTTTATTATAATGTTATCCTCAAAGTTTGAATATAACAAAGATTTTCTGGGATTTCATATGACCGGAACAGACTTAACAACTAAGTATTTTGTACTCTCCTGTAAGATTTCAGCATGTCTTTAAATACAAATATTCTCTAAGTACATTAAAACACTATCTAAATAAATAAAAAAAATACTACAAATGCTAGCATTAATACCATAAGGGCAATGTTAAGCCAACCACAACTTAAAAAAAGTTGCATCCATGTTAAATAACTTCCCTCTACGAAGTGTGCCCACACTATCAAATAGATGCAAATAATGCATCTATTTATAACTTTATTGAGTCTTTATAATGTCAATAACATTCTTGTTTATGTTTTAATAACCTCACCAATGCATTTCACACTTTATATAATATTATTACTTCCCTGAATACTTGTTTATTGAAAACAAGTGAACTATAGTTCTGCTTGACATCAAATTCACTTTTAAGTTGTTCACTTAGCGATAAGGGCCTTATCAATATTTGGGACTAAAATAGTTTGTATAATTTTGAAAGATACTAATATGTGCCCAGAAATGTTGCCAATATTGTCTATTGTGAAATTAGCATAGTCTCTAAAAAAATATCTGGGAATCTAATCTTAACATTTTTCTTTAAGATTAAGATTATTCAATTCAGACATTCAGAATTTTGCTTAAAGATTTTAATTTATAAGAAATAAGGTAAAATTCAGTTGAAAATATCATTTTGAGGCTTTTTCTTTTTTTTTTTAATGAAATAAGGGGGCAATCGAGCAAACGGGTCACCTGATGGAAAGCAACTTCCGTCGCCCATGGACACTCGCAGCATCAGAAGAGCTACAGGTGCATTGCCGGCCTTTTAAGAGGAAATAGGGTAATAGGAAAGGGTCTGCGATACCCACGATGGAGGTGCTACCATAATATTCTTTCTTTATGAGCTGAATGTTTAAAAATATGATTTAATGCTCCGTATAGTGACAAACATATTTTTATTTTTACACATAGCTCAAATAAACCCTGATTAAGTATAATTTTTTAACTTACAGATGTTTAAAAAGAAAAAAATGTAATCATTTCATTAATACGACCATAGTTTGTATTTCTGTCTGTTATCACTTATCAGACATGGAAAAATTAAAATCAGATTACAAATATTTTAAAAAGGCTAGCTTGTCAGTGTAAATTATGAACTAGGTATTAGAAAAATTGGAATATAATAATAGAAAATTAATATTTAGAATAAATCTTTTTATGAATGTAGAGCTTTAATTATAGAATAACTTTTTTTAAGTACATAGTGTGAAATAATTGCAGCTTTTGTGCAATCATTTGTTCCATGTTCCAGAATTGAATAACCCATACATGTCAGAGTGGGACCACATTGCTTTATTGCGTTGCGTGGCGTCATCGCAACGGACGCCACATCTGCATTGCGTCGACGCAATAAATAACAAATTGCGCGGAAAGTCAGTAGTGTCGCTGGAACACGACAGCATCGGACAATCGCAACGAAACTTTTATCTCCATAATTTTTATTACAACTTTTTCGGCCAGTTTTCATCAACAGCAGCCAATTCGTTGAGCTACTTTTTTTTAAAAATCTGCCACTGTTTCCTTCTGTCTACCACTTCGTAGCTACTCCGTAATAAGAACCGTACATTTAGCCGCGATAAAAACTTTCCTATGTTCTTTCCCAAACCTTAATCGGTTCAGCACCTCCTCATTTTGTCTAAATCGGTTCTACCATTTAAGCGTAAAGACTAAAGAGTTACTAGACAGACGGAGACCTTTCGCATTTCTAATGTTAGCAAGTGTTACGCTCAAAGATCGAAAACGCTCAGCGAGCGGAAAAATAGCTCACAACGCGTTGTTGTACGCGTGGTGTAGCCACGACACGAAATTCGCTATTTGGTCTTTCTGTGTTTGCCACAACGCGTCGTGCGCGTTTTTATTAGAAGTATAACACGAAATTCGCCATGTGGATGTTTTACTGTGACCACAACGCGTTGTGAGGTATTTTTCCGCTCACTGAGCATTTTCGATCTTTGCTCGCGTAACATAAGGATGTTAAACGTCGCAGCGCTTACGCTGAATCAACGCACCGCAACGCGACTGAAGAATGTGGCGCTGATATCGAAAATGCACGTAAATATAGCACCGTGAAATATCGGTTATTTCCAACTGCACGAAATTTTTCTAATGCAGCCGGGTCAAGGCCGACGTTTGATTTACGACTTTAATTCTGTTGTTCTTTCCCTTTTGTTTGGCATTTGGCAAACTGTGTTCATCATCAAAAGGTTTCTTACGTTTATAGCACCGAAGTAAACTTGTCAGTCAGTTAAGAAAAAGTCTAATCTAAATGGGATATTGGTAGTGTCCCGTGGCAGTTGTTTTTTTTACCAAGGACAATATGACATTTGATGCATCAAAATACCGATTCCCAAAAGTCATAAAGAACGCGGTTGTATTATGTGACGTTATTAAAACCCTCGAAAAAAATTTAAACGCATTCCATGGTAATCCAGCTATATCAAAATCGATAATCATAGCTCTACTATATTTAGTAATGCATAGTTATGTTTAGACTATAGGCATAAAGGTCTCACGATTGGACCTATAAATATAGGTCTAAATAGCGGCCTAGTTCGGGCAGTAGCCAATGCGGTGAAATGCCAAGGGTCGGGGTACACGTGGCATGATACTTGACTGTATTATTATACGATGTAAAATCTAATATATAAAATTCTCGTGTATTTGTGCGCGAACTCGATCAAAAAGGCTCAACCGATTTTAATGAAATTTTGTATGTACCATCGAGGAAATTGATTCCTAGGCAGTTGACGGACCTTGATCTTGATCTCGTGGACAGAGCAAGGAACTTCCGTGCCTGGAAACAGTGTAACACATAAAATTCCAACATTAATTTAGATCTAGCTTAGTAGTCATAATTAACATTAATTATTCCCGTGGTGCTCTCCCTTTAGTTCTTTGACTTTCGGTCATTGCAACTTTGTGCTGTCTCCCGCTTTTTATGGGGAGGAAAAACTGTATACTTCCTACTCCTCCTATCTTCTTCTGATTAAATTCGTTGCGGGTCCCAAGACAGCTTTAGCATGTCCCTCGGGCTCCCTGAGATCATATCAAAGGGTTTTCGTGGTAGGATACCGCTGTCGATCCTGGGACACAGGAGATACAGTGGTGGGCCAAAGCCCGATTTAAAAAAGTTGACGGACCTACGTCATTTGGTCGGCTTATGTCAATTCAATGTTAGCTGTGGTCAGTCGGATGGGTTTGACTTAACGCGACCAAATTACTTAGGTCCGCCATATATCTAGGAATCAATTTCTCTGATAGTACATTCGTTAGGCCTGAGAATAGGTTTTATCTACTTTTTATATTGATACTAGAAATAATTAATATGGAAAACAACGTTTGCCGGGTCAGATACTTAGATATTTATATTTGTTTTATGGGACTTTACGCTTCCCCGGCGGATTGGGGACTACGGCCAGGGTATGTGAGATTCCCAAGCGAAAGGTGGGTGTATCCGTTATGGTCAAAGACAGAAAACGTTCAATGAGCGTAAAAATAGCTCACAACGCGTTGTGGTCACAGTGAAACAGCCACGACGCGAAATTCGCGTTGTGGCTCTAATAAAAACGGCTAAAACTAAAATATTTATTTTAGGAATTTAAATGAACTAAAGAAAAAGAAGTGTCTAACAGCGCTAACTTTTATGAAGGTCGGGTCTAAACTTAACCTTTATTTAAGAAATAAGGAATTTTATTTTTACACGACGAAATATGTTATTTCGTCGTATAAAAATAAAACTCCGCTTCCAGCTACACATCTCCAACTTTTAATGAAGCAACTATATTTTTATGTCTCGCCCAACTTAATAAATAGCGAGCGGTTTCCGCAACGTAATCCTCCTTTTCGCTCGTTTTCCTTATTCACTGGACTATTTTTAGTTACAAATATTCCTTTTACTTCATTAAAGCGTAATGGGCTTATAAAGTTAGGGCCCTTTTGCAGTCGGGGTTCCTGACTCCTTATAAAATGGTGGCGACCGGACCGCAACAGCCTTCATAAGAAAAAAATAAAAGATCTAAATCTCTGATTCGGTTTGGATGCGGAAAATGTATCATTTAGGGCCTGTTTCGCCACTTCCTGATAAAGTGCCGGATATGTTATCTACAACTTATTTGACAGATTCTCTATTCTCTATCTGTCAAGTTAAGTGGTGGATAGCATATTCGGCACTTATCAGGAAATGGTGAAACAGGGCCTTAGTATTTTGTATATATTTTTTTGTTTTTACCTGATGGAAAGCAACTTCCGTCGCCCATGGACACTCGCAGCATCAGAAGAGCTGCAGGTGCGTTGCCGGCCTTTTAAGAGGGAATAGGGTAATAGGGGAGGGTAGGGATGGAAAGAGAAGGGAATAGGGGAGGGACAGGAAGGGAATAGGGAGGGTAGGGGATTGGGCCTCCGGTAAACTCACTCACTCGGCGAAACACAGCGCAAGCGCTGTTTCACGCCGGTTTTCTGTGAGAACGTGGTATTTCTCCGGTAGAGCCGGCCCATTCGTGCCGAAGCATGGCTCTCCCACGTATTGGCTCTTTCCTGGACTCTACAATTTTTCTGATAGAGTCCTATCCCGTAACTTCGGATATTAATAGAAACGAATCTTCAAAACTTGCAAACCAATGTCCTTCCTGAAAAAAACCACGTGCCACTGTTGTTACGTCAGTATTATAGGCCTATGGGCTATACAATTTTTTCTGGTAGCGCCTCCTATCCCGTAACTTCTAGAAACGAATCTTTAAAACTTGCAAACCAATGCCCTTCCTGAAAAAAATCACGCGCCACTGTGGTTACGTCTGTATTATAGGCCTATGGGCGACAGCGTTCTATGGTGTTCTAGGGGGGGCGGCAGCGTCCTAGGATGGTGCGGGCGGCAGAGTTCCTGTATAGGGGCGGCAAAATTAAAGTGGCCTATTCTCATAAAAATATAAATCCGGCCCTGGGCTTAAGTCTCAACGTTCAATTAAGATTTTTTCATCTTTACATGTCTTAATTTACTTCGGAGTCTAGACCTAACATTTAATATCTTTTCACGGCTAAATGTCAAGGAGAAGCTTCTAGCGTCTGGGACTTGGGTCCAATCGTTGGATAAGGATTGCGTAAGAGCTGAAATGTCCTTTGTGATTGGACTGTAACCTTTTTGCGATAACGACCACACGGAGATATCTGATGTTAAGTTAACTTTAGTTTAATGAAGATATTGACAGAAAATGTATAATTTTATTAAAATCTTCATTAAATTAAAGTTAAGTAATCTTTAAGGCTTTGGAGCGAGACAAATGAAAGACCTTGGGGAAGGTCTTTGCCCAGCAGTGGGATAGTATAGGCTCTTAAAAAATAATCGTTAGATGTTTGATAGAGGAGATTGAACTTATCGGAATCTTAACTTTTAAGTTAGGTACTGTTACTAAAACTGTTGTTCTTTTATACATAGCCATTTTTACCAGTGCATCGTCATGTAATGGAAAATTGCAAACATGATTGAAGACGTGAGTGGAAGAATCGAACAAGTAACATTTCGTAACATACGGACAATAACTCATTTTTTCCCTAATTATTTTAATAA
Source organism: Cyaniris semiargus (assembly GCA_905187585.1). NCBI lineage: Eukaryota > Metazoa > Arthropoda > Insecta > Lepidoptera > Lycaenidae > Cyaniris > Cyaniris semiargus. The sequence continues at coordinate 14,489,803 of LR994560.1, read as the reverse complement.
AACTTGTAACTTATCTACTTTATAACCTAGCTTATATATCTGGCTACACATATAATCCATAATTTTTCTATTTCAAATATTTTTTCCGGCCCTAAAGCCTCCATTTAAGCAAAAAAACGGGAAGTTTTTTCATGTTACTTACCTTATTCTTCCACTCACGTCTTGGATTATTTAGTATGCATTTAGGCTAGTGGCTCTACAAAGTTGCTGTAGACTAAACAGAACCAATATCGTACTGAATACGCTAACAGCGAGTTACTGAGCAAATTCATACTTATATTATAAATGCGAATGTGTGTCTGTCTGTCACCGCTTCACGCCCAAACCGCTGAACCGATTTTGCTGAAATTTGGTATGGAAGATACTTGAGCCCCGGTAAGGACATTACTTTTGGGATATTTTTTATCCCGGAAAAATGCACGGTTCCACCGCGATAAACGAAAATAGTTATTAATATTTATGCGTGTTTTATACCAGCGGTGATTATATGCAATTAGAAACCGTGGCAAGTCTTGCATGGCGGTGTATTGATGCGTGCAAGGCATGCATGAAAGGTCGGGAGGTGGGGTGGCCAGACAAAAGGCGCTGAAAGCCTTAGGGACCTCATGGTTATAGTATTTTAGTGGCAAATATAGCAACACCAAAAAGCGATGACTTTGCATTGATGGATTAAAATAATTGGGAAGTTTCCTAAAACCAATCCTTGATTTTAGAATACAATAAATTAATGAAATTTTTTATTTTATAAAAGGTACATTTTAATACCTAGGTAAGTACCTTTTATAAATCCCAGAATATGTGATTATGACAATTCCAGTTTTTATTTGGATATATACTTATTCCATTCATTCTAAGACCATGTTTAAGTTTATTCGGATTGCACGGCTCTCGAGCTATCTACTTTCTCCTTTACGTAAGTCCCGAAAACTGTCGCAGTCCTGATACAGTTTCCGGGACTTTACGTCAGTCCCGCGAACCGGGGTCAAAATCCCGGGGCCTCGGGATTCGCGTGGTAACCCCCGCGTGTGACACAGTTCCGGGCGCCGGCGCGGAGTCTGCCCAGACGGCATCCAGCCAGTTCCCGGCGTTACGTCAGCGCGGCGCGACGTTCCGACGACAACGCGACGAAGCGACGACGAATTGTCTTACGTCGTGTTGAGTTTATACGACGAATTCAGCTGTTGTAAAAGTGACGAAGTAGCGTCGACGTGAAGACGAATTTAGTCTTACGTCGAGGTGCAGTTGTTGAAACGACGAATACAGCTTATGTAAAAGTAGCGAAGTAGCGTCGACGTGAATAAAGTTGACGGTTTATGCTCAAAGGTTTTTGACAGGAGTTTATCTATTTAACAGCATTGTTGAATTTGTTGATTGGTTATTTTGACGTTAGCGAATCAAAAGAGCTAGTGAACAGAGAAATTTCTGTCAAAAAACCTCCAAAATACTAAACCTCCAGGCATAAGTCTTACGTCGCGCTTAAAGATTGTTGTTGATACGACGATAACAGCTGTTGTTACGACAAAACTCGAGTTGTGTAGTGGGTGGTGTGTTTACAAACCGTCAAACTGTATTCCTTCGAGAACTTCAAGGTTTACGAGTACGATGAGGACGCGATGTACAATGGACACGAAGATACGTTTGGCAGTCACAAGAAAAGTAAGTCGTAAGACCGACGACGGTCATTTGACCTCACGATATGCATGATTGATGTATAGACTGTAGTCAATTAATTATACTGATAAATGTACACAAAACATTAATTGACTGATAACAATAGATGCTTCCTAGCTGCATGTAAGGAATTTAGAGCACTGAATTTTTTTATTAGGTGTCGATGTAAGTTATAGAATTAAAGGCTTTAAAATTAGCCTTTTTTTAAACTATGTACCATAAAAGTCATTTTATGAAGTGACAAATATTAAAATTAGGCAATCCAAATATAAATGAACAGTAATCCTACTTAAAACTTTGTTCTTAATTTAAATTTCTAACCCGCATAATCGACCAAGATTGGTGCGGTGTGGCGCGATAAACAAATCGTGATACTTGTCTCATGAAAATTTAATGATAACTTGAATTCAATCGGTATTGGTCGTGATGGGACTACCTATACCTTGAACAAATAGATAGTGTAGATAACATATTATTGCATGATATTATACAATTCCTTTGTTAGTTACGAGTCTGCTGTCGATGGAATTAGCCTCGATTTGAATCCGTAATTTCGTTCGCTCTATTTTCTTCTTATCTCCTCGTATCGTCTGTAGATTAATTGAATATCAATATTATTATCGTCTATATTTCATTAATAAGATCACCTTTCAACGTCGAAACTTTTTAATTTTTTTTTTCTGTAAAAAATGTAGAGCCATTTTTAAACAGATCCAGAAAATAATGTTTTATAATATCTTTTTGGGATATCTCTCGTTATTTTAACCGAAACGTCAAAACGTCTCCTCTTATCCCTAGGCCCTAGTACGTCTTACGCAGCAGTTTAAATTCGATAAAACGAGCGAAGAACATTTCCCACTGAATAATATGTTCTGAACATTCCCACCAGTAAAATGTGAGTGGCACTTTTAAATGTAAGTTTAAATATAAATTAAAATATATTCTTAGTAACTTTAAATATAAATTAAAATATATTTTTATTTCATGTTGCCAGCCAGTTGCGTCAAACTTCGTAAATTCGGTTATCGTGCAGGAACCGTTATTCTTTTCGGAACAAAAACTATCAAAGTATCTCCTCACCAAATCTAATTAAAATGGGTTCAGTAGCTTTAGTGTAAAGAGGTAAGATACAAAGACACATACAGAAACAAAGTTAGACAGACACACTTCGCACTTTTAATATCATGTCTTAGTAAAGGGAGTGTAGACGGCAAAAGTGACAAAACTGTTATGTTTTATAACTAGGTTTATTTATTATATTTTGTTCAGGAAATCAACAGCCTAAGGGCCTGTCCACATGTCCACGTTACGACGTCGTCAAAGTGGAACGGTGCGGTAAGTGGTAACGTGGCACGGTACGTTGTCGTGACGTGAAAATGTACGTCAACGTAACGTAAAAATGCACGTCACGATGTAGGAACATTGTACGTCATGCCTTGTAAAACTGCTACATTCTTCACTACTACTATCTAGATATGGACCGCACAATACGTATAATTCTGCTTCTGCTATTGTTAAGAAGACGGAGAGAGAGATTTAAGAAAAAAAAGACGTAAAATGTTGCTACACCGTGACGTGCATTTTCACGTTACGTTGACGTAAATTTTCACGTCACGTCAACGTACCGTGCCACGTTACCGCACCGTTCCACGTTGACGACGTCGTGACGTGGAGATGTGGACAGGCCGTACAATAGTTTATAAGACAAAAAGTAAAAACATATAAATAAAAAAAAAGGCAATGTTAATTTCCACCAATAGAAGGTTTCTGGCAGCACCCATGATGATTTAACTCTCTAACAAAATGAGGAGTTTGACAGAAAATTTATAGAGCTTATGTAAAAATCTTCATTAAATTATTTTTAACACCTCCATCGTGGGTATCGCAGACAATAGATTTTCAATTGTTATGCGGCAGCCGGCTGCCGCTTGGGGATTGATGGGTTAAATTAGGTTAGTTACGCGGTTGTATTATTTACTTTATTTATGTCTATTATCGTATTCATAACATCATTAAATAAGGCAATTAGTAAATACCTCTCGCTATAATCGTGAGAGCGATATTATCGGTCAGGTGCATTTCCACAATAAACGTACAAACATACACACGTGAGGAGCTAAACGCATCACAAATAACATACCAACTTATCCGTAAATAGAGAATTACGCGATAATAATCACGTGATTATTACGTGATAATAATCACGTTCGTAAGTTCATCAATATTTACAATCACGTGATTAATACCACGTATTTATCTGCTGTATGTTGTGATTTTGTGAATCGTCAATGCAAATGTCTAAATTAACCAATAATGCTTGTGTGTTTTTAGGTGTTACTAATAGTATGGGATCCGACCGTAAAATCCTGCATGAATCGTTTTTTTCGATGAAATATATTTTAAAGTAATCTTTAGAACGTATGGAATGGATTAATGTTGGGTTGCCTTGTCAAAAGTAGCCGCAAGTACCTCTAATTAAGTTTAATGTTCATGAGATAAATGCATAATTTGCATGTATATTTTTTTCAATAAATTTTACATCATTTGAAAGAAAATGACGTGACAAAATAAGGTATAAATGGTTGCCAGCTCTAAGTCGGCCGCAACCTAGGGTTGCCAGCCCATAAACAGACATAGTTCTTCGTCAAAATTGAAGCATCGATTTTTTTAATAATTTTGATACAAAATTAAAGTTTTATGCATTTTGTAAATGAATATCCATGGTTGCCAGTTGCACGATAGCCGCAAACTGGGGTTGCCATCACTTTTGTATACGACATCGCGTGAGGTTAGGAAGCGCAAGAGAAAAAAAAAGCACGCATTGTTACGTGTGATAAATGTGGATATTGCATAGCAGCTGCGACACTGATAGCCTAGTCATTTAGTCAACGAATATTTGTGGATGGAATAGTCCCAAACAGAATTATTTGTTTTACTATGTAGTACAAAAAAATTTCATAGGAACAAAAGGGAGGGACGGACTGGCAGGTAGGCAGGCAAAAAAAATTTATAGAAACGAGCGGGCGGGCGGACGGACTGAACTAAATAACTAAATTTGACTGACATAATATTATAATAATAATTAGTAATTACACTAAATAACGCCAGTAACTCTGTTGCGCCAAAGCTCGTTTATCGCGCGGGAACCGTATGTTTTTCCGGGATAAAAAAATACCATATGTCCTTTCCCAGGACTAATAGTATATCCATAAGAAATTTCAGCAAAATCGGCTCAGACGGACGGACGGACAGACAGACAGACAAGATGAGAATTTTTTTAATCTACCCACAACTTGTATGTTAAATACGATTCAACTCTAATCAAAAATATTCGACATTCAATTTGGCATAAACAATAAAACCTACTAATATATTTTTTTAACATTGTTAATGTCGAAGAATAAACTTAATATTATGCTATAATTTTATTCGAAGACGTGATTTTTAGGGTTCCGTACCCAAAGGGTAAAAACGCTTTACTGAGACCCTATTACTGAGACTTCGTTGTCTGTCCGTCTGTCTATCCGTCTGTCTGTCCATCAAACTCAAAAACTCAAACTCAAATTTTTTTATTCAGAATAAATTTTTGCAAATATTTTCTGAAAGTCTACATGATGCCTACCACCGGTTCGGGAACTAACCCGGCGAGAAGAACCGGCGTAAGAAACTCGCACGGGGCCCACTTTATTTACCAAAAAAAGTGAGAAAAAAATTAATCTTTTAAAATAAAGTTTACAATGCTGTAACTTAAAATTATACAATGTCAAAATACATACATAATTATTGTAAGTCATAAAATAATGTAGAAGCAGCCTTGCAAGCAGCCATCCTACTCCCAAGATGTGCCATCGTTTATGAAATCATTGACCTTATAATAGGCTTTGGCACACAAACGCTCTTTGACTACTTTTTTAAATTTATTAATGGAGAGATTTTGAACGTTTTCTGGGATTTTATTGTAAAGGCGTATACATTGACCTTTAAAAGATTTACTAACTTTACTAAGTCTGATCACCGGTATTTCTAGTTTGTACTTATTTCTAGTGTTTCTTCCGTGACTGTCACTTTTGGTTGTAAATTTACTAAGATTCTTTCTAACATATAATACATTATCCAAAATGTATTGAGAAGCAACAGTTAGAATACCAATTTCTTTAAACTTTTCTCTCAGAGATTCAAAAGCTGACATTTTATAAATTGAACGTATAGCTCGCTTCTGCAGCACAAAAATCGTATTAATGTCGGCAGCGTTTCCCCATAAGAGGATGCCATACGACATTCTACTATGAAAATAACTGAAATAAACTAGTCTTGCTGTGTCTTCGTCAGAAATTTCCCGTATTTTTCTGACTGCGTATGCTGCAGAACTGAGCCTATCTGCAAGATTAGCAATATGAGGACCCCACTATAGTTTACTATCTAGTGTAATGCCTAAGAATACAGTGGTGTCCACCAAATCCATCTTCTCATCATTTAACCCTTCGATCGCGGATTCTTGGAAATGCTATTGTATTCTATTGTTGTCGCGTCCACCGGTGCCCGTATGGGGCTTGATGAGTTAATAGTATATTGGTTTTAACTTGCTTAACGTTGGGCAAAGTAAATTTTACACATTTAGTTTTCTTAGAATTTAGAAGTAAATTATTAACGTTAAACCAATGTACTATTTTTGAGAGAGCACTATTTACCTCGTCGTAATTTGACTGTTGTCGCTTCACTTTAAAAATAAGTGAAGTGTCATCAGCAAAAAGTACTATCTCATTATCATTATCCTTAACAAAATAAGGTAAGTCGTTTATGTAGATGAGAAAAAGAAATGGACCTAAAATCGATCCCTGTGGGACGCCTAATTCTATTTTGGTCCCATTGGACCTTTTACTATTAATGTCAACCCTTTGAGTTCTATTTTTGAGGTAAGATGTCAAAAGGTTGAGTGCTGAGTCCCTAATGCCATAGTGGTGCAATTTCCTGATCAATGTAGCATGCTCAACACAGTCAAAAGCCTTGGAGAGGTCGCAAAAAACCCCTAGAGCATCCTGCGAGTCCTCCCATGCTTCAAATATACTATAAAGAAGACCTATACCAGCATCCGTTGTGGATCGACCCTTAGTAAAACCATATTGATTATTGTGTAGTAAATTTGTGTAATAAGTTAAAATGTAATAGTAACTGATTAAAAATTATTTTTTCAAATATTTTACTTAGAGTCGGTAGAATCGATATAGGCCTATAATTTGTGGGATCAGATTTAAGTCCCGCTTTAAATAAAGGTACAACCTTACTGTGCTTCATTAAGTCAGGAAAAATACCACTCCTTATGCAGTCATTAAAAATCAGGAGCTATGATGTCAATTATCGATTTGATAATTTTAGTAGACATGCCCCAGAGATCAGTAGTATCTTTAATATTTATTAATTTAAAAGTATCAATGATATCTTTGGGGACAATCTCTCTAAACCTAAAATTGACATTACATTCCTTTACATTGTCTCTGAGTAGTTTTTCGGCAGCTGCAGGTGAGGAGTTTAAATTTTTCGTTGTTGAGACCGGAATGTCAGCAAAAAATTTTTCGAAGACCGTCGCAACCTCATGATCATTGGTAATCTTTTTATTTTCAAAATAAATTTCAAAATCAGTGCTACGACAGGTGACATTTCCAGTCTCACCAGCTATTACTTTCCAAGTAGTTTTAATTTTATTTTTCGAATTTTTAATTTTATTCCTAATGTGAATAGCCTTAGCGGCTTTGCAAACTTTTTTAAAAATCTTTGAATAATTTTTTACATATGTTTTGAATTTATCACTAGTATTCATGCATTTTTCATCATACAATTCATATAATCTTTGCCTGCTTATTTTAATTCCTGTAGTTGCCCATACTGTAAAATTATTATTTTTATGGCTGTTTCTAACCGTTCTAGGAGTAAATACAGTATTAAATTGAGTTCTTATCATCTTAAACAATTTGTTAAATGCTTCATCTGAACTGTTTGACTCATCCAATAATAATTGAATACTTGAACTTAAGTTATTTCTAAACTTCTCAATACGTTTTGTATTCACAGGAACAAACACACGCTTTTCCTCTAGGTAACTATCGCAATGTATATTAAATGAGGCTAGTTGCCCACAGTGATCAGAGCTAAGCTTATTTATTATTTCTTTTTTACATGGAGTAAAATTTGTAAAAATATCATCAATACAAGTTGCCGTTGTGTCACAGATTCTTGTTGGCTCATAAAACAAGTAATTAAGTTTATATGATTTAAATAGAGATGTGAATCTAACAGTAGTAGAGTTTAAGTCAAATAAATTAATATTAAAGTCACCACAAACGATAACTTTTTTGTTAGATGCACATGATATTATCTTTGATAATATTTGTTCCATGCTTTGTTCAAAGGAGTCATATAACCCTGATGGTGGCCTGTATACGCCTACAATAATTAGTTGACTTAACTCTATGCAGGCTACTTCTATTATCCGTTCAGAAGAGAGGTTCACAATGTCTTTACGTTCTTTGAATTTTAAATTTTTTCTAATTAATATAAGTGGTCCGCCTCTAATGGCATTCTCTCTGCTGAACGAGCTAGCCACCTGGTGATCATTGAGATTGAAAATGAGTTCATGTTTTCTAAACCAGTGTTCTGAAATACAAATAATATCAATTTGAAATTGTTTTAGAAACAACTCAGTTTCAAGCTCTTTACCTACCATTCCTTGAAAATTCTGATGCACCAAGCTTATAACATTCTTGCTATTTATATTGGAGTAAGTTTTGGTAGGATTTTTCACAATTAAGCTATTAGTGCAAGAGACATCCTCCATTGTCTTATGGTCTAATTTAAATAATTAATTGGAACATATTCCAATTCGTTACTATAACTAGAATACTGCTCAATAGAAGCAGTAGTCAAAGAAGCCAAATTCTTGGCTTTCAAAGAAAGTAAAAAACTTGATAGCATCTTTGCTATATGTCTCTTACAGTAATGAGATAAGTAATACTTATCTATACTTACATCATTAATAAATTTATTATCTAAATTATTTATATCGACAACCTGACATTTTGGTTGTGTGTCGCTTAGAACTATGCAATTGTTGTTGACAGCACTATACAATATGCTATTCAACCTAAATCTAATTTGATTTTCATAAGCACAGCTTTTTGGCAACATTTTTATATAGGGTAAGGTGAATAATATAATGTTTGTTACATTTATAATATTATATAAACATCTGTCTGTCTGTCTCCAGGCTGTATCTCAAAAACCGCTTATACTAAAAATAAAATAAAATAAATATTTAAGGGGGGCTCCCGTACAACAAACATGACTTTTTTTGCCTTTTTTGCTCGATATCAATAATGGCAAGAGGTAGGCACTTGAAATTTTCACATAATCCTGAATTATATGTGTTCTTTAATAATTAATTATCAAATTTTAATAAAATAAATATTTAAGGGGGGCTCCCATACAAAAAACACAATTTTTGGCATGTTTTTGCTCTATAACGGTACGGAACCCTTCGTGCGCGAGTCCGACTCTCACTTGGCCGATTTTTTATTAAATTCTTGAAAACGGCACTAGGTATATTTTTTGTACTAAGTAAATGATTAAAAAATCTCTATATCTGATCTTTTGCATTTTGTAACTTTTTAAGGTTTTCGTAGTCAACAGAATTTATAGCTTCGGTTTGTCCATCTGTCTGTCCGCGGTTATGCTCAGAGATTACAGGACCTTTAATGTTTAAAGTCGTAATTTGGCATATTATGCGCATATTATTGATGCCGACAAAATTATAAATCTTAAAAAAAATATAATATGGTAAAAGGAAAACTATGACGGCTAAGAATACTTCAAATTTATTGAGTAACTAGATGACACCCGCAACTTCGTTGCGCCAAAATTCGTTTATTGCGAATGAACCATATATTTTTCGGGGATAAAAAGTATTTTTGTCCTTTCCCAGGACTCAAAGTATCTATAGACATACCGATATTCAGCAAAATCGATTCAATGGTTTGGGCTTGAAGAAGAAACAGATAGTCAGACAGACACACTTTCGCTTTTATAATATTATAAGTAGTATAAGTGTATAGTATGGATACTCGTTTAACAAAAATAAAATAGGAAGTATAAAGGAACTTTTCGCTCAAATTCCTAAGTCAAATTCTGTTTTGGACTTTTCCATCCACAAATATTCGTTGACTAGGCTATCAGTGTCGCAGCTGCTATGCAATATCCTCATTTATCGCACGTAACAATGTGTGCTTCTTTTCTCTTGCGCTTCCTAACCTCACGTGATGTCGTATACAAAAGTGATGGCAACCCCAGTTTGCGGCTATCATGCAATTGGCAACCATGAATATTCATGTACAAAATGCATAAAACTTTAATTTTGTATCAAAATTTTTAAAATAATTGATGCTTTAATTTTGATGAAGAACTATGTCTGTTTACGGGCTGGCAACCCTAGGTTGCGGCCGACTTAGAGCTGGCAACCATTTATACCTCATTTTGTCACGTCATTTTCTTTCAAATGATGTAAAATTTATTGAAAAAAAAAAAATATACATGCAAATTATGCATTTATCTCATGAACATTAAACTTAGTTAGAGGTACTTGCGGCTACTTTTGACAAGGCAACCCAACATTAATCCATTTCATACGTTCTAAAGATTATTTTAAAATATATCTCATCGAAGAAAATGATTCATGCAGGATTTTACGGCCGGATCTTAGGCCATAATTAAGGCTTGCCGCATACACACGTTTTTCGTATTCGATTTCCTAATGTGAAATTCGGTAAGACTAGCGCAAACGTACGTTTTTCTTCACACTTGCACGTGCGGAATTCGGTCCGTTCGGAAAAAAGCGTACGTGGGCTTCAGTAAATTGTATTTTTCACTGATACATGCATTCAGATTTCCGAATACGGAAAACGAATTCGGATATCGTATGCGAAAAACGTGGGTATGCGGCCAGCCTAAAGGTAATAAACTCGTTAGAAAATTAGTAAATCGCGTCATTAAAAAAAAAATCGAGACTTTCAATGTACTTTTGTGCAAAAATTATGTACCTACCCGTAATTAAAGCAACTGCAAACAAATTATATGATGGTATATTTTAATTCGCCGACCGCTCTGCCGTAACCGCGCCCCGCGGTTGACGGTTGTAAAACACTTACGTTTTCCGACGCGTTTCGCTCCGGAAAATGCTAATGAAAATAAACCGCCATAATAACATCCTGGAAAATTTCAATTATTTTTCCACAGTGACGTCAGAGCAATGACACTATCCCCCGGAAACCGTACATTTTTTCAGGGTAAGGGTTTACTTAACAGGTATAATAATGTGAAAGCTTAAAAAGGGAAGATTTTTGGGCTAATAGAAAAACATGGCATCTTAATCCATACTTAATATTGTGTCTATCTGTTTGTTTGAACCGATTTTGATGAAATCTGGTATGGAGATACTTTAAGAGCTGGGAAAGGAGTCCTTTATAATATCATAAAAAGTATCCTTTGTGCTTTCAAAGGGCAAAGGAAACTTTTATCCCGGAAAAATGTACGGTTCCCGCGCGTTAAACTACTTTTTGCGCAACGGGGTTGTGGGCGTCATTTAGTTACCAAATAATTACTTTTCATGCGATTAATAGTTGCCACATTTTCATCGGCATTACTTTTAGTTAGGTGTTCGTGCAGAACTTTCAGAATTCAGCGTTTTGTATGTACCTAACCTTGACCGAAAATTATATTTAGTTTGTTGTGTACCATTTCGATTGTTGTGAGTCATTCTATCAGAATTTGATTTTTTCTTGGTGTCACCGCTACACAGGTGAGACGAAGGCTGCCCTGATGATTTGAGTGTAAATATCTCTTCTGTTTTAAACATTTACTATTAGAGAAGTTGATTTATATAAACTAGAGATCGCCCAATGGTCGAAATTCGACCTCAAACAAAAAAAAAATTTATAAGTTTCAAATTTCAACGCTTTTCTATTGATATTCTATTGTCAAAATATTGACTTTATTATTTTTTAGACATAATTCCTGCGACAGTCTCAGATTAATAAAGTCAAATGATGACAGACTGGCCGTGTAATAATTGTACAGTATAAAAAAAAACTAAATCTATTTTCAATTTGACAACAGACTTCAACCATAAATAAAAGAGAACAATTCGTGTGTATAGGCTTGTCAATCAAAATCTCCTAGTGTGTGTGTTGTAGTGTGTGTAATGTTTTGTTTGTTAAAAAAATGTATGATAAAAGCATAATTTCAAAATAATATTAGATCGATGCACTCCTTCACCATATATAAACAATAACGGTGGTATGAATAAAAAAATCTTAGTGAAGGTTTTAACTGTTTTCTAACTTAAATGTTCGCTAAAGTTAAAAACCGTCTTATAACACTCCATATGAATAAACGCTTACTAAGCCTTCGTTAAGTAAAATACTTTTAGATGACGTTTTATAGTTTTTTTTTTGGTAATGTTGGTAGTGTGCCAATTTATTGTGTTCAATGTGTCAAATATAATGAGTATTTTGTAAAAAAAAGTAAATATACTTTATGGATTTCATAAATTACGTCATAATAGAGCAAAGTAGACTTTGACATTGGCAACTCACTTGCTGACTACTGAGGCCGCCATAATAAAAAGAAGAAGAAGAAGAATGACTAAATTCCTTCGATCGGGGATTCTTGGAAATGCTATTGTATTCTATGGTAAAAGTTTAGAATCATGCTCAACGATTTAGGGGTGAGGGAGGAGGGGGAGGAGGGGGGAGGGGGGGGGGGTGAACCCCCCAGTACCAACTCCACACTCAGGAGCCCCCCCTAATATTGAGGTTAGGTCATCTGTTCTCGAGTGTTTACGAAGTGTTTTTGAAGCATCACAAGGCTGTGGTTGAGTGAAGGATGTATATTTCAATTTTGTTTCACGATATAATCCAAGTTTTGTTGATAAAAATTAAGTAAAATTAACAAAATTCACTACCTACAAACTACAAATAAAATCTACCGTGTTATCACTTGACATTACTTTATTGTATTCTATGGTAAAAGTTTAGAATCATGCTCAACGATTTAGGGGTGAGGGAGGAGGGGGAGGAGGGGGGAGGGGGGGGGGTGAAGGCTGCATTATGATAAAAAAAAAAAAAAAAACAAAACGTCAAAGTAATGTCAAGTGATAACACGGTAGATTTTATTTGTAGTTTGTAGGTAGTGAATTTTGTTAATTTTACTTAATTTTTATCAACAAAACTTGGATTATATCGTGAAACAAAATTGAAATATACATCCTTCACTCAACCACAGCCTTGTGATGCTTCAAAAACACTTCGTAAACACCCGAGAACAGATGACCTAACCTCAATATTAGGGGGGGCTCCTGAGTGTGGAGTTGGTACTGGGGGGTTCACCCCCCCCCCTCCCCCCTCCTCCCCCTCCTCCCTCACCCCTAAATCGTTGAGCATGATTCTAAACTTTTACCATAGAATACAATAGCATTTCCAAGAATCCCCGATCGAAGGAATTTAGTCATTCTTCTTCTTCTTCTTTTTATTATGGCGGCCTCAGTAGTCAGCAAGTGAGTTGCCAATGTCAAAGTCTACTTTGCTCTATTATGACGTAATTTATGAAATCCATAAAGTATATTTACTTTTTTTTACAAAATACTCATTATATTTGACACATTGAACACAATAAATTGGCACACTACCAACATTACCAAAAAAAAAACTATAAAACGTCATCTAAAAGTATTTTACTTAACGAAGGCTTAGTAAGCGTTTATTCATATGGAGTGTTATAAGACGGTTTTTAACTTTAGCGAACATTTAAGTTAGAAAACAGTTAAAACCTTCACTAAGATTTTTTTATTCATACCACCGTAAATGTGTAGGTAAATATGTTAGATTTGCACTACAGCCGACTGCATGTATGAGGAATGAGGATACAGGGTAAAAAGGAGGAATGTAGGACTAAGACCAGGGAAGGTGACGGTTACGCCCCATAGATTTGAGGTTGTTTAAAAATGTCATTTTCAAAGTAGTCCCATGCAATGGTAACACGTGATATGTCATATACGTGATAGTTTCAAACTAAAAGTACCTAATATTAGAATGATCTAATGCAAAAATAATTAAGGTAAATTAGTAATTAGTAATTACACATGGCTGTCACACTTTAAGAAAAATAACTCCCAGAAAGATGCACATGATACTTACGTCTTTAGTAAACGCTCGTGTATAAGTACTCTTGAGTACCGTTACCTGACGATGTAAGTAAAATAAACTGAGACCGTCGATTCATTTTATACTTCTTCACTTGTACTTTCCAATTTATAACCGATAAACTTCAGAAGTTGGAGCTGCAAGTTGCGTTTGGCGAGTCATCGCGAAAGTTACAATCCATAGAATTGCTTGTGGTCTCCTTTTGTTAATTTATATGATATAAGATAATACAGTCGTTAAAATGTGTATTTACTTCTGCTGTAAATCAATCAAACGATCTTAAATCAAAATTCAAACCTTAAGCCAGGAGTTTTGAAGATTATCTTCAGAACGCCCTGTTTTCTCGCCTCTAGTTTTTTTCTGCACACAATTTTCTTCTGTTTGTTCTCCCTCATTTTAATGTTATGCTTTTGAGTATGCTGTGCAATATTAGTTAATCATGTAAAGCCAAATCAACTGTATCTACAAGCTTGAATACAAATGTAATATTTTGAAATATATGAGGATCACTGAAAGCGGTAGATTATGAAGAGCGTATGCGAAGTTTTTATTAAGTTTATTTATATGTCATTTATTGATTTTGGCTCGCGACCAAAAATGTTCACGGCCATTTTATCTTCGAGATTAATTTCGCGCTCTGATATCTAACATTCCATAAGAGTTATAATATTCGAAATATGAGGAGTAAAGGTACCAAGAACCAACGCACTTGTGCATCCATTGGCATTGTGGTGATAAGCAGTAAACTTATCAGCACAATGCCTAACCCAGTGAACTAATGCTGCAATCTTTGTTTGGTTATTTTATAGTCATGTGATTTCGCTTACCGATTTTGGTGAACAGAAAAAATCTGTACGGCCTATGGGTTTTAAACTGTCTGTGTTAAGAGCCTGCTGCCAAAAATTTCAAAGCACGCTAGCCCCGCCTACACACCCCGCTATCCTCCAATCGTGATACAATGATTCCATGAATCGTGCTCCCGAGCAATGTGCTTTACGCTGCAGCTAATAGTGAACAATATCGCGTAACAACGGTTCCCGCATTATAGCACGAAAGTAAAGGTCGTAAGTCCCAAAACTGTTTTTGATGATTACTTAAAAATTAAATACAATACTAATATTTCCTTTTGCCATTATTTTATAAAGTGTGTGATTGTAGTAGTGCAAGTTATTTAATGATAGTTGATCATAGAAGCCCAGAAAGATTCATAATTTCGAAAAATATAACTATCGAGTCAAAATAAGTGAATCGTGTTTTCCGTTTAGCAAATATCAGATAAATATACAATGATTAAATAAATATTAATTTCATTTAAGTCAATCATCTTCCGGGATCGTAATACTTATTATAAAACACGGCAAAATTTAGCAGCCCGCTCTTAAATCATTTTTTTTAACTATAAACAAAAAACTAATAACACGGTATTTAACTTCATCCCAGACTGGCGCAAGTCGACCTGAACGAAATAATTTTCGTGTCAGACCGCTAACTTTACGCCAATTTTAATAGAGCTTTGGTAACGGGATTACGCTAGGGAAAACTCCGCCTCTATGAATTTAGTATGAATTTAAAAGCGTAACTGGGTCGCCATAAGTTCGGTGGGTCAAGGCGCATCCCACTTCTGATGTCTGACAGCCTGGCGTGGGTGTCCTTATGTTTGAATTAAGAATGAGTTTTTTTTTTTAATTTGAAGGTCTCAGAGTTTCTTGTTAGTGTTCTTATTCAGTTATTTTTAAGTTACGTCCAAAACAAGGAAATTCGAACTTTTGTTTATTTTCTTTTTAGGCGAGCTAGAGTCGATAGGTTTTACTTTATGTGTGTATCTTCAAGAAGATCTGAGGAGGTAACTGACAGACACGCTTTTGAATTTATTGCAAGAATGCTGTTGGTAGGTACAGAAAATTACTTATCGTATGACTTATGTACTACATTATATAAGAGCAATGTCTCGCTATTACTAAACAGGAAAAACTTCGTAAGTCCATAAATCGTGCATGTTCCCGTTTTCGTGCTTAGAATATGCACGCTTTCGCGAAAATGTGGAGCGATCTACGTAAGTGTTTTACTGTATCATCGTAAACTAAATGTAAAAGTATATGTAATTGATTGTACTGTCGGTTCTTAGTGGAAATTCACTTTAAACACAAATAAAACGCAATATTACTTGCACTTTTTCCACATTAATGAATATAGTGGAAAAAGTGCAAGTAATATTGTGTTTTATTTGTGTTTAAATGTAAAAGATTTTAAATCAGTGTCATCAGATGTCACACAACAAAAAAAAAATAAAAAAATTCGTAAATCATTGCTTATCTAATGTAATTTTATATTAAGTACATTTTCGTCATTATACAGCCACTGTAATTTATACATAGTTTTTGTATAAATTTTGTAAATTAATGCAAACGTGTTTTATGGTCAGACTTCATGGCTGCGTATCATATTTATCAGTGTACGTAATAATTATGTAATTTAACGACTTTTCTAATTTGTATTGTGAGCACGTAACGATAGTGACTTGCTCATCACGAGATGATCATCATCATCTCTATTGCAGGTACAATCTTAAGAGTCTAACCTTGTAGCGAATGACGGTAAATTCCGAACCCTAAAAATCAAATATTATGTACATGTATATTGATACTCTAGGCTTTATTTGTATCCAAAACTATCATCATTAGTATCATCATTGACGAAGGTAGAGAATCTAGGAGATGTATTTAACTATATTCTGTATGTTTAATACTCTTAATGAGTTTACAGACAGTGCGGTAGCACGGTATAGTTGCTATTTTAAAAATGCAAGCACGAACACTCAATGTGGGCCTTAGTGCGAGTTTTATTCGATCATACGCATCGAGCACGTTAACGCGAATTTATATGGGATCAAAGCAACGCCATCTACTGGCTAACGTGGATACTGCTTTGATCCCATAAAAATTCGCGTTAACGTGCTCGATGCGTATGATCGAATAAAACTCGCACTAACCCCTGTAATCAAAGATAGAGCATACATAAGTTGTGACTAGATATTATTTATTGACGGCGTAACACGAAGTTGCTTAGTTCTTAACGTAGGTGTAGCGTAAAATATTCCGACACCGGCTCTGAAGGTGAATTTATTGCCAAACTTATACCTTCCAGGTAGATGCATGGGTAATGGGTCTACCCACTCGGCTGTGGAGATTTTAAGGAGTGTAGATAAAGTTGAAATAGATGCAACGAGGAGAAGGAGAGTATACATAAAGTTAAAATAAATGCAATCGCTATTTTCGTTTTTAAACAAATTTTAAATTTTGTAGAGCTGACCTAGTTTATTAGGCGTTTAGTACTTTTTCGAGGCATTATCAAAGAACTGAGTAACCTTAATTTTGTACGTTTCCATGACAACGCATTCGCGCATCAATTGAGAACAATTCCAATAACCTGCACACAAAAATGCATGTAGGCTGAGAAACAAAACCAGTCGGTGCGACACCGATAACAGAGAGCGGTAAGTCGGTAACGCAAGACAGTAGGCCCCAGCGCACCGCACCGAACGCACGCGCGCGCGCAGCCCATGTGTTGGTGTACCTAGCATGTGAAGTGGTGTGTGCATGTGCAAATATGTGCCAGTGATATATACAAGTGAATTCGTGATTTGTGAATGAGTCACATAAGCGTTGGGATTGTTAACTTTGCGAACGTGTTGCCTACGATCACAGAAGGTACTTCTTTGTTTGACCTATATCCTTTGATTGAGTGTTGTAACACAACAATTTCCTGTTTATTTCGGGCCTGCTATTTAAATTAACCGTTTAAGTTCGTATCACTCGAGGAACTTTAAGTTTTCGTTCCTTGGAATTCTCTACAAGCCATAGAGTTTGTAGTTTTAGCTCGCGTTTGCTCGTTTATCTTTAAAACTTATTCTGGTAGGAATAAGTTTTGCATAGGTATGTAACGTAGATGTTGAAGATGTCTGCTAAAATATCACAGTAATGTTTGTATTAAGTTTAAATATTTCATGGTCATGATTTGAGGTCCATCTTATTATGAAGAAAAAGAACAAAAGCACACAATGCTACTAATAAAAATGCCAATTATTTAAAGTGCATTGCATGGATATCCAATGAGTCCAATGACTCATTAATTCGATCAAATAATCTATTTTTCTCACATTTCGATGGAATTAAGAAAGCAGATCCGTATTAGAAGTGCCTGGACAATATAATCCTACCTCGTTAACGGAAGGTTGAATGTATTTGTAATAGTCACAACACTTGAGGTGTTTCTGTAAGTGTATATCTTGTTAGTTACATAAACACTGCATACGTGCATTTGACGCCCATTGACTCTATCTAGATTATAGATTCTAGGTTGACGAAGTACGTTTGATAATAAACGATAAACCTGCAATTATAATTAACGTAATTATTGATAAGCAGCATTTCATAAAATGTGGGAAAACATCAAAATCAGCAATAAGTATAATGATTTTTTTGCTCGAAAAAAATTAAATTATGTAGTTGTAGTCGACTAACTTTTAACAGACTATTTGGTAGAGTCTCAGCATAAAAAATAACGGAATGTTATGATGAAGAAGTACATAATAAACTACAAAATCGAAGCAATATCAACGCTAATTGAATTACAAAATATACATTTTAGAATATCTCTTGCAGCGGTTGCAAAGTAATTAAATGTCAGCAGCAGACTAGAGCCAACAGGTAGCCTACATTAATCTAATAGAGATAAAATATAAAACAACTAGAAAGAATAGAAAATTGTAAATGTAATATAATATTCCGATCCAATTTTCTCCGATCTAAAACAGATTAAACATGCCTGGGATAATAGGGTATTCATTATCAGATAATTTTTAGAATGTAAAATTGTTTCTCAAGATAAGTTTTATAATGAATAGGGTTTGTAAAAGACTCGGCTATTACCTACAATTTGTTGATATTATCTTACTTTTTACCAGATTGTGTAAGAAGGAGAGCTGCGTTTTTTTGAGTGTATGAGCCTGACTTCAGGGTAGCGGATTTGAGCTTGAGTGTGGATTATTAGATTCGTCTTGGTCGTGAGAAATACGCCGGATATCGATATAGGGTTTTTTAGAAACCCTCTACAACAAAAGTATTCTACTCTAATGGTTTTTTAAAATCTTTTGGTAATAATGATTGTTATATGAAATGTATGCGTAATCCAACAAAACTTTCCTTATGAATTACCGTAAAATCGAATTTATCAGATTATAAAAAACACGGTTAACATAAGATACGTTCCAATTTCAACACGCCTTTGCTAGTTATCATCGAATACGTGTGTGTTTTTCAAATCACGACTATGATGATGCTTAATCTGTGCTTCCACGAAACACGGTTCATTATCACCTGCCGCGCTCGGCGGTCGGCGCTCCACGCTAACGGTGGTTTATAGACCTCTCGTTAAACTATAAATTACATCGTAATCCACGGTAGCTCCAACCTGTAGCCAATGACGTTTCTTCTTCTTCGTCTTTTTTGAAGATCGCAATTGATATGTTTTGCCACCTTAGAATTATTGTTCTGTGAACTCTACGTAGTATGTTTTATCGTCACTTGCTGCTCCACCCTAACGATGGTTGTTGACCTGTTAGTTAAAACGTGAATTACAGAGTCAACTACCACAGCTGCTAACTGTTTAATGACTCTTCATCTTTTGTAAAGCTTTAAATTGAT
This sequence comes from Cyaniris semiargus, assembly GCA_905187585.1. NCBI lineage: Eukaryota > Metazoa > Arthropoda > Insecta > Lepidoptera > Lycaenidae > Cyaniris > Cyaniris semiargus. The sequence continues at coordinate 14,470,188 of LR994560.1, read as the reverse complement.
GTGTAACATTAAACAAGACACATTTTCAGTCTACCATAATATTTCTTCATCTCTTGCACGTTAACGGTGGTTGACCTCTGGTTAAACCCTCAATTACATGGTAATCTACGGTAGCTGCATCCTGTCGCGTTGGATGAAACGTCATAGAATTTTCGTCTTCGTCTTGTGTGTGTGTTTTCTACAGAACCGTTTTGCCAATTGAAATTATACATACCTTAAAAAACTGATTTGAAATTGCGATTAGCTCATAGCATTGTTTAAAGATTTTGGTATTGATATTGACGCCAGCAAAGTCTTCGCATTGTCAGGTACCGATGAATAATGTATAATTGAGTGTGCCTTGAATTTGTTGTGTGCCTTATGTGGAGACGACCAAGGTTGTGGGATCAGGAACTTTTCACGGAAACGTTTGATAAATGAATTCACCTGTATCGGAAGCAAAAGAGGAATGTAAGAAATAATTGCTTCATACAAGTTTATAAATGTTAGTCATGATTTCAAATATGTTTCTATCGTGTAAGAAATTGATTGAGATATTTTTTGTTCCAATCGATTTACATTATATTTCGTAATGTAAGTAAGGCTTATCGTCGTTGCGCCTGCCAAATTCTCTTGTGTATTTAGTCAAATTTTCAGGGGCACACAAGAAAATACTTTATTCAACGATGGTTGGACTTATTAATAAATTAAAAATGCAGTATGGTGGCAAATCTTATTATGTACTAGCTTTTGCCCGCGGCTTCGCTCGCGTTGAAAAGCTTTTTAATTTATTGATAAGTCCATCAATCATCCAACAAAACAGTCTATTGTCCACCCCTGCAAACTTGACCAATCACACATAGAGATTTTGGCAAGCGCAACGACATTATGTTAATCTTAAACTACTATTTAAATTTAAACCTAGACACATAATAAATCTCACATCGCTTACTTTTATAAACATTTGAATATTTTGATTTTAATGATGGGTAATAAATTGATGAATATTTGGATGTAACCATTAACTTAACTGATACTAAAATAAACGTTAATTGTGGTTTCTGCATATGAATTTCTGTGTATGTATTTAGCGGAGTGTAATCTGCTTCCTCGTAGTAACGTTAAGTATTACAGTATATTTACGTACAGAGAGACGTAAATTAATATTGACCTTACGTTTGGCGGTGTCAATGCTAATTGTACTTTAATGAGAGATAAACCGGTATGTTTGGTTAAAATCACTGTTTTTGTCAGTTACATGTAATAGCTTCCTATATTTTATTTAGTGTATTACTTTGACTAGAGATCGCCCAATGGTCGAAATTCGACCTCAAATAAAAAATTAAATTATAAGTTTCAAATTTCAACGCTTTTCTATTGATATTCTATTGTCAAAATATTGACTTTATTATTTTTTAGACATGATTCCTGCGACAGTCTCAGATTAATAAAGTCAAAATATGATGACAGACTGGCCGTGTAATAATTGTACAGTATAAAAAAAAACTAAATCTATTTTCAATTTGACAACAGACTTCAACCATAAATAAAAGAGTACAATTCGTGTGTACATAGGCTTGTCAATCAAAATCTCCTAGTGTGTGTGTTGTAGTGTGTGTAATGTTTTATTTGTTAAAAAAATGTATGATAAAAGCATAATTTCAAAATAATATTAGCTCGATGCACTCCTTCACCATATAACTGTGCAAAATTTCAATCACCTACGTTTCCGGATTTTTCGTCAAAAGGGATCCAAATTTTTTCGCTCGCGTATTTATAGATACATCGTTCGTTCATTCTTTCTAGTTATTAATTTAAAATTAATTTGGTGTGTGTTTAGCTAGTGCTTTTAACAACTGAAGCTTTAAATATAATCTCTTTTATTCTGGATACTGCCACTATTTAATCTCTGTTGCTCTGCGAAATTACTTATGGGCTTACAGTCGCATCTTTCTAACGCCATATTATTATTATTATTTACCCATTTAACTGCTCTACATGAATTTTTCTACTATACATGTGTTTTAGAACTAAACACTTCAAACCGTTTTTCACCCGTCGTTTGGGAATCGCGTCTTGTGCGGCCTTGGCGGCTCAGACAGGTGCGGGGCCAACGACCGTGGCGGCGTTACGCGTTGTTAGTGGTGATTTACATTGACACAGTAACGCGCCAGATACTAGAATATGGATGCTGGGTGGTGGACTTGTTTACATTGCTGTGCTGATGATTCCAGTGATATTGGCTGCAGCTACTGTATCAATATAAATTAGCACAATTTTTTTTAAATTATTCACTTTTGCGTTCGAGACATGGGCCTAAGAAATATTTCATACGTCCATGGTTCGAGAATGGGTTTGAATAGCGTCCGAGGTTAAGCTTTGTGCCTTGTTTAGATAGATTGTCTTTAGAAGTCGCAAATTCAGTTTACGAAAATCATAAATTTGAAATATAGACTATATGTAGTGAAGAAATAACACTTCAATAATATATGTAGGTACCATGTATGCAAAGGAAGGAAAACCTGTAAGGTGCACGGAAAATTTAATAAAGTCTGCCGTAAAACTACAAAGGCAGTAAAGTGTCCCAAATATTCAGAGCCGCAGACCGTGTACGTTGTACATATTATATGAGTGCTCCGGTAACGAACACATATTGCCTGCTGTTTTGTATAGAAAAGCTTTACCCCGCGGTTCCGACAGTGGTTAATTCGTTTAGCCTTCCTTTCAATAACTTGGAACCGCAATTTCTGTTGCGGAGTTTCAAAGATGTGCACCCCGATTCTAACCTCTTAATGCACCGTATTCTTCTCATTGTAATGCACCTTGCATGCAGCTTAATTTCCTTCCTTTCCTCCCTTCCTTTCCTCCAGTCCGTGTCGTATCAAGCTACAAAACAGTATTTTCATTTACACCTAAAACTTATACGTTGGTTTGACACTTAATTAAAAAAAAATGATGTTTTAATAGGAGACGGACTATATCGAACAAAAAATAAGTACGTTCTCGGCTCAGATAATCTTAAAAAGCATTATTCTTTTCTACTTTATTAGGATAAAAATGATTTTATACCTTCCTAACTTGAGACAATTCCACACACAAGGTTAAAGCCGTTTACCTGATGCATGCGTCATAAACTCAAAGGAACAGTTTCTATCATTGAATGCGGAAACTGCCGTCATATTGTCCGAAGCTTTCGTCTTAGTTCCCACTGGCATAAGGGTCAAGACATCTATTGTCGCCCAGTACCCAGAAACGGACAATGCAGGTGGGCAATACACAATAAATACCTCAGATTCAATGCAGCTGGTAACAGTTGAAAGGTTGACTTATAAGGTGCGTAGAGATAACTATAATTTGATATTCCTTTCAATTTGATATCATTGGAAGGGCTGTGGTGAGAGCCCTTTATTTTATAAACAAAGTCCGGTAAACGAGTAATGTCATGTTTTACCAGGCATCTACATCAGGGTTTCCCAATATGGGTTCCTTGGGTTACAATGTAATTTGGGGTTCTTATTCCTTATATATTTTATTATTAATTTTCCTTTAAAGTATAAAGTACCACTGAGGCCGTCATAAATTATCTCCAGATGAATATATGTGAAGTGTCTTACAATCCAATAGGACTTTATAGATTTTAATAAAACCTTTTTTAATCTAACTAATAATGTTTGTTTTAACCTTATGATTTTAAAATTTAGTTATCCATAATGACGTTCAGTAATTTTTAATAAAGATCCAATTTCTTTTTATATGAAGCAAAGTCCTTGCAATATTACGAATAACCTTTGAACTTGCCTTTTTATCCCACAAAATTCAATACATATTCCGTCGAATATCATCAAAGAAGCTTTCGAATTTGAGCTAAATTGGGGTCCAAATATTTGTTCTTGTTACTTCATTTATGAATAAACTAGATACCGCGACTTCGTACGTATAAAAAAGTAATTCCTTGGAAATACCACTTTTTGTGTTGCTGTAAGGGTCAATTTATAACAGAGCAGAGTCGAAGCGCAGCGAAGCGAATTCCCAAATACTGAACACAGAAAATTCAACCTTATCTCCAGAACGTAACGCACACATTACTTCTGCGAGACGAATCAGCGTTGGTCGGGCGCATGCGCGCGAATTCGCGCAGATGCGCCCGACGCGCGCGCGCCTTTTAAAATTCTCAGATGTAATGTGTGCGTTAACGCTTTGGAGTTAAGGTTGGATTTGCTATGTTCGGTTTTGATACTTCGCTTCGATGCGCTTCGACTCTGCGCTAATATAAATGGGTTCCTCTAGCTTGGAATTTGGATGGTCGACTCGGTGGTCGTTCGGTCCTGTAGGCCTACTACGAAACCGTTTTGAGACTCAAACAATCGGATGAGAATGTCGCGTCCTGCTCTAACAACGTAATTTCTCGTTTGTTAGAGAAGGACGCGGCATTCTCGTACGATTGTTTGAGTCTCAAAACGGTTTCGTGGTACGGCCCCTGAATCCTGATACATCGCTGTTCGTATCGGTTTTTCCGTTCTACTTAGCTACATAGCTGGCTTCCGAGGACACTGGCTACCGACACCGAAATCATTGTGGGAGCTATTATAATACCAATGTTGAACAGCATAATTAAATAGTTAAGTCTAAGAATTAATTCTCTCACAAATGACTGTGAGAGGGAAGTCGTTATCGCAACTATACGCCGTTCGTGCCGCCGACCGCGGTATTGATCTCTTGTTTCCTGTGTGAAACTGGTCTTGGATTATGTACAAGGTAATCTTGACTATACTTTGTTTTAGGAGTTCCGTAGCCATAAAGTAAAAGGAAACCCTATTTCTGAGAATTCGCTGTCTGTATCATGAACCAATAATAGGTAGACAGGGTTTTTCGCAGCTTATGAATTTCTGTTGGCGTTATAACAACAAATGCTAAAAACATATTAAATGTTTAAGGATGCTCCCATTCAACCATCGCGCTGTCTGAAGGTAACAATTCGTACGCAAGTCTGACGACGCGCTTCTCAAGCACAAATATATGTCTTATGATTGCAAATAAAACATATTCCCCCTTACTAATAAACGTTGTATAAGCTTTGAATAGTTATACAGTGTTTTGTTCCTGTCACACAAGTGATGTTTTTAAATGGATTGAAGAAGACAAAACACTGTATAACTATTCAAAGCTTATACAGCGTTTATTAGTAAGGGGGACTAATTTCATTTCTTTAGTAATGTATATTCATACAAATGTTGGATTGTGCTAGCGAAGTTTCGGCTTCGGACTGGGAGAGCATATTCGCTCGGTGGGATATTCTCTGTGTGTGGCTTTCTACAATATAAGCCGGGCGGAAACCCCGACTGTTCTACATAAAGTTAGTCGCTAAAGTTCTATTCAAGCGAGCCGTGTTGAAAATACAACCATACCAGTTATAATGCCTATGTAGAGTCATATAATGTGTAATAAATGAATCATACTGAATGTTAATTTTAAAATTTCAGGGTAATGGATGATTAAGAAGCCAACATCAACATCTAAAACTAATCTTACCAGGCTTGAAAAAATAATAATAATCCTTGAACTCGTATCTACCTAAAAATCGAGACATTCATTGATTGCTGCTTTTCTGCCAAGTTGGTCCCTAATTTACTTAAAAACCTAACGTGTCATAGGAGACCGGTAAGAACTGAAGCTGTTAGCTGCCTGCAAAAATTCATTATCAGATTACAATTTTCTTCAACGTACTTTTATATTTTGATAAGTCTACAAGTACTGAAACGCGGCATTTACGTTTTTATCCCGCTGTACCAGCGAAGCGGTTGTTTATTTGGAATAAGTAACGACCCTTCACTGTTTACAGCGCCATAAAATACGGCATTATACAACAGTAAAACGTACACATTAAATCATTTAATCCCGTCGGATTCCAGATATGAGAATTATTAATTTGTTGCGAACTGGACTCGAGTGCGCAAAGCCGTAATACATGATGCACCTGGAATTTGCGGTATTCTGTGTGGATGGGATGATCTCTCATTGTTTAAAATTGGTTTTAAACTATCATTAAACTAGTTTCGGTGTGCGTTTAAGGCTGGTTGGGCCATGATTGCGGAGCTGTCTATGGTATGCTGCATACACAATGGACGTTGATCATCTTAGACGAATCCCCATCTACATCTTCGTAATCGCTCAAATTGACCCAATGTAGGTTAAAGCTTAGTATATAAATTTCTCCCGAATTTGAAGTTGATTAAAATAATAACTTCAACGGTTTGTGCTTTGAAGATTAGTTAGCGCTACTGATGTTAGTTATGTTCTTAATATAGTAAACATAGCGTACGCAGACGTATGTTTTGCAAACAAACCGTAATTTGCTTTACTCATAAACACATTTAGGCAAATATGCAAAACAATTAAAAGTAGACGTTTAATTAAATTGTGTAAGTGCGGTCCACATACGTGTTTATTCATGTAATTTTATCTAAGAGGTCTACCAAATAAGCTAACTGCTAAAGTTAAGCGAATACCGCTACCCACGGATACAGCATAAAAGTGCTTTGGTGGTCTTACTTTCCTTTTCTTGTCTTACTATCCTTTGTTAACTTTGTTTGTAAACTCTCTTTTTAATTTCTTTTTCCTATGATTTCTTCTTGATTTAGCTAATCAAGTCTGCCTACGGCTTCTATGCTCCTTTTTACCTGATTACAGCGAGGCCTAAAGGAATACTAATGATTTAGTCAACTATATACCGTACTATTTCCTTCTGTTTCTTCTTTATAGCTGTTATCTCACTATCGTTGCCAGTCTCATGCTTCTTTTTAATCTATATAATATATTTATTATCTAAAACCGCATAGAACTATGGGCCATGTCATGTAGTATTTACATGGTTCACATTCCAACCGTATATTTCGTTTTGTTTCTTCTTTATTTATCTCATCAAAGCGTTGCCTGTCTCATGATTATGCTTGTTTTTAATCTGCATGTTTATTATCTAAAACTGCATAGAACTATGGGCCATGTCATTTAGTATTTACATCACAATGGACGTATTATGCGCAGGGTCACGGGTTCGAGGTCGGCTGCACTCTTTGTATTTCATGCGATGCAATCATAACTGTTTTTGTAATTGTTGCATTAATCACTTTGGGCTTGGCACGCGAATGAGTTTTGGTAATGCTAGTCAATGTTATTTAACTGAGGAATATTTGAGCGCTTTGGCAAACTTTTTAAAATGCTAATAAGTTGGTGTGACCTTCAAGAACTTTAACCTTAGTTAAGAACTTCAGTAATTGCAACTTGATACTTTGCTTTAAGCTGAAATTACAGCAAGCATTATTCTAGCTATCAATTATTGTCTAGTGCCTTTTTTTTTCCTCGGTGGGAAATGCATTACGCATTCCCGGCAACCCGGGGGAAAGGCCGCCGGGATATGTGGGACTCCCCAGGTGCGGTAAAGAGGAACCCACCCACTAAAACCCACCGGTGCCTCCTTCCTCCGCTACACTGCTGGGCCACCGGACCCGCCTACGAGGGCGATATCTGCGGCAGCCCAGTAAGCGGTGTCTGCTTGTGCAGACTACTCCGCTGCGAGCTATTAGCTGCTGAAACCTCCGGGGAGCAGCCCGAGGCACCGGGCGCTCTTCTACCGGGCAGGGCTCGTGCAATGGGCAGCGGATTCCCCAATCCACCGCCCAAGCCCTGTTTACGGCGGGAGCTGGCGTTCGTGTATGGCGCGCCTGCGCCCTCCGCGCCGTCTTCGAACGGGATCTGCGGCCACGTCCGCTTCTCTTTCCCGTTCGGCAGCCTCTTTCTGCGAGATGACGGCCTCGCAGAAGTCGGCTATATAATTGTCTAGTGCCAACACCAATTCGTATTATCCAGGAAGGTAAGGATGGTATGCTTATGTTAAAGTCTAAATAAACTCAACCAACTATAAAATATGAGAAAGTTTCATATATTTTACTCCTCCACAATACGATATCGATCCTTTTGTCCGCAGCCAACAAATGGCCAGGGAGAGCAATCCGTAGACAAGTGCAAGTGACAATTATTGCTTTTTTAATGCGATCGTTAGGGATTCAAAGACGAACGACGCGTCATCTACAATCCTTATTATTCCCTGTGGGCTCCCTCGGCTGGTAGGTTATTTCTTTTTTTCTACTTAGTTATTTCTGCTTTATTGTCGCGGATAATCTAGCCATTGTTCTTTTTTTGTTGCCAATGGAGTGTGACGCGAATCACAATGTGCCCGGGTCCTTGAGTACTGGACGGGAAGCCGTACGTCAATGGCTGGTCGATTTGAATACGTTAATCTAAGCTTCTAAAATCTTAAAATCTGAGGTCTATTTGCGCCAGTCTGACTTTTTTAATGCTGCGTTGTGTCTAAGACCTATGTAAATGTCTTTCATGAACATGAATTACGGAGTAAAAGTTCCCAGTACCCAGGCTGCCGAAAGTGTGCAGGATGCATGTTGTTACCTGTAAATTTTTAAATGATGAATAGACACGTGGAAGGTCTGACTTTGAGTATCGTCACGTCATATTTTTAATTTTCAGCGTAAAATAGTGACGCCGACGATATCTATGACGCGTTTTATGCTCTTTAATAGCTCTTTATTCATTCGATTTCCTATTTACATTTCTACTGGTTTAATTAGGTCTTTCCTTCTCAGAGGTTACCTTTTTCAGTCCATTATTTTGTCTTCCAAAGGAACTAGGGAGAAACACAATACATAATATATGGCGTTCATGTTATGCCTATAGGAGTAATAGTACGGGAGCCCTAGAACAAATATTTTTTTGATTACTATCAAGCTAATTTTTTGTCAGTAGCTTCATTTTGATAAGACGAACAACATTTTTATTTGCGAAAAATCTCGAAAGTGGTAGCTAACAGAGATAGAAAGGATTTCATACTTTGAATTGATGGTCCTAAAATATGGATTGTTCTATTTGTAGGACAATGTTACTTTTAAATTATGCAACTATTAACCTATCAATATACAAAAAATCAGCTTGTTAGGGTACCGTTTTAGGGTTCAGTAGTCAAACAAGTTTTGTTGATTACAAAACCCTATAACGGAACCCTAACGAGCTGATTTTTTGTATATTGATAGGTTATTAGTTATATAATTTAAGGGTAACATTGTCCTACAAATAAAACAGTCCATATTTTAGGACCATCAATTCAAAGTATGAAATCCTTTCTATTTCTGTTAGCTACCACTTTCAAGATTTTTCGCAGATAAAAATGTTGTTCGTCTTATCAAAATGAAGCTACTCACAAAAAATTTGCTTGGTAGTAATCAAAAAAATTTTTTTCTTGGGCTTCCGTACTATAAGATCAGTTTACGTAAAGTTATGTGACGGTCATGGCAAATGGCAAGAAGTAATTGTAAAATAAAGTTGTTTGGTTCGACTACCGATTAAATGTGAGATTACAGAAGCCAAGGTCAAGGTAAAAAGGAAATCGCTTGTAACAATGTATAACAATAATTATTGTTTTCCTAAGGTAAATACTAAATAACATTACATCTTGTATGACATCGTTTAAGTACCAATGTATCATGTTCTTTTTGTCTCTTGTAGCTTGAAAAAAAAAGTTCCCGGACAAAGGTCTGATATTGAAATACTTCTTGCCACTTTGGTGTGACCGATTGAGGTGGAATCGTCACCAGACGTTTGGCTGACAACGATTCCACCTCGATGTATTTGTCAAGAAATTATTAATTCAGTATATGTACTTAACATATTCTGTGCCAAAATTTTCTGATTAAATGTAAAATTATTCATTGCTTTAAATTATTTCCGCAATGGCATACAATCAGGAAAAACATATTGTGATTCGCAAAATATGGGAGCGGCTTCCTCTTTTAAAATTTTCTACATCAGCGCTCATTCACATTCATTTCACTAAATTTCCGGTGCATTGTTGATTTTATTGGTCTATGGGTATTTATGTCAGCATTATCGAAATTGGTATTTTGTGTTTGCACTCGAATATGTTAATATCTCAAAGAATTATGATATCGAATCTGCTTTGAGTTAGACACAAGACGTATCAACGCGATACTTCGGCACTTTTAAACGATTTTTGTGCCTGGTCGAGTGCCGTCTATAGTATCATATTTTCTTAACTTCTTACATTAATACTTTACTAGTCTCTACTTAAGTGTCAATTGAATGAATTTTTAAGTTTTAATAACTCAGTCGCATTCGGAGATGCCAGGAAAGTTCTGAAGCAATATAACTTTACTCATTTATTAACAATTTCAGTTAATGAATTTCCCGTTTATTAAGCACCTGGACATCTCGAGAGAGATTAGTTTCAACTTGAGGAATTCATTTTAGTGATAGAGCTTGATTCATGGGAGATTCTTTATATTTAAAAAAATGGCGTTAAAATTTTTTGCCACTGTTCTTTTATGCTTGGATCATAACTAAAGACATACTAAAGATAAATTTTCTTTCACATAATATCACCTAATTTGCTTTATATAGAGCCATCTAAATGTATTTCTGCTACTACAATAGATATACTGAATCGAAAGATGGGTTTATGGTTATTCGAGCAAAGCCGACATCGGTGGATATCTAGAATATTCTGTTATCGATTGAAAATTCCTTAAAGTACTCCTCATAGTTCCTGTAATTCAATGCTTCGTAATTCGATATGAGAATGTGGATAATAAGAAATGTCCAATTAACCAAATAGCTTACATAACGTGGCAATACCACGCAAGCGTAACCTTAGGTATGCCATTAGAGTATTGGGGCACTGGGCAATGGGCATAGCACCATTTGACTCGTGACTCATACTGTGACTAATAAAACTGGTAATGCTCGCTAATGATATCGAGTGCTTCCTTATTGGTGCTTCTGGTTTGCTTATTAGCATGAGGTTACAGTGATGGGCTGAATTGGGTTATGTGAGTGTGCTTTGATAGTGATGTGTAATTAATAATCTTCTGTCTAAGTTAAGTTTTTGGAATCTAGAAAGAAAGCAGGCGGTTTAAGCTTGTTATTGGCAACTTCGCTCGATTCTTTGGAACTTTAAAAGCAATCGGAACATCACGAACAACTATGTCTGAAAAAGATAGTTCATTGCAGAACTTGCGCCGATTTCACACTATCGAAAAGTTGGGATGCTTTGACACGAATTTGGTATGAAATAATTAATGTTAATAGTCATGAAATACTACTACACTAAGGGCCTGTTTCACCACTGCCTGATAAGTGCTGGCCACCACTTAACTTGACAGATAGAGTATGGAGAATCTGTCAAAAAAGTTGTGGATAGTCTATTCGGCACTTTACCAGGCGAATGTTCTACTTTATGTGAGTATTTATATTTTATTTATTTCCTAGCCTACGGTCCGTACACAACACGGTCCAATCAAGACGCAGTCCCACGCCTTCGTTAGCGTCCTTTAAACTCGACTATACCAGTCATTACTTGAGTCATCAGCCACTGTACTATGCTGTATCTCACATGTTCTTATTATGCCTTTTTAAATGAAGGAGAGGTATAATTCGAGACGTTTAAAGCTATATTTATAGCCTGATGTTTCAGAAAAATAAGGTTCTAGGCAAGCAAAGTACCAGGATTTTTTATTATTTAAGAGGTTGAGTTATCTTACACTCGACAATGCAATTATCTTCATGATTATAGATTCGATATCTTCAGTTTTATCTGTATAACACAAATATTCAAATAGACTTAAATTGGTCTGTGCACTAAATTGTTTGCCCACTTAAGCCTTGCCGTTGGGACAAAGGACATTCCTTAATATCAGGATTTGATTGCGCTTGGTTTACTAAAACGGTCCTGCGCAAGTTATCCATTTGTTATTCCCCCTAATTTCGGGAAGATAAAAACTTAATAAGTATTTTGCATTTTCTATGGAGTCAGAATATATACAAGTAAAAACATCTTGAGCCAAAGCCAAAAAATTAACAATTCGAAACAATTAATAAGTGCTTTATGGTGAACGACGTGACATAATACTTAACAATTTGCGCAAATGGCGACTTGCATCAATTTGGGAAAACTCATTTGCAACTACAACATTGCTCCATATCGCTTCTCTAATTTCCAAGATCCATCCGGATCAATCTGGAGAATTTCACTGAAACTAGGACTGTTGCCGTCAATTGTTGCCCGAAATCGCTCGTATAAGCGCACTCCAAGCAATTAAAACTTCATGACGTATCTCAGTGAACTCGGTATGAACTGTTACTGTTAGTTGATGTGTCGTTACGTTTTAACGATCGACGTTAATGCCGGCGTGGGAACCGGCAGATGTAACGTTAATTGTACCGCCTGGCGGTACATTCATTAGTACAGGAACTCGAGCTAAGAAGATAATGTAACACTGTTGTGTGTTATGAGTTTAATCTAATGTACATGTGTCTGCTGTGTTACTCATGATGTGATATGATACGTGATATATTTAGTATAGGTGGAAGACAATCAGATCAGGGCAGCTCTCTCGTTTTTTTTCAGTTACTCCAAAAATCAGAGCGGACTGCTTTGAGATCTCGTAGCTCTCCAAACTTGAACCTTTAAACATACTTTCTTTCGGGTGTTCCTGGCTAATTAATCTTTTGCACATCCTTTGACCTTATCAGCTTAGATTCTTTTTCAGGGGCCAACAAGTCAATTGGCCTATTTCATGAGCATCTGGGCAAGTGATCTCAAACGGAACTTTCCCAACTTGGTGAGTTACTCCAGTTCCATGCGCGGGCGCAGTGGGTGGAATGGCACGCGAGCCGCGGGAAGGGGGGAGGGGGGAGCAAGGTCGACGAACGACTTTCGCACGCTCGCTCCGGCTGAGCTCGTTCGCCCGGTTGGCGATTGTGTTACCAGACTAGCCCAGACTAGCTGGTGCTCGGGTTTGTTTTTAAATGAACTTCATTGCATCATGAGATTTGGTTAAACAGGAAACACCAAAGCAAGTGGTGTTTACGAAACAGTTAAACCATAGAACAGTGGTGAACGGTTAAAAAAAAGGTTTGATTCACTGCATCAGATGGTTCTTTTAAGTTTGGTCTGTTTATCGCGTCTCTCCGTAATTCCGTATACCTTTTTTGCTGAGTTTTACATTTATTTACTTAGGGAATCTTTAAATTATAGCAACAATCTATGTGCTAGAATTCAGCTTAATATACTTCTGATAAGGTATTATAATGCTCGCCACCTACATTCGGTGTAGTCGTTTGAACACGGAGCAAAAACTTTGTTTTTGCTCCGTGCCTTTGAATGACAAAGCTGCCCTTAGTTACTCGACTCTCTGGAATCTGGATGGAGTCGAAATGAAATTCAATATATTTACCAATATACTGTCAATATGGTATCCCTTAGATGTTGCCCTTTTCTCGCTTCAACGAGGGTAGGATTGGCTCTATATACTTGTGACCCCGGAGAGTGTCGTGAGAGCGACGACACGTGTTGCGAAGGCGAAATAGAGCACTGACGGAAATAATTACAATGTCTCCTGTTTAGTATATTTGGAGAATTGAAGTTGCTATAGCGTCATCTTTTTGACAATACCTAGTTCCTACTTAAAACTTTTTCTAAGTACAGTTATCAGTTATCACTCATCACATCATGATAATAATAAGCTTTGTAGGACTAACGGCCGTACTTAGACGCATTTAATGTTTATTTAAATTTTATTTTATGAGCAATGTCGTCGTGATTAGTTATCTGCACTTGACAACACGACCAAATTACGTGGATCTGCCTATGAATCAATTTCTCTGATACTACATTTTCTAGGGAAGGGAAGGGATCTTCTAGGGAGGTCTTAATACAGACGTATTAAGACCTCGACCGTTGTAAACGCAATTATTTTCGGTGCGTGACTTTTCGTCAGTATTTAATTTCGATGTCCATAAAGTAAATGATGTGAAAATATCCGCCTCAGCGACTTTCGATTGTGATTGTACCGGCTCGTTCGTGATATTACCCAATATAACCACTTGTGCGTGTACGTGTACATTGTATATCTGTATGTATACGAGTATGTATCGTATATGATATACGGTTCTATTGTACCGATTTCACTGTTTTGCACCAGTTTCGATGAATAATTCAGAATTGAAATCATCCTCGCTTTATTGGTTATGGAGTTACAGAGAAGGGAAGAAGAACTTTCTTCTACTCTCTATCTATACAGAGAAGAGCACGCTTACACGTTCAGTCTGGAATTAGTTCGGTCCTAAGCGACGGTAGTCTGAGACTGACGCCAGAATTATGACGGGAAAGTGCATAATAAAAAATGATCATTCCGTCAATCAAACGGTTACACGATCATTCTGCCGTCTGTCTGGTTCAGACTGATCACTGATGGACTGAACTGATGCCAGACTGACCGTGTAACCTATGTCTAACGTATTATATAAGGTGCGCCGACTGTAAAATCAACTGCGGATATTTTGGTATAATCTACTGCTAACATAACTGAAATACCGTCGCTTAGGTAACAATGCCGCGAAACTGAAAAAAAAAGAGTCAGGTATAGAAAGTTGCACATAGTTTAGTAAGAAGTAAGGCTTAGGCAAAAGAAATATTGCTATACTTACCCAAAAATGGTTTCGTCTCTGAAAGGGTAACTCTCCGCCCAACGCAAACTCGCCCATCCATTAGGAAGATATTTTTCTTTAGCATGTCGATTATTCTTTTTTTTTTTAAATAAAATAAGGTGGTAAACGAGCAAACGGGTCACCTGATGGAAAGCAACTACTGTCGCCCATGGACACTTGCAACATTAGAAGAGCTGCAGGTGCGTTGCCGGACTTTTAAGAGGGAATACGCTCTCTTCTTGAAGGTTTGCAGGTCGTATATGCTCCGGAAATACTGCTAGTGACAGTTCGTTCCAGAATTTTATTCTTTTGCCTAAATGTCTCAGTACGACGCAGTATCAGTAGAATTTATATCACACCTTATATTTATTTCACTTTAAAAGTAGCAGTCCACTCTGATTCAGTCTGATTAATTTTAAAGCGTTTATAAATACACGATTCGAAATGATTCCTAAAATAAATAACATGGCGCGTGGGTTCAGTGGACAGTATGCGGAACACGACCGATATCGTCACGACATCGTTACAACTCGGAGTGACTAGTCCATACGATTATTTCAATAGCGAAGTTGAAAATTTGAGGTCCATACTAATATCATAAATGCGAAAGTGTGTCTGTATGTCTGCATGTTACCTCTTCACGCTTAAGCCGCTGAATCGATTTTGCTGGAATTTGGTATACTTTGAGTCCCGGGTCGTCCGTCCCACTGGGTTGTAAGAGTAAAAGGAATAGTAACTGGTCTGCGGGGCTAAAATGGTCACATTTAGCAATTCCTCTCAATCAATTCACAAAATGAATTGTCAAAACTGTCTAACTCACGAATGTCAAATAAGTACAAATTTAGACATCTGAATTGCAAACAGAGTGTCAATTTTGCGATTTTTTAAAAATTAATCATATTATTATGATTCATCATATGATTCTCCAAAGCGACCATTTTAGCCCCGCTGGTTTCAATGTAACCGGCCACCGTTACCGAAACCGGTGTGGGAGGTATTATAATATAATTAGAGATGTGCCGATCTTGACTTTGACATCGACTAGCCGACTAGCCGATTAGTCGGCTGCAAACTAGCCGAATAGTCGGCTTTACCGACTAGTCGGCACATCTCTAAATATTATTAAAGACCATTACGATAGACAACTTGGCTGCTTATTGAAGTAGCTGATGAATTGATGATTGCACAATATTAAATGCAGCTAATATTATTAAAATAGATGTTTATTGCTCCTTGAGATACAGAAAGTGAATAAAGAATTTCTTTATTGAAAGCACGGATATCATTTCACATAAGATATTTAATACGTATTAATTTCAAAGTGAGATGTGAACTTATATCGTTCATGATCCATATTACGGTGAATGAGAAATGTCTTTACAAAAGAAAAAGTATTGAATTTCTGACTTTAACAATTACTTGCATTCGATAATTAATTTGGATATTGTAGTTGTGAACCAAAAATAGGATCTGATGACGCTGCCATGGCATTGGCTCTTATGTCAAGTCCATTTTAGTTATTTAACTTTTCGCTGTCGAAATCACAAATTAAATACATTATCTAAATACCTTGGTTCACCATTTTTTTATAGCAAAATTAAAAATATTTAGGCTGTTTGCTAGTTACATTCGAGGAATGGTCAAATTGGTAAGTATTAAATTTCTCCGAGTGTAGTTTGTAAATCGTATTTCGTAGTTTTTATAAACTTGAAAATGGAGAGTCGGTTCGAGTATAAAATTGTTTTTCAGGTCAGTGCAATTGAATGCGGCTCCTATTATACAGCATCCATTGCTGACTAGCCATCGACGTACAATAGCTACGGAGGTCTAAGGTGGCCACAAATATCTGTATTGCGCCTTTTTTATTCCGTTCGTGTCCGAAAATATTCATGTTACATCTTTAAAATCCTTGTTTAATTTTCTCTTGAACGTTGTTTAGCACTTAGCGTATAAAAATCTTAACTTTAAGGAAGTGGTGTACATAATAACACTATGCCTATCAGTTTAAATTACAAACGTTGTAAATTAGTATGTCTTCGGTGAAGGCAGAGTACGTCCAGCACTTTTACTGTTCGTGTTAGTGTCTACAATGTAGGATGATATTATAGTGGTCGCTGTTAAACATTTGTGTATTAACCCACAAGTATTTTTAGTTTAGTTATGAATGCAGTCTTGTTCTAAATGATCTAAAGAACATGACTGCATTCATAACTCAATACGTAATTTTTTGTGGGATGATACACAATCGTCACAAGCGTCCATTTAGCTCTTGCTCCTATTTATCTTATTCCTTATTTTATTCCTATTATTTTATTCCTTACATCATTAAAAGGCTAAATTAATGAAAAAAGCCAGCTCATGCACCTGTAAAAGACACGACTTCCCCACTCCCAGTATCTCAATGCTGACTGCGGTCCCAGCGCGGTGGGATGCCAAAATACTTAGCAAACCAGCTCGTTCGCGTTTTTATCGTACAATTGATGGGTCGTCTTTGAATGCCTCACCCCAGCAGGCTTAGCATGGCATGGCTTAGCATAGACAAAGTGACAGTTAGACAATGGAAATCCGCCATTTTGTCGATAAAATCTGTCAGTATGTCGATTCTTTCCCATTTCTACTGTTGTTATGCTAAGCCTGCTGGTATGCGTTGCACCGGGAAAAATACAGGTTTCTACTTGGATGACCTATTCGTTGTTACGCGTTTGGTTCGTTAGGTATTTGTTATGTACTATGTTGGATAATTTACTCGATAACGCTTAAAAGACGGTTATGATTTTGGTAGTATTTGTGTGTAATATGTTTGTGACTGCGCCAAAAATTCTGATTAGATTTTTATGAATGAGGTATCTATAGATTCGTTAATAAGTTTGGGTAAAAAAAACATCGTGTGGAAGGGTCCACACGATGTTTTTTTACGCTCGTTTGTATCGATACAAACGCAAGTTGAACATTTTAAGTATTCTAAATTGCACTTAAAACGTAGCGAACTAAAATTAATATTCGCTTTCCTGTATCATGTTTCCGTTATTCTGTGTAAATGCTAAGAGGATTGTATTCCGGAAATAAGAAAGGAGACACTCAGAAGTGTTCTTAATTAAAGTCACTATTGTAACTTAGTATATTGTATAGGTTAGGTTATGTTAATTTAGAAATATGTAATATTATACTATTTTCGTCTTAAGACTAACTTTCTCGGTTGTCTTATTAGACTTTAGAGGAATATTCAGACGAAATTTTATCAAAACGAATTTAGTGGTTTGAGAGTGAAGAGGTAACAGACAGACAGACAGATACACTTTTGTATTTATAATATTGTGGATTTTAATTAACGTATTTTTATAGTATAAATTATTTATTACTAGATGACGCCCGCAACTCCGTTGCGCCAAAAATCGTTTATCGCGCGAGAACCCTACATTTTGGATAAAGAGTATCCTTAGATGTCCTTTCCTCGGACTTAAATAATCTAAACTAAAGTGAAGTGGTAACGGAGACTTTCTCATTTATAATATTATTAGTATGGATTATGGTAACATTTTGTTGTTTATTAATTTTATAATACAACAAAATGTTGCGACAATAAGCGGCTTATTCAAAGCTAAATAAAAAATAAAAAGTCTCCATCATCCTGTTATCCAGGAGATTAATCGCATTCCTCCCGAGTGACACACATATGGGATCAACGCTCGATTTCAGCTGGCGCCGTTTTTAAACTGCGCTGTTTACTAAGTTCACGGTGTACCATTCGAGAAATATCGTTACTGAAAATCTTGCTGAGAATGTATAATATTAATGATAGAAGATGAGAAATTACACTAAACCTCAAGGCTTACAAGTCCGCAGTAGGGAAAGCTCATGAATTTAGAGAAGAGAACCGAGTCTGGGCAATGTAGAGCCACAGTAAGCCACTTGAGGATGATTATGATGATAATAATTGAAGACGTGAGTGCATACACTCACGGCGACACGATAAGTAACATTTTATAACATACGGACATTTACTCATTTTTTAGGGTTCCGTAGCCAAATGGCAAAAAACGGAACCCTTATAGATTCGTCATGTCTGTCTGTCTGTCTGTCTGTCTGTCCGTCCGTATGTCACAGCTACTTTTCTCCGAAACTATAAGAGCTATTGAAATTTGGTAAGTAGATGTAGTCTGTGAAAAATTATTAAACATTTTAGGGGTCCCCATAGGTACAACTAAATCAAAAAAAAATTTTTTTTCATCTAACCTATGCGTGTCTAATCTAATCTAATCTATGGATAGGTCTTTAAAAATCATATTGAGGTTTCAAACATCATTTTTTTCTAACCTGAATAGTTTGCGAGAGAGACTCTTTCAAAGTGGTAAAATGTGTGTGTCCCCTCCCCCCCTCTAACTTCTAAAGTAGGGGCATGATAAGTCTAAAAAAATATATGATGTACTTTACTATAAAAACTACCAACGAAAATTGGTTTGAACGAAATCTAGCAAGTAGTTTTTTTTTTATACATCACAAATGGTAAACTTAATTTAACTTTCATTAAATCAACTGAAATATAAAAATAAATTATAATTTGATCAAACCTTGTAACTTTATCTACTTCATCACCTGGCTAATACATCTGTCTACACATAAAATGCACAGTTTTTTTTATTTCAAATCATTTTTCCGGCCCATAAAAAATTGCCGTTTTTTGCATAAATGGAGGTTCCATTTATGCAAAAAACGGCAATTTTTTACTGTTACTTATTGTGTTCTTCCACTCACGTCTCCAAATATAGAAAGAATAACACAATCTCTCATCTTCTTTTCTTCTACATTATGAATACATAATATGTATCTATATCTCGGAAAAATCTGTTATTCATCTTAATTGTACAGATTAAATAATTCCGTGAGAAAGTGATCGAGATTAAAATGCTAATGTATTCAACGACTAAAGAGTTTAAAAATCATAAATAAATTAAGCTGATGACTCAACCGGTTGATTTATTTTGCACCAATCTGGTTTTTGTTTGAATTGAACGTTATTTAACGTACGAATACCGGCTAGACTAACGACGCCAAGTATTATGAAACATTCATAATATTGATTGTAGGTATAGAAAATATACTAAGGGCCTGTTTCACCACTTCCTGATAAGTAACGGATAGGCTATCCACAACTTGACAGATAGAGTATGGAGCATCTATCAAATAAGTTGTGGATAGCCTATCCGGCACTTTTTAGGAAGTGGTGAAACAGGCCCTAAATATTACTAATAATAAATGTCAAACATTGGTATTATACAGTCAAATCTATGTACACAGACTATGAATTATTTTAATTTACCATCCTGTTTAGTGTTTTGGAATGGTAAATTAACAATTGCTTTAATGTAAGGCAAGGTGCCTTCTTCAAAATACGTTCCAGAATATTTATTAGCCATGATGGATGGCGGACCTATACAGTAATCTTGTCAGGTTTCAAACAGCTTGGACCCCTTGGAATTACGCCGAGATGTAGCTTCACTCTGCATCCTCTATCGGTTGTATCACGGGGAGTGCTCTGAGGAATTGTTCGGAATCATACCACCTGCAACTTTTCGCCATCGTCCCACGCGAAAAATATACCACCCTCATCACCTTGATGAGTGGCAGTCTTCCACAGTGCGTTTTTCGCGTAACTTTCTGCCGCGCACTGTAAAACTCTGGAACGAACTGTCACCAGCAGTATTTCCGGACCTATACGACCTGCAAACTTTCAAGAAAAGAGCGTATTCACTCTTAAAAGGCCGGCAACGCACCTGCAGCTCTTCTGATGTTGCGAGTGTCCATGGGCGACGGTAGTTGCTTATCATCAGGTGACCCGTTTGCTCGTTTGCCCCCTTAATAAAAAAAAAAGGTTATGTCAAGCCCAGCCGACATCTCTCGATTAACATTAACTTGACATAAACTGGCTAAATTACGTGGAACTAACTGCCTATGAATCAATGTCTTTAGTACAATCAGGTAGCTGGTAAACATTAAAGTATCTAAACATAATAAGTGGGTCACCCGCCATTAACGATGCGTCTATCAGTTATCACGTTAATTGATAGCTCTGTTGTTACAACCGTGCCACATAAGGTCATTTATTTTTAACACTATATCGTTGGTACCGGAAAATATGTTACTATAGGTCTACCAGAATCTGATGGCAATTTTTGACAGCAGATTTTCATAAAATATCCTTAATCATTGGATTTTTTTTTATATTTGCATGTTTAACACACAGAATCAGCCGCTATAAGAAAAAAAAAAGGATCAAAATATTTTATTCCAATTAGCCCGGTATTGCTAGAGTCAATTTATTTTCTCACTTTTTGCCATCAGATTCTGGTAGACCTATAGTTATGTTCATGAGTAAATTGTATAAATAAGCCGCTATAATGAGGATAATAATGATACAATAATGAAGTAACGACGTAAAAATCGTTCTTTGAAATCTTAAAATTATATTTTTCGACGGGTTTCTAGTCAGCAGGGACGTGAGTGGAAAACAGCTGTCTCTCAAGTGACATTTTACAATGTGGCGGCGTTCTATCGACATATTGTAAAATTTCTGTAGTAGAATAAGAATAAGAAATAAGAAATTTATACGTGGGAGAGCCATGCTTCGGCACGAATGGGCCGGCTCGACCGGAGAAATACCACGTTCTCACAGAAAACCGGCGTGAAACAGCGCTTGCGCTGTGTTTCGCCGAGTGAGTGAGTTTACCGGCCCAATCACCTACCCTATTCTCTTCCCTTCCCTCCCCTATTCCCTTCTCTTCCCATCCCTACCCTCCCCTATTACCCTATTCCCTCTTAAAAGGCCGGCAACGCACCTGCAGCTCTTCTGATGCTGCGAGTGTCCATGGGCGACGGAAGTTGCTTTCCATCAGGTGACCCGTTTGCTCGTTTGCCCCCTTATTTCATAAAAAAAAAGAAACATTTACTTTGCTCATCACACAACGCAATATTTACGAACAGACGAAAGAACAAGGACACAATATAATTAATTAAACATTCTATTGTTTGATGCCAAAAATGCACCCCAGCAGCTCAGCATTAGCAGCAAGTCTGCTGCACTGATATTCTGCTGGGACCAAAGTGTCAGTAAAGAAAGTATAAGGAATATTTCGCTGAGGTCAGAGCAGAGGGCACCACTAGCACATACAGTAATAATCCGACCAAAATCCGACATTTTGCACACGTCATATCAGAATTTTGAGGGAAAAGTCAAACGTCGAACAAAACTTTTTGTTTATTGTCCATATTGGTGCTGCCTTTAGCCTGAAAAAATTGTAGTAATATATCTTATTATTGAAAATATCGGCCTTTAAACAGCTAGTATAAGTAAAAACCTTGTAGGTCCGTAGTTAGTAGTAGCGTAACAAATAATTGTCAATATCCGGGTCGCGAACAATGGCTAATCAAGTGTGACGAGGGTCCGGTATTAATTACCCGGGTTCAGATATCGCCGGGATTTGTGAAACCCCCAGCCCTTAGGGCTTAGAGAATCTGTAACCCAATCCAGACGTCAGATTAATGTAATTACTAAAATAGTTTTAGACAATTTCTAATAACTAATAACTAATTTTATCTGCCGCACTCAATAACAATTAGTAAACTGTAATTTAATGAAGATTTTTACATAAGGCATTATCTGTCAAACGGCAAACCCTTCATTAAATTGAAGTTTAATCATCATTAAATGTAGAGACACTCAGAGGAGTGCGGCCGTATGTAAGACATTTTGTGGGATAAGAAGTTATAAAAATAGTTTATTATATCGATGGCCGTTTTTACTAACCTGTCACCTAAATTTGTGAGAAGTAGAAGACGAAATCTATAATAGTAGAATCTAAATTCTAAAGAGATAGGTTTTTCAGTGACCAATAAGTAACACTTAACGGTATGGGTCATTTGGTGAAATTGGGCAAATAAATGCCAAATTTAGAAGAGCGAATGAATACGTAGCCGTAAATTGTTTATGCTAAGCTCACGGAATGTTTGTATCAAAGATGTAGGTACGTTAAATGCTTATTACGCCTCTCAGATCAATGTTTTCCATCAAAATGTTATAATAATATTCCTTAATAATGTTCCTTATCCGTCTTTATAAACTTTCGTACTTACGAGGGGAGGTCCAAAAGTCCGCGGAAAAGCAATGAAGCAATCACGGTGCAATCAATTTTTAGTACCCTCGTTTAGAAGAACTCTTTATTACTTTAAATGTCAAATTACAATGCTATAGATTTATTTATTTACGAGATATTGCTGAAATAAAAAGTAAATCGGGAAGTCAATGGAGCAAACTGAATTTCGTGGTGCGATAAAGTTCTTAACCGAGCAAGGAAAAGTCGGTTAAAAACAGTTCAAATCATTTTAAATAAACAAAATGTGTACTGTTTGTGGTGATCATTGGCCTAATAAAGGGAGGATTTTAAAAATGCCATTGACGTTTTAAACTAGGCAAAACATCCATTAAACACGACCCCTGCCTCTATTGGCCGTCTGCCGTCAACACGTTGGAAAAGTTGAAAACTTTGTTTGAAAGCGGCTTGTTTAAAAAAAGAAACAGCTATCTGCATTAGTTAAGAGTATAAGATGACACCTTTTTGAGGGTTCTACATGACCATCTTGATATGAGAAAACTCAGTGCCAGATCAAGCTCACGCCGCTCGCTCGCTCTGGCCTCCGGTTCACATGAGCAAAGTTGCAATGGATGCACTACACAAGTGTGGGTTCGTATCTCTTGTCCACCCACCATGCAGACCAGTTCTATAAGTACCTCAAGAATTTTTATTTCTTACCAAATTTTAAAAAAAGAGTTAAGGGGAAGAAAATATTCGGATAGTAACGAAGTGAAGGAGGCAAAATTTAAGGGTACAGGAAAATATTATTTTTTGATGATTTAGAAAAGGCATGACGAGAAGTAAAAACTGTTTTGATCTCATGAAGGGCTGTATTAATAAAAAAAAATGCTTTGGTAATTTTATTTATTTCAGAACCCTTCCATTCCGCGAAGTTATGGACCTCCCTTCGTATATCAAGATTAATGTCTCAATTTAGATTCTAAGTAAGTTTCTGGGTAGCACTTAATTCTCGTTTTGCTGAATTAAAAGTGGTAAATAGGATAAACGCTTGATAAAACTCGTCCAGAAGGCTTCGTTACCTACTTCAAATTGTTTATACCGCACTCGCTCTCGCGTAGAGACTCTTCGTGAGAGAAAAGATATCTCTTTTCGTCGTAAATCATGAATTAATTTGTCATTGATTGAAGCGTTGATTCGATGTCATATTTAAAGTTATAATTAATTAGTTAGTGTCTTTATTTATAAACACAAAAGAAAGTTTGACATATTTTGTGAGTTACCCTAAATTAATTTACAGCGCGAAAACCGTACATATTTTACGGAAAAAAGCTATCCGATATCTTTTCGCGGGACATTCAAATTTTGTGAAAACCGAAATGTTTTTGATATATTTTTTAGTATTATTATGGACTTGTACATATTTACTATTTAGTGTGCATGTCTGTCTGTCACCGGACTGCTTGTATGATAGCTGTCGATGTTTAGACTCATATACTGAATGTCAGTAGTGGCTTGTACTTATAGTTGTTCTCTGTTTGTTTCCAGGCGTGACAATGAGGGAGAAGAGGGGGGGTGCCCTGAGCAAAATGCAAAAGCTCAGGAAACGCCTGTCCCTTAGCTTTGGTAGATTATGTAAGTACACTCTCTTATGTAACTATATTTTATTGGTGTTAAGAAGACATTTTTGCTATAATATGTCTGATCCGAATACGATCGGAAACCGAGATTCATGGATTACGATTAATTATCGTAATCCATATTTATGTATACATATTAATTATTATCAGAAGCCGGTTTTTCTCTAAGATATCATAGGAATAATTATTAGTTTTGTCTGCTCTGTTATTTCAAGGGTACGCATCGGATTCGAATCGGACGTAATGCGAAAGTTCTGACATGTGAAAAATATAGGAGCGCTTGTGGTTTTTTGAATAAATAAATATTATCGATCAATCTAGGTCGGCAAAGAAGAAAATGCTTATTGGTTATTCATAGCTGAAAAATTAATATCGAAACTTCGAAATGATGAGAAGTCAAACGTTGACTTACTAAATATTAGACGAAGGTTGATTGCTGACCTTTTACTGGTCAGAGTTTTACGTCGTTTTGGGTACATTATTATTAATGGATATTAAAGATACATAGAGCTTGAAGTGTGATGCATTATTATAGCAATATTATTTGCATGTGTGTATGGCTAAATGATTTAAAGACCGTTATGTTCTTATAACAACGTTTTTTATAACGTAATTAGAATACATACTGCCGCACTCAGAGTGGAATATTAATTACTTAAATGTAATTAATTCAAAATTATGACATAAGCCCCATACATTATCTGTCAAACTTTTCATTAAATTGAAGGTTAAATTATTATTAAATGTCTCTGAGTACGGCGAATAGAGTCAAAACTTTGGCTCTACTCCTGAAAAGCCAAAGTTTTCTTCTTATAATTTCGTATTATTCAAAATTCAGATATCATTATCTGAATAATAACTTTAACCCGTCGATCGTGGAAAAACGAGACACAATAGATATTCTATTGTGTCTCGGACGCCGGTGACCATATGGGGCTTGATGAAATAATAAGACTCGTAAGTTCTAATGAACCAGTAATAACACTAACTATTCAAAAGAATCATACAAAACATAATTGACAAACACAAGCCCCGAGTGACGGACAGACGCGACATCCTAATTCGTCTGTATTATACGTGTAGTGCATACAGAGTGCTGACGCAAAACTGTAGCTATCAATAACATTATATTAATTATATTCATATTGTTGTTCTGGTAACCCCATTTATTGTTTAATAATAATAATGGTTACGCTTAATACATCCACTTCTTATGGATCAATTTATCTTTTCCTAAAAATTGTAATGAATAAATAAGATAGGCCAGGATCAATATAACTTGGGCTATATGAACGAAGTAGTTTTTCTCCAACATAAGCTCACGCATACTTGGAATGAATGATTGCAAAGACCTCTATTAAGTATGAGGCATAGACCTCATACTTGACTCTGAGTACTGACCATGACTCTACCTAGACTCAAGAGTCTAGACATTTGCACTGACTACAACCCGTCTACAAGGTGAAGTTCTTCCATGTGAGCTTGTTAGTTGCATTTTTGCAAATAATTAATCCACTAATACTCGGTTTTTGTGGTTTTTTGACCATAGTTAATCTTTTCAATAGCGGGAGCGTTGTCGATTGGTTGACGTTAGCCAATAAGAAACGATAGGGAATAAATAGTACCTCCATACTAAATTTCAGCAAAATCGGTTCCGCAGATTGGGCGTGAAGAGGTAACGGACAGGCACACTTTCGCATTTATAATATTAGTATGGATTCTGTCCAAAGTGCCTTCTAAATGATTAGATCTACAAAGTACATGAAACATACAAATATTGATGTGATTTTTCATATTGGGATTATCGAACATAAAACGTACTATGTTTATCCGGCGTGCCTATGTTTTCGTATCAATTACGGTAAGAGGTTTTGGATGTGTGCCCGCGCTTTTTTGCCCTTCGAGCCTTTGCTTTTATTGGATGATTGGAAATTTGATAGTAATTCATATAGTACGATTAAGTTAAAAAAGATACTAGTTTTAGTACTTAAAGCTAACTTTAAAACATGTCTTAGTTAAATGCTAATTCAATCATTCGACGAATTCATAAGAGATAAGTGTAACATTCGCAGTTTAAATGCAATGCCTAAAAATCATGCCTTCTGTTTTATAAATCGACTGGGGTACCGAAATACAAGCTTAGGCTTCATGTGTCCCATTTTTTTATTTCATTAAAAATGTATTTTGGGAGAAATAATAATTATTATTTTTATTAAATTAGAAATAATCGTACTATGTTTTACGTAGTAGGTAAAGAAATATTTTCATGATACAAAATACGAATTTAGTATGCAAAAGCATGTTGGTCTGATATTTTACATAAATTTTCCTAATGTAATGAGAGCGGCAGTCCAAAAACCTAATTATAAAGTTTAATCGACTCCAAATATTTTCACTTCGTCAGTCAAAGTTGTCCCTAATTGAGAAATAAATCATTGTTACTTTAATGTACATTGTTTACCATCGATAAGTTCATTATAAATCATGATCTACTTAGTTTCTATCAAGAAAGAACTTTAAAGTTTTACAACTTGCAAGAAAATGTATTGAGATGATTGAGTATAAAATTGCATTTTACAGTAACAGCTAGCGCTAATCATATTTCGTTTTATATCTCCCAGATATCTAGGTTTAAATGTAAATCTCATCTAATTCTAGAAAGTGAATTGGTTAGCTTATTTTATTATATTTTTATAAGGGTCCATTGTAATAAAAGTTATTACGTGTTGGGGTGCAAAATGATCGTTGGAGCAACAATTATTACCGCCGAAATAATTCACAAAGTTTAAAGTTTTTATCGGTGTTTGTTTTATAACTTGTTAATAATGTAATTATTTTATGATTCATAAAATTATTTTGAAGTCCCTTTGTTTACCGTTTGGGTTAGTAATAAGTAACTTTTTATAGAGCAGAACGATTACTAAGCTGAACTTTCTTCAATCGGAAGATGACGCCAGGCTTAGCATGGCGATAGTAGACATGCGAAAGAATAGAAACAGACATATTTTAGAGAAAAACTGACAGCTTTCTTTTTTCACTTCCGGACAAAGACGGTTTCTACGTTGGATGTGCCAGAGATAGGTGCGGCATGTAAAATTTAGCCTCTGCACCATTTCTTCATAGACAGGCGCGGTTTGACAGCGCGACCGCGCCGCTATTGAAATAATCATTACATACTATTGCTTGCCCTCCCCCCGCGAGATCCCTCCCCCCGCGGCCTCCGTACGGTTAACATCGCCTGACGTGCGCTCCGGGATCAAAAATATATTTCAGTGGTTTTAAATCGATAAATGCGTGCTGAGTGTGTGTAAATAGCTAGGTAAAGGTGCAATCTACATTTACTGTAAGTTTTTGAAACACATTTGCCCGTATTTTGTTGGATTTAACTTGGTAAGTAAATTTCATTGTTCATTTTTTTTTGGCGGCTGAAGGTAGACAAAATATTGTGAGTGCCGGTAGCGCGCGCGCAGCGCAGCGCCGGCCGAACAGGTTGAACAGCTGATTACTATCACCTATTACAGATTACATTTTACTCAAATTTGATAAATAGTGTGAATCTTGCTGTTTTTAACTTCGACTTTACACAATGTCGAGCCATAACAATATTCCACCAGATAAGGACACTAACCCATTCGCTAGAAGTGACATAATGACTCGCTCACCGCCCACTTTGTCTAGTAAACGTTTATTGTCAGAATTATCACCTTCTTCGTTATCACCTGTCGAGAAGCGACACCAACCCACTAGGGATGAGCCACTGTCTCCCGTAATATCACTGCTTAACACAAGCCGCGCATCAGATGATTCATGCAATTACTATGAATTAGTCAGGGAAGCTTCCTCGTACCTAGCTAAAATAAATGAGTTTGCCAATGACACCGTATCACGTCGCAACAACTTCACTAATAAAGCTGAAATAATGAACATGACACAAAAATTAACTACCATTATTTCACTTTTAGCTCTTAAAAATTCGTCACTAGAAAATAAAGTCGCAAATATTGAGCGAGACTTGATAGCAGCTAAAAATGCATCTCACGCCGTGCAATCGGCCCCCACAGCACAAAATGCCTCTTATGCCGACGCGTTAAAGCTCAAACTCGCAAAGTCGGTACCGCCAGTCGAGACGCGTAAACCGCTCCCGTGCGTCATAGCATATCCGACGCAGGAAAAATCGGCCGAATTAAAATCGTCAACTGAAACGAAACAGGCATTAATGAAAGCTATTAATCCCTCGGACGGCTTTCAAATCCACGGCGTAAAAAAAACCGCAAACTCGGGCGTCATCTTACGTTTGACTAATGAATCACAAATAAAAAAATTAAAATCAGTCGACGCACTAAAATCTGCCGGCCTGCGCCTCGAAACTCCTAAAGGCCGTAGCCCGCGTATCTTAATTAAAGATGTACCGCAACATATTTCGGACGAAAATTTTCTAATGGCGTTATATAATCAGAATATTAAGGGCGAAATTAATGTGTCTGAAGACGAATTTAAGAGTACGACAAAAATTATTAGGCGTCGTCTTATCAATAATAATTATAATAGAAAATGGATGGGCCTCGAATTGCAACCAAAAGTTCGTAAACATTTAATCGAAACGAAAGAAAAACTTTTTATAGATTGGGCCATGTGTCGTTTTGTCGATGACGTCGAACTAGTGCGCTGTCTCAATTGTCAACAGTTCGGCCACACTTCAAAATTCTGCCGCGAATCCGACCCGTGCTGCCGTCATTGCGCAAATAAACACCAATCGAGCGACTGCCCTAATAAAGACATAAAAGATTTTAAGCCGGTTTGCGGTAGCTGCACCCGTTACAAGAAACCTAGCGACCACCCTACGGGCTCCCCTGACTGTCCAACTTACAAGGCAAAAATGGAGCAATTAATTTTAACAACTCACTATGAATAGACTAGTCATAGGACAGCTGAACCTTCATAACAATAAGCACGCGACGTTAGAACTGGAAAAATTGGTGTCGGATTATAATTTAGACTTGATTCTCATACAAGAACAATACCAATGTAAGTCGCTACGGCCGAAAGTCGTACAAACTGACAACCTAGCGCGAGCCGGCATATACACACCTCAGTCTAAATTCTCAATTACGGCCCTAACAAACCTATCGACGTCTCACTGTGCGGTGGCGGAGGTCTCGTGTCGATACTTCAGACTGTACGTAGTTAGTTGTTATTTCCAATATTCCGACCCGGTAGGTCCCCACTTACACCAGCTACGACGCGTCCTACAATCTCTCGCGGGGAAAAATATAGTCATAGGTGCCGATGTGAATGCCTCGTCGCCCTTATGGCATGGCAAACTTAGGTATGTTGACCGCGACCGTCGTAGTGCGGTAGAAGATTTCATTGCAGAGTTTAATCTACAAGTCCATAACACCCCTGATGCACCACCTACTTTTAGCAGCCCCTCAGGCGAATCTTCCATCGACGTCACGCTTTCTAGCGCGTACGTCCATAGTAATAATATTACTAAATGGCGTGTCATTCCAGACGCGTCGTGCAGCGACCACCGTTTGATTGTTTACGAGTTCTCATGCGCTTCCTCGAGTGATTCTATGATTGAGTCGAACGACTTTAAATATAATGTTAAAAATGGTAATTGGAACTTATTCAAGGACCTTATGTCCGCCCACTCCAGAGACTTCACCCGACCGGACTTAAATTCTAATGATAGTGCTGAAATAATGACCAACACCTTTATTTACTGCGCCGATATTGCCCTAGGTCGAAAACCGATTAAGACGGACAGAAGTTGTAAATGGTGGCACGATAATTTATACAGCTTACGCAGGGAGTTTAGAAGAGCCAGACAAAAAAATTAAAATCATTCGTAGACAGGGACTCGGTCCATCAGACGTTTACTTTGTTTCTTGTTTAGCCGACCTTAGAGCTTCAAGGTCGCGCTATCGCGCCGCCGTCGTGTTGGCGAAAAATAATATGTTACGTAACGCCGCCAACAGACTAGATAAGGAGGGCCCGTGGTCCTCTTTATATCGAGAATTAAAACCGAACAATACTACAGCTTCACACTTTATCTCGAATATAAAAATTAATAACTCGTATACTCACAGCTTAGAAGACACAGCTAAGGCCTACATAGACGTATTGATTCCTGACGACGAGCCGGACTTGGACGACGATCATCACCGTGAAATTCGACACCGACTATTTGACCCCGTAAACACCCCGGTTTCCGACTTGCCTACCCTCGATGAGTTTATTAAAGCCGTAAATTTATTACCTACAAAAAAGTCCGCCGGCGAGGACAAAATTTCTAACATTATGATTAAGCAGGCTTGTCTAACGGCTGGACCAGCGATCTTAGAAGTTCTGAATAAATGTATTGCAGAAGGCACGTTCCCAAAAATTTGGCGAATCGGCACAATTAAATTAATTCCTAAAGCCGGTGATAAGCCACCTGACGACCCGAAATCTTACCGGCCTATAACACTTCTACCATGTTTAGGTAAATTATTAGAACGTCTGGTTGTGCCCCGCCTTCTACCTGGCGGGCTGAAGTTTAATAAACAGCAATTTGGATTTACCGCCGGAAAATCGACAATCGATGCGGCAATCGAAGTCAGAAAAATAGTGAACTCATCTGAATGTAATTACGTGGTAGGTATATCTTTGGATATCGCAGGGGCTTTTGATAATACCTGGTGGCCGATGCTACTACTAAAGCTACGGAACAGAGGATGCTACCGAAATATTTATTATTTACTACAATCGTATTTCCGTTACGGCGTTATTAAACTACGACTCGGTCACTACATCTATATCAAAGATCTAACCCGCGGCTGCCCACAGGGGTCGGTGCTATCGTCATACCTGTGGAATATAAGTTTTGACGATTTGCTGTGTATTCCTTTACCGCCTCTCTGTTATCTGGTAGGCTATGCTGACGACGGGTTCCTCATTGTTGAAGGAAATACGCGAACTGAGATAGAGATTAAAGCTAACAAGTGCCTAAGCGTAATTGCAAGTTGGGGTCACAGAAATCGTCTGGAATTTGCGGCACACAAAACTTATCAAATTCTTTTAAAAGGCTCTCTTATATCAACTCCTCGCATTAAACTTAACGAAACAAGTGTCAAACGTAAACAGTCACTCTGTTATCTTGGACTGATTTTAGAAAATAAATTCACATTCTTAGAACATATCATACAAACGGGTGAGAAAGCAAAAATAAATTTCTATAGTTTTACTAAAATATCGACATCTACATGGGGTCTCTCGTTCAAAACGTTAAAAACTATATATACAGCCACGTACTTAGGCAGAATATGCTACGGCTCGCCGGTCTGGGCAGATAGGGCTACGATTGGCGCAGCCCGGCGTAAACTTTTACAAAGCCAACGTCTCGCATTAATATTCCTATGTAAGGCATATAGAACGGTCAGTACTGAAGCACTTCCTGTCCTGTCGGGTGTTTTGCCTGTAGACTTGGAAATACAGCGCCGAGCTGCTTTATATTACAAAAATAAAAAAATTACGACCCCAGATTTCTTAAGCATGAGAGACAGAAATAAGGTGAATAGATTGTTTGAACCACTAGACATTACACTACAAAATCTTTTATCCGAGTGGCAGGATCGGTGGGATAAATCTATTAAAGGTCGGCACCTGTACAATTTCTTTCCTTCAGTTCGCGAACGTCTCGCCATGCATTGGATAGAAATAGATCATTGCGTTGCACAATTCCTAACTGGTCACGGCAATTTTAAAGCTAAACTTCATAGATTCAAGTTAGTTCCATCTCCTCTTTGCGAGTGCTCGACCGAAGACAGCCCGCAAGAACAAACTGCTCATCACATACTCTGGGAGTGCGGTCTCTGGCATGAGGAAAGAACCGATTTATTAAACAGCCTCCAATGTGTCTCTGGAGTCGTATATTACGATGACCTCGTAGGCAGCGCAAAGAATTTCCGTGCTTTCAAATGTTTTTGTCATAAATTCTATTGGAAACAATCGAACACAAGTTTGCCATTATAAATAAATGTCTTTTTTTTTTTTATGAAGTAGGCATATTATATTAAGCATAATTATTTATTTTTCCCGTGGTGCTTCCCCCTTTTTCGGACATCAATGTCATTACAATTTTGGCTGTCTCCCGCTTTGCTTGGGGAGGGAAATTGGATATCTCCTACTCCTCCTACATTTCTTCTGATTAATTTCGTTGCGGGTCCCAAGACAGATTTAGCTTGTCCCTCGGGCATCCCTGAGATCATATCAAAGGGTTTTCGTGGTTGGTTACCACTGTTGATCCTGGCGACACAGGAGTTGCAGTGGTGGGAATGTGTGGTGGGCCTTTTGCCCGTTTAAAAAAATACTATTGCTTGTGATCTTGCGATGTAGCGGCCACACCGCTCGTTCGCGGGGACGCATATATAAATCCAGCATTACGTAATATTCTAGAGTCAAGACTCTAGTATAAGGAAGCTCTAAAATGATAAATTTTGATCCTAGAATCTTGATTATATTTAAGACATTGATGTATGTAAAGTGTTACAATTTCTTATCTTGTTTATTCGTCGTCTGATTTACGCCGTACGAGTACGATAAATTTCATGTTCTAGACTTCTAATAATACTAGAGATAAAAACTGGATGTTGTACATATAATGTGCTCTAATAAATCTGCGTCATATGAGAGACGTTGTGATTTATAGATCAGTCATTAGAGGCACGTTTCTACGCGGGTTTTCGTAGAAATTGAGTGTTTTTATATAGTCAGTGTGTTAGCTATTTTATTGTGGTTTAACAGTATTAATTTAGCTAAGTCTTGATCCTATGTATATTTGCTTACTAACAGTGCAGTGTTACTCTTAATTACTTAGGAATGGCTTAACAGCTGTACTTACAATAGATATTTTTAAGTGCGTCTTTCTAATTTCTTAAGGCTCAATTTACACTGCCGCGGAATGGAACGGAATGGAAGCGTCAATTTCGCCCCATGACGCGGGAATTGGCACCGGAGAATTCTCGATAATTCCGCGGAAGACGGTCGTCCAATTTTTTTGGCTCGTATTTAATTTGTGTGTTATAATACTGTTGATATAAAGTTAATTGTGCTATGTACAGTTTCGTTGCAAAAATCGCTTCCACTCCATTCCGCGGCGCGGGTGGTGTAAATTGAGCCGTAGAGAAGATGCGCCATTGTTAAATTGTATCGTCTAACTAACTAACTTTCCTTTGATTGTAGCTTACAATGAATGTTTTCTGCATATTATGCATTATGAATGAGGTTTGTAAATTAATATTTCACGTTAAGATATTTATGTAAGTTCATTGCATTATTTAATGTAAACATTGTTTTGTAAACATTTGTTAAATTCTTATCAGGGACCGCTATACGTTTGAATGTTAATATGAGAGTGGGTCAAGTATGATTCATTACTTAAATAACATAATGTACAAATGTTGAATTTAAATCAGCGAAACGACTGAGCTTTTTCTAGTTAACTTACAAAGTAAGAAGTACGGTTCAGTCAGAATAAATAGTCAGTGCCCTATGCTCTACTAACTATTATATATTGGTACTGAGTGGAAGAATGAGCTTTTGCTCCTAGTTGAAACTATTCAAAAAACTTAAAATGTGTGGTTTCCCAAAAATTACCCTCTTTCTTTAATTTCATAAAGGAGGGTCATGAAAATACTTGCAGTCGTTTCCGAGAATAGAATAGAATAATAGAATAGAATTCTATTCTATTCTTGCCGTTTCCGAGAAACCGATAAGTTTTAAGACAATATTTTACTTATTCAGTACCTCATCCATTCTACTCCTTCTCTACACTACCTTTATGCCAAAGACAGGGATCATTATTATCAAAATCTACAGCAAAATTACCCTTAACACCAATCTAATCGCATGTTTATCCTGCCGGAGGAAGTGAGTCATCGGAGTTATCAGTCATTCACACACAGAAGTAGGTTAAATCGATTGGCTATCGATAATGTACGCTCAGTATGCGGCAGGCTGCCCTGCAGTATGCCTCTACATTGTTGAACATTGCAGAGGAACAAGGTTTTAGTAGGGTGGATTCGATGGATGGAGCGGACTTGAGTTTTGAGTTTTGACATGCCTAAAGGTACAAGTTGGAAGCCGGCTACATGAAGTTGCAGCAGACGACGTGTCGTCGCGACACTAAGGTTTCTATGTATTTCTATGAAATACCCTGCGCAGCTAGCGACACGAAGCTAGCGACACTTATTTATAGAAATACAATATAGAAACCAGTAGTGTCGCGACGACACGTCGTCTGCTGCAACTTCATGTAGCCGGCTTCCAACTTGTACCTTAACGCTCGCTAAATGACATGTCACATGGCGCTTGCGATAAGTAAAGTTCACGCCGACTACTGGAACAATGCCTGTGTAGTCTATGAGTTCCTAAAGACAGCTACGTACGGATCTCGAATGTCAAATCTTGGGGAGATGTAAAAAACCTGTCTACAACTCCTGCTCATACTCCTGTAATTCCTTAGGGGCTCACAAATTTTTAAAACAATGGAACCCCAACGGTAGAGAGGGGTGGAAATATGCGATAATGCCTAATTAATAGAAATTTTATTAATACATTTTATAATTAATATAAATTAATAGGAATTGTCGCATATTAAATTCACTGTTGACAGTACATAGTTTTTCAAAAACGCTGTCTGATTTTTGCTGATAGACCTGTGGATCTACAGTGTGTTTCGACCTGACTACAGATGCAAGTGGATACTCTCTAACGTCTATGACTTGCGTTATGGTAACACCTTGTGGGTTGTAACTTTATTATCAGAGGAGCTTATTACTTACAAGGCACTCCCCTTTGACATATTCTAATCATAAATCTACACTTGATTGAGCGCGTCTTATCTCTCACGGTTCGTCGACTTGTATCATCTGTCTTAGCTACCAACTTGATATTAACAACATTAAAATGTATGTACTAAAAGTAAACCAAAGTTTAAAAGAAATATGACTACGTACAGTTATAACTACTAATAATATTATAGTATTGTCCCAAATACGATCACATTACAAGAGCTCAAATGTCAGCCTTTACGGATGATCTAGTGCATAGTCTAGTGCCTGCTTTAGGGTTATTAAATATCAGCGTTTCAATATTATTGTCAATAATTCTGATTATTGTAATTCATTCCATACTAATCCAAAGTCAGCTTCGAAGGTAGAGAAGTTTTAGAAAGGCCAATCGCTTTCTGTCTCTTTCTTTCACAAATCACACACTAGCTACTCGGTGTTTACGCGTCAACTTCGTGCACAAATGAAAGAGCATGATGCGTTACGCGTTTTTCAAAACTTCCCTCTCATCGGTTGCCGCTACGATAAACACTTTACATCAAGGTGAAAAAGTGGCGACAGCTTTTGATGACGGTGCTAAAAAACTGCGATTACAACACAACGGAAATTTTGTGCCCCAAAAAAACTATATCCTTGACACGCAGAATGGGCCTCTTCCGGCCGGCGGGGCTCAACATCTCCATTATGACGCCGATTGATAGTACACTTCCGTGGATTGATAGTGGCCCCCGTTTGCCCTACTTGCCCCACTTGCACCATAAGCCGTAGGGCTGTCAAAGTTTGCCAAATTTTCTGGGTAGAGAACCATGGAAAAATTGCGATTATGACGATGGTGCAGTCTTATCAAAACCAGCATCAACGAAATTATTACGTGAAATAAACGTGCTTGTTTCTAGCTAAATTATTTGAAAAAAACATTGTTCTAGCAGAAATTGGTAAATAAGGATTGAGTTCACGACCACTATTTTCGAAGTAACGATTTACTTCTAATAACTTCGGATAAAAAGATAGCCAGCCACTCCGCTTTGTAGAGTGTAGATTCTACTCTAGAGCCTATAGGCACTACACTGTAGAACCCAGCGCCTCTACAGGTTTCAATTAAGTTTTCAGTTTTCATCCACACTATTTTCCCTGTGAGGTTTCCCAGTTTCTTGACTTTCAACTTAACGGCGGAAATTTTGAGAGAGCAGGAGTTCCTCATGGGCCAACCACCCCAGGCCAACAAAAGGTACTCGACGGTTGGCAACCCTGGCACTCGATACGGGCTCAACAAACAGGTTTACAAAGTTCGAGCAACCCTTTTAAAAGCTTTTATTTAAGTTCACATGTTCGCTGAAGACAGTTGAATTAAAGTCCAAAGTTTGCGATGTAACGTTTAACTAAGCATTAATTCACAAATGTTTGGAGACAAGCAAGGGGTGTTACATCTTGTAAACATTAAATATTAGATGGAATTAATGTAGATATCATTTTTCTTTTCGGTTGGGTGACTTTTGCGCGTCCACATCGAAGGACAAAATCCAACTACAATAATACATGATCAAACGAACTTCCAAGTGAAGTTCGATCTGTATTATATGAGTCTCTTTATTCGAAGATATAAAATCTTAATAACATATTGTAGTAGTATTTCTCGTTTGGCATTCATTCGCACGCTTCAGAGTTTAAAATATCGATATTTCTATCGATATTAAAACAACTTCTATCCTGCATCCTAGTGGTCGACACCATGACACCTCATTATTTAACATATAGCTTGTATTATTGATGTTGGGTCGGGTAGGACCTTGTTAATAATAATTGATTATATTATGGCGGTTATATGGTTTAAAGGCCAGCAATGCAAAGCTAACGCTTTTTGCAATTTATTTCTATAAAAAAGATTACTGATAAAATGATTGAATAAGGCAAAGGTTTGAAACTTGCCCAACAGACATTTCAACGTTCCGATGGTCACCACTCATATCTAGTTACGATATGAACTAAACGAAAATATTGTGTACTTGCAAAATTAAGTCTAAAACAGTAGCAATATGATTAGAATATGTCGGAAGAGTAGACCGCACGGCTACATTGTTCGATAGGCGACCTCTCGTCGGCTATTGTCTGTGTAGCGTACAAACAAATCGTCACCTACTTACTGGTAACAGGCGAGTTTCCAGTCAGTTTTTATTGCGCCGATAGCCACCTATGTCAGGCCTGTCCCACTCGCGCGTGTAGGTATCGAAATGTAAGTACCCCTTTAAAGGGGCAAATCACTAGGGACTCACAAGTGAGCGATGACGCACGCGCAAGATTTTTTCGTCGCATATATCTTCGTACTGATTTAACCGCTGTGACAGAATCGTTATTAATCTGATAAATATGAACAATTGAAAAAAGGAAGATAAAAAAATACAAAAAACATAGCAAATAAACCAATTTGTTACAAACAAACCACATACTACACAGAAATAAACACAAGTTACTATGTTTAAGTTGTAAAAAATTCCTGACCAGCTCCTGCACTATAATCGAATATAAAACTATTATAAGATATAGGTTGGGTTACTAAAATTTGATTATTACTATAAAAAAGTTTGCTATTAGTAGCTATAGTAATTAAAAGAAGATTATTTTATTTTCTAAAAGGTGACAATCTTGATTTCGTGAGAAAGGGTACCTCTTACGCGATAGAAAGAGAGCGTACATGTAGGTAAATATAATTGTAGGCACCTAGCACTGCGCAGTCGGAATTTGAACTTTATAGTATCGTAGCATGAGTCGTTATTTCTTTAAACGGGTTTCGCGAGTGGGAATTCTGTTGGTACTACTAATATATATTCTGTGCCTATGTGTAGAGTTGTAGAGATATCAAATTCTGTTACAGGCATTTCCTCTTTTGCTAATTCAATATTAGCTACAAGGACAAAATTTTGTATATAAAACTAAAACGTCTGTCTTTATACGTCACAATGTAGATAGTTTATTGGTGAAGAGGTTAAAGTATTATTCATTATTTTTAAAATGGCTTATGTATAAATTAAAAAATATACAAACTCAATCAATATGAAATGTAGTAACTAATAACAAAATTTCTGAACGAAAGAAAGCTTTCAAACAAGCTTTATTTCTGAACGGAAGAAAGCTTTTAAAGTTATTAAACAATTTATAAGAAGTCTATTGATTTGGAGTCCTTGGTCATAAGTAGTTATTTTTAGAGGAAGTTAAGTGCTTACCCCATCATCAAGTAATAATGTTACGACTTACGAGAGAAAAGAGTGGGCATTGTTTACATGAAAGCCCAAACTGTGGGCCCCTAATGTTATTATAATAGAATATGTTGAAATTGTTTTGGTACTGACCGCGATTGTAGTATGTTATTGAGGGTTCGACGCACTGCCACTGTTTCGTGATAAGGCTGGATCCACAATGCGCGGTTTTTTAGACGCGTGAAGGCGCGTGACGCGTTTTTCGCGCGCGAAAAGTGTTTTTTAGCACTTTGTCCTGGTAACACCTGTTGAGTCGGAGAGTAATGCGGCCTATCCAGTCTCTACGTTGGCCCATGATGAACGAATTCAAGTAATTACAGACGTGTAGAGGGGCTTTTAATCTTTATGTCTATGTTTATCTATTGACGTCGCCTGTGTATACTATAGACACTTTCGCAAATATAGTGGCAATCATGGTTAACCATCATGACCCAATGTGGAGAGAACTTTTAGGGTTAGAGTTTAGACTATCAAACGCTACTCGCGTGTGTCTTATGAGCTTTTTGGGCCATACGTTTGCCAAACAACGAACGTTTAACTTGCGGCCCGTGAATGTTTTGTGAATAAGTTATAAGCATCAAAAACAATGTTTTCTAATATTGCCAGTAGTTATCGCAACTTAAAAACGTAGCTGTTTGTGTCATTTTGTAATAAAAACTTTGTTTATTTTTCTGAATCCTCTTATAATACTCTCTCCTACAAATTTTGCCAGCACATTTTTTACTAATGCCATCCATCAGAGAGGTTGTAACTTTTTTTGAAATTGTGGTCTAGAAAAGTCCTGATTATGCGTAAGTATATTGGGCTTTTAGGGTTAATACGAGTATAAGGTCTGCGGCCCGCCTTTAGTTTGTTTTGCCACCTTGTGGCCCTTGCCTGCCAAAAGGTTGCCGACCGCTGGCGTAGAGCCTTGATTTGCTAAATTACACGTCATGTCAAATTTTTTCTACAAGTAAATTATGCTGGGAGGTAAAAAAAGCAATGCTCACGATGTTTTATCGCAGCATTTGCGTTGTTCTCCTAGACCCTGAGTTTCTTAGTACACAGACGCTCAGTGTGGCGCCAGCCTTAATTCTCCATTGTCACTGATTGTTATTTCCTTATAGTCTTCTTGCGGGTCGTAAATATACAGTAACATTTAAGTGGGCCGTTAATAAGGTTTTTATTTGATCCCCATAACTTCTGTAGGGTAGTTTCGTTTGAATGCTTTCGTTGATTCAGAAGTGGCTTTTATGTTTATTTAATAGCTTTAAGGCGACACGATTACTTCTGTATAGTAACGAAAGTCTGTAGAAAGTCTGACCGATTTAATACAAACAAAGATTTTACTCAACCAATATTAAAGCTTAGGCCTAATTTGCGGTATTTAAAATGTCAGTAAATACTCGGCGAAATGCAGCAACAGCTTTGTTTCGCGCCGGTTTTTGGTAAGGTCGTAGTATTGATCTTGTAGAGCTCTAGCTCATTGGTGCCGAGTGCTCTCCTACACTTAGTGTCTAAACACATCATGCCGAAGTTCCGCGGCGGAAGTTCGGCATGATTCCACCTGTAATGTATTTTAAATTACCGATGACACACCATGCCGAAATTCCGTCGCGTTATATTGTATGCGTTTGACATTGCTGACGTAATCGTGCGGAACTTCGGCATGGTGTGTTTAGACACTTAAGTTATGATGTCTCACATACGGCCGCACTCAGAGATATTTAACAATTTATTTAAAAAAATTAACAATTACTCAATGTAGAGTTTGTCAGAAACTATATTAAGAAGCTTATGTCACAATCTTGATTAAATTAAAGTAATTCTTAATTTTAGCTGAGTGCATCCGATACTAAATCAATTTCAATTAGGGCCAGTTTCACCACTTCTTGATAAGTGCTGGATAGGCTATCCACCACTTAACTTGACAGATAAAGTATGGAGCATCTGTCAAAATAGTTGTGGATAGCCTATCCGGCACTTTATCAGGAAGTGGTGAAACAGGCCCTTAGTCTAATAACTCTCTGGTGTATTTTCAGCGGTTAGTTACTGGTTAGTATTTCGCAAGCCTGTTAGTATAATATTACGTTATTTGATTACACTATTACGCTGTTGTTTGTGTTTATTAATTATTTGTTCAAAACAAACACAACGCCCACTAGTATGAGTCAAGTTGTGACTTATGTTGTGCTTATGTTTGAGATGTAGGAGTAATAAGTCAAAGCAGACACTCATATTTACAGTAGTTGTATGTTTGTTTACATGTAGAGTAGTAGTAATGATCTTTCGGTACCAACTAAAGACAATCTTTAGTATTAGATATCAGGTTTTACAGTGTATACCTGAGCTTTATAATCTCTTAGATTATTTCTTAGATCTTAGAAGAGTGCAAGACCTATGTGCACACAATACCTATTTTATGAAATCCCATTTGCCTGCGTCCTTTTTTTTTTACATGGGGAAATGCTTTGCGCATCCCCGGCAGATTGGGGACATCGGCCGGGGTATGTGGGACTCTCCGAGGAACTACCCACTAAAACCCCATGGTGCTCCACTCCCCGCCTAGGCACAGTCAAGGGGACGATCAACCCACCGCAACTCTACCGGCAGATGTCCGCGTCTCGCAGACTCATCAAAGGATGTAGACTTTTCTGGTTCATCCCGCGGGGTGGCCTAGAAAAGCCCACAGGTGGACCGCGATGTGCAGGAGCACCATGCGCATCACGGCTCTCTCTGGGACTCGGTGCAATGGGCAACGCTGTCCCCACACTACTACCCCGAGTATCCCGGCTAAGGCAAGGCGCTGCGGCCACTCCGTGGTGCGCGTCTTCTCTTCGGCCGTCTCAAGGGGTTGAGCGCCTCCCGTTCTCTCCCGCGCTCTCCTGTGCCCTAGTCCAGGCTTAATTCTTGTTCTGCCAACTTGTGTAAAAGTAGAAGTCCTACACATTTTTGTTAAAGTAATTTTTTTGAGAAGCTCTTATGACTAGAAATACTTTACTTTGGGAATCCCTGGTTTATGTGTGTAATTAATAATATGCGATATACGCTTAAGTGCACAGAAAATCTTTCAATTTTAATTGCTTAACTGCTAGCAATTTTATACCTGTGATAAGTATTTATCTGTTACATTTAATGAAATACTAGGGCCCTGTTTCACCACTTCCTGATAAAGTGCCGGATATCCACAACTTTTTTGACAGATTCTCCATACTCTATCTGTCAAGTTAAGTGGTGGATAGCCTATCCGGCACTTATCAGGAAGTGGTGAAACAGGCCCTAAATGTTGTGTGACGTTTTTCGTGTGAGAACCCAGTTTTTGTTACAAAAACTTTTCGAATTTCTCTATATCAAATTCATCAAATCAGTTAAGCGTTTGAAGCTGGAAGAGGTTACAACTTGGCAAACAAACAAACAGACACACTTTCGCATTTATAATATTAACATGGTCGTATAGATTAGTTAGAATAGGAGTTTACGTTCGCGCTATACTCAACTATAGAAAAATGTTTTGTAAGCTACAACGGTCAAAATCCATGTGAAGAAAATACCTTTCATAGTCCAGACCTCAACACTTTTCTCATCAATCTCATGGTCTTTCCATCTCTGTTGCATAAAACAGCTAGACCATTAGTCCACTTAATAAAGCAGGTATAGAGTGCGTGAGCTGCAACCTAAGCAATTTCTTCAGAAATGTGTTCAGGATGCCCAGAAGGTAAAAATACTAAAAATTGTTGATGTGTGTAAGTATTCGACTACTTTAGAAGCTCATAGCAAGGTGGAGATAGATATAAAGAGTAAAAGACATAATTGTAGTAAATTTTTTTCATTATGTAGAAAACACTTTTTTATCTACGACGTACCGTTTGAAAGTTATTAGCAAAAAAAAGGGAACTTTAACCGCCTCCCCCCACCCCGACTTCCCCCCCTAGGAGCGGGGATTTTTAGTATTTTTACCTTCTGGGCATCCTGAACACATTTCTGGAGAAATTGCTTAGGTTGCAGCGCACGCACTGTACACCTTATTTTGGACTATTCTTTGAGTGGACTACATGTATCTCTCTCAATTAACGGTCACATCTTGTGACGTCATCTGACACAGTGAGTCACGAGCGGGCAGACCTGACCCGGGTCGGCGGGTCAGCGTGTGGCCCTGGCGGCGGGTTATCGGCCCTTTAATGTGTCCCACGCATGGTTGTGCGCCCCTGGTACTACACACGTTCCTCCTCAATCTTCTGGCCTTTCCATCTCTGTTGCGTAAAACAGCTAAACCATGTATCAGCTCTCTCCTTGCTCTCTCAATTAACGGTCACATGTAGTGACGTCACCTAACACGGTGAGTCACGAGCGGTCAAACCTGACCCGGGTCGGCGCGGCGCGGCGGTCAACGTGTGGCCCTGGCGGCGGGTTATCGGCCCTTTAATGTGTCCCGCACATGGTTGTGCGCCCCTGGTGCAGCAGTTTCATTAATCATTGTTCATTAGTGCATTGCTACTTGATATTGAAGAACGTCTTATAATATTATACTAGACGTTCTGCGCAGCTCCGACCGCGTAAATAATTTCGCAGTATCCGTTCTTTTTCCACAAGAATGTAGCCTATGTATTTTCCCGTGGTCTACTCTACATCTGTGCCAACTTACACAAAAAATGGTCCAGTAGTTTGTGAGATTAGCGCGTTTAAACGAACTCTTTAGCTTTTTAATATTAGTATAGAATCGTGTCTAATATGAAGTGACTCGTCGCCATGATGTTTTGTATTGTGTATTTTTCAGGGTTTAGATGTAATTGATTTTGTTACACGATGATTAAGTACATTTTGATCGGTCTAGAATCTTGCCTAGTAGTGTAGCTTAGTAGTAAGATAGTACCTACTACCTACCTACTCTACTAGGCTAGATATAATGGCCTAATGTCTCTTATTTTCGTAAAGATTAAATAGAAAAGTTTCACATCGGCTAGACATTTTGCGGCGGCTCGTTAAATTTTATTGGCTAGGCTTAGGACAAACGAGAACTGTTACGTACAATATCTACCAATTCCCAGTTCCATACCTATTATTATAACTATTTCATCACCAAAAAGTAACTGCAACGAAATCAGACGTATTTGATTCTACGTTATTTTCTTGAGTATTAACTCTTTGACTAAAATGTCTGGTGACGTCTTTGTAGATAGTGCCTACTTATGAAACTTGGTACGTTTTAGTCAAATTAATAGCTAGTCAGACAGCGGGTCCCTCTGTAATCTAAATACTAATTAACTTAGGTCTTAATAGGTAATTTAACTGGTGCTGAAATTACTTATGCTAATGAGAACCCCGGGGCACGGTTAACCAGACTACTCGATGAGATTAGATACGTTTTAATACATGGCATTCATATTTAAATAGCGTATAGTATGAGCCAAATTTTATATTATAAGTTTATGAAATTGGATCTGAACAGTTTTTTTTTTTACCTTTTTAGCCTTATTGGACCTTAAAAAAATGTATTGTTTCTGAAATACATTTTAAGGCGGGCTGAAACCCCATTTTGTTATTTCTTGATACCCGATTTACCTAGTTCCAATATAATAACGAAATGTAAAAAAATATGAGATATAGAGTACAATATTTAAAAGGGTTTAAATCGAAAACATTTTAATAAAAAATAATACTTTCGCTGTAATTAATTTACAAACTCACCTCCGACAAAACTCTTTGTCATCGAAATATCAGTATTAACAAGAATAACTTGCATTTTATTTAAATAAATTGTCAATGAATCTATTTTAAAAAGGTCTGAAACGAATAATCTTTTTTCTTAATATTTATTTCGAAAGATATTTAAAAAAAAACACACGAAAAATAAAATAGAGAAGATCCGCCCGTCGTAACTTACAATTTTATGCTAAGCTAAAATGAATCTTATTGCGATGCGTACATGCTTGGCATTCCCGTTCGCAAGGTTATCGTTTTGGAATTGAGGTAAGTGCT
Source organism: Cyaniris semiargus (assembly GCA_905187585.1). Lineage (NCBI taxonomy): Eukaryota > Metazoa > Arthropoda > Insecta > Lepidoptera > Lycaenidae > Cyaniris > Cyaniris semiargus. Next base: position 14,425,879 of record LR994560.1, on the reverse strand, counting down.
CGCCTTAATCAAATACTTTAAGAACATCGCCATCTCGAACGTGACCTACCAGCTTGGTAGCGAGAACATTAGGAATAATCATAGTGACTCCAAGATACATGTACAACAAGGTGTCAGACAAGTGCTGTGTAATCGCTGATCTACCAATAACGGGTTTTTTCACAAATTTTCTAATAACGTTTCACCACCGACACGCACCCGCCCCGCGCATTTCTCACCCCACCGAGAAGATCCATTTTTTATCTTGCGGGGAAAGGCTATATGCCTATCCCTTAGACTCAGTTAAACCAGGAGACCTAAAAACAAGTCAGAAATGTTCTGATAAGCGATCATAAAGTTCTGCGCAACCCGTACCTCAAGATAAGTTTTGCAAACCACAATTCTAAATTCCAACAAACTTGTAACCTTACATAACAAAGATAGAGATACGCGCAGGACAATGGCGGCCAATTTCTAATCTGGCGTCTGATGGCTTTAATGGCCAGTGACTAACTTCGAAACTGCGGCGGGAACTAACTTTAATGACGTAGTTACGAATATTGCGAACTTAGTTTTAGCTTAGAAAGTGAGTTATTTATAGGACTTCAGACTTGCCTTGGCCCGTGGTTCCGTCCGAGTAAATGAGGAACGCTGTTTTTTTTTTTAAGTTAAAACGTTTTTAGCGGCGTTGTGCAATGTTTTTAGAATCATAGAATGAGTATATAAAATACATGACCTGACTTAAAATTCGTCGTAAGATGGAATTACACCGCCGGTGCAGCATGAGGAGTGGAAGTAATATTCCCCCCTCTCTTCCTATTGTGCGTCGAAATTTCAAATTCAAATTCATTATTAAACACACAATAATATTACAATAGTATAAACTAGGCAGTGTACACCACGTCGTATAATCCCATGCTAAGTAAAAACTTGTGTTATGGCAATCAGACATGTAAATCAGATATGTATGCCCTACTGATGTTTTCAATTCTGCCGGCACTTCGCAATGTAGCGTACAATAGTTTGCCATAATTACAGTCGCCAGTCGTACAAAAAAAACTCAAAAAAGTTGCACAGTGCCGCTAAAGAAGTTTTCACTTCAAAAAAATGACTATACAGCAAGAAACCTTTGACGTATTCACGTTTTGTAACCAGCGAGACTCTTACACGCTCGAGATTGTTTCGCGAAGTTCTCCAGCCACTCAGATTGCCGGCGCCCTGACCTTTTGTGCCAATCGATACCCTGGGCTTGACATTGATGCCCGCTGAGCATATTAATTGCCTACCTGCTCGACTACCTACTTAAAAGTTTCGCTTTTGTTGGGCTTTAGGTTTGATGTGATGAGAATATCAAGTTGAGATATACGTTGCGATTCCTTTATCTATGGTCCAAAACACGAGGCTAATCACAAAACCTCATGTATGTAGCATCTTTCGGCTGGGTTTGACATAACGCGACCAAACTACGTAGGTCCCACATCTGCCTATGAATCGACTTCTCTGAAAGTACATCGAATGAAATTTTTAAATTGCTTTGTAGTGGCCAATGCTGCTTATAAGTTTGCCGACTGTGGCAAAATGTATTGCAACGCCGGTTTATTCCATGTTTAAGCCTGAACCTACTTGAGTCTTAACATCGTCAAGAGGACGGGAAAGACTAAAGGTTCAATATAAACCTACGGCACCGAATTATTTGGATCAAAAATGTCAATGTTTACACTTACTCCAAGCAACCGAAATGTCCTTTGCGTCTTTTAAATTGATCTTCTTTATCAGATTTTTCCTTTCGGAAATTCGTTTTCATACGTAATGATTTGCCTCCTAAAGCTCAAACAGGCTTGAAACCCCTTTATTTGGTCGACATTTCAGTGTTTAGACACAGACGTCACATATCACAGGAAAGTGAAACCTCATGCGTCATAGTGGACGGATATAGAAACTATAATATTTATTTGTAAATGTAATAGGGTTGGTCGATAATACGGATTAGTGTTTCGAGTTGGGTTTGTAATGTAATAAATATTTGATTCAGTAACTGTAAGATAAAACATAGAGCCAGGGCCCAGGAGTGTAATACATATTTAAGTTCAACTATACTGGTCCGTAGCGCACCAAAACGCTTGTCGCGCGGGAACCGTTCATTTTCCGTTATAAAAGCTAAGCTATCCTACGTCCTATTCCTTATATTTAACCATCATGTATTCAAATTGGTTTAGCTGTTTGAGCGTGAATAAGTTATCGCATTTATAGCACGGAGTACCTACTCTTCATTTATGGACCACAATAAGCCTTTTTCAGGTAGCAACCACTCTATTTTAAATCATGTCTAAAAAGTTTACCAGGGGCGCCTGCGTCTTTACCGCAATATACAACATATAATTTATATGACTGGGAAATCCATTAACAAATTAAACTTGTTATTGCGTGTTGCCACGCGAACTAAAAACCCTGTACGGTCGCTGACAGGGTCGTACCGCTTATGGCCCTTACTATTATGTTAATAAGGGCGACAAGTGTACACTTGACCGTACACCGCACTGACCCATATACTATTTCCGGGAATAGCCCAAGTTTTCCTCACCTGTCTGGTCATAATTTTCTTTGGTGTGATTCATCAGGTGATAAATATTTAGTGTGCAATAGGTCTAATGCCCCGTTTCCGAGGTGTTTTGACTGAAGTTTATTTATTAATTAGTGCTTTGGCTAACGTCAAAATATTAACATATTAACAACACTATCGCAAAGATAACTCCTGCCATAAATATCTTAGAAATTGGGCATAAGTTATCAGTTATCACTTATCAGAATTATAATCATCGTCCTGAAAACACCTAGAGAATATGGTCATCTATGGTATTGATCATGATTCAGGATAAATGAACCTGAAGATTGTATTAAACCGAATAATCTTATGTAGTAGTCAGTACTGAGGTTTCAATGGAACTATAGACACAGAATATATATTAGTAGTACCAACTATATATTTGACCATCATTTAGAATCCCTTTCAATACTATAGGTTGAGACAAAACCGAGTTCAAAGTCTACTTATAGTCTATCCTTAATCATCCGTTAATACTTATAAATAAACAAAATTGGCTATTAAGTGTGAAAAGTTGAGCTATTATTATGAAATGTTAAAGGGCAAAGGGGTGAAATCGAGGCGATTGTTCCAGCGATCGCCGCTATTGTATAAATCGCTCTCAACACTTCGACTCATTTAGATAAGTGTGAAGTATATAAATAGACGTTAAGCAGGTGTATATTTAGACGGAGAATGTTGCCAATTACAGAAATAGTTCACAACCCAACGTAGTATTGTAATTTGTAACGTAATTAGCGACAATGTGATTACGTTTTATTTATATCGCTGTAAATTGTTTATTTTACTTATACTGCTTATTTTACTTACACGTGAATGCTCGTCGGTCAGGGAGGTATTTTTGTAATGTAACGCTCAAAAACGAATTTATAATGTTACATTACAAGTGAGTGCTCGCGGTGAGGGAGCACCTTAACGTTTGTTTGGCGTAGGCCGTAGAGTACTGTTTTGATGTTTTATACGATTTGTACTATCGTTTCGTATTGTCGAAGCTGTATTAATATTGGATTAAAACAGAATCGGCCCCATGGCCTACAGGTAAAATATTTCGCAGTCAACCTTACGTTATGAGTTCTTTGACCAATAACACACACAAAAGCGTTTCAGTTCGCTATTGGCAGGGACCTTTTACAACGCCCGCGGCGTACAACTTGCATTTCGCTCTGAAATGTAAACCGTGTTTGTGAATTGATTTCACTGGGATTTTGTTTTTAACTGGTAAACTCCTTGTTGATATGGATTTGTTTGTTCTACATTTACGTTACGAACCTATATAATAATACACATGTAATGAAAAGCGTAGAGCCTAGAGGCAAGAAGGAGTTGTTGGATGTATGTATGTATCTTAATTCTTTTTAAAAATATGTTTGGATGATGGGAACGTAACGCAGGGTAGAGGATTTTATTAACGCACTTGAAAATAAATTTTAAAATTAAGTATTACGGACGCGCGAGAATTTTCTGTAGGGTTTAAGAATTATTATGCTCTTTAGTTTAATAATTTTAAAGTTTATTTTCAAGTGCGTTAATAAAATCCCCTCCGCTGCGCTCCGTTCTATCTGCGCTGACCCTTATGAAGCTCCAGTGTTGAGTTCTTTTCTACTCGCATAGAATTGTTACCATTGTATGTCATTGAAGGCGCCTTGTCGCTGTCATACCAATTTTAGTTTACCGTTGCGCCAAAATTCGTTTATTGCACGGGAGCCGTACATTTTACCCAGGACTCACTTCATACAAAATTTCAGCAAAATCGCTTCAGCGGTTTGGGTGTGAATAGACAACAGACAGACAGACAGACAGACAGACAGACAGACCTTTATATTATTAGTATGGATTGTAAAACTACTTGCTTTTCATGTGCTATACGAATCCGGTGTCTCTACATAGGGTATATCAATGTCTGTCTAAGTTTGCGGATACGCGGCGACCTTGCGACGTTGCGGTTTCTAATGCACCTATCGAATGTTAGCGTAAGCGCGTTTACAGTACACGATACGATATCGGATATCGCTCCGATAAAATACAGTTGTTCAATGAAAATGTTATTTTATCATAATACGAGTACGTCTGACGGGATCTGTCAAGTTTATGTCATCAATTTCATACGGGAAACGAATTCGGAAAATGGAAATAGAATACGGCAAACGAATTCAGAAATCGTATGCGGAAAATGTGTGTATGCGGCCAGCCTAAATGGTATAAATTCTGTGTAGATTTGATTGTAACATAGGATTTCTGGATACAATACGTCAATGTTATTGTTAAATTTACCTATTATGATTTATAACGTGTGCATTATTATATCAACTATTTGAAAACAACTTTCTAAATTTTAAACAAACTATGAATTTATAATTAACTTCAATTGTTTTCATATAAGGACTTTACAGACGGAAAGCGGCTGCGATTTCCTAAACAGGTTTCCAAGTCTGTTAAATTTTAAACACTTACGGATTTTTTCAGGGTGCATGCACTATTTGATGTCGTTATAGCTATTTCCTAGCACAAAAAATACTGCCAAAAAGAAATATAAATAATATTGACAATTTACCAATTTTTAACACTAACTTGTAGTCTATACTCTATCTATGCTCATAGAGTAAATACTTATATATACTTTTAAGTTTTATTACTTAATCGAAAATAAGATATTTACAGGAATTTTACCACTGACCTCCATTATACAAGTACGCTGGACCTATGATACCCACTTTTTTTTGTGCCTATTTGAATCGGAATCAGCGCCCCCGCTGAGAGGGAAGAAAACTAAATTTGACGTAACTTGCAAATGGCCGCTTAATCGTTATTGGTTGTCATCACTATTATTAGTTCCAAATACTCCCACTACTGCTATCAGCGCCAATATGGCGACTTTCAAACGTCATTTTTACGTCAAATTTAGTTCCTATCACTCACATTGGGGGAGCTGATTCCGCTTCAAATAGGCACAAAAAATAGCTGTCATTTCAAAGGGTATCATCATTAGTCCAGCGTACTTGTATAATGGAGGTCAGTGCATTTTACCTATAGTAATAGTGTCTCTTTAGTCGTTGAATATAGACTGTAAGAACCTACTTCCTACAGTCTTTATTCAACGACGAAAATAAATTAATAAAATAAATTTATTTTTAAGGTGAAGTCGCAAGATAGTACAATTAACATGATTAACATCTAAAATTTACATCGGGATAGTAAAATATATTATATTGTCAACATATTTAACAAATAAAAACGCTTTTTAGGTTTACGCGAGAATTAAGCCTCCCGCAGACAGGCGCGATATTATCGGTTGATAATAACGCAAGCGATATTGCGATAATGCGCCCCGATTCCTTGCATACAGCTGCGATTTTATCGTCCGATATTTCTTACGAAAGAGCGCCGCGCCGCGACCAGGTTTGCCAACTCTTCAAAACATTTCCTCCTAAAGCAACTTTTAAAACTCACTAAATTTCAAAGAAAACTCCCCAAAAATATAAATATTTATCATTTGAGGTACGTTCAACAAAATTATCAATGACGTCATTATTTTTGCTTATGCAACTCTCAAAATGACCCATCTTAAAAGGTGGGTCGAAGTAGACTTTTTTACATATTTATTATATAATCTATTTCTATCAATTTAAACACACACTTTTAAGTCTTTATTAATCCGCGTAAAGGGTTTTACTATTCATGTTATTTAATTATCGTACATCTGGCAACACTGCGTTATTGCGATATACTTCCATTGCGGCGTTATTATCGCATTAGTGGTAACTACATGACCGTCCTAATACAAAATGTACTGAAAACAGATATCGCAATATCGCTTGCGTTATTATCGACCGATAATATCGCGCCTGTCTGCGGGAGGCTTTATACATGTCGTTTAATCACTTACGGCCAAATTGACTCACCCACCTATTAATTGGCTTAACTTGTGGCAAACGTACTTTACCACTACCCAGACAGGCTTAACAACTAACAAGGCTTTTGTATGCGTTGTAGGAGATTCAAACAGTACTTTTAGAACAAAGTAACCACTCTTCAAATATTGTAGTGCCTGGGACAAAATTTTAAGTGGTTGCCAAGCACAACGGCATTCTCGTAACATAGTCAGCCTAGTCCAGAAGAATAGGTCAATACGGGGCTAACCGCGTGCGGGTTTCGTCACGATGTTTTCCTTCACCGTAGGAGCGTCCGTATTATGCACTTGAGATCTGAAAATGTCTCATTCGTACACGCCTCCACCCAGAATCCAACCTGCACCCTCTCAAGTGCGAATCAAAGGTCTACCCACTGGGCCACGGACGCTCTCCAGACAGACTAGAGCTATACATTTTAATTATTCGAAGGAAACATTTTGTAACCAAAACTAATGATAAAGAGAATCTTTTTGACTGAAAGATCATCATTGTATAATATAAAGATACGTTACAGCTACAGAAAGTTTTGTCCTCGCTTTCCCTTGGAAAAGTTGCTTGATATTGTGCTTGACATGACGTTTTTACACACTTTTATTACGTTTGTATCTAAAAAGTTAATCATTCCAAATTGTATAATGGTGTTTTTGTCTCTAGCATTACTTATCATTAAAAAAAATTTGTATACAAATCGCAAAGCCGCATGCAGTGTGATGTGCCATAACGGGCTTAAGGTCGACTTGTCTGAATCACGTCCACGTGCGATTCTAGCGATCAAGTGAATCACAGATTAACATACAATTCCTGTTAAATGTGCGTTATTCAATATCATAATGTAATTTATGAGTTATGACTTATCACTTTATGAGTTATGACACAAATTTGTGCTATTGTTCTTGTTTCTCTTAGAGCGACCGCAGACTTACAATTTCAAATTGGCCAACTAAATCGCATAGTATACCAATAGCTATAGCGACTTATGAGAGCTCGCACATTGCATTCAACTAAATTGTACAATTTAGTTATATACGATTGGTGTCCAATTATTTAGTTGTACAACTAAATAATTGGACACCAATCGTATCAGAACCGCGATTCCCTTCCGATTACCCACAATAAAAAAGTTGTCCAATTAAATTGTGAAACTACGCAGTTTAGCTGTACGATAGTCGGCCAACTTGAAATTGTATAGGGTCACCGCAGATATACAATATTATTAATACACAATAATATTGGATTATCAGTATCAACCAGTGAGGGTTGCAATCTTTACATCCTCGCTTCCGTTGTCTTTTTTCTTAGATATTTTTACGAGTTTTAATCCATAGATTTATTGATTAAAGAGGTTAGAACATATTGCGTTACATGATTACGCTAAAACCATTTAACCGACTTCGAATACCCTTTGGTATGGAGATACTTTGAGTTCCGGAAAGTACATAGTTTAGTTAACCCCGAAAAATGCGCGATAAACGAATATCAGCGCAACTGTGCAGGCTATCACGTAAAAATAGCGATCAACAATCCACTAGCGATAATCGTTAATTATTTAATTATTTAATTCATTTAAATTTTATAATTAATTATTAAATTACAAATACAATTAAGTATTTTGAGAATATTTCAATTGCCTATGTGTTGCCGTTATTGATTAAGAGCAAAAATAGCAAAAAAAATCACGTTTGTTGTATGGCATCCCCCCTTAAATATTAAATTTATTTTATTTTTAGTATTTGTTGTTATAGCGGCAATACATATACACAATCTGTGAAAATTTCAGAAGTCTGGGTATAGCGGTTCTTGAGTTACAGCCTGGTGACAGACAGATGGACAGACAGGAATACAGAACAGAATAGGGTCCCGTTTTTACCCTTTGGGTACGGAACCCTAAAAATAATGGTATCATGTAAGCGATCGGTTGCAATCGTATTGTTTTGGCTGATACGTGATACGAAATTGCGATTTTGGAGCAATTATCGCGCAATAATTGCTATCGCATTGCTCTCGCAAGATACGTGATACGGCTGCCGTTGTGTCAAAATTTGTTGAAACCGTACATTTTTCCGGGACTCGCAGTATATCCATTATAAGCTTAGTCGAAATTGGTTTAGTTTGGGCATGAAGAGGAACCAGACTGACAGACAGACAGACAAACAGACAGACACACTTTCGCATTTATAATATAAGTATGGATAATGAATAAGGTCTACATAGTAACATCGTCGGATGAAGTTATTGAGAACTAGTTGTATTGTTTGTCATAGTTGTTTAACAAGTTGATGGGATCACAGTCACGTGTTTCCCACACTTGTTTGTTTATAGTCTTCAGTCGCCGTGCTGAAAGAAGTTCACGTTATCTACGCCCGGTTTCTGAGGTTAACACGAGTTTATCTATTCTACAGCGTAGTTTATTGTTTAATATCCTTAGTTAGCCAATCAAAAGCGCTAGTGATAAGAAAAAAATCTGTGAAATACCTTGGAAACCGGGTTTTACTGGTGTTCACCACCACCTTTTTGCGGAAATCACTCTAAAGTTTAAACTTCATGTTCATTGTAATAATAATAATAACTTTTATACATGCCCATCCGACGCATGGATCATCTTACTTGTCAGACAATCAGGTGATCAGCCTGCATTGTCCTAACCAAACTTGGAAATAACACGTTTCCAACGCGGAAATCGAACCCACGACCTCTGAGACAAGAGCCACGCTCTAAACCACTGGACCACGGAGGCGTTTATTATATTAACTAGCGACCCGCCCCGGCTTCGGACGGGTATAAAATATATAGCCTATGTCACTCACTGAAAAAATGATTAAAATCGATTCAGTAGTTTTGATTTATATTCATTACTACCCGTGGCCCGCATTGGTCGGTACCGCCGCAAAAGCTACGTCCCGCAATGTTTAAATCTGTAATATCTTCGAAAATATTCATTAATATGCTGTAAAGGGCCATATAGATCTATATTAAATCAATAATGTATTTAAAGTATTTAATTGGATAAGGATTAATGCCGTATTGGTTAAAATCGCTTCGAAAATTAGCCATTATTTGTAGTTAAAAGTAAATGACCAAAAAATGTTATTGTGGGATATCCATAAGAGATAGACATATACCATCGCGAAGTTTTCTGTAGACCTTTTCATAGTGTACAATACTTGGTACATTATTTTGATAAATCTCGTAGGGTTCAGCCTGCGTTTGCAATGTAAGCGGAAAAAAATGTAATTATTTACGACATCACATTAGAAACCCCAAAAATAACAGTATTTCTCCACTATTTAATGAAGGTTTTTAAACTTATAAACCTTCCTCTTTAATCACTCTATCTATTAAAGAAAACCGCGTCAAAATCCGTTTCGTAGTTTTAAAGATTAAAGGGAACAAAGGGACATGAGGGAAAAAAGCGACTGTTTTATAATATATAGTGATATCACATAAAAGTATGCTGCGTAAATGGTCACCTACGGAAGTGGTTTCATACGACTTACGAGACCTTCGTGAAATACCGCTTGCTCTACATTTCGCTGAGTGAACGTGGATACCAAATGGCCTAGACAGTCAGCGTCCAAGCCATTTGGTATCCAGAGTCCAGACGCAGTCAGCGTCATTAGGCGGCAATAGCTTATTTAGTTATAACCATCTGTTTCTTGTTTATCTCTATTTAATTGAGATAAAGCAACACCATGTATAAGATCCTCGCAAGTCGCACGTGGTGTAACGCGATTCTCCCACAGTAACCGCACTCCGCAGTAACACGGGTTATTGTGATCGTGCGAGCTTACCTGGCGGCTCATTTCCGCGCCGCGTCGCGCAGCTGCTGGTCGCGTGATGGTGCACCATGACCCTGTTGTTGAAGGTGACCCCGTGGAGGACGGTGAGTTGGAGAGAAAGAGAGTGAGTGGGTCTTAAGGAGAAAAACAAAAATCGGCAAAAGGATTCCGTACCGTTATAGAGCGAAAGTAGGCAAAAAAAATATTTTTAGTATGGGAGCCTCAAGATCAAATATTTATTTTATTTAAGGTAATAATTAAGTATTAAAGTAAGTACAAATATAATTGACGATTTGTGAATATTTCAAGTGCCTACCTGTTGCCATTATTGACTACGAGTTAAAATAGCAAAAAAATCACGTTTGTTTTTAGTATTTGTTGTTATAGCGGCAACAGATATACACCTACAGTCTAGAGACAGACGGACAGACAACGAAGTATTAGTAATAGGGTCCCGTTTTTAACCTTTGGGTACATACGTATGTACCCTAAAAAGGACAAAGTAGAACCGGTGATAGGCGTGTAGGATGAGAAGAGTGTTGGTTTCTGACTAATTTGGAAATTGGACATATTTAATTTTTAAATATATGCCAAAGGTCATAGTTATAGAGGAAAAGTAGAGATAATAGAGAAAAAGAAACTATTTATCGCAATACCGATAAACTATTTGAGGTGTTTGAATCGGGAAGCATAGAAGTTTCCTTTGGTTTAATGTTCAAATCTAAATAGCAACAACCAAATCAGTCTCATTACAAGTCACGATAAACCTAAATCTAATTATTACCTTTCAAATGCTAACACCTTACCTACTGAAAGTATGAATACTTCCTGTTCGGGCCGCACAGAATATCATTCGAGAAACATAATTGACGAAACATTTCAAAGGGAAAGTTAAAAGCCAATTTGAACATTTCAATAATTTCCAGTCGCAGGGAAACATCTTGCTTTTCATTTTTTTAGCTCTGTAATTGATTGTCATGGATACCATCGGGAGTAATTGAAACGAATCGTCTGAAAATTTTATTAAAAGCGTGATATTTAATTTAACTTTTATATTTATTCTCTTTACTAATATTATAAATGGGGAAGTGTGTCTGTTTGTCCGTAACTACTACTCGCATAAACCGCTGAACCGATTTTGATGATTTGAAGGAATGTGGACCGAAGGACATGGAGTACGATATTTTATCCTAAAATGCGGTTTTGCCGCTTTAAATGTATTTGTGTGCGAACGATGCTGCGATCTAGCATAAAATTATTCGACTATTTAAACCTTTTACGAATGTTTTACGTACTCCTAAGATATTAATTGTTCTTACAGGAGGACTCTGAAATTTTTAAGGTTTTCTTAACCTTTTTGGAGTGCAAGAGGTCAATGTCTGTTAATGACTGGAATAATAAGTTTACAATTCACTAATTGATTGTTAATATTGTTTCACCTTGTAAATCCATACTCGACTGACGACCTCTGTGGCTCAGTTGGTGAGCGAGTTGGTAGCTCAAGCCGGGGGTCGCGGGTGCGAATCCCGCCGACGGAACAAAGAGTTTTCAATGTTCCTGGGTCTTGGATATGTGTAGTACAAAAGTATTAAATATATTTCCGTTGTCTGGTACCTGTAACACAAGTCCTTCAGGTACTTAGCACGGGGCCAGACTGACATGGTGTGAACTGTGAAGCGTCCATAGATATTATTATTATTATTATTATTATCACCTCCACGACGGTAGCAAAACGGCGAAGCTCTATACATTTACTGATATGTAGAATTTGTTGAAGTTAGGGTCGGTAGAGTTAGGCCATGTAGATTCTGAAGCTTGGCTCTACATAAGATCTGATATCTTTTTCACAGGGCAAACCTTATGGGGTCGTCTTGGCAACATTTTACATGAAATGTTTTTGGTGGGAGTATATTATTATACTAATATTATAGATGCGAAAGTTTGTCTGTCTGTCTGTCTGTTAACACTTCACGCCGAAACCGCTGAACCAATTTTGCTGAAATTTTTTTGGAGATACTTTGAGACCCAGGAAAGGACATTTAGGATAATTTTTAACCCCGGATAAATGTGCGGTTCCCGCGCGATAAACGAGTTTTGCCGCAACTGAGTTGCAGGCGTCATCTAGTTTAAACCTCGCCGTGTTTATACTGATAAGGCTCTGTTATGCCATATAAGTACGTGGTAAACATTAGCTGGTTATAAACAGTTACCTAATTATGTATAGACAGTTGATTTTATAATCTAGAAATAAGTTTTTTTGCATTTTTTTTACTTTGTTGTATGTTGTGTCAAGCTTTGAAAAATCTAGCTGCGAAAGACGCATGTTTGCTTCAGATTTATTATTGTAGACGATTTTTTTACAGATTATAGACATTGTAGACAGTTATTCGATTTGCACTTGTTTGTCACGTGACTTCTCTAATGTATCAGACAAGAGAAAATATCGTCAGGGTGTATCTTTATTTAATGTACGAGGGTTAAGATTTTAGAGCATCAAAGTGACATTTCCTTTGCTCGTGTATCTTCTTCACGATGAGATAAAAGAAAATTACACTGGGATTACCATTTTTATTGACCTTTTAAAAGCCGATACCTTCAATATCGTCTAACGTTGACCTTTTAGTAATTTTACGCCTTATCGTTCCATCTACACGATAAAATAAAGTTAAGGGAAGAGATAGCAGGGAAACGGGATTAAATGGCTCTTGATTAATATTAAAGCCCATCTTTTTTAATAATGTCTTAGAGCATGAGTTTTTAATCGACCTCCAAAAAGGAGGAGGTTATAATATTATGTTCATCAGTTTTTGTAGATAGATTCGATATCGTTACCGAATCGAAAGACAATATAAATATTCCTTTAACTGCCAGTTTTTTTTTTCAAAATGGCGCATCTTTTGCAAATTGCAATGTTGAAATAGGGACACCACCAACACCATATTTTCGATAAAGTAACAATTGTCGTAACTACAAACGTCAGGAACTCATGCTGAACCCTCTATTACCAATATCACTATAACTACTTTACTAATACACACGTATTCATATTCATAATAATCATAATCAATATAGTGATATAAAGTATAAATGATGGAACTCTACATAGAGCCATGTCGCTGGATCGCGAATTAGCTTCGGGAAGTTTATAATTAATTTGGTAATTGGACTTTCATGCGATATAATATTTGGAATTCCATTGAAATTGCCGCTGATGGATCTAAAATTAGATAAAATTATACAAGATAATAAAATAAGCAAATTGAATTATGTATTAGTAATAAATAATTGATAAACATTAAGCCAAAATGCTTTTTTCTTTGTAATTTTTTTTATTATATTGTATGTTTTATGCATTGATGTCCATTTAACTACTAAAAGCTGACTGACAGATCGATGAACAGCCCAAAAACTAAGAGCTAGAAACTTAATTTCGCACACGGGTCCTTTATACATAATATGATAATATATTCATCATCATGTCGCTGGTTCGCGAGAATATCGACGTAATTCAAAATTCTGTCAAATTGAGTTCTGTATGCAAACAATCATAAATCTTTGATATTTTAAAAGCTTTTATTTAACTTGCTCTGTATGTATGTAAGTATGTGTGTTACGGTGGAATTTTGGAACTCAATTTTGAAGTAGATTGAGCTAACCGATTGAGCTGAAATTTTGCATACACGTTTAGCTTGGATGACAATGCACGATATGGTATGTGACATCACTCTAAATCCAATATGGCCGACCATCCAAGATGGCGAAATAGTTATTTTCTATGCAGTCCTACAATATGGATATTAAATGAAAGGGCTTTTTGAGAGTAACTCGAAAACGAATGTAATGTCATTCTACATCCAATATGGCGGCTCATCCAAGATAGGGAAATAGTTATTTTTAATGCACTTCTGCAATATGGATATCCAATGAAAGGGCTCATCGAGAGTAACTCGAAAACGAATATAATGCCCTTCTACATCCAATATGGCGGCTCATCCAAGATACGGGAATAGTTATTTTTAATGCACTTCTGCAGTATGGGTATCAAATGAAAGGGCTCATTGAGAGTAACTCGGAAACGAATGTAATGTCATTCTACATCCAATATGGCGGCTCATCCAACATAGGGGAATAGTTATTTTTAAAGCACTTCTGCAATATGGGTATCAAATAAAAGGTCTCATTGAGAGTAAATTGAAAAGTAATAGTCAAGTCGAGTCGTGTCGTGTCGTGTCGTGACGTGACGTGTCATGTCGTGTCTTGTCGTGTCGTGAAGTATTGTGCCGTGTCGTGTCGTGTCATGACGTGACGTGACGTGTCGTGTCGTGTCGTGTCGTGAAGTGTCGTGAAGTATCGTGTCGTGTCGTGTCATGTCGTGTCGTGGCGTGACGTGTCGTGTCGTGTCGTGACGTGTCACGTGACGTGACGTGACGTGTCGTGCCGTGTCGTGTCGTGTCGTTTCATGTTATATCAAGTCATATCCAGCCGGGTTTTAGAAAATGCCCGTTTGAATCCGGTCACTTTTGTAAATTAAATTTAACTTTTTAGTCACGCAGAAATAAACAGAGTATAACAACTCGCTAAATATAGACACGGTATTTCACTGATCAAAATCAAGTACGATTTCATAAGGACTTAAGTTAATCAGATTTTTACAAATTCTTGAAACAAAACAAACTACAATCAAACAGACTAAGAAATCTAGCCAAAGAATAACTAAAAAACAAAAAATAAATAATAATCAAAAAACTTTTTGAAAAAAAAGCTTTTATAGAAATTTATTTTTTTATTTTTGGAGTATTTAATACTCCAAAAATAAAAAAATAAATTTCTCCTTAAATTTTTTAACTATTAAGTTATAACCTCAATATAAATTATACAATTTGCATGATAATAAAAGCTTGTCGCGCAATTTGTAAATAAACTAGTACCAATTTAACTGAGTAAATTGATATTATATTTTAATAAATTTATTAAATACTGACAGACTGTTACGTCTCGCGACAAGCTTTTATTATCATGCAAATTGTATAATTTATATTGAGGTTATAACTTAATAGTTAAAAAATTTAAGGAGAATTTTTATTTTTATTTTTGGAGTATTTAAATAAAAGCTTTTTTTCAAAAAGTTTTTTGATTATTATTTTTATCATCAACAGAGACGCAACGCCGATTTCGCGGCAGCGTCCGTTAGAACGAGACAGCGTCATTATTTATTTGAGACAAAACACTCGAAGCGTAATCACAAATTAAACGGCTCAACTCAGTTGCGCCTAAGTTTCGCCTATGGTAAGTGATAACAGAGTGAACGCACGGTCGATTCTCGAAAATATCGACGTATTTACAGTTGAGATACAATAAATGTTTTTTCAAGGATAGTGACATATTTAGTGATTCGTCGTTGTTTCTGATAATAAATTTTAATTTTTAATGGACTTTAAAGCTTAATAAACGCCATAAGTTGATTTTTATAATTTGGAGTCTCATGAATAAATACTAATGTATAAAACCCCCCTTTGTATGACGAATTTTTAAATATGTTTAATAAAAGTTCTACATATTTTTTTAGTTTTTACTACTTCGATAAATTTTCATTTTATCAGTACAGTCGATTCCTCAATAAATAATTTACATTTTGAGTTATGTACTAAAATATTTACAAAGAAATTAAAAAACGCTATCCTCTGAAATCAACAATTTTTAGTTCCGTCTCTATTCTTGCAAACCAGCGATGTGTCATAAGGAGCATAGTATCTTACTATCTACTTAGAATTTTTCTAAGTTCGACCTCAATGGAAGATACCCAATAATTATGCATGATCTACCTATTTTAAGTCACGGGTATAAGCAAATTTATTATTAGGTGTAAGACACGCCGTCAGTATTATTCAGCTATTAGTGAATTGAAAGTCAGCACTTTACTTAGGCTGGGCTAATTAGCCTCTCGTGCTAATTGCCAAGCTAATGATCAGCTATTTTATTTTGTGCATTTGATGGTAGTCGTTTTTATTCTAGTGGTGTAACTAGAAAGAAACTTATTATGGCTGGAAATGTAGAAGGCAAAATACTGCGCAGTCGTAATTTGATGCTTGGTTCGATTACATTCGCATACCACATCACTCATACAGTGATGAACTCCAAGTGCGCCGTGTCTCTTCAACTGCCTATTCCGAGTAGCTAAAGACTGGTAAAAAAAAACCATAGAAACTTGTGAGCACCATCTTATAATCCCCCCTTCAGTTGTGCCCATAACTTCGTTACCTTGAAGCCAGAACCTCACATTTTTTGCGAAACCAAAAAAGTATCCATTAACCCATCAATCCCCAAGCGGCAGCCGGCTGCCGCATAACGTTTGAAAATCTATTGCGTCCGCTATACCTACGATGGAGGTGTTAAGATCCATTTTTTTTTAACTTTAGTGGACCTTTTAACCGAATTAAGCACTTCTTTTGGTCACATGTAAATATTGCTTTATCTAATTACTTGTAATTTTCAGTGGTCGTATTATTTATAGTCCACGAAACAAAGAACAATTCACATAACAGTCCCAAGGTTACACGATAAATTATATTTTTCATGTTTATTTATTGTCATTAATATTTTAGGATGGTTTTATTGACTTAATTAGTAACTTGTATACTTTAAATTATTTAATGTATTTTGTAATATGAATTAAGGTACAAGTTGGAAGCCGACTACATGAAGCGGCAGCAGACGACGTGTCGTCGCGACACTACTGGTTTCTATGTATTTCTATGAAATACCCTGCGCAGCTGCTAGAGACACGAAGCTAGCGACACTTTCATAGAAATACATAGAAACAGTAGTGTCACGAAGACACGTCGTCTGCTGCCGCTTCATGTCGCCCGCTGCTAACCGGCACCTTTACGATTATGTATTGAAATTATCAGAATGAAATTGAAATAGAAGATTTAGGTTATTTACCTTTTAGTTAAAATAAAAATGACACAGATGCAACTTGTTTCCATCAATAAACATAATTTTAATTCATGGGGATTCATTCTTTACCATCTGTGTGTTTACTGGATTATATACTGGAGCCGTCCGGTTTGGCGCGCGACGATGGCAAGAGACCCGATGGAATGACCTGGTCCCCTGGAATGTGGGACGGGCCTTAGTGTGGGACGCTACTTGTGTCGACACACTCGCCCCGTCCCATGTCCAGGGTACCTCGAGCTGTGCGGGCGCAGCCGCAATCCAAGCAGAAAACCTGAAGCGGCACAAATATGAGAACCTTAGCGGAGATCTCATATTTGAACCGTTTGGGGTGGAAACCCTAGGCGCATGGGAGCCGGGGGCACATAAGCTTTTTAGACAGATATCTAAGAAGCTTATTGAAGCCACCCGAGACCCCAGAGCCGGGAGCTACCTGGCACAGCGGATAGCAATTGCCATCCAACGTGGCAATGCTGTCAGCTTGCTAGGCACTCTGCCAGATGGGACGACCTGGGGAAGTTTTTCTTTTTATAGTTATATAATAATTTAATTAAGTTTGTATATATTTGTATATTTTAGATTGTATTTTTTAGTGTTTAGTTTGTTCTGTTATCACTGTTTCTTTGTTTAATTTACTATCTCATATTTAAGTAATAATTCATGGGGATATTTGAATATTATGTCGTGTCTTAATTAATTCGCCTTTCACTATGTAATTGCAATAAGCTAATTTCTCCTGAGTCATGTGTTGAGTATGTTATAATAAATTCAACAAGGTGCTAGGTTACTGCGGGATTATACCATCTACTTATAACTGTCTGGGATAATCTCAAATAATGTTTGTTAAAAAATTGTCATTATTATCTATCAATTAGCTACCCATTCTGAAGGTCAAATGATTTGTTATAATGTATCTGTGCATTGAGAATTGTCATGATTATCAATTAGCATGTCAAAACATTAGCTTTAATTTATCTTTGTCTTGCTTCAGCCACAAAAGACGAGTCGGAAGGCGAGGGTGACCTGCGGCGGCAGAACGGCAGCGGGCGGGGGAAGCTCACGTACAACGGCTACTCTGAGGAGTGCCTCGACAGGCTAGAGCCCAACGGCAACATACCTAATGATAAGGATTCACATTATGGTAAGTGTTCTTTACCAAACATTTTAGAACTCAGCATGTTATGGTAACTTAACAAAAAAAATTAAGAAATAAATAATCGGCCAAGTGCGAGTTGGACTCGCGCACGAAGGGTTCCGTACCATTATAGAGCAAAAATTGGTAAAAAATGTTTTTTGTATGGTAATTTAATTATTTATATTATTTAAATTTTATCATTAATTATTAAAGTATAAATACAACTGAGTACTTTGTGAACATTTCAAGTGCCTAGCTATTGCCATTATTGATATCGAGCAAAAAAATTAAGTTTGCTGTATGGAAGCCCCCCTTAAATATTTAATTTTTGTTTTTAGTATTTGTTGTTATAGCAGCAACAGATATACACAATCTGTGAAAATTTCAGAAGTCTAGCTATAACGGTTCTTGAGATACAGCCTGGAGACAGACAGACGGACAGACAGGCGGACAGACATTGAAGTCTTAGTCAAAGGGTCCCGTTTTTACCCTTTGGGTACGGAACCCTAAAAACGATACAAAACTCCATTAAGGGTCAGGGATTCAGGAATGAGAATGCAAAATATGTAACCGATCAAATCATTAAAAGTCATTTACAACCTTTCATGAAACAATCGACGGAGAGCTGGTAACCAAGTCGGTCATGTGGCTTCAGCTGTATTAAAACTCCGTTTGCTACTTCCCTGAACAAACCTTTCTGATAATCTGCGTGCTGGCAGGCCGCGGGCGGTGGGTGTGGGAGTAGTCTGTCTGTCTGTCTGTCTGTCTGTCTGTCTGTCTGTCTGTCTGTCTGTCTGTCTGTCTGTCTGTCTGTCTGTCTGTCTGTCTGTCTGTCTGTCTGTCTGTCTGTCTGTCTGTCTGTCTGTCTGTCTGTCTGTCTGTCTGTCTGTCTGTCTGTCTGTCTGTCTGTCTGTCTGTCTGTCTGTCTGTCTGTCTGTCTGTCTGTCTGTCTGTCTGTCTGTCTGTCTGTCTGTCTGTCTGTCTGTCTGTCTGTCTGTCTGTCTGTCTGTCTGTCTGTCTGTCTGTCTGTCTGTCTGTCTGTCTGTCTGTCTGTCTGTCTGTCTGTCTGTCTGTCTGTCTGTCTGTCTGTCTGTCTGTCTGTCTGTCTGTCTGTCTGTCTGTCTGTCTGTCTGTCTGTCTGTCTGTCTGTCTGTCTGTCTGTCTGTCTGTCTGTCTGTCTGTCTGTCTGTCTGTCTGTCTGTCTGTCTGTCTGTCTGTCTGTCTGTCTGTCTGTCTGTCTGTCTGTCTGTCTGTCTGTCTGTCTGTCTGTCTGTCTGTCTGTCTGTCTGTCTGTCTGTCTGTCTGTCTGTCTGTCTGTCTGTCTGTCTGTCTGTCTGTCTGTCTGTCTGTCTGTCTGTCTGTCTGTCTGTCTGTCTGTCTGTCTGTCTGTCTGTCTGTCTGTCTGTCTGTCTGTCTGTCTGTCTGTCTGTCTGTCTGTCTGTCTGTCTGTCTGTCTGTCTGTCTGTCTGTCTGTCTGTCTGTCTGTCTGTCTGTCTGTCTGTCTGTCTGTCTGTCTGTCTGTCTGTCTGTCTGTCTGTCTGTCTGTCTGTCTGTCTGTCTGTCTGTCTGTCTGTCTGTCTGTCTGTCTGTCTGTCTGTCTGTCTGTCTGTCTGTCTGTCTGTCTGTCTGTCTGTCTGTCTGTCTGTCTGTCTGTCTGTCTGTCTGTCTGTCTGTCTGTCTGTCTGTCTGTCTGTCTGTCTGTCTGTCTGTCTGTCTGTCTGTCTGTCTGTCTGTCTGTCTGTCTGTCTGTCTGTCTGTCTGTCTGTCTGTCTGTCTGTCTGTCTGTCTGTCTGTCTGTCTGTCTGATCCCCGCTCCGGGGCTTACCTGGCCCAACACGTCTCCCTAGCCATTCAGCGCGGTAACGCGGCCAGTGTGATGGGGACGTTTGAGCATGGTACGCTGCGGGGTGGCCTTTTTGATTAAGATCTTTAGTTTTTCCTTTTTATTCTAATTATTATCATTGTTTAATTATTTTTTATCTATGTAGATCATTGTTATTGTAAATTTTATATTCTGAATATGTTGTAATATTTATGGCGGTTTATATTTTATTTTGTGTATTCATTAAGTTCTATCAATATAATATAGTAAAAAATATATAGATATTCATTTCACGGGTCGCAACGGAAAATAGAACTAAAACCGATGACGTAAAATAGGGGTACCAATTAACGTTTCTTTCACCAGTTTTTCACCGTCAAATGAGCATGGCTCATCAGCGGGATCGCAACGAGCCTCTTCACTCGCTAATTAGAAGGCTTTCATTCTCGAGCATCAGATGGCTGTAGTACATGATCTAATTTGATGCAGCGAACATGTCTGATTGGATTTCGTCCGTCAGTTCGTACGGGTAAGGGTCGCTTCGAGCCCAAACCTGTTTGCTCAAGCGGAACTGTGTTTAATGGTATTGGATATAAAGTTAAAAATTGTTACGTGTCGTGATATCAAATTTGGTGGCAGCGGCGGGATAAATTATAAGTCATTTTTAGGGTTCCGTAGCCAAATGGCAAAAATCGGAACCCTTATAGATTCGTCATGTCTGTCTGTCTGTCCGTCCGTATGTCACAACCACTTTTCTCCGAAACTAAAAGAGCTATACTATTGAAATTTGGTAAGTAGATGTAGTCTGTGAACCGCATTAAGATTTTGATACAATCGTTTGACACAATTGCGTGTGGGGTATCTATGGATAAGTCTTTAAAAATTATATTGAGGTTTCTAATATCATTTTTTTCTAACCTGAATAGTTTGCGAGAGAGACTCTTCCAAAGTGGTAAAATGTGTGTTATTTTTTGCACTTGCGTTTTAAATTAAATAGCTTTTAAGAGTGAAAGACTTTAAAGGATATGTAGAAAGTAATTATATAAAGTAATTTTAAAACTTTACTGTTGTCTGTATTCGGTCCACGTATCGGTTTTATAACAACGGCGGATAAATGAAATCCGTAGTACATACATATTTGTTACTGCAGTAAATATTCATTATTAATACATTAATATGAAATGAGTTTTCCAACTCCGATATGTAAATTAAATCACCCATTCATTTAATTTCATATCAAGTCACGTAAGACTAGTTATGTATTGTCATAATTCATGAATTCATCATCATCAACTCTTCCTAAAGCAACATAAAAAGTTGTCAAGTCACAAACAAAACTATTGAGAGGATACGAATGTACTCGAAACTATGAAAACGATAAAAGGGAGAAAAGTTGTTTTATCTCTTCTTTTCCGAATATGAAACATATTAATATTGGTTGTTTTCAAACTACTTGCCTTATTTTGATGGTATTTGACTTACATAATTATAGAGTACGAAATACGGGTCATGAAAATAGGCCATTCCTTGCTAAAAAATTATTATTAACAATCTGCTTTGTATACTCAAATGAAAAAGAAACCTTTTTTTTGTTGTCATTACAAAGAATAGAATTTTTTTACAGATTTTGCTAAAAATTCAACAAACTTGATTTTCCGGCTGGACATTTACAATTCCGTTTTTATTCGGCACCGGCCACTCGGTAATGTTATTACTGCGACGTAACGAAGTCTGAATGCCCGATCGACATGTTTGTTGAATACTCCAGTAGCGTAGCTAACTTGAGGGCTTTGGGGCCCCTAGCTAGAGTAAATAGTTCTTGTAATGATTGCCTCGGATATTACAACGGTAACTACGCCTAATATCTATTGTTGTAATGAATTTCAGAGCAACAGGAAAAAATTGTTTCATATATTTGATGTCTAAATGTTTTAACTGGGGTTGACCAAAGAGGTCTTAACTGCGAAGGTTCTTAACGACAAATAACGGCACTTCAATAGTTATTCTTTTTCTGTGCATGGACAGGCCTAGTTATTAGGGTTTTTACCCATTGGTCTCAGGACCCTAAAAGATGTGTGAATTGAGTTTTGAAAGCTTAAATAAACAAACTCTTGCAGTTGGTAACATCTGCTGTACTCAACTGAGAAGTTAAAAAAATCGGAGGGTGCTTTAGCATATGAACCAAAACAAAATGATGAAACTAATAAAACATAGAGTTGAAACAATAGCTCAGAATTTGAACTGGGGCGCCACGAGTGGTTGAGAGAATGTATAAAATGATAAGAGAATAACATAGAGTTTTGAATACAACTAGAGATCGCCCAATGGTCGAAATTCCTTAGTTTCAACGACATTAGGGCCCGTATTTTTTGTCAGTACTCAAGAAGCATCTCGGTCTCAAGACACGGTTCAGGCTCTGTGATTGGTTGGCTGTCAAAATTTGGACCAATCACAGAGCCGAACCGCGTCTTGAGACCGGGTCGCATCTTAAGTACTGACCAAAAATACGGGCCTTAGTCTACTACGTATATTTTGTAAAAAAATATTGACTATCATATTTTTTTTGTCTCTGATCTCAGACTGGCCGTGTAAGCCTTGTATAATAGTATCTAAAAATCAATAAAAAAAACTATAATCGATTTTCATTTTGTCAACTTGTTGTCAACAGCAATATCATTGGTCAACAGACTTCAACCATAAATAAAAGAGTATAATTCGTATGTATAAGCTGGGAACAAATTATCGGACGTTGTCCTCGGACGTTTTCCTCAGATGCGGCTTGTTTCTATCTGGTTAATACAAAATACACTGAACTGTGCACATTGTCTGACATAAGTCGCGGAAGCGACCTTGAGCGTTCGGACGTCCGAAAAGAATCTGGCTAGCGGGATGTTTTTGCATCCGCGGACGTTATGAACGGGGCGCGGGGACGCATCCGCGGACGGCGGACGGTTTTCTGAAATAACTGGCCAGACATCCGAAGACTCATCTTCCTACAAACCTTCCTGCATCCGCGGACGTCCCCGTATAAACCGTGCACATTGTTAAGCCGCATCCATCAGCCGCGGTTTACGGACGCGTCCGATAATTTGTTTCCAGCTTTAGGCTTGTCACTCAAAAATCTGTCATCTTTTCTAGTGTGTGTGTTGTAGTGTGTGTAATGTTTTATTTGTTAAAAAAATGTATGATAAAAGCATAATTTCAAAATAATATTAGCTCGATGCACTCCTTCACCATATTATAAACTACAACTGTGCTCATTCACCTACGTTTCCCCATTTTTCGTAAAAAGGGATACGAAGTTTTTCGCTCGCGTATTAATATATAGATACTTTTTGTTCTTCAATTTGGAATAGCAAATTAATCTACACTTACATACCCTAAATTCGAGGGGCGTGGGATTCCTATAACTCCATTCCTATCGGTTTTAAATTCCTTCGTCCCTTAAAAGGTGAACCTGAAAAAAATGAAGGTTTCATTATTGGCTATACAAGTTATGTCACCAGAAGTTCAAAATACCCTTCGCAATAGGTTCATAATCCATATTAATAATATTATAAATGCGAAAGTGTAATCTGTATGTCTGTTACCTCTTCACGCCCAAACCGCTGTACCAATTTTGCTGAAATTTTGTAAGGATATACTTTGAGTCCCGGGAAAGGATGTATGATACTTTTTATCCCGTAAAAATGAACGTTCCTGCGCGATAAACGACGCAACGGAGTTGCGGACGTCATCTAGTCTGATATAATTGTGTTAAAGATTTTTCCTTAGACTTTTTTGTAAAGATAATCATGGTAAATGTTTCTTTAATCATATTTTGGCATCATATAGCTCTCTCTTCATTTCCTCTGTTCTGTAAAGAGGAATACTTCACATATTTTATATTTATCCTGTAAAAGCGTAGTTATTACAGTTTATAATAACATTATGTTAATTCCCATGTTGGTGTATTATTGTTCCGTTTCATGTAGAGTTCCATTAAATCATTTTATAACAGAGCCTTCATGAGAATCATTTACATTTTAATGAGATAGACTGAAGTACATCTTTCGTTACTAACTTCAGATTAGAAACTAAATATTCGCATCACCTCCGCGATATTAGCGAAACGGCGAAGCCATACATATTTACTGGTATGTAAAATTTTTTTAAGTTAGGGTCAATAGAGTTGGGCCGTGTAGATTCAGAAGCTCGGCTCTACATAAGATCTCATATTATCTTTTTCACAGGGTAAACATTATGTGATCGTCTCGGCAACATTTTACAAGAAATGTTTTTGGTGGGATACATAAGTATGTCTCCAATTATAGTAAAGTACATAATATTATAGAATAGAATAGAATAGTACTTACCTATTCTATAATATTATGTACTTTACTATAATTGGAGACTTATAGGTAGAGTATGTTTCGTCGTTTCATTAAATTTTATTTTTTACTGTAGAAGCTAAGTTCAAAATAATATTATGTTTACGATTAAGCAATATTAAAAGGCTTTATTTGTAAAATTGAATTGCTATATTTTACATACTTAGCTATCTATGTTACGCCTACAAATTGTAATACCTATAGGTTAGTTAGATAACTTTCAAAAAGTATAAAATTAATTTACCATTCGGATGCCTTTTTTAAAACCCCGCTTACATGTTTCTAAATGATTTATATCTGGCAATTTTGACTGTGGCCTGGTAATTGGTGTATATGACACCGTCAAATTGAAAATTGTGTCAAAAATTACACAGGCTCGAAAACCACCCTTCGGCGGTCGCGTATCTCCCCTGTCCAGGCTATAACTACCCATATAAAATGTTCGCTGAACATCATACACGTCCACTGTCCTGTGTCCCGATTCTCAAGCGTCGAATGTCGTTTTGATAACGGGCCGTCTCACTCGCGAGTCAGACAGCTAGTGCGCATGGGAGTGAGATAGCCTACTATCGTAATCCGACGCTTGAAAATCGGGCCTCACTCCGTAATACACTTTCCGTATGAAACGTCATAACGCGAACGTCCATTTTAATTCGGCAGATATGAATAATGAAGGACGGCGGGCCTCGGGGTGCCGTAAACATTTTTATTTCATGAATTGGAGTTATGGACACTCCCAGGCCGAGCCGAGCCGCGAGCCGAAGCCGTAAATATTACGGTTTATAGCGTCATACAGTAATGGGTAGTATTCTATTTACGATATGCCTGGGGACATCTTCGGTTCTAGGTGGAGATGAGTTATGATGTAATTTGTTGTGTTCGGAGTAGATGTCCTATGAGATATCTTAGTAATAGTGTTCTAAAATTTTTGATATCATTTAGGCTTTTACTTTGGGCTATGATGAATACTATGATTGTAAAGATCTGTACAGAATGAAAGCAAATTATAAAGACACTAGATAACGCCCGCAACTCCATTGCGCCAAAATTTGTTTAAAACGTACATTTTTTGGGATAAAAAGTATCTTATGTCCTTTCTCGGGAGTCGGGACTCAAGCTATCTCCATACCAAATTTAGCAAAATAGGTTCAGCAGTTTGGGCGTGAAGAGGTAACAGACAGACAGACACACTTTCGCTTTAATATTAAGTATAGTAAGGAAATATGGATGGATCATAGGCAATCATAGGCGAATATGCCTATCTACATGTTCTTAATCGCTCATTTCTTTTAAGTAGAAATAACTATTTTATTGTTAAATCCTTTTTCTCCAATGTAGAGTAAATAACTGGCATTTTGGAAAGTCATTTGTTGAGTGGTATGCTTTTTAACCGACTTCCAAAAAGGAGGAGGTTATATGTTCGGCTGTGGATTTTTTTTGTATGTTCAACGATTACTCCGCCGTTTGTGAACCGATTTTCAAAATTTTTGTTTTGTTCTATTAGGTTTTCCTCCAATTTGGTCCCATTTTCACAAAAGTGGTGGTCTGATGATGGGATCCATGAGTAATCGAGGGAACTCCTCAAAATTTATATGGAAACATATGGTGATTTTGATTTTATGAGAAGTATCCTAAGCATATGCTACCAATACGCAAGATTTTGCACCAAGGTATACTATGGTTCCGAAGATACTTAGAGAACTCCGGATTCCTTATAGATTTGTGGGTTAAGTTGGGGGTTAAGGCGCTGTTTTAAGAACTGAAAGCAAATGCTACTATGCAAATTACATTCATCATCATCATCATCATCATCATCATTACCACGTCAGGGTCACCAATGTCACATGGTTGTATCTCAATGTCACATGGTTATCGTATATGGATACAAATTGTAATAAGATACGTAGAATATACGCGATGGTTTACTAGGTAACTAAAAAGAGTGAAATTATTATTTTTAACAAAAAATTAAAACCGACTTCCAAGGTAAAAACAACAATAACATCCTTATAATATGAACTAAAAAGTATTAAATAATTTTTCGTATCTAGTAGTGCCTTTTTCCGAATTCGGCTAAACCTCAGCTATTTCTGTATTCAATCTTCATAATTTTGAAGTCGGTGCCAGTTCCAAAAGTTTCAAATATTCTGTCAGAGAATTGAAGATTCAGCTATCTGGTACCGACTTCAAAATGATGAAGATTGAATACAGAAATAGTTGAGGTTTAGCCGAATTCGGAAAAAGGCACTTTTAGATAGGAAAAATTATTTAATACTTTTTAGTTCATATTATAAGGATGTTATTGTTGTTTTTACCTTGGAAGTCGGTTTTTAATTTTTTGTTAAAAATAATAATAAGTGTAACCATTATTCGCCAATAGGTCACTAACACCTACCAAGTAATAACAGTTTACACCTAGAATGTAAACACGGAAATAACAAGTCTGTTTACTGTTTAGTCTACACACTGTGGTCGGTAAAGAGTTAAGTTAAATACGATAACGGTTGGTGAATAAACTAAATCAGCTGGAGCGTAATACGGTAGTTTTTAACCGATTTCAAAAAAATTCGACGCGTTTCAAGTATGTAATATTTCCAGAACTGCCTAGTTTTTGTATATTATGTTAGTCCTTATCAGCGTCTGAACGAGTGTGCCAAATTTCAAAAGTGTATGTATGTATGTTTTTATATTTGTGTTCGCATATCTCCGGAACTACAAGTCCGATTTAAGTGATTCTTTTTTTGTTCTATTAGGTATTGTTCAACTTAGGGAATACTACAAGTTTTTGAGATAGAGAATTTTAATTCTTAATTACTTACAATTTTAAAGTCAGTTTTATCTTTTTAATAAAATACTATTTACTACTATGTATTTTAATCGTTAATATTGTTTCGGTCCATTTTCGCTATATTATACGTTACATCGGTCATTGAAAGTTACATTGTTTCGTTTATAATATTCTATTATTTAATTCGATTGTGCAACGAAAAAAATGTTTAATAATAACCGTGAAGGCCGAACTGTACATCCTTAAATAAAACTTAAATAAAACATTAATTAATATTATAATACATTAACAGTTAACTAATAAAACATTATTTTCCGCTTAGGTTAACAGCACATCATAAATATTATACAGTAGACTTATCTTACAACACCGCGCCGTTCGAATCGGGCGCTTGATTTAAATTTTATTTGTGCAGCAAAACTATGCAGTATCACGCATATTAAACTTGTCTCTATGTTTTTAGATCATGGATACTCATCCATTCGCTACTGTGTCATTATAATATTATGTGTATTGTGTTAAGTTTGGCTGCACATTTTCTGAATTTCCCTTTTAATGGACTATGGTATGAATTTGTATCTTAATGTAGGGGTTTCTCATAATATTTGCTTTGTGTGGCCTATAAACTTTGCTTTGAGTGGCCTATAAACTACATGAATAACTATGTATTATGATTATAATCAGCCTATAATCGATACTAATGTCCAAGTTACCCACAGAGTAACTTGGACATTAGACTAAAGCCGCACACCAATTAGTGTCGAAAAGCATAGGCTATTCTCAAAATATAGTCTCAAACCGGCGTGAAACAGCGCTTGTGTTTTGCCGAGTGAGTGAGTTTACCAGAGGCCCTATCCCCTACCCTTTTCCCTTCCCTATAACCCTCCCCTATTTCCTTCCCTACCCTCCCCTATTCCCTTCCCTACCCTCCCCTACCCTATTACCCTATTCCCTCTTAAATGAGTCACTCAATAAACAACGTTTGCATAACTTTTATTATTAATTATAAATAATGCTTAAATGATTGAAGACCGTATCGTAAAATATTGCAATAAAAAGCAACTCTCATCCCACATGCGCAACATAAAAATAAAATATGAAAGTGAATAATTTTATGGTCTCTTACATTTGGGCCACACAGTATCAATGATGTAACTTCCAATGTAAGGATTTTTGACAGGAATTAACATGAAGTAGTTGGTGATCCTAGGAGTTTACCCTTAGTGGAACTGCACCAACCGCAATCACATCGTTCAATTCATGAGCAGCATTGGCTTGGGGATGAAGTCCTCTTATGCGTAGGAGTCACAATAGAACAATTTGAGACGCAGTGATGTCAGTACAGGGTTGTAAAGACCTGCCTTCGGACCGAAAAAAGGTCTTCTAGGAGGAAGAAAATGGGCTTTTGGTAACCAAGTTGTTTTACGTCCAAACCGCGGCAGATTTTTGCTTTATAGGTTTTGCAGTGGTAATTTTTATTTAATTTCGCTCTACCATTCGCAGGTAGTATAGCCGTAATATTGTCAATGTCGTAAAACGCCACAATCACTTAGTGTGGTCAAAGTGTAATATCTTCCTCACCGCTTGTCTGTTCAGAGTTATTTAACCTCTTACATGGCCTTTATTACAACGACATTAGGATCATACGTAGATCCAGTGAGTTAACCTCTGGACGGTAGTGTGACCTGAGTGTTTAGACAAATGCCATTCGAAAATATGGACAACAAAAGTTTGATGACCAAAAATTTATAGTATTCGACATTGTGATATGACGCTTGCGATGCCACACATCAAACTCCATATATTTCTTATTTCTATCTTCGCAATAATCGAATGCGCGTTGTCTAAGTGCCCTGTGCTGGAGCGTGACCTATTTCCGTTCCCGCCCGAGTGTAGCTTTTACTTAATTATACGTGAGGGTTGTGGGTTCGAAGTTCGAAGCCATTATGCAATGTAATTGTATTAATTTGGCAGTTGGAGTCGACAGTTAAAGAATACTGGAGGCAAAAGCTCATGTAAAGTTCCGTTGGGCTATGATAGACAAATATAATATGAAACTAGTTGATGTCCGCAACTCCGTTGCGCCGAAATTCGTTAATCGTGAGGACCGTACATTTTTTTTCGTCTCTCAAAGTAACAGACAGACAGACACAATTTTCCATTTATAATGTTACGGATATGGATTGCGAACATGTGGAGTGGCATGTTCGTCTATAATTGCTTATTGCCATCCATCATCACTTAACATGATGAGGAACCTTTACTTTTACATTGACTGTCAAATTATAGAACCTGTTTTTGGTTAGGTTTTAAATGTTTTAGTTTTATATTCTAGCCATTTCAAGGTTGTAGCTATCAGAAAACCGCTAATAAGAGATAAGACCCTGCCAATAATTACGTATGAGAAGTTTCGGTATAAAATCTTTACGGCTTCCATCGCTTGGCAGAAGTTTATCATGCATCAGCTTCTAGTTTACAACTTTGATGTGACGTTTGGGAGATGCCAAAGTGCCAACAAAGTTCTTAAAGTCTAGACACATCTATACTAATATTATAAAGCGGAAGAGTTTGTTAGTTTGTTTGTTTGTTTGAACGCGCTAATCTCAGGAACTACTGGTCCGATTTGAAAAATTCTTTCAGTGTTAGATAGTCCATTTATCGAGGAAGGCTATAGGCTACATTTTATCACGCTAAGACTAATAGGAGCGAAGAAATAGAAGAAAATGTGGAAAAAACGGGGGAAATTATTTGAAAGGGCTTATCTCGCGAACTACTAGAGAAATTTTTCTGTTATTTGGGTCAGATAAGAAGTAGACCACGTGAAGGATCATAGGCAATTTTTTGTAGACTGTTTAGTCTGTGAAATATCTAATTTACGCGGGCGAAGCCGAGCGGAACGTCTAGTTTTGTCATAAAGTTTCAGCTAGAGTTTTTGGGATTCACCATAATATTGTTTTGGAACATTACAGTTTGCCGTTTTTCAATGGAAAAAATACCTTTACCAAATATTGTGGGAGCCGTGAGGTGGCATATAACTAATAGAGCGTTTTTTATTTTAGCGGTGCGTTCAGAAACTGCAGCCATTTTAAAGTTTTGAAAAAGAAAATATATTCAGAAAATTGCTTATTTAGGTAACTTTTAAATATATTTTAGACAACAAAGACTAAATCATTTAGTTTAGTGCAAAATAAAATATCTGCGAAGCTTAGTTAGGAAAATATGAAGCTTTATTTTTTTAATATTTTAAAATGTCCCTACAGGCTTACCTAACCTTTGAATCGTCAGTGCTTTATATGGAAGCTTCTTTGGGGTATACTAAACATTTCTTATCTTAATCTGAGAGATCCGATGACAAATATATATTTTTTAACCCACCACGTGAGAAATCTGATTTCTATACCATGATAACTAGACACATGTCGGAAGCCTATACAAGCTTAATCTGCCACGCTCGAGCTTATCCCGAAATCTCCTCTTCCCCTCCCCAACTATAAATAAGACTGCAAGAAATTACGGATCAAATTAACGAGACTATTCACATTTCATACTTTGTCGGAAATAATGAATTTTTGTGACTCGTATTCAGTACAAAATATGACAAAGAATAGAAACACTGACAGAGACCGTAGACCGTACGGTGTAGACAGACACCGTAGAAAC
Organism: Cyaniris semiargus; assembly: GCA_905187585.1. Classification (NCBI taxonomy): domain Eukaryota; kingdom Metazoa; phylum Arthropoda; class Insecta; order Lepidoptera; family Lycaenidae; genus Cyaniris; species Cyaniris semiargus. The sequence continues at coordinate 14,394,885 of LR994560.1, read as the reverse complement.
TGTTTCCATTGTAGCCATATTAAACTTTTACGAGATACAAAACTTAACGTCCACTTAATACTGCACAACCATAGTTATTAAGTACACTTTACAACACTTAACTCTTATCAAAGCCTATTAGTTATTACCGGAGATTTTTAAAAGTCTACACTATCCCACTGCTGGTCAAAGCCAAAGGTCTTCTCAGTCTGACGCCGCCGCAGGCCAGTATTTCTCGTAGGTATCCAGCAAATCCGCCATCTTTTAGGCCGTCGACGGCGGTGTTATTATAACCGGGGATTATCATAAAAAAAATCTTTTTTTTTTCCAGAATGGAGCGACGGCACCGGCAACGGCGAGTACCGGGTGCGACGGCAGCTCTCCGTGTCTTCAGACTCCAAGCTGCTGGACGAGGGGGCGCGGGAGGACGCCGCTGTGGTCATGAGGCCCAAGCGGCCCCCCAGACCAAAGTCCGAGGCCTACCTCGGCCCGTCAGAACACTCCAACCGTCGCACCAAGCGATTTAGTGCCTTTGGGGTGAGTACAAGGTGTAACAGAAAGTGATAATAGTTTAGGCCTTAGGGTGTGTAATGTGTATGTTACCGCTAATATACGTAAACCAGTTAGAGCTCAGATTAACGAGGTATTCTGCAGATTATCTGGGTGAGTCAGTTAGAGTGCAAAAAGTTGATTCTATTCTTACGTTAACTAGATAATTTACAGAATACTAGGTATTCTGTAAAATATCTAGTTAACGTAAGAATAATAATTAATCTGTAGACTAACGACCATGCATACGGTAAATTGCATAAAACTGGTTCTTGTTAGAAAATAAAACATGTAGTTAATTTAGTTGTAGGGAATTATTTAATGTAATTTTTAGGACATAAAAAACGGAATAAAATATAAAATTTTAACTAAAATGTTACTCCACTGATAAAATATAACAGACCAAATTAACTAGAAAAAAATAACCAATAAAAACAGTCTGAGGTTGACAAGCTTAAAGTTTCTAGGGCATAAACGAAGGAAGAGTTTTGCCGGAAATGTGAAAGTGACGTTGTGTTTTTGAATTAATTTCTTAAAATGGTGTTATCTGGGTTTTTAATGTGTAATATTGGTAGAATATTAACCATTAGATATTCGTTATCATGCACAGGTGTAGGTAGGCAAGTGATACAACTTTCAGAAACGTGCCTTTTGTGTTCCCTCCTAAACTCCTTCGAAAGTTTCAGTAAAGCATCTACTACTTTACTGAATCGACCGACTTTACTCCTTGACTGCATTGAACTTAGACTTTGACTAGATTTTGGATTTTATCAAATAGAAAATCGATGGTAAAAATTGTTAAAAGAATATAGTTTTCCCGCCATTTACTTGACACTGGCCATGGTTATATATAGCCGAAGTGCTGCTATAAAAAGAAAAAAAAAACAAAGGTATAAAATATCTAATTTTAACTACCATACTCCACTGATAAAATATAACAGATCGAATCAACGAACGCGGGAACAGAAGTGCGCAGGAGAGCGAAGGAGCGAAACGAAAGTGTTTCGTTCACTGTCTTCTGCAATTTAACGATGTACCATTCGTTACTATGCAAACTAACTAGGTAAAGTGCAGATATGAGCTTTTTTGATTTACATTTTAACGGATGGTATCAGGAAATCTGCAGATTACCCAGTTAATGTGCACATTAACATTCTGCATTCTAACGGTAACATGTATATTATGTCCCTCGTATGGGCGTGTATGTATCCCTTGTATAGAGTTCACTGTGAAAGAAGCATCGCTGAAAGATGATGCTGGTATACCTTAAAGATAATGGTAGATCCTAAAAGGCACAACACATTACCTTGTATAGAGTTCACTGTGAAAGTAGCAACGCTGAAAGATGATGCTGGTGATTGGTATACCTTAAAGATAATGGTAGATACTAAAAGGCACAACAAGGCTAGTTGTCAATGGGCGATGGTGATTGTTAACATCAGACGATTCGATAACTCGTTTGTCACATTTTTTAAGAGGCCCTTTCTATGGGTCCTAATTTAGGTCGCGTTATGTAATTAAGACATATTTTATTATAGCCTGCTGTTTTCGATAGTCTTTTTAATAATAATATAAGAGTACCTAAACATACCCAAATGAAGTGATAACCATACGATACTTCCAAACGAGTATTCCTCTCCAAAGTCCAACGAATGATTAATATTGTTGTCGCAATGTAGCGCTTTCTAGATAATGACAAAACACAAGTGCTCCCAAATGTCCACTCCGCATTGACGCATCATTACCCCGGTGTAGGGCTAGTACACACTGAAGTGGACGCAACGCAGACAGTCGCGGTGCGATTTAAAACTGCGAGATGTTTCCGCTTTATAACTACTCTAGTTTAAAAAATATCCACAAAATTAATAATTCGCTTTTCGATGTATAAGATGAATCTCCACCAATAAATTTTGGACGCGGTTAATAAGTAATTCTTTTAGCGGCCCATACTGAGTGTTACTTGAAACGAAGAAGAAACATATTTCTACCTTGTTAAAGTAGTATTTTTTTAACCCTTTAAAGTTCTTATTTTAACTTATACATGCGACATACTGGATCTTAAGAGTTTCATACTTTGGATGTTAAATGGATAAGCGTAGAATGCAATGAAATCGCATATTTCGCTGATAATTGCGTTGCGTATTCCCACCGCGCTTCTGTTCCTGCTTTTTAGGCGGTGAAATGTAAAACCGGAAATTTTTAAGGACAAAGACGATCTTTATTTTCCGGGATAATCTCAACTCCATGGACAGTGATGGATGACTCAAGTTTAGAGTAAAATTAAATTACAACTTGCAAATTATCTTGTTTATAACGTTGTTTTGATTTGGGGTGATTTTAGCGTTACCCTAAAATATTTTATAATATTAGATTTTTTAATAATGTTTTGTTAAATAGGGTATTCCGTATTATTTTGTAATAGTTTATGTTATTGATTTTATTTCGCGAACAATTAAACAGGCTACGATAAATAGCTTATGGTCCACAAATAGACGTTTACCAGCATTTGCCCGCGGATGTTAACACAACATAGCGGAAAACTTTTTCGGGATAGAAAGTAGCTTATGTGTTATTGCAAATCCTAAATTACTCCCATACTAATATTCTTCAAAATCCGTTCAGTAGTTTTTTAACAAGTAACAAAGATCCTCACTTTCGCCTTTATAACATTAGTGTGATATCTTGGATCAGGATTAACGGCACTCCAACTAGGGCAAATATACAGTGACATACAAGGGATTGTTTTCCCGGGTATATATTTACAGTAGATATACAATATACTAGGATGTCACGTTTCGCCCAGTTCCGGACAGAACTTTTAACGAGGGTGTGAATCCAGGGTAAGGGTGTCAGTTGTCACTTGTACAGAGATCTACGTAGATCACACGTAGATCCACGTTCGATGTATGAACACAAACGTGATCGATATCTTAACTCTTTAAACTTTCAATTTAAATGATTGGTGTTTTGTGCTAAAAATAATACTAACAGTAGGTAATGCAGAAAACAAAGTCTTTGTTAATTTTCCAAGTTTAATCGCACTTGTTTTCATTTTTCAATCTTGATTTTATTGAAAGTTAGCTGGTTATGAAATCGGTTAAAAATAGAAACACTCATCTTGTATTTTGCTATAAATATCTTCTAGTTTGAATATTTCAAACTTGTGCAGAGTTTAAATTAATGCAGATCTTAAAAAGAAGTGAAGAAAATCGTTGGAAAAGAATTTAATTGTGAGAGAAGTATGAAGCGCTTTGAACGGCACAACGTCGAAGTATTCGTTGAGACTTTTTATAGCATAAGTTAGGGAACAGAGGAGACGTTCAATAGAAATAAGCCTTCTAACGCTTCTTCTATCTTCCTATATGAAACTCAGACATCACGGAAACTAATAAAGTCTGAGTATATTTTATTAGTTTTCGTGATGTCTGAATTGCCAATATAGTGAATAGTAATAATAATAATTATTAATGAAATTTAAACAATTATCAGTCCGGAAGGCGCAATAAAGAATAGCAAATTAATTGATGGAAATTCAATATCCTATTCCTATTTACATTAAAATTAATTGAAACAGAGTATCCATACTAATATTATAAATGTGAAAGTGTGTATGTCTGTCTGTCTGTCTGTCTGTCTGTTACCTCTTCTCGCTCAAACCGCTGAACCGATTTGGCTGAAATTTGGTATTGAGATACTTTGAGTCCCGGGAATGGACATATGGTACTTTTTATCACGAAAAAATTTACGGTTCCCGCGCGATAAACGGATTTTGGCGCAACGGAGTTGCGGGCGTCATCTAGTAAAATATATATAACAATGTACGGTAAAAATTACTAGTTTTTACCAACTTTATTAAAAAGTTTGAGTGACATACAACAAAACACCCTACAAAATAACTGCGACAGAATATCATGAACAGCAAAATAAATAAATAAAAACCGACTGACGGCGCGTGTGAATTTAATTTTGGAGTAGGTCCTTCACTGCCCTCACCGGCCGGATTCAACTCAATTATCGTCGATCAGAACGCAGGTTCACATTAACAGGTGTAACTCTATTACTTCCTGTCAAATTGCTGCAAAATCCGGTTTAATCCGCTTTTATTCCGATTAATACAGTTGCAGTTAGGTACAATACTCGTTTAAGTGGTTGTCGCTCTGTTTGGATGTTTACTCCTAAAGTTTTTCTTAAGATTGTTGTCGCTATACTGTGAAGAAGGCGCCTCGTTTATTCTAGGATATGGCGTACAAAAAATTTGCTACAAACATTATAGGGTTAAGACACAATTATTGTTGTTCTTAATAAAATATTACTTGTAATTTCCACAGTAACTAAGTCTTTTTAGAACCTTGTGTAATATTACAGAATACATATTAGTACAAGTAATATCTTGGTTTTTATCTACTATTTATAATAAAACAGAAATTCAATGTAGATTTCAGTCCCACATATTATAATCACTCTTATCAAGGTATTCGGTAATTATAATTGTTGCATGTTCAATGTGCATAGTATATTATCCATTAGAATTTAGTCCATTTACATGACGAGTGTCGAGAAGGACTAGAAGGAAGATAAACGTGACTAGAAGGAAGATTATTATGTACACTATGTTGTTAACAGAAAAACATAATATATTTTGTATAGAATAAATTAAAAAAATAAGATAAGTACGAAGAGAAATTCCAAGAAAGATGACAGATAGAGGTACGATCGCTAATACAAATCATGATATTCTACATGATCTCAGTAAAACAATAGATATGTCATTTAATGTAAGTTAGATATGAAATATATGACTTTATAGATGACTTCCGTAATTCCGTTGCGCCAAAATTCGTTTATCGCGCAGGAATCGTACATTTTTCCGGGATAAAAAGTATCCTATGTCCTTTACCAAGACTCAAAGTTTCGCTATACCAAATTTCAGCAAAATCTGTTCGGCGGTTTGGGCGTGAAGAGGTAATGAACAGACACACTTTCGCATTTATAATATTATTTTAAACATGGATCTAGGTAACTAAAAACAATTCAGTTTAATCCATTAATGGTTGTTATGGGATACCCCGTAATACTTACATTAAGATAACGTAAATTTTGCTCGATTACGAGAGATCGTAGGTTTATCGTTGTGTCAACACTGGAATTCCACATCTTAAAGACTAATTTACTAATGGCTTAATGGCTTTGCTTTAGCACTGTTAACTGGTAAAGAAATCAGTTGGTAAAGTGATTTAAGTGCGGCTAGTCGGTTTTTTACTGGTCTGATTTCTTTCTAAACAAGTGTATTTTGTGGACTTTTTAGTATTGTAAGGTGTGCTTTGTGTAAGATATTTTCGCGGCAAGTGTGCTGCTTGGTGCGCCCGTTGTTCTTTAAGCTATCAGTACTGTAAAATATGTACAAAATTTATAACATTTATTGGTAATCTGTCATCGTAAGCGTTATTAGTAAATTTTGACGTTAGCTAGTTAACTTAACGCAAACAAACTAACGGTACGGCTAGCGCCAGCAGTGGTGGTCTAACTTTAGCCAATCGCTATGCTTGTTATTTCTAAACGTGGTGCTGAATTTACATTGATACAGTAGCAGGCGCCAGTATTCCAAGTTCCAACGCTTATCGAAAACTATTTAGGGACATTAGTACAGTACTAAACGCTAGCGGGGAGCAGGTCTAACTCTGAATGCTAGGCTGGAAACATATGCTTACATGCTCAAGCATACAAGCAGGTATACTTGAGCATCCAGTATGTAAGCATGTTTTCAACCTATCATTCAGAATTAGGGCCGCTTTGCGCTGACTACTAAATACTATGTCAACTGTCCAGTACACTGGATGGAGTCTAACCATACACATGTTTCCAGTCTAGCATCCAGTATAACGTACACCGTATCAACGTAAATAGCACAGAAATAGTATTCGATTGTACATTGTTATTTCGTTACATAACGTCGATAGCGCGTCATCGCATGCAAATGTGTTATTGTGTGTCGTGCGAAGTCAGTCGTATAGCGGCGGTCGCTGCCGGTGGACGATGGAGGCTGTTGTCACTCAGCCATTGAGCCAGGTGAGTTGGTGGTGTGTTCTGAAACTTTAAACAGTGGATCGGAGTCACCTGCCGGTAGTCAATCAAAACGTGGCAAATAGTACTGGCTGCTGTTTGAGTTTGAGAATCTGCTGGTGGACCATTGAGGCTGTCGTCGCTCAGCCCGTGAGCCTGGTGAGGTGGAAGGTGTGTTCTGAAACTTTAAACAGTTAAACAGTTAACTGCAGCCAATCAAGACTTGACAAATCGCAGTGGCTCAAACTCAAACAGTAACAAACTTCTTTAGCTTTGGAATTCGCTGCTGTACCATGGAGGCTGTTGTCACTCAGCCCGTGAGCCAGGTGAATTACTGGTAGTGTGTTCTGAAAGTTCTGAAACTCGAAGCTATGGGTCGATGTAAATGTCATGTTTCGGTAGCCAATCAAAACTTGGCTAGTCGGCTGGTTGCTACCGTTTAGGTTGGAGATTCTCAACTGCCTGTGACTTAAGCCACAGTCGAAGGTTGAAGGTTTGTCTGAAAGTTTTGTAACTAACAGTAGGTCAGTGCCATCTAAGCCTTTAACTATAATAATAATTAATATAGTGCTCCCAAAACAGTGAACTCCACTTGAAAACATACTAAGCGTTGACCGCATGTTAAGTTTCCGAATCCGATTTGAACAGCTGCTATAAAATATTGTCTCGTTTTTGGACGTAGGAGTTGACAATCTACGGATTTATGGCACATAAATCTTGAGAACAACGAAGGCTTATACATACGAGACAAAACAATACACGAAACATTCAATTGATTAGAATTCCGCTTTTTGAAAGTAAATCTAGTGTTACAGATTGCGATATAATCGCTGCTTATTACGGATATAAGGGCCTGTTTCACCACTTTCTGATAAGTGCCGGATAGGCTATCCACCACTTAACTTGACAGATAGAGTATGGAGAATCTGTCAGAAAAGTTGTGGATAGCCTATCCGGTACTTTATCAGGAAGTGGTGAAACAGGCCCTAAGTGTGTTATGATAATAGTTTGAAAATCGTTTCAGACGAAGGCACGTTTCAGAATAAGTTCTATATTCACTAGATTACGCCTGCAGCTACGTTACGTCAAATTTATTTATCGTTGGGAACCCTACATTTTTCTAGGATTTACAGTAGCTTATGTCCTTACCGGGACTCAAATATCTTCATACTAAAGTACAGCAAATACGGTTCACCGGTTTGGGCGTGAAGAGGTAAAAGACATACAGACACACGTTCGCATTTATAATATTAGTTTGGATTTATTTACCGTGGTTATTTTAATATGATACCAAACCTAAAACCGGCACAGAACTTTATATTGAACCAGATGACGCCCGCAACTTCGTTGCGCCAAAATTAGTTTATCGCGCGGGAACCGTACATTTTTCCGGGATAAAAAGTATCCTATGTCCTTTCCGGGGACTCAAAGTATCCCCATACCAAATTTCAGCAAAATCGATTCAGCGGTTTAGGCGTGAAGATGTGTTACATCTTCACGCCTAAACCGCAGACAGACAGACAGACACACTTTCGCAGTTATAATATTAGTATGGAAGTATGGATATGGATATTAGTATGGAATTATGGATTTCAAAATTTGTTTAAATTTTAGACTAGCCTCGTTTTGACCATAGCATCGAAAATTATAACATCAAAATTAAAAAGATTTTCTTTTAAGTACATACTTTGAAAACGTCTTAAATACATACATATAAAACCTACTTTCGGTTATGTAAGGCCGTAACATGTAAAGGCGAGAACGAATTAACAACTGATATACTAGGCACGTCTGAATACAATGTTTCAGTTTCAGTACAATATTATGAGCTACGTATTTATTGTAGAGTCTTTTTGTTGTGCTTATACATTGTTTTCTTACCTTGATTACAATTTTATTTGAAACTTAGTCAGGTTTGTGTATTATTGATAAATTACAAGAATCAATAGTACTCATATTGTCGAAGAAGAAAAATATTGTAGTATGCCTCTATTGCTCAATCTTACCAAACCTACTCAAACTCTGCGCGCGAGACGATTCTACTTTCATTCTTTCGTGATGGAAAACAATGTAGCACTCTAAGAAATAAAAAAAACATACCTAGAACGGTTCATGTGAATACCACATTAGTTAAGATCAATATGAGCTGTGGCTAAGAAAGCGAAACGCGGTTGACTTATTATAGTGTTAGAGAACTGGTTGTTATGATTTCACTCGCTTAGAACCTAGTGTGGGTAGATGAATATTAATAATAGAATATTAATGTATTCTATATGACTTCTCTGTTTAACTTAACATTTATAACCCGATGGAGCGCGTAGACGACTGGTGAAAGATCAGGAACCGACTTAATGTTGGCTTCTCTACATTGGGCTTGGAACCAACGTTTGTCTTGCCGGCTGGCCAGTCTTCTTCTTCTTTTTATTATGGCGGCCTCAGTGAGTTGCCAATGGAGTAATTTCCGGCCAGTCTTGCTTGCCTAGATTGACAGGCGATAACATACGGACAAGCCCGGTCGCACATTATAAGAATTTCTGATCAGAAAATTTCGGATTTCGGGTACCACACCGCACACCTATCAGAAATTTCTGATAGGTGTGCGGGGTCTAGTACAAAATGTACAGAGAGTGCGCGGTCCGTATCATTTTGCCATCCGATCGACGGCGGACGTCAGACACGTCAGAATTCTGATAGTATGCGGGGTCCACAACAAAACATATTATGAGTAGAGTGCGTTCCGGCGGGCGTCCGAATTTTTCTCATCAGAAATTTCTTATAATGTGCGGCCGGGGTAAAGGGCCATATTATAATAATAAATAGCTCGTACTCGCTTGTATTGGGCCATCATGGGTCATCATAAAGATGCCGCATTAAAAGAAAACATTATCAAAGAATACTTACCACTTAAATAGGGATGTTGACAAGGTCAAAGATTAGCAGATTTTTGCACTAAAATAAAGATATAACGGTAAAAAATAAGCACTTGTAAAATTTCAGCTTTATAACTTATGTATTTTTTTTTGTTATGCACCTTCAAAGTTGGATAGTAGAGTCATTTTTTTTAAATAAATTTCTTAATATTTGCATACCATTCGATAACTTGTGTAATTTAAAGCAACTTTTGTTATGAAACCACTTTCATAAACGCAATAATTATTAATATAGCTATCGAACAAAGTTCTCCCGCTATCTCTACAAGCTATTCTACGGTGACGTCATAATCGAGTAGCAGTTTGTATGGAGCATGTCCGGCAGGTCTATTTTATGAGATTTTTGAATTGTTCTATCTAGGAAAGTTTTTTAGCTAACACAGTAATTCTTTCACTGATGTTTCTATTTCGGAAAGGATCTTTAATTACCATCAAGAAAAAAAATGATGAATGACATCATGCCTATTACGGTTACCTTAGTTAACTTTCGTAGCCTCTTCGACTTCATCTATATGTTTTGAATGTGAAAAAACGCAAAAATCAATTCCATTTACTCTCAATATAGCCTGAGATCAGAATATAAAATTATCCCTGCTAATCCAGGTAAGTATCCTTTTCAGAATATACGATGAATTTGGTTTTATCTAATCACTTACAACTGGTAAACATGTTTGTTTATTCACTCACTGTATTCGTATTCTTTTATTCTCCTTTAGTCGTGATTCATACAATTTGCTACAAAAGAGGTATTTTTGTACTGCATAAGTGTTGCTATTATAAAAATCTTTTCAAAGCCGGCTACGTTGTGCGATGCGAATTGAGTTTGAGATAAAATGTGCCGTCATTCTTTCAGGTCCCGTATTTAAATAAGCACAGTAGATTTTATCATATTCATGTATGTTCTGAAGATATAAAGAACTAGCGGACTCGATAAACGTTGGTACATACGTCTTGAAAACAAAGTTTTTGAAATTAGCTGTTTCAACCTGAACTGTTCAATTTATAAAGAACATTATCTAGTAGACGAAATTGTGAATCTTATCCATACTCGAACACATTTGAATGCACGATAAATTTCTTAAAGTCCAGCCGTTTAGGACTTTTGTCACTAATACACAAATAAAATATTTAAAGATACAATTCGAAAACAAGTTCAAATAAAAAAAGTGTATCTATCTGTATAAAGTTTGTTACTTATTTCTACTTTTAATGAAGCAATTATTATACCAAATATAAAAATGTACGAATAATATTTTAACACCAGTAATAAGGTTCGTTTGTGGAGTGGTAAAAAATATGAAATTTTCACTACCCGGTGGCTAACGAGTGAGGTCTTGATTGACCCAGTCAGGTAATTTAGCATGATCTAGGTCACAACGATTGTGAACCAACATAAATAAGAATAATGAAGAGTTTTCAGTACTGGCTGGTGGAGTTTTACATAACTAGAATAATCTGAACGCGCTAGACTAGAAAATACTGAATAATCGGCCGTCTTGTGTAGGTTATGTTAGGAAGCTTTTTCAGCAATTTAGGAATCATGATATAGTAGGGGAGCCCAGACTGCTATTCGTGTAGTTACTCGAGCGTCATGGAGACCTAGTAGGTTTTTTACATTAGGTAAAACTGATTGAAAAATAATAAGAGGTTTTTTTATTTTAGCGATGAGTTCAGAAACTGCAGCAATTTTAATGTTATGAAAAAGGAAATATATTCAGAAAATTGCTTCTTTAGGTAAATTATAATAAGATTTTAGACAACAAGGACTAAATCATTTAGTTGAGTGCATCATAAAATATCTGGAAAGCTTAGTTACGAAAATATGAAGCTTTATTTTTTATAATTTAAAATGTCCCTACAGGCTTACCGTACCTTTAAATCGTCAGTGCTTTGTGTGGAAGCCTTTTTGGGGTATATTAAACATCCCCTAAGTTAATCTGACAGATCCGATGACATTTCAATACTTGAAAATAACTTTTTTAAACCCACTACGTGAGAAATCTGATTTCTATACCATGATGACTAGACACATGTGGTAAGCTTATACAAGCTTAATCTGACACACTCGAGCATGTCGCGAAATCCCCTCTTGGGCTCCCTTACTAATAGGAAAAAGGTAATATAACTAAAGAATTTCGTAAATGTTGAAGTTGAAATATAAACAAAACATGCAATAAAATGTGTAAAATTTTGTAATTGTGTGTAATTTAAAGAAGAAATGTTTCATTTCAAACAGATAAACCTATCCGTATTTATATTATACATCGACTCACGTATTTTAGTCAAGAAAAATTACGTGAGTCGATGTATAATATTATATATGTATTTTTGTCGATGTATATATAAGTATTTTAGTGAAGAAAAATATTTTCCTTTTATTCGTAGCACTCACGTACTTGATAACGTTATAAACGTATGCCGTTATAAACGTATGTTAGAATCCTATAATGTCGCTATCAGTTTTGTAGTTTTAACAGGCTAGCCACCGGGCAGAAAATCTCTTTTTAGAACACTTTGAAATTAGCTTATCTGTTTTTTGGGTAAAATTTGTAATGATTAGCAATTTTAAACTGGCCATTATATCTTGTTTTGGATATTTAGATAATCACTTACGCTCAGCTGCGCGTCCCGTAACGAAAATATATTATGAGTGATAAGCCGCTCCCCGCGCGGAACATTTGTCACCGCGCGTCGTCGTAAATATCGCAGGATTACTATGAATAATGGTGATTCCAATACGTATGTAAGAAATGACCTATTTTTTGTTATTGGGGTTGTATGTCCATTTAATGTACAGCCGCACCTTCCGATAATAACTTGTCGATAATAGCTAGGGTCCGATTCTGTAGGCCTACTACGAAACTGTTTTGAGACTCAAACAATCGGACGAGAATGCCGGGTCCTGCTCTAACAACGTCATTTCTCGTTTGTTAGAGTAGGAAGCGGCATTCTCGTCCGATTGTTTGAGTCTCAAAACAGTTTCATGGTACAAGGCCTGGTACATCGAATGTCGCTTAGATCACAGGATTTGTCACTCGCGAGTAAAAGGCCTCGCAAAGGGCCTCATATTTTATTGAATTCGATTTACGAGGTGTCAATACAATCGTAATAATTATCCGCAGGGTGATTATAACTTACGTATTTTGCGACAGCAATGCAACAGGTAATTGGCAGCGAATATTATACAATTTTGCCATTTCATTAGATGTTGCAAGTAATTTTCGTAAAGGTACAGTTACACATGCTCAAAAATCGCACGCCTGTCGATTTTTGAGCATGCTCGAAATAAGCATGCTTATTTTGAGCAATGCGTGGACTGTGGCATGGACATTGGACACACATGCTCGTAATCAGCTTTTGCTCGGTAGAAGCATGCTGCGTGCTTGAAATAAGCATATGTAACTGTACCTTAAAGTTCGTTCGTCGTTTTCGTCATGTCATTAACATTATCGTTTTATTGTCAACAGGGTGACTCTCCGTTCGGGAAGTCGGAGGCGTACATCAAGCTCGAGCAGCTGGGCGAGGGCTCGTACGCGACTGTATTTAAGGGGTATAGCAAGTGAGTATTTCTGCACCTACGTTTTATAATTTCAATCAAAGTGATGAAACTGGACACAGTTTTCATACAAAAGATGATGCGCAAAAATGTATTGAACCTGGGACCACCCTCCAATAGCAATCATCTTTTTCACAATTTATCACATGATGAGGTATTATGCCTTGATTCGCCGCTTCGACTTTTGGTGAGATGAGCGTTTGTGTACTTCAGGGTAGCCCCTGTGAAACTATGGAGAACATTTGACACTCGTCTGTTGGTACTGTTCTCAGAACAAAATATGGTATTTCATTGAAAACCCTTTATACCTTCAAACTTATCTAGACAGTAAAATTGAAGTCTGCGCTTAGAATCGAGTTATTTCTTTTTAAAGTGTTCGATGAAGGAAATTTAGATCTAAACTTAATGCAGCTGTTAGGTGAACTTGCTTTTTCTGTAAAAGAAAAACCTACCAATTCGTCCACGAACACAATATAGTAAAATAAAAAGAAAAATATTTGAATATGACACATAAGTTAGGATTAACATAAAAAGGCAAGTGGTTATTCATGGCGTGAATGTAGGCCGCTAACGAGACTCCCATTGAGCCGTGCGTCGTGCCGCGTCCCGGACGCAACGTGAATGCCGCCTTTGTAACAGTTGCTCGGGACTTCTGTTTAGGCGTAGTTTTTGTATGCAAATTTTTACCATTGTGATTAGGGGCGTCCACAAATTACGTGAGGTGTTTAAGGGGGGAGGGGGTCGAGTCAAATCTCATCTAATCTCACGTTGGAGAGAGGGGGGGGGGTCTCGGCAAATCTTAATGAACGTAATTTTTATTCTCATTGCTACAAAAAAATATAATATTTTGGTCCATTTCATCCAGATAGTACGTATGCTTAAGATTTAATCGTAATCGTAATACGATTAAGGCCATCCCCCGAGCAAACGGCCTTGACCATACATTTGACGCGTTGCCGAGATCGCACAAAAATCCTATTTTTTTTACTTATCTTAGTTCAAAATTGATCTAAAAAAATTAAAACGGGGAATATGTAGTTAATGAAATTATCTATCTATTGTCATGTCTTTCAAATAAACGTAATTTGTAAATACTATAAGGGAGATGCTGAAAGTATGCTTCAATTTTAATAAATTGGTATTACTTTGAAAGCTATGAGTATAATAAACAAAAAATTTAAAACGGGGAATGGAATGTTGATATACTGAAGATTATTGCTGTATTTTTATTATAACTTTGTAGCTTTCAAATTATGAGTTTACTAGACGTTCCGCGCGGCTTCGCCCGCGTAAATTTGATATTTCACAGACAAATTAGTCCACAAAAAATAGCCTATGATCCTTCACGTAGTCTACTTCTTATCTGTACCAAATAACAGAAAAATTGCTCCAGTAGTTCGTGAGATAAGCCCTTTCAAATAATTTCCCCGTTTTTTCCACATTTTCCTCTATTTCTTCGCTCCTTTTAGTCTTAGCGTGATAAAATATAGCTCTTAGCCTTTCTCGAAAAATAGGCTATCTAACACTGAAAGAAATTTTCAAATCGGACCAGTAGTTCCTGAGATTAGCGCGTTCAAATAAGCCCTTTCAAATAATTGACCCCCGTTTTTTCCACATTTTCCTCTATTTCTTCGCTCCCATTAGTCTTAGCGTGATAAAATATAGCCTATAGCCTTCCTCGATAAATGGACTATCTAAAACTGAAAGAATTTTTCAAATCGGACCAGTAGTTCCAGAGATTAGCGCGTTCAAACAAACAAACAAACAAACAAACAAACAAACAAACAAACTAACAAACTCTTCCGCTTTATAATATTAGTATAGATTTATAATATTAGTATAGATTAACCTAATATCTAATAAACAAAAAATTTAAAACGGGGAAAGGAATGTTGATATACTGAAGATTATTGCTGTATTTTTATTATAACTTTGTAGCTTTCAAATTATGAGTTTACTAGACGTTCCGCGCGGCTTCGCCCGCATAAATTAGAAATTTCACAGACAAATCAGTCTACAAAAAATAGCCTATGATCCTTCACGTGGTCTACTTCTTATCTGACGTGAGATAAGCCCTTTCAAATAATTTCCCCCGTTTTATCCACATTTTCTTCTATTTCTTCGCTTCTATTAGTCTTAGCGTGATAAAATATAGCCTATAGCCTTCCTCGATAAATAGGCTATCCAACACTGAAAGAATTTTTCAAATCGGACCAGTAGTTCCTGAAACTAGCGCGTTCAAATAAGCCCTTTCAAATAATTTCCCCCCGTTTTTTCCACATTTTCCTCTATTTCTTCACTCCCATTAGTCTTAGCGTGATGAAATATAGCCTATAGCCTTCCTCGATAAATGGACTATCTAACACTGAAAGAATTTTTCAAATCGGACCAGTTGTTCCTGAGATTAGCGCGTTCATACAAACAAACTAACAAACTCTTCCGCTTTATAATATTAGTATAGATAAGGCTATAAATACGGCAAATTACGGAATCTCCGTAGGGGAAGGGCCTTAATAAATCATTCACTAATTCGTTCGAAAGAAAATAATTTCATTCATACTTTGACGTTATACATCTAAGCTGACTGTCAAAAAATCCAACGCGTTTACGTAAGAAATCCACATTTTGAAAAATCTCACGTGAGATTGGGGGGTGGGGAAGGGGGTTGAATAAAATCTCACGAAATCTCACCAGGGGAGGAGGGAGGCTCAAAAAATTTAAAAAAACACCTCACGTAAGTTGTGGACGCCCCCTTACGCATATAAAGATTGTAAAGTAGATGTTGCCCGCAAGTTTGATGCGCCGAATTCCGTTTATCGTGCGGAAACCATATTTTCTGGGAAAAACTATCTTTTGTAATTTCCAAGTACTTAAAGGATATTATCTCCATATCCATAAAAATCAGTTCAATGGCTTAAGCGTGGAAAATTAACAGACAGACACACAAACTGTCTTACCTTAAACTTTAAAAATAAAAATTAGTAATATTGCAATGTTTAGGGCCTATTTCACCACTTTCTGATAAAGCGCCAAATAGGCTATTCACAACTTTTTTGACAGATTCTCCATACTTCATCTGTCAAGTTAAGTGGTAGATAGCCTATTCGGCACTTATCAGGAAGTGGTGAAACAGGCCCTTACTGTCTTAACCGCAAAACTGGCACTTTAGATGGATATGGAGATTTTTTAATGTTTGGTATTCACGTGATAACGTTGCGGACAACTTTTTCGTCATGATCTCAAAAATTCTTAAGATCATTGAATTGTCGAAATTTCTCATCCATACGAAAATGTGCCATAGATTGTTATTGTTCGAGACCATCACGAGTCTCCCACGAGGCAACAAAGGGAGTGATTTATTGCCATTTTCGGCGGTATCATTGTTGCCGTAATGAGATTTTTACAAATTAATGTAAATAATATGAAATTATTAATGTTTTCTTCGGAAATTACGTATGGATTCGAAAAACATACTTTTTGCCGGCCGTAGCACATACTATTGAAAAAAAAACTCTAGCTACTTTCTCTATTCATAATTTTGCCAATTTTTGGGATTCAAGCTCCTCCAAAATTGGTAGCGTTCAGGAAATGTGCTTCATCTGTTCTCGAAAAAACTGAATGCAATGCAAAATGAAAACTAAAAAATTTAATATCGCTTGCCTCAAGTAGGGAACTGTTATAATTATGTGTACATTTTCAACTCATTTTCTCCAATCCACAGTTTAACGCAACAAGTGGTGGCGCTGAAGGAGATCAGACTGCAGGAGGAGGAGGGCGCGCCCTTCACGGCGATACGCGAGGCGTCACTGCTCAAGGAGCTGAAGCACGCGAACATCGTCACGTTACACGACATCGTGCACACGCGGGAGACGCTCACCTTCGTCTTCGAGTTCGTGGTGAGTAGCAGGAGGATTTTGATATTGATAGGTGACACCTACATTGACAGATGACAGAAGCGGTGGACCATGTTGAACGATGACAGGCAAATATGAGGGCAGAGGGCACTGACCTCCATTATACAAGTACGCTGGACTAATGATACCCTTTGAAATGACAGCTATTTTTTGTGCCTATTTGAAGCGGAATCAGCTCCCCCAATGTGAGTGATAGGAACTAAATTTGACGTAAATCACAGAATACTAATTACTCACGGACGTAAAAATGACGTTTGAAAGTCGCCATATTGGCGCTGATAGCAGCAGTGGGAGTATTTGGAACTAATACTAGTGATGACAACCAATAACGATTAAGCGGCCATTTGCAAGTTACGTCAAATTTACTTCTCTTCTCTCTCACCGGGGGCGCTGATTCCGCTTCAAATAGGTACAAAAAAAGTGGGTATCATAGGTTCAGCGTACTTGTATAATGGAGGTCAGTGGCAGACGGGCATATTATCAAGTATTTGATTGTCTCTTCAGTTTCGCAACCGTGGTGACAAATGACAATCGTCTCGCATTCTGTGACTGTCCATCATGTCCCAACATATTATATGCGTAAACATTGGACCAGCTTTTTAGCTCCTGTTTTTAGAAGCCAAAAATTTGACACATAAGTATCAAAATTCACCTTCACGTAGGGAATAAATTTACACGAGCGATTAACATAAATACAGGAGGAATTCTCGCTTTTACATATTATCGATCTCAGCAGCCATTACCATCATTTGCTTTGCAAATTGGCATATTACATTAAAGCATAATCTATTCTAACATATGCATGAGTTTTTACCAATGCTGCAATGTTGGATGGAGAATGGAGTTCTGATTTTTAGCCACTTATTTATAATAATAATAATAATAATAATATATTTATTCAGTATTCATAATGGTGAGTTACAAATCGTTAGAGCTACTTAAAAACTAAATATAAATGATTAAAGTGTTGCCTGAACTAGGATATCCTGTGTTTCAGGCGAAAACTAAGGCTAAATACTAAAATAATTATTAGGATACAAACTAAACTATGCCTTAGAGGTAAAAATTAACTTAGATACACTAACTGTATTAATAATTTTAAATGACCTATACTAACATTTTATTATTACACAATATTATACTTACTTAATCTTATTTTAGTAATGTTATTTTATTGCAAAACCACTAAAAGTTTCTCTGTTTCCTCATAACTCATACTTTGAAGGAAATTTTTAAGGTTTCTTTTACAAATAAAATAATTAGCAGCATATATATTTAGCTGGGCATTTATTCTTTTATAAAAAAGAGGACCTAAGAATATATAGAATTTATCAGCAAAAGCATGTTTTGTATTTATTTCCAGTGGACAAACGATATCTTTCCGCCTTTTGTTTATGGAATCCGGGTAGAAGGGTAGAGATATGTGTTGCTTCAGTACTACGTTTAGTATGAAAAGCTGACGAACTGTTAGTACTTGAAAAGACTTATAAAGCTGGTTAGTAGGGAAAAGAAGAGGTCGAAAGCTACATATTTTGATTATTGCCCTTTGTGCTCTTTCAACAGTTAATAACAGCGTTTTACCTACTCCTCCCCAAGATGTAATACAATAAGTTAGAATCGATTGACACAAAGCAAAATACACTTGCTTGATTAAATGTTGGTCTAGTACATGACGAAGTTTCTTGAACATAAACATCAATTTACGTATTTTTTCTCATAGTTTATCTACATGAGGCCTAAGGGACAGATTTTCATCTACTATTATACCTAGATATTTTATGTTGTCGATCCTTTCAATACTAGGACATGTGCATGCCATGTTAGATAATGTTGTGCAAAGATGTGCATATAGTTTTTGGTTAGTAATTGCTGAGGTTAGTTTACGCATCGAAAACTTTATGTATTTAGTTTTTTCGGCATTCAATATTATTAATGAGTTGATAGCTAATTATTTACGATATTAAAACCTTGCTGTGCATACTCGAAAACTTCGCGATATTTATTAGCAGAAAAAACAAGTGCTGTGTCATCGGCATATGAAATGATTATGCCACGGTCTAATTTTAGTTGACACAGGTCATTGATGTATATTAAAAATAGTGTTGGCCCTAAAATACTTCCCTGTGGAACACCATATTTTGTATTATTTTGAAATGAGCTATATACATTGTCAACTTTAACACATTGAGTGCGGTTCTCTAGGTAGCTTTTAAATAATTTTAATTGTGTGACCCTTATTCCTAAGGATTCGAGTTTGTTTAAAAGGATTTCTAAAGATATTGTATCAAAAGCTTTTGCAAGGTCAAGAAAGATTCCAATTACGTGATTACCTTTATCAATTTCTCGGGCTATATGATTTGTCAAATTATGAACGGCTTCTGCTGTTGAAAGTTTTGATCTAAATCCAAATTGGTTATTTGATAATGCTGATATATGCTCTAAGTAATTGACCAGCCTGTTATTAATTATTTTTTCTAATACTTTTGACAAGGATGGCAAGATTGAGATAGGGCGGTAATTTGAGACTTTCTGTTTGTCACCGGATTTATAAATCGGTACCACGACTGCCTTTTTCAAACATTTAAGAAAATGTCCTTGAGATAAGCATTTTTGAAAGATATGGGTTAAGTGTGGAACCAGAATATGTCTAAATTTTTTCAAGATTGTACACGAGATGTTATCCCAACCAACTGCGCAGTCGTCCCGTAGGCTTCCGATAATCCTATCTACCTCGGATTCATCGATGTCTATTAATGAGAAAGACATTGCGTTAGATCTATTAGTTAAAGAGGCATATGTTCTACCGTATAATTGACTTTGTGATGTATGTGCTAAGTGCGCCCCAATATTTACAAAATAATTATTTACCATGTTTAAAGATACCAATTCTGAAGAATGATTTTTTAGCAAAACTGAGGATGATTCGTGCTGCTTTTTGGTGTATGTTATATCCTTGATATGTTTCCAAATTGTTCTACTGTTATTTTTAGCGCGTTCCAAAATGTTTTTATCGTAGTTATTTTTTACTTTTCTTAGCAAGTCATTGCAAAAGTTACGATACTTTTTGTATGTTGTTTTCAATGTGACATTGTGTGGATTTTCTCTAGATTTAATATGTAATTTATCCCTATGTCTTATGCAACGCAGAAGACCGGGAGTAATCCATGGCTTGAGATTAAATTTTTTACTGCTAGTGCGATAGAGCAATGTATTTTTCTGGATTGCATTTTGTATATTTTGTATTACGTATTCCATGCAAAAATCAGTGTCAGCATGATTGTAAATCGGTGCGAAGTCGATTTTGCATAAATCTTCCTCGAGTTTATTCATGTTCAATTTAGACCTTAATTGACAATTTTGTTTGTGTCTACGCATGCGACAATTTAATGTTAGTAGGACAGCGTTATGATCTGTTATTGTTGAATTTAGAATTAGTGTTAGCGATTGATAATTTGATTTAAGCATTACGTGATCTAAGCAGGATCCACTTCGATGAGTGGGGAGCGTATGGGCAGGGAAGAGGCCGTGATAAGCACATAAGTTGAGGTAGTCCTGGGCACTGCTGTCATTGCTTCCTGGAAGAATGTTAATATTAATATCTCCAATCATAATGATATTCTTGAAATGTAATATGTTTGTGAGGTTATCATTTAATTTATTCATAAAATTAGATATATCTCTAAAAGAAGGTGATCTATAAGTCCCTAGAACTGCATATTCAGTTCCTATTTTCAGTAGTAGTGTACTGCAGTCCTGGTAAGCTAACTCCTCTACGGTAGCATTAAGCTGTTTATTAACGTACATTACAACTCCATCATTTTGATTGTAGTTATTTTGAGTCCTATACATATTTTAACCCGCCAACATTGGTATATTATATTGCTTAGCTAGCCAACATTCTGTAAGAACAACTACATCATAATGTATGTCTAGTCTGTGGAGAAAAAGATTAAATTCATCGAAATTCTTGTGGATACTGCGAATATTTTGTGTTAAAATATTAAGTGGATTTGTCATGTCGGAAAGATAACGTTTGCAATTTTCTACTTCACATATTTTTGATTCAGCAACATACATAGTATCTATTTCTTGTATAATATTATTCATTATTTTAAAATTTTTAAAATAAACTTAACACTAATAGTAAATTGATAGGATAAAACTAAGAGTTAATATAATAAAGGATAACTTGTAAGGTCGATGAAAAACCTGTAATGTGGCGCTCTTAGGCGCCTTCATAGTCCACCGAGTTTATGTACCTTTTTTCGGCTATTGTTTTGGCAGGGCATTCGGCAGCACCTGTAGCATGATTGCTAGGCTTCTTAAAGTGCATACATGTTGCGCACCTTCCATCTAGTTCTTTCTTGGGACAGTATTTTATGGTGTGCCCTTGCTCGCCACAGTGGCTGCACGTGCAGTTGGTTTCCCGGCAGGTCTTCGCAGCATGGCCATACTGCTGGCACTTGAAGCATCTTGTTACCATCGTAAAATCCTTTACAGGGCAAGACGACCAGTTCACAAAAATGCGACCATTTGAGATGAGGACTCTGCGAATAGCTGCTGGTACTTCGAAGATAAAGTTGCAGGTTTCTGCATCTTTTTTGCCAGATTTGTGGCTTAATTTACTGGAATTCAGAAAAGATTGCATGTCCAGGTCCTTCAATTTTTCTGCAAGATTTTGGTTATATATGCACATCAGTACTTCTCCTTCCGTCATAGACGAGGGAACTCCGATGACCACGATTCGGGGCTTGCGCTTGCGCGGCTCATCAATAGTCAGGCCTGCATCACTGATGTACGGAGATTGCTTAATTTTTCTATATCCTTCTTGGATTCAGTGCTTATTACAACACCACCGTTCCTTGTCTTTCGTAGGGCACGCACGTGGAGTTTAAGCTCTTCTGGCCGAATAATTTGCTGCACAAGGCATTTCGTATCGTCGCTAGTTTTTTGTTTGTCGGTAGGGTATATAGCTACAGAGCTTAAGTTAGAGGGCTGGATATAATTATTTCCTCTTTTGACCATATCCGCAAAGGAATGTCCTGTGGTTGCTTTAGGCGATTCTCTCAGGATACTTTTAACGTCGGCCTTTATGTCCTGCAGGTCTCGCTCCAGATTTTGCTGGTCATGAAGAACTCTGTTAGTTACTTGGGCTTGGATAGCCTTCTGCTTGACCGATTGATAAAGTACAGCCATCTGTGCAGCGCCGTGGTTTACTTTTCTGCACAATGAGTTGACACGAAGCTTTTGGTCCGAATTCAATTTACCTTCGGAAGCAATGATGCATATGTCATTTAGGGCTTGTGCTATGCTGTCTAACCATTGCTGAACATCTGGCGTGCTGATGATGTCGGTCGTCTCCATCTCTGCACTGCGAGGTGGAACTGTAGGTCCGGGTGTCGGTGGTGGAGTTCTTGCCGTTCTTCTGCTACGATCAAAGGGACTCTCCGCCATTTTATTTGGGTTTTACCTATTCACTATTTAATCTACTCAGACATTATTTCAAAAAATTTATGTCACAAGCACTAACGAGGTCACTTATCAGCACATTATAGTTTGTATATTTTTGTAAATTGTTTTAATTAAAATCACGACACGTCCGTTCTCAATCGATTTGCTTTTCCTTTCTGGTTTTACTTCTCCAGACACTGTTATCGCAGCCATTTGTTTTTTGAGCAGGATCACACATGTACCCATAATTATTTAACATACATGTACTATCAGAGAAGTCGATTCCTAGGCAGATGGGGGTCCTACGTAGTTTGGTCGCGTTACATCAAACCCAGCCGACAGATCACAAATAACATTGAATTGACATGATCCGACCAAATGACGTTGGTCCGTTAACTGCCTAGGAATCAATTTCCTCGATGGTACAATAATCCCATGTACTTTCCTAGGATTCAAATTATCTCCATACCAAGTTTGAAATGGATCGATTCCGCGACCTAAACGTGAAAAGATAACAGACATAGAAAGACACACGTCATAATATTTATAATGTGTGGAGTGGTGGCAGGCCACGGAGGAAAATATTTTAACCTTGCTAATCTTGCTATGCTCGGTCAGGTGGAAGCCTATTGAAGTCACATTTCAGACGTGGCATAATATATCCCGTCGATTTTAAAAACTTTAAAGGTGATCGCACATTTGTTAGCACCGTACGCGCTGTACGCGCCGAACGCACCGCATAGTACACGAAATGCGGCGCGTACGGTGCGGACGAATGTGTGAGTTTTCACATTATTTCATGCAACGAATTCTAAAACGCGCGTGCGTGCTGATAACTGTGCGATCACCTTAATAGCGCGATTCAGAATAATTGTGCCCTACAATTGTAGCGTGGAAGAGCTCAAATATATTTCTGTTCCAGGACACGGACCTCTCACAGTACATGGAGCGTCATCCCGGCGGGCTCAACAAGCACAATGTCAGGCTATTCATGTACCAGCTGCTGCGGGGGCTGGCGTACTGCCATCGCCGGAGGGTGTTGCACAGGTATGAGGGAAACACGGCGGGAATTAATAGGGCGACCAACGCAAAAAATCAAACATCGTCCTTCTCTATTCACACTCACGCGCGTCTTTCATATGCCAGGTGAAAAAGGACGACGCAGAATCATCGCCAAGTTAGTTTTTTCTTAATAACTCGATAAAAATACAACATTTTAAAAATCCGCCAGGTCAATGTCTCAATGATAGAATTTTATACAATGTGTTAAAATATTAACTTAGTTTAATGCACGGTTATGGCAATATATGAAAAATTCGTGAAAATTAGATGCATCTTTGTGATTTTTTTTTTCTATCGATAAAATTTTAAAATAACGTGTTTTCGCTAGATCAGATTCTTGGAAATATAATCTAGTATCTATGTTTAGAAAATGAAACAGTTCGGGGCTTATTTTCAAGTATAAAAATAAATTACAATATCGAAAATTTAGGGTTAGTCGCCCTTAATGACAGTTTGAAAAGGATATTATCAGCTGTCTGGATATTTAACACATTTAGGGCCTGTTTCACCACTTTCTAATAAGTGCCGGGTAGGCTATCTGCAACTTATCTGACAGATGAAGTATCTCTGTCAGATTAGTTGTGGATAGCCTATCTGATACTTATCTGAAGTGGTGAAACAGGTCCTTAGTTTTTTTGCATTATAGATTTAAAAGCACATTGGTTTCCGTTTGCCTTACATTGGAACGTGAACGTGTTATCTACAAGTTGCCTCTGCTGAAAATAGAATAGTCAAATGTTAGTGTGCTTGTAAAAACACCAAGGAAATCTTTTCGTTATTAAGTCTTGTTATTTTCTGTAACAATAGGGATGATGACAAGGTCAAAGATTAGCGAATTTTGTTAATAAAATAAAGAAATCACGCTAAAAAATAAGTGTTCCCAAAATTTCAGCTTGATAGCATTTTAGTAGGAGTCCTTAACTTAAAATACGGTCCCATCCTGAAGAAAGCATGAAACTTGGCATGAATGTAGCTGACAGGTATGTGCTTCAATGTAGATATGGAAGCACGTCCAGAAATAATGTTTCCCTCATTCCGGTTTTTCGAATTTTCTACGAAAACGATAAGACTGAGGAGTTTACTCCTCAGAGAACAAATCATCGTCGATAAATTACCTACAAAACGATACTACATTATATAGTGGTAAGATTAACATATTTTTGTGTACTGCCACCAACGTATTATGAAATTGTAAAAACAGGCTAACTTTTTTTTTTCTTGCTCCATTTCTAGGAAAACGACAGGAGTGGTGATAAAATAGGCTAATGAAATTAGATACCTTATACATTGAGCTACAAAATGACACCTATTTCGTAGTCGTAGAGGCATTACTTCCGAGTTACAGCTTACCGCGTCTGACTCAAGTACTCTTTTTTTACTTTTTTACATGTACATATTTTGTGTAACTATAAGTTCTATCAACATACATCCAAAAACAATGTTGTAGAGAATTTAATAAACAACATATTATTCTTTGGTAGTTTTTTGATAACTGTACCCGTTTTCATAAAAAATAAGAAAAACCACGATTTAGCATACGATACATACGAAGGGGGGGTGTCAAATAGGTGTCATTTTGTAGCTCAATGTATAAGGTATCTAACTTTTTTAGCCTATTTTATCACCACTCTTGTCGTTTTCCTATAAATGGAGCAAGAAAAAAAAGTTAGCCTGTTTTTACAATTTCATAATACGTTGGTGTCTGTAAACAGAAATATATTAATCTTACCACTATATAATGTAGTATCGTTTTGTAGGTAATTTATCGACGATAATTTGTTCTCTGAAGAGTAAACTCCTCGGTCTTATCGTTTTCGTAGAAAATTCGAAAAATCGGAATGAGGGAGATAAAAAGGGGGGGAGGGGGGGAAAACATTATTTCTGGACGTGCTTCCATATCTACATTGAAGCACATACATGACAGCTACATTCATGCCAAGTTTCATGCTTTCTTCAGGATGATACCATAAAATTGATTTTTGTTAGGACAAGGAGCCGTACTATTTGTATTTTTTTTTTGTTATGCGCCTTCAAAGTTTAAGTTTGTTTTTTCAGTTAAATTTCTTAATATTTGTATACCATTCGATAACTTATGCAATTAAAAGCAACTTTTGTTATGAAACCACTTTCATAAACGCAATATTTAATATACCTACCGAACAAAATTCTCTCCCGATGCGTACAAACTACGAAAGAGTGACGTCAATCATTCGTAGCACTTTGTATGGAGCGTTTCGGACAGGTCTATTTTATGAGATGTTTGAATTGTCATATCTTGGTGAATTTTTAAGCTATCAGAATCATTCTTTCAGCGATGTTTCTATTTTTTAAGAGTCTTTCAATTACCAATAAGAAAAAAAAATAGTCATCATGCCTATTCTAACAAAGTACTTATGACGAGTTGACCTCCGCAACTCCGTTGCGCCAAAAATCGTTTATCACGCGGGAACCGTACATTTTTCTGGGATAAAAAGTATGTAAGTCCTTTCCCGGGACTCAAAGTATCTCCATATCAAATTTCAGCGAGATCGGCTCAGCGGCTCGGGCGTGAAGAGGTAACAGACAGACACACTTTCGCATTTGTAATATTAGTATGGATGTTACGAGAGCAATATCACGTCGAAACTATTGAGCGTGAAATTGATTAAAACGCGCTACCAAACATGAAACAGATTCTCTGTCGATCATTTCAAACATATCGAGATTTCAGACGGATACTATTCAGGATATCGCTGTTATATCCAGTAGCGGCTTTAGGGGTGGGCGACCGCCCAGGGCGCCGGGTAAAAAGGGACGCCTCGCCGAAGGCAAACAAAAATTAAAAAAATCTCGCACTGGACGCTGGTAGTGCTAAAGCCGCCACTGATTATATATACAGAAGATTGGGATCGTTTTATGAATCCGTGTGGACAAAATATTATGTTATATTTCGAGTCATACCAAATATGTCTGCTAGAATTACCCTTAATTGAGGTCTCCGCCTCACCCCTTTTTTTTAACATGGGGAAATTCTTTACGCATCCCCGGCAAATTGGGGATATCGACCGGGGTATGTGGGACTCCTGCGTAGTCTACCCACTAAAACCCCATGGTGCTCCACTCCTCGCTTAAGGCAGAGTTGCGGGTACGATAGAACCTACCGCAAACGCCTCACCCCTATGGGAAATCAGCGTGAGCATACTGTATTACGTACCTGATGCATATATTATAATAACAGGCTTATAGTTCATGTCAATTAATTTTACTGTGAACGCCAACAATCTATTACAA
The DNA here is from genome assembly GCA_905187585.1 of Cyaniris semiargus. Classification (NCBI taxonomy): domain Eukaryota; kingdom Metazoa; phylum Arthropoda; class Insecta; order Lepidoptera; family Lycaenidae; genus Cyaniris; species Cyaniris semiargus. Next base: position 14,368,114 of record LR994560.1, on the reverse strand, counting down.
CGAAATTATTATACAATCTCTTTAATAGAATCTTGAAGAATTACACTTAATTTTTTACTAAATTATAACAATAACTTTTTTCATTATAATATATTAAACATTAAATAAAATACAAGTTTTATAAACACGCTAATTTCATAACATCGTTTGTTGCATAATATATACTGTCTATTCTCTTGAGTCTCTCTCTCTCTTCTCATCACTATGAGTCGTTTTGCTATCGGTTTGTATCGTGTGGTTGACACGACACAACATAACATCACAACAGTCAACAAACAACAAGACCACAGACACAAGACAACAGTCTATGGTCTTGTCTATGGCATGTTTACGTTCATAGTAAAATGTATTTTCGCAAACTATACATACGAGACCGGTGCTGAAATTGATGTGACAAATCAGAGGATTCAAAGACTCCATGATTGTACACCTTGTGGGGTAGACGATATGTTGCACAAACTATACATCCGGCCCAGACGGCGGAAGTTTACCCGGTCACAATCAACCGCTTAGCGATCTCATATCCGGTGCCGCGTCTTCGTAATAAAATGTGAGCGGGTTTTTCGCTCGACGGGGGGATCTCGTCTGGCTTAAATCTCGTTATGTTGTGAAGATCTAATTGTGATGTACGGCTTTGTGTCTTTGTATCGTAAATAGTGAATTTGAGGGTTTTATTATAAGCTGCGCATTTAATTTTGGGAAACTGCTTTTGGAAATGCTTGATGCGTCCAACAGTCCAAGCAGACTTTCGCGGACGGACGTTGTGATACGTCGCCAGAAAGGACGTCAGCGACTTTCGATTGTTGTTCTATTGAATGAATATAACTTTCTATACTCTTCTCTTTTAACTAGTTAACAGTCAGTTACAAACATCAACATGTTTGAATGTTTTGTCACATTTTGTTATGTCCAGTATCAAGTAAATTTTTCTTTCCACTTCAGCATCCAATATTGATTAGAGGAAAGTAATAATTAAATCTCACTGAATTCGGCTTTTTGTGTCCGTACTAATGTAATTTTTTGTTTGACCAGGGACGTGAAACCCCAGAACCTGTTAATCAGCGCGCACGGCGAGCTGAAGTTGGCGGACTTCGGGCTGGCGCGCGCCAAGTCCGTGCCCAGCCACACGTACTCCCACGAGGTGGTCACGCTGTGGTACCGCCCGCCAGGTCAGTAGCAGCGCCAGCGGCAGTAGCAGGGACGAGCAGCCCCGGAACCTGCTGGTCAGCACGATTATACAAGGCTGATTCCAGCTGAGCTGTGGTAGCATTACCATACACCTAAAGCCACGCTCGCTGTCAGGACATATTGCAGAAGATGCAATACTTCTGCCAAACCTGCTTAGATATAAAGAAGCAAAAATTTTCCCAAGTACCAACACTAAAGATAAATATTGCCCATGACTTGAAATTGTTCCTTTACTTTTAGACGGCTCACCTTAAGATTATTGATTTGATGTTTTGCATAAAATAACAAATCATTGATCTATTCAGCACATTAGTTATGCAAACATTTACCAAATTACTTATTAACGATGTCATTGAGCAGTTTTAAAAGTTGTCTCCTCTTGCAGACGTCCTCCTCGGCAGCACGGAGTACAGCACCTCGCTGGACATGTGGGGCGTGGGCTGCATCTTCGTGGAGATGCTGAGTGGAGTGCCCACCTTCCCCGGCGTCAGGGACACCAACGACCAGCTCGATAAGATCTTCAAGGTGAATACACCCCTATTGCCATTGCCATTGTATTATTGAAGTAAAACGTGTTTACGCACGCTTGACTTGGGGAATAAGCTAGCAAATGCGTGATTAGAACGTTACGAAAGTGTGATCGAACGAGGCGAACGGAGAGGTGCGCGCGCACATTTTCTTTCTTTCTCTCATAGCCCATTCATGCTCAAAGAAGTTTTACTTCAGTTGTGTGGTCTAAAGCACACTCGCGTTTTTTATTGTTGAATAAAGATATTCTATTGGTCACGTCAGATAAGCAGGATAAGCATGAAGAAGCTAAAATGTTGGGCAAAAAAGAGGAGTTTTTTCATTACATTGCACGTTGACATTCATTTTTTCGATATCTGACAAGATTAGCTTTTTTTTTTGTTAAGAAATAAATCCTTACAAAGTTCAAATTTAATAATAATTGTATTATTGGTTAATTTTGGACGAAACTGCCACAGGCGTTTTTGTAGTTCAATTTAGTTTTATCACCTCCCTTATTTCGGCGATGCCGGTATTTTTCAGCGGTTTACCGGGCGATTGTATCGATGTAGCCGTCAGTTGTGGCCGAAATGTTTACCGATGGGTTTTATGTGGTGACCCACCGCCAACTCTTTGAATTTCGGACATTTCTGTTTGTTGTTTAGGGCTTTTATTTGTAGAGAGAGTAGATTGTATTTTTTATCTGGAATTTAAAAGTTATAGAGGAACTGTGAAAATGGTGATAGGTTTCGGTATTTTTAGGTTAGCTAGGTTGACTTCTAAAATGACTGTGTGCATATGTTCATATAAAATTATATATGGATTAGGTAATATTTTTTTAGGTAGGAAAGCAACAGTCTCTGAATAATTACATTACAATGAAAATGAAAACACAGCGTGGGTCAAGAATGTTAAATTATTCCTATATCATTTGCCTACGCCGTAATATCATCAAGTACCTGAACTAATATATCTTTTTCTCCAGGTACTAGGAGCGCCCTCCGAAGACAGCTGGTCGGGCGTGTCCCGGCTACCGGGCTACCGGCAGCACGCGGCGCGTTGGGCGTCCTTCGCGCCCCGTCCCCTCTCCGCGCCCTTCCCCCGGCTACGTGAAGCGGGGAGGGAAGCGCAGCGTCTCGCGGCGGCGCTGCTGCAGCCGGACCCGACGCGCCGTCTCGCCGCCCCCCGCGCGCTATCGCATGACTACTTCGCCGATCTGCCGGGACGACTGTCGCATTTGCCGCACGGTACGTATTACGCACGCACACAAGCGTACGCTCGTACGCATACAGCATACACTACTTATGCGAGACGCAGTGTCTTGCTGCGGTGCTGCTACAGCCGGACCCGACGCGCCGTCTCGCCGTCCACCGCGCACTGGCGCGTAGTATACTTCTACTGACTGACTTCTACTGGCTGACTATTTCGCTGATCTACCGGGTCGACTATCGCATTTGCTGCATGGTACGTACTGCATAAACAATGGTTTACGTGCGTTTAAAATGCGTGTACACACGCAAGCTGCGTACGGCACATACGTAAGCTCGTACGTAGCGAAATTGTACGGACGTAAAAATGCGTATACACAGGCAAGTTGCGTCTGTTATGCTCACATAAAACGTGTGTGACGGTATACGGACTGCGAGGCAAGGCTACAAGCGTACGAAATGCTCGTATTCTAATGTGTAAATCACGGGCATGTCCATTTATACGTACGTACGTTTGCATGCACTTGTATACGAGGAACGAACGCACACAAACTTACATGCGTGTGTACGGGTTACGCATAATATTAACACGCACGTTAACAGACATAACATAGAGTTATCAAACACTCGATAACACTTCGCACTTACAACAAGTTTTTATTATAACTTATAATGTTATTGCTGTTTTACATTTATCCATTAGAACGATTGGCGTAAAATATTCGGAAAAACACGCTAATATAAAGAAGGAGACTCCGGGTCGCACAAAAACAAGTCGAATAAATTATTCGCTAGATATATGCGGGTGTAAATGGAAAGAAAGTCGTTAGGACGTGAGATATAGTCGAATAAATAGGAGTTATAACGCATGTTAATTCGTGGATCACTAGTTTTTATAGTATGTTGAAGAAAAAAAAACAGTTCATATAGTAACAAATTGGATATGTTATAGTAAAAGCGTTTACGTCACTGATTTGAAATAAGCGGCAGTTCTTAAAAAGGATTTTAACGTGTTCTCAGACAAGTTAACTTACGATGTTTTTATCTTATTGATATTTGAGTCAAAGTATTCGAGGAAAATGAAAATATTTTATAAAATTCGATTCAATAAAAATTACGTATCCATTCACACTTAATTCGTGAGGATTCGGTAAAGATATAAAACAATAATAATTAACAAACATACATAAACTTTCCCATCAGGCTTCGTATTCGGGTAAAAAGATAAGCCTAAACAGTAGGTCAACTCGTATATATGTCGCAGTCATCTGGTTCAATCTGCGATTCGATTGAATGACTAGCGTATTCATTGAATGACACCATTCAATTGAATGACTCGGCCGAACATCGATTGAACGATCGTTACTCAACGTCCAACTAGTTAGCGATTTGTAACATAGTCCTTTGAAGATAGCTAACATGAAATCAGTCAGGTAATTGAACGTATTTCATTTTTTTCCCACTGTGGCGCTAGTAGTCACTAAAATCAATATGGCGTCAAACAGCTCGCACAGCTGATAGCAAGCTGTGTTGATATTTTGTCGATTAAATTTACTTTAAGTAATTTTTTTGTAATAAAATAATATGACAGTGTGGATTTACCTATAACTACCCCGTCAACGGCTACTAAAAAAATATATAGCATCCCATTTAACGACTTCACTAAATGACTTTAAGTCAAGACGTAAAACGTCACAATCAACATCTTGACGAGTTATCTTTTAGTCATTCAATTAAATGGTGTCATTCAATAAATGCGCTAGTCATTCAATCGAATCGCAGATTAAACCAGATGACTGCGACATATATAATTCAAGCTTCGGAAACTGTGTCGTGGAGGGTATATCGTTTTGGAAATGCGATCGCAATAAAATTCGCATTAGACCCTTTCCCTTAACACTTATCGTGCCCATAAAACTACTTTTTACGGCTTATACAGGGCCATAAACGTATTGATTGTGGACACTGGAAATGTGAAAGCCTTGACATAGATAGGTAGGCCAAAAGATGTGTATTTGTCTAAGTATATGTGTAATTAAAGTAATTTCAAATTTTCAAAATAAAATAATAAAAATTATTTGATAGAGTCGCTAAAATTATATTAATAAATTATATTATCTTGTTTTTTATCAATGATTTCTTTATTTTTTTAACTCCAAAAGTTACTGCCGAGCAATCCTGTTTCATATCTAAAGAATTAGAGAATCCATCCAAGCTAAGTGTGGGCTCTGAGTTTAAAAAAAAACACGCAAATTAGTATACCTAAAAGTCTGCGCAACACTGATATTAACTTTTCTATCTCCAACTATTTTTATTTTTAATATTTCTTTTCTTTTGTTCCAGAGGTGTCGATATTCACGGTGGAAGGCGTCTCCATGCAGCCTGAAGAGTGACCGCCGCGGTAGTTAGTTCCCTATAGTCTACTCGCGGGCCGCACTGGGGTGGTGGCTGACCATGATACCGTAGACAGGTATAGAGAGTAGGTTAGAGAGACAGAAGTGACGTCACATGTGTAACGAAATTGTGACGTCGCGCTTCTGTATTCGTTAGGATATAATCAAGTTAGTATAGAAAGAGACAGATATATAGAAGTGTGACGTCACTATTTTGTTTCTGTCGATCGAGCCATCATATCACATAACTAGACAAAAATAGTAAATTATGACGTCACTCAAATCGACAAAATATGTACCTTCAACTTTAATAATAATAGATCTATGAATGGAAGGTCGATCGAATAATCTACAAGAATACAGAGGTTGAATGAGCTCCAAGCCTTAACAGGTTGAAGGTCGAATCTACATGAATCTATAATAAGTCTCGTACATTCGACCTTCGACCTCTTAGGTCTTAGGACCTCTGGTCGAAGGTCAAATGATCTCAAAGAACTTTGAGGACTACGTTCGATACGAGCTACCAATATTCGAAGGTCGATAAGGTCGATTGACCTACAAGGTCGAAGATCGAAAGGTCGGTCGACCCGAGCCATCACCCCGCCTATCTCACGTCCATCCGTCAAACGCTTACGACAAATGTTTAGCGCTTGTTAAGCTTCTAATTGTATCCATCCATGTAATTCAATTATTGTATGGCGACAAGGTAACGTTGTGTCGAAAGTGCACCCGCAAGTGGTAACGTATATTCATGATTTTTAAGAAAATGTATACAAAGTATACTAGAAAAATTAAGCAAAAACAAAAGGTTCAGATATACCAGAAAAATAGGAAGTTTTGGTATTAATAAGGGATGTTTGCATGTCATTAAAAATATGCATACATGTTATCCCTCGCGGGTGCAATGTTAATTTGTATAAATATATATATATAAACAGAGCTGCGTGCCATGTATCTATAACGGTTAAAATACGAAGTTATTTTAAAGAAAAATGGAAAGAGTTTTTATTCTGATACGCTCGTTTTGGGAAGTTTTAAGTATTTATTTATACTGTTGGGGTAAGATGATCTACGGTATGTTTCTCTTACCCCACACGAGTGTCGCACGCCCCTTTTCAGTGACGCATTGAGCTTAGCGATTTGTTTCGATTCTTATGCACATTCCTTCCACGGTGCTAGAAAAATGCACTTAAATTCTATTTTCCGTCACTCAGTCTTTAACGTCTCAATTTATGCGCTAAAATACTGTCTATTTTCCCTAAAAGGCTAATTAAATCAGTAACCTTAGCTTTTTTGTTTGTGAACGATATTGGTTTGTAATACAAACTATCAAAGCGAGAAAAATATGCCGTAATTTAATTTCAAAGCCACATAATATTCTCAAAGGAAGGCAATATTAAAGCTAGGAAAGTATTAAAAACTACTAATCAACATTGTAAAGTCATATAAGCATGTTTGTTGAGGCGTTAAAGACGTAAACCCTGAGGCAAGCGATGGACTGTATTTATCAAAATTTAACAAAGATCTCAGAGGAATTTTCGTCATAAAAAATGTTCAATTCGCAGTCTAGTTTCAGTCACACTTGCATCATGAGAGTGAGAGAGATAAGTTACTAATATGCGACTGCGAATTGAACATTATTAATGTTGAGAAGCCCTCAGTTTGAGTGCGGGGCCGTCCTTAACGTTAGATGGTAGGGTGGCTCCTAGCTGTAGAGAATTAGCTAAATTTTTAGGTCCCTCGTGTAAAGTTAGGGCGCAGATCACCCGCTATACGGGGTTATAGTAACGACAAACTCCGTTAACTATCGCAATGTTACACGTTGTTGATGATGATGAAATTACGTATTTTATTCTAAGTTAAAATTCATGTTTAAAGATCATATTGTCTCTCACGTCTCTCTCGTTTATAGTTACTGTGGCCCCGTCATTAGAGTAAATTTCGGAGTAACGTTAACACCAATTAATGCCAAGTGTAAAAACTCGATCCTGTCGTAGACTCTAGTTCCGAATAGTGTACAACAATACAATAAAAACACAATTCGAGGTACTTTTAGCGTTAAGTGTCTCTGTTTCTCGTTTTAAACTTGTTTCACTTTTCCGAGAATTTTATATTTCTTCAAACAATATCTCTTCTGAGAAATTATCCTTGTTGCTGTTTGGAGTAAATTGCCAACTTAAAATATAAACTTTCCACTTTTTTCATTTTATTACTTAAGAAATATTAAAGATTTTCCTTTTTTTTTTAAAGTTACAGAAGAAATAGATGAAGGATTAAGAAGCCTTAAGGGTTAGCTGTAGTGTAATGTACATAGTAAACTAACAGCGCATATGTCTCAACTTTGCACTGCTATTGTAGTAAACAGTCCTATCGTAGACGCGACGCGATATAGCTCTCGCTTGTCAGTTTGTCTAAAAATCATAGTATCTCGCCTATAGATGTGAACAATATGGGAATAATATGAAAGCTACGTGGAATCATTCTGGCACCTTAAGTCAAAAGTCGAGACCGCACTAAGGGTCAATTCAGACCGCAACGCGACGAGTAGATGCATTTCTCCAAATTTGTATCGATTTGACAGATTTGCAAGACGTCTCACGCTCACGAAATCTGTGTCGTGTTGCGGTCTGAATTGACCCTAACAATCCGATATATTATGTCTAAAGTGCAAAAAAAGGCACCAGATTTTTTATGAAATCACTTTGGCACGTTAAGTCAAAAACATAATATGAAAAAAAAATCTAGTTAAGGTCAAATCAAGTTAACATACGTTTTCCGTATTCGATTGCCTAATGTGGAATTTCGATGCGGAATTCCGTGAGACTAGCGCAAACGTTCGTTTTTCTTTACTCGCGAACGCGCCGGCTGGCATACGAAACGCACGTGCGGAATTTGTTCCGTTAATGCATTTTCTTCTGATTCCATGCATTCGAATGTCCGAATACGGAAAACGTATGTATGCGGTCACCCTAATAAGGTCATCTTGCGTCAATAGTTTTATGGAAAAAAGGCGTGAGAAAGCTATATTGTAGAGTCGAGCGAAATAGTTATGTCGCGTCGCGTCGTAGGAGAGAAAGCGGGTGGTCGACGCGCGGTGGTAGAGTAGTGAAAAGCTTTAGGATATACAGAGTGAGAGAATTGTGGGTACTGTTTTGTCGCTTAGCTTAGTTGTTAGCATTATTTGTCGCTAAGAAGCGATTTAATGTCCTGTTTCTTTGAAATAAAATTTTTAGCAAACTTTACCATCAATTTATAGATTTATGCAAATTTTTTAGTGAAAATTGGGCTAAATTTATAAGAGTACCCCCAATTCTCTCCCCTGGCGCTTAGTTAAACGTAATTGGGCTCCGAACACCAAATTAGCATGTAAATTGTATAGAACGCAATACTTTCATTGTATATGATTTGTTGAGTTGTGTATCTAGTGGTCACCCGTTGAGTGAGGCACAGGACTCGGACGAAATAATGAAGCGATAACGAAGATAGAGGACAACATTTAACGCCGAAACGACTCTACAATTCACGATATCGACAAATTTTGTCGCTTAATCGATGGGTGATGTCGAATATTATTTTCTAAGTTCGTTATCGCTTCGATATTCGTTTAAGCCGGAACTGTAACATATTGTACATTGCGTGGGGTTGAGCATTTATGGAGTAAACTCGATGTGAACATTTGTTTCAAATCTCTTTTTTAAATTTTACACGTCGATGGACAGAGAAAATTATAAATATAATTTAGTATTATTAGAATCATTTTCAATTAGAATCGATATCGATTTGTGATAATAAAATAGTGAAGAGACGTGGATCGAGTGTGGCGGTCACACTGTTTTGCATTTGTACTTTGAACTGACGACTAATTGTAAGCGGTTGTAAATAGTTCCGATACGCTCATTCACTAACCGACGCATGAGCACTTAATATGCGCACGCGCCTACTGATCACTTTTAAATAATCCAGCGTGCAGTTTCGTCGCGTCACGTAAAGTGCGCACGCATTTTGCGTACTTATACGCAAGTACGCAAAATGCGTGCACGTGCGCGTATACGCACGCAAAGTGCGTCCGCGTTTGTATAAAATATGTTATATTAGCATTTATCTCCACCGGACAATCATTTGCGATATTTATTTTACCATCTAACAGTTCCTTCCATTATCTCATTCGTTTTAAAGTTATTTGGTAAAATGGTACTAGGTTAATGGTGTTTTAGAGATACATTTATATAGTCAATGTTTTTTTTTCTTCTAATTTCGTTTAGTACGTGAGTTTGAGTTGACTCTGTCGATGGGTAGTCAATACTTGTTAAGTTTTATTCCTAGACCGATGTATCGATTTGTGAATGGTACTTTATTCGATTGAGTCGTTCACTCGAGCGGGAATGATTCCATCGCGTTAGAGCTTTACGAATAGAAATTGTAGGTATCGATTTTTGATTTTTAAATTCAATTTTTAAATAATGACAACGACGTTTTATTTTAATCGATTTTTATTTTGCCAATAGTCAGTATGTTTTATAACAAATGTATTCGCAACTGCAGATGTTTTGTTGTAGTTACTGTTACTTACACTTTGTATATTCAATTATGTAGAATATGTTCTTATAAATGAGCAATATTTACCCGTGGATTGGAGAAGTAATACATGGATAGTTTTGTAGAAGGAGGAAACTAATACCAGTTTTTCAATACTTTGCGAATGAGGACCTTGGAAATGCCTACTTTTTACAGCTTTTAGGTACCTAAAATACATGTCTATGAAATTAAGACGTACGTAAGAGTACCTAATATGTGCTTCAATAATATCTGGACAAATTATAATAGTCGTCATATAAAACTAGCCCAAATACCAAAAGCCATAATAGTTGGCATGTACCTAAAACTATCCCTGTATTATTTCATGTAAAATGAGATCACCAGTCGTCATTAAGGCAATTCTTATGAGATTTTTTTATCTGTAAAATAGGTTATTCACAATTTTATTTACTTTATTAATTTTTATGTTAAGCGGCCGCTCGTACGGAGTAGCGGAGCGGGGAGTGAGCGGAAAGCGGGCGGGATGAGGTACTGCTATTGTGTATTATCAATGGATTCGTTATTTTTATAAATTCTTAAAATATGCATACAGGTACTGTTTGTACAAATATAAAAAAAAATTAAAATACAGAGCCAAGAGTGCTGTAATTTATTGATAAATAAATCTTTGTCATGTAATATTCTGTAATGTTTCGTGCTCTGATGATACTGATGTATTTTTTGTAATTTATGTAAATATAAAATTATATTGTCGATATTTTTGGAGGGTGTTTGTGAGGGAATGATGTGTGTAGCACGCTGTCCGCTCCGCTCGTCGCTCAGCCTATCTCAGTTCTCAGGCGCGGCTGCGTTAGTGATGTTTCAATAATGTGCTTCTAATTAAATAAATGAATGTAAATACGATATTTGAACTGATAATAATAAAATTTTTATTTCTTAACGAATTGGTGTCTTTTTATTTTACCTTTATTTAGTACATGAAAAGTAATACACAAACTTAGGCATACAAATTATGCATACGAATAATAAAAACTGGAAAAGTAACTCCGTCAAAAAACATGCTCCACAATACTTGTCAAAAAAGTGTACCTTAGGTACACATTTCAATACATTTGCAATATTTAGGTGGTACTAGGCTGACGTTACATGACAGATCGAAAGGAACCAAATTTAAAACGGTAATAGTATGGGAGTTACGATTCCTTAGTTTTTATTATTCGTAGCTATTACCATTAATAAAAACATTTGATTTCAAGCTTATGCCGACCACAAACTAAAGTTAGTTATAAATTATAATTTATTAACTAAACGACTTGAATACTATCTAACATTAACTAAGTATGCAAGCTAACCATACATACGTCTACCTAATATCATGCACGAGTTTCCCATCAAGCCAGTAGCTTTATGATTTCTAAAAGTTAGTGTTCATTAACAAAACTAACGTGATACTAAACTGCAAATACTAACAAAACTCTCCGAACGAAGTTGTAGCTCAGACCGAACTGAAATTGTAGATCAGAACGAACTGAAACTAATCGTCTTCGGTCAACATGGCTCTGGCAAATGGGATTGGATTTTACATCTAATATAGAAGGATAGAAGCTAAAACTAATCTCATATCTATGTTATGTGGTAATGAAATAAAAGTTATTGTGTATTCTGTCTGTTACTTGATAATTGAGCCGATAAATGGGCATGGAGAAACTTCAAGTTCTTGAAAGGGATTTAAGATAGATTTATCGATGAAAAATGTATTGTTCATCACCATAATAAACAAGTTTTTAATAGTGTGATAGAACGGATAATGAACCTTCTATAAATATTAGTTCTATTTAACGATAGTTAAATAAAGGAAAAGTTATCCAATGACCATAATTATCCAATAATATTCCCTACGAACACCGTAATAGGCAGACCACACGCAACCTATGAACTTTATGTCTATTATTATTATATTAATTATTATAATGCTATCATATTATTTAGGTAGGTTCTTAGTTTCTAAACTATTGATATTACCTACATCGCATTATTTCGAAGAAACTGTTATTTAAGGCAACAATATTAATAGCCAATAATATTTTAGTAGTAGTGTAGTCTTTATTTCTTGCAGTGATTCTATTAAAAGCTAGCTGTGATCATCAACGCTGAAAGAAATCCCGGGGACCCTACATTTTGCTGCGATAACAGGTAGGTACGTAATGTAGGAGCTATGAGTGATCTACTCTGTCTGTATTCAATTTTATCAAAATCAGTGCTATAGTTTCGTAGCTAAATCAATAACAAACTGCAACTAGTATAGTACGGGAGCCCTAGAACAATTTTTTTTTTATTACTATCAAGCTAATTTTTGTGAGTAGCTTCATTTTGATAAGACGAACAACATTTTTATTTGCGAAAAATCTCGAAAGTGGTAACTAACAGAGATAGAAAGGATTTCATACTTTGAATTGATGGTCCTAAAATATGGATTGTGTGATAGTAATCCAAAAAAAATGTTCTAGGGCTCCCGTACTATTAGTAGTATTACATTAAAATGAAATGCTTTTGAATCCTGAACGAAATAATATTATGAATATCGAAACAACAATTTTCATGTCACAAAGGCAGATAAAGGATATAAATTATAATTCACTTCGTAAGCCGAATAATTCATCGGATTTACTCCACAGACGAGAATGAACGAATGAATGATTCCATTCTCGGTCCCTGCTCCCTTCTCACTCGTCAGGCTTCAATAACGCAAATCGCATTTCATTCCTAAAAAAGAACATAATATATTATATTTTAATGAACGTCTAACTTTTGTGACAAGTATTGATAATATCTACAGTCTACATATTTTCAACTCTATTAACTAACTACTGGGCGAGTACTGATTTACTGAGTAATATTTAATTACAATATCCCATTTACTTTATATTTAATAAGAAATACATAACAGTCTGTCAAAGACTTTTTTTTGTTTACCGGAGGCCCAATCCCCTACCCTGTTTCCTTCCTATCCCTCCCCTATTCCCTTCTCTTCCCATCCCTACCCTCCCTTATAACCCTATTCCCTCTTAAAGGCCGGCAACGCACCTGCAGCTTTTCTGATGCTGCGAGTGTCCATGGGCGACGGAAGTTGATTTCCATCAGGTGACCCGTTTGCTCGTTTGCCCCCTTATTTCATAAAAAAAAAGAAACCGACAAAATATAACATTAAAACAGTGTAATTAAATATTTGAAGACGATCCTAATTATTATGAGCTTCCCGTTCTGTAGGGCTGCCTCATCCCTTCTGTAATAATAAATTAAATGATACAACAGGATGTTTTAATCATAAAGTTAATATACCTAGCGGAAAGGTATATTAACTTTATGGTTTTAATACAAAGGATTTGCATTATAAAAAAACACGGATTTATTCTATTACAATAAAAATTTTATTGAAGGTTTAAGCGGAGGCAAAGTTTTACTTATCACATGAAAATACAATAAATTAATACATACTGTTGAGATTAGGGAATACGTTAAAAAAAATATTTTATTCCTAAATAAATCAAATACTATCAGAACGTCCTACATGTTTGATGTTGCCTACCACTGGTTCGGGAACTAACCCGGCGCGCGGCGAGAAGAACCGCCGCGCCGTAAAAAACTCGCACGGGGTTGTATTTCTCAATTGACATACTTATTTCGATTTAGTCAAATTACCAACTAGTTTTAACCTGAGTAGTAACTAATATTTTGTTCCGTCCCGAGTGATAGAAACAACGAATTCGTTCATTTTCACGATATTTCTACAACTCTTGCGAGGAACATTTACGTAATGAAAGCCGTATTAATTATTTCCTTTGTAACAATCGCAGCTGGCACCCCTGGCGGAAGAGACAATGTTAGGAAGCCGATACAATACAGTACAATTATAAGTTGTACCAAGAACTTCGCTATTGGATTACTGACTACGGAAATCTGTATTATACAAGAAACTTACCAGATTGTATAGTAATCTACGAATAATAAAAACTTAGGAAAAGTAACTCCGTCAAAAAACATGCTCTACAATATTATACTTGTCAAAAATGTGTACCGGTGTCCGGTACACATTTCAATACATTTGCAATATTTAGGTGGCCTTGAGCGGTATCAGGCTGACGTTACATGACAGTTCGAAAGGAACCAAATTTAAAACGGTAATAGTATGGGAGTTACGTTTCCTTAGTTTTTATTATTCGTAGAGTATAATACTATATTATAAAGTTATTATATTCTACTAGATGACGACCGTAACTCCGTTGCACCAAAATTCATTTATCTCGCGGAAAACGTACATTTTTCCGGGATAAATAGATAGAGATCTCCATACCAATTTTCAGTAAAATCGGTTCAGCGGTTTGACCGTGAAAAGACATCCAGACAGATATACTTTCGCATTTATAATATTAAGTATAGATTACAAATAAATTCCCAATATGTTATTGGATATACGTGTAGCGAAGGCGATTAGTTATTATGTATACTTAAATTATTTTCTAATATAATCTAAATTCTAAACTTTATCGCTGCTTTGACTCCTTTGAGACAGTCAAGTTGAAGCATGAGTGCTTCATTCAATCTATGGAAAATATAATCCCTAGGATATATAAAATAGACACTTATTATTACACTTTTGCACATTTTATAAGAGCTAGCTTTAAAGAGAATGAGATTTATTTCCTTTGCGTCACCAAATCTAGTTTCATAAGAATAATTATTCTGGTAGGCTCAATAGAAACCGCAATATTTAACTTTTATTATAAAAAATCTTAACTAAGTCCCAGCTATCCACTAAAAGTTCTGAAACCAAGTACCCTTTTAGCTTGTAAATTAAGATTTGTGTTTGACATTTATTTTTATGTTTCAGCTACTTTAACTCTCATGAAACAAACAACAATGTTTTGCGTAAAAACAATGTTATCTTTCCAGATTTATATGTTTTTAAAATAAACCTACAAGATTCTTTACTAATATTTAAAATTAAGGAAAAGGCTTTACATTACAAACAAATAACCAAATGCAACTTATTCTAAACACATGAAACTTACATTACTCCCTAAATAGTTATTTTTAGAAATAAGAAATCTATTTCTAGCAACCAACATCTTTTATTCGTATAAATTGCCTCAAAGTGAACGATTAAGGTCTATTTCTGAGCACTTGCTTATCTCATAACTAGAGATAAGTGATTCTCAGGTCGGCGTGACCCAGTTTCGAGGTCACGGGGTACCCCCGGGGCGCCCCGGCGCGGCGGTCGCCCCTCGCCCCTCGCCCTAGCACCGCCCCTGGCCGAGCCAGAATATTAAGCGAGACGAATTAAATAAACCTTTTTTAACAAATTACATCTAGGCCGCTGGTCGGCAGCGAATTAGAGAAAATTTGAATTCCAAAGTGATATTAAAAATCGAATCATGTACATTTTATAAATGATCAGAAGTTTGTAGTATGTTTTACCATATTTTACCTACATTGTCCTACTTGCACTTATAGATTACTACTAAAAGGGATTAAGAGGCCACTTGCGACGCTAAAAGTTTTATTTCTGAAAAAAATGTTAACATTAATGAATTAGATAATAAATCCCATATCTACATCTACACTAATATAATATTATAAAGAGGAAAACTTTGTTTGTTTGTTTGTTTAATTGTAATGAATAGGCTCAAAAACTAGTAGACCGATTTTGAAAATTCTTTCACCATTTGAAAGCTACTCATGGATAATGTAGCTTTAATATACTAATAACTAATATAGGCTAAATTTTATTTTGGAAAAAAATAGGGTTACGTAAGATATTTGGGTTTTTCTGACACAACGTGTAAAAAATCAACCAGAAAAGTTACTTATTTTTGTGTCCGCTGCCTAAACTATAAAAGATGGAACCAAAAAATGTTCTAATTAACTGTAGATCTACGAATAATAAAAACTAAGGAATCGTAACTCCTATACTATTATCGTTTTTTTCGATCTGTCATGTAATGTCAGCCTAGTACCGCTCAAGGCCACCTAAATATTGCAAATGTATTGAAATGTGTACCTAAGGTATACTTTTTTGACAAGTATTGTAGAGCATGTTTTTTGACGGAGTTACTTTTCCTTAGTTTTTATTATTCGTAGCTGTAGATCTTATAAATATCTACAAAAAAAGTCCGGGACACACCATACCTTTCTATGTCAAGTGAGGCACAACAACCATTTTTTTTATTTAAAAATCTTGATTTTTTTTTTTGGACTACATTTAAACGCGTTTATTTTACTCACGATTTAATCTTTATCAAAATAAATTATTTAATCACTAAGTACAGTTTATGTAGATAATATTTGGTCTTAGAATGAATAAAATTGGACGTTTGGTTTTGAAGTTATGGCGAAATTAAAATATTACGATTTCTGCTGCACGGCCCGTTACTTCTTAACGCGAACGAAGCCGCGGGCAAAAGCTAGTAGAAAATATAATTTTAGCTGCATACAAAGGATCAGGGGTTGTTTAGAAACACAAGCTCATCGTGTGTAATATTAGCTGTGTCGTGTCATCCCTAACAAGATGGCTGCTGTGTTGTGTCGCATTTTTATTGCCTTTTAAACTTTCCCGCCGCAAAACTGTGTCACGAAAAATTAGGCGACAACCGCTTTAACATGACGTGGTAAATTTAACAGGCACTTAAATTATATTTTCAGAATTAGCATTTTGCATAATTTAGAGTGCATTTTTACAGTAACCTTACTTTGTGCCAGTAGTTATGACATGTTAAGGCGCTTCTTAGTAGCGCTTGTTCATCACTGATCGTTTGAATGAGTGTGAACAATATTGCACATAGTTAAATATTAAGTAAAGAAATACATAGAAAGATTAAAAACATTATTATAAAATATTATATTGCTGGAAAACGATCCTAAATATGGTACACTTAGCTATTTGCAACGCTGTTTTTATTTCATCTCTGATTTATTTCTGATATTATGGTTCTTAAATCATAAAAGTGTGAACTCTGAACCCGACATTTTTAATGTGGCACGAACTCTGTTGCTTTTATGAAACGTCGTCGTGACTTAATGCATTATCAAAATAATAGAACCTCTTATAAAGACGGGATATAAAGCCGCGTACACCGGGAGTCACAGCAATACACTTTATAACGCGGCTTTGTCATGGAAATATCGCGCAAACATCGCGACAATATTACCGGGAGTTTAAGAGGTTTTGTACAGGAATAACAGGATACTTTCATAAAGCAAAAATGTCTACACACTATAAAAATGTTAACTAAAAATGAGTCCTGGTTTGAAAGCGGTTTATTTAAGATTAAAGTATATTTTGTTAATATACCTAAAAAATTAAATAGGTATTTGGTTAAGATTTCATAATACGTTACTTTTGTATTGTTACTCAGAACTTTCGGTTGATGTAGTTGTAAATACCACTATTTAAACTTAAAACTTAAAAATCATATTACGCACGAAGGAAAACTAGTAAAGTTGTAAACGATAAATATTAAATTTTATAACAGTTTAGAACTTAAAATTGTGTTCTGCAATTCGATTTTATACGAAGCTATCAGAGGCAATGCAGGAAGTGCCCCGCGGCGGGGGCCCTGAAGGCGCCTGGCTGAGTCTAGCTCCGCCCCTGCTTCTGATGAGACCGGGTTATCAAACATTATGATAGAGCTTTTAGATTTTACAAGGATTACGTCTTAAGAGACTAGAATCTAGAATATTGTCAGTGCTTTTAAGTTTATAAAACGATTTTATCTTTTAAGCATTTTGTATTATGCTTAGCGAAATATGATTTAAAAGGTTTCCACCTTACCTACAGCTGTTATTTGCTTTCTACTAGCTATGTAACATGATTTAAAATCATAAGGTTTGTGCTTTCTATGTAATGCATAAATACCAGTAGGTATGTCTACAACACACAAAAGTTGTTCAATTCCTATGCAGCAAAAACAAATTTTGAAACGTAGTTTATTTTATTTCAATTTTTTTTGCAGTGGCAGTTCAAGCTTTAAACTCTTATCTCTTCTTGGTTCTTAGAGCTCTGAGTCTCTCAACTCTCTATCTTATGTTCGAAGGGTACTTACTACAAGTCGCCACATTCAAATCTTTAATATTTACCATAGGTTATTGAAATATGCAGTAAATCCCACCGCAATCTCTATCGGAGACGAAAAATGACGGAAAATATCCTGCGCTAAGGAACTCTGAAGCCGCAGGGAACTAGTTTTCCTAACAAAGATTTAAGTTTTTAGATAAGCCATGCGAAAATTGTGTACAGTGTGACCATGCTTCTAGATTTCTCATTTCGGATCTAATGTTTCGATCTATCGCAACCGAACTGTATAAAATGCTTTCTAATATAATTAGTTTTTTAAGAATCTGTTCAAATAACTATTTACTGCTTTGATAGATCGAAACAATATACAAATGAGTAACGAGTAGTATGATTTTCGATAGGTGTTTTTTTCATACATCGTTCAATTCTGTCGTTTCTTTAGGTATACACATACTAAAATCATCAAAAAATGGGATGTTTCACTGCAAAAATCTTGGCATATCTTTCTATTTAAGTCTTTGTCCTCCTCGTCGGTGCATCGCTGCGTGCACGAGACCAGATTTCATTTTACATCATTATTTTCGAGTGGACTAGAATTTTCCCGAAATGCTATTTCGGCTCAGCATTTGCATACAGATTATTGCGATAATTAAACTGTCATTTTATTAAAGTCGGTGATGAGGAGTGACGGCTTCATTACACAGTTTTTGTGTAGAGTGTTTTTTGACCCTTTTTAAATTTTATCAAGATAAGCTCGAGAGTTGAGATGTCAAAGCATATTAACGTCTATGGAGTATGGAGTGACAATAATGCATATTATAAAATGAGTCGCTTTTTGGCCCAATGTAGACATTTTTTTAAATTTTTCCATTTTATGGTTTTTCAAATTCCAAAGGCACATATTTTATGTAAGACAACATGCAACATATTTTTTAATTTTTAACTTTGTAGCCAGACTTTCACTTAATATGCAAGTAACATACATACAGTGAAAGAGTTACAAACATACATACACAAAAACTTTCGTGTTTTTTTAAACTATATGACACCCGCAACTCCGTTGCCCCAAAACACGTTTGTCGTGCGGAAATCGTAAATTTAACTTTATAAAACTCATTTCCGTACATTTTTCCGCAATGGATTTAAAGTGAAGAAGCAGCTTTAACAGGCTTTCCATCTGTCCGTCCGCCGTTTCTTGAAAAAACTTGGAAAATACGATGTGAGCAAGTTTTTCTTTCCAAGAAAATTGCATATCGGCGAAAGTGGTAGTGTTATGAGTTTGGGTTATCAGTAAGATCTACTTTCCAAATTCCACTCTTATGAAATTCTTGTAGCTTTAGGATTCGTAATTTTCTTTTGTGTTCAAGAAACACTGTTTCTTCGTTATTTCGGTCAAGTTTGTTCAGCCTTTGTTACATTTTGCGATCAAATATTAAGAGATAAACTGCCTAACTGATTTATTAGGGTAAAACGATCTTACTAAGACATAAATTATGAGGTAATATTATAGTTTTGTCAACTTATATCTTCTATAAGAAGCAGCTAGATAAGTAGAAATTATGAGCAAACAATATTTTACTTTATAGTAAACAGTTAGCCCATACTCCATACTTATGTTATCAATTTATACGGAAGTACGTGCCTATGTGTAATCTCTTCACATTTAAACTGACCAATCATGATAAAATTTCGTATGACGTAGATATGTACTTGAATACCGTGATAATATATAATTACAGAAAAAAGCGCGATTCTCGCGCTATAAATTGAATTCGATAAAAACTTACGTACAACATAGTAAAAACGCTATAAAATGTCACATATTGTTACGAATATTAATTTGAGCATAATAATAATTATTACTGCCTTTTCAGTGTTTTGGAAACGTCGCCATACGACATACCTATTTGCATTTTTCAAGCCCAAATTGTTATTAAAAATTCCAATACGCTGCCGCTCGTGTGGCAAAGCGCAGTAAATCGTTTTTATTATATTTTTATCGCATCACGGATTCACCCCCGGAGTAATGGCGCACAGAAATTTGCATATGGAAACTCAAAACTGCCGAATGTGTGCGCTTTTTAGGGTTCCGTACCCAAAGGGTAAAAACGGGACCCTATTACTAAGACTTCGATGTCTGTCTGTCCGTCTGTCTGTCCGTCTGTCCGTCTGTCTGTACGTCTGTCTGTCTGTCCGTCTGTCTGTCTCCAGGCTGTATCTCAAGAACGGTGATAGCTAGGGAGTTGAAATTTACACAGATTATGTATTTCTATTGCCGCTATAACAACAAATACTAAAAATAAAATAAATTGAAATTTTAAGTGGGGCTCCCATACAACAAACGTGATTTTTTTATCATTTTTTGTCTCGGTATCAATGATGACAACAGGTAGCCACCTGAAATATTCACAAGATACTCAGTTTTATTTATACTTTAATAATTAATAATAAAATGTATATAAAAATAATAATTAAGGGGGCTACCATACAAAAAACCACATTTTTTCCTATTTTTGCTCTATAGTGGTACGGAACCCATCGTGCGCGAGTCCAACTCGCACTTGGCCGATTTTTTCTATTACCAGTTTAATGACAGGGACAATTTAATATCGAAGCTTAATTTAGAATATGTTTTGATAAAAATATTTCAAAAGAAGTTATAATATAATATTGCCATAAAAAGTAAAAAAAATTGCTTACGTCTAGACAGTTACTTATTACGTAAGCTTAATATTAAATGTTGTCCTTCTCAAGACAACTTTATCGCTGTGTCTTTTGTCACAATCATAATTATTAATTGAAGACGTGAGTGGAAGAATCGAACAAGAAACATTTCGTAACATACGGACAATAACTCATTTTTTCCCTTATTATTTTTATAAAACTTGTAACTTATCTACTTCAAACCTAGCTAATATATCTGGCTACACATATAATCCACAGTTTTTCTATTTCAAATAGTTTTTCCGGCCCTAAAGCCTCCATTTAAGCAAAAAAACGGGAAGTTTTTTCATGTTACTTACCTTATTCTTCCACTCACATCTTGAATTATTATGATTAGTCCAATACCTTCAGAGCCTGATATGCAATGAACAAACAATACTTCCTTCTTTTCAACAAATCTTGTATCATAAGTAGTTGAAGGAAAACCCAATAACAGACTTGAATTTTGTGTAAAACATCACGACAATTTCGGACGCAAGGCACGGCCCCACGAATTCAAATAAGAGGCGGGAATCGTCGCCAGTAAGTGCCCCATTTTGGCGGGAAATAGCCAGGCAAAGCCTTTCACTGCGAGCTTTTGAGGGAGTCTTAAGATCAGTATGTTTATGTCTCATTCTCACGGCCTTTGTTTTCTGTTTGCTTTATACCTTGTCTTGGTAATTGTTTTGAAGTGAAAATTTCTTTAGTGTTGTACACTTTTTTTTAGATCAAAAATTTGTAAAATAGTGGGAAAGTACAACTAGCGTAGGAGAGGAAATAATATCACTCTTTCTACCACACAAAAATGTATGCCAGATCTGCTGTTTCGTTTTCATTTCTGCTGGCATCGGAGTGCAATCCATTATTTTTATTACATTGTTTACTTTTGCAATTGAATGTTTTATCCGTGTATAATTGAGCATTATGAATTTATGATATTCTGCTATAAATATTTTTGATTCTGGAAAACTCTACCAGATGGCGTTACTCAGAATGTTAATCGCGCTATTTTTTTTTAACATTAATTTTGCATATTCTATTGTCTGTGTCTTAGTGTCTACCTTCTGTGTTATAATCAGAAAGAAAACAGTAAAACAGTCACAATGTTTTAATGAACCGCCCAAACAAACATTTACATTGTAAAGTCAAACGCAACGTCTGTTCGTTAGCGGAGAAAGAATTCTTGCAGCCATAATGAATTGACCCGAGGCACTGTTAATAAAGCTACTTTGGACAATTTATCGACTGAGAACTAAGGTTTATTTTAAAGAAATGGGAAAATTTTTCAAATAGTTTTCAACCAAGTGTTTCCCATAACTTTGATGAGCCGAATGTCATTTATCGTTCGGGATCCGTGTATTATTCCGATAATATCTATCCTATGTTCTTTCCCGTGACTCATATAGTAAGTATCTCTATTGTAGACATACAGACTCTATACCCAATTTCATCTAAATCAGTTTCAGCAGTTTAAGGGTAAAGAGACATGGCGACACACTTTCCCATTTAGAATTTTAATATAGATTTAAAAAATACATTTTATTCTAAATAACTTTTAAAACACAATGTGTATATAAATAAATGTAAGTTTAAGTAGCTAAGCGAAATCCTATCTCCGCAAATAGAGCATCCCAGACTATTTCAGTCCAGAGCTAAATCTAAGTTTCCACTTTCGCTCCGTCTAGGTCCTGAAATTGAAGCTCCGATTAGGTTCAGGTAATGAACATTCGATTGTGTTGCTATATTTGTAGGTTCCTTATTACATCTGATATATTTATTTACTTTCTTTATTTACCTTTTCCACGAGCTACCTGCCAAGATTTTATTGGAAAGTAACAAAAGGTAAATAAGAATAAGATAATGCAAAAGTGTGTCTGTCTGTCTGTCTGTAACCTCTTCATGCCCAAACCACCGATTTTGCTGAAATTTGGTAAGTAGATACTTTGAGTCCCGGGAAAGGACATAGGATACTTTTTATCTCAGAAAAATGTACGGTTTCCCGCACGATAAACAAATTTTCACGCAATGGAGTTGCGAGCCTCATCTAAGTTATTATAAGTTATAACCTAAACCGCTATACTTTTAAGTAAATATAAGTATTTGTCTACATTTGTTCACTTAGAATAACATGCACCATAAATAATGTCAAGGGATTGAACAAATACTTATAACAAACGTTCTACACGACTTAAAAGAACGACAAAACATTGAATAGTTATAAGCTGTATAAATAAATTTATTAATCAAATATTAGTTAGAGAGTTACCCCCTTACTAATAAACGCTATATAAGCTTTGAATAGTTATACAGTGTTTTGTCTTCTTCAATCCAATTAAAAATGTCACTTGTGTGACAGGAACAGAACACTGTATAACTATTCAAAGTTTATACAACGTTTATTAGTAAGGGGGTAAAAGTATAAAGTCTGTATACAGTGAAGATCTATGGTTAGTGAATGAAAAAAAGATTAAATGAAAAATAAAAAGAAACTATTAGTGAAAACTTTTAATTGGTTCATATACTATGTATTCTATCTTTAAATTCTACTGTATCGGTGAGTTTTCCATGTATAATAAAATATAATATAAAATCTCTTTACGACTAAGGGAATAAGTGCACTCGTACAGGTAACACTTCATTTATTAAGAAGGGGGTAAAACAGTACAGTAACACGTCATAACTTAATCCAGTGTACAATAATGTTAATCTTTACGGCTCACCATGTCAGTCCCCGGGCAATACACAACCCTAATTAATGTTAGATCGCTCCGGAATTACGAGGAGCGGCCATTTTGAGGTTATCACGTAAGTGCTGCCTCCTGGGAGACAGTTACTGCCGTCCCGCGCTTTGTTTCCCGAATAAAATAACCTAACTTTATTATTTTCAGGAAACGTTTTTGTGTTTGGAATTGTTGAGTTTGTATTATACCTGACAGCGAAGTATGTAAGGCTGTCTTTTGTTTTTAAGCGGTTGAGTCTGGATACGAGCAAATAACCATCTGATAGATAAAAATTAAGGTTGAAACGAAAATAAAACATAACAAAAATAAAAATTATGCAGCGGTCAAAATATTACGAGAGAATGTGATTCAAAACTGCAGCTTTATCAAGCTCTTGTCAGTATTCTAATAATTTCAATTAAAGTAGTGTCTGTTAATTACCTCTTCACGCTTAAGCTGCTGAAAAAAGGTTATCGAGATACTCAGAGTTTCAGGTATTTTAGGAAAGTTTTACTACATATTATGGAAAAACTAACTGACCCGGCAACGTTGTTTTGCCATATATATTTCTAGCATCAATATAGAAAGTAGATAAAACCTATTCTCAGCGCTAACGAATGTACATACACAATTTCATTAAAATCGGTTGAGCCGTTTTGGAGGAGTTCGCGCACAAACACTGTGACACGAGAATTTTATATATTAGAAGATATAAAGTTTTCACGCACGCGCAGTTGCGGTTACCAACTTACCATACTGTGTTGTAGGTATGTAAGGGATAGTTTTAAATAGGTCATAGGGAACCCCATTTGCCATGCCCTGTACCTGCTGATAGGCATTCAGGTCACCCCGCACTGCCCTAGGCATTTCTCAGAACTTTACCCCTAACGTTACACAAACTAGTAAGTACCTGCCGCTCAATAAAAAATAAAAATATTTACTTCACGGACTATAATAATATTATGTAATTAATACGTGAATGTATGTAATAAATGTAAATGTATGTTGTGCGCGTATTTAAATGTAATCTACGTAATATGCGATTGTCTGAGTAATGAAAAATATTTAGGTGAGGGTCTAAAATCCTTATGACACGCATTTGAAATTAAGATAATTTCAAGAATAATGAAACCAAAATATTGCAGTAAAATATTATTTGTATTATCTCTTTTTTGAAAATTGCTAATATCGACATCTTAATGGTCCGGGAGCTGTCAATCTCAAAAGTGCATGTCATGTGCAATCTCATAGCGTGCATGGTTTTTTTTTTTTTTTTTGATGAAATAGATAATTAAGAACTATAGGACATCGAAACGCTCGGTTTGCGTGGATTTGCAAAGCCGGAAGTACGTAAAAAAATTTAAGTAAAAATAAATGGATGAATAAATGTTTTACCCTCACCATGTGCACTGGTTCGCCTAGTGTATTAATAGAAAATTTCTTTACCTTTCAGGATAAAATTACGCAAACCAATTTTTTTTGGCGGAAGAGAGTCAGGCAAGCCTTTTTAAGTGTGTGATGAGGGAGGTCGTTTAGCCCTCATTACGTAACATGATTTTTTTTAATTTGTTCCTTGCAATGTCTACTTTAAGATTATTTTCGGCAAACCACCTTAAAGTTTATTGACTCTGAACTCGTTTTCAATAAGGTATAATCAATAAAATCTAGAATAATAATTAATGTTTCTTTGTAAAATTACTACTGTTTTATGATGATTTTAACTTTACATTCAACTTCAATTAATACTTTTTTCATATAAAATAACTTTTTTTTGTAATATGACTTTAGAATGAACTTCTTATAGAATAAGAAGACGTGAGTGGAAGAATCGAACAAGTAACATTTCGTAACATACGGACAATAACTCATTTTTTCCCTAATTATTTTAATAAAACTTGTAACTTATCTACTTCATAACCTAGCTAATATATCTGGCTACACATATAATCTATAGCTTTTCTATTTCAAATAATTTTTCCGGCCCTAAAGCCTCCATTTAAGCAAAAAAACGGGAAGTTTTTTCATGTTACTTACCTTATTCTTCCACTCACGTCTTGAATTATGACACCTTGTTGTTTTTATGATTTGAAATAATGAATATATAAATGAAAACGTGAATGGAAGAACCTGGTAAGTAACAGTTAAGAAACCTTGTAACTTACCTACTTACCTGCCTCCATTTATGCAAAAAATTGCATTTTCTTAACTGTTACTTACCGGCCGTTTTTGAGCCCGCAAACCAAGATAATCTTAAAGTAGACATTGCAAGGAACAAATTAAAAAAAAAACATGTTTCGTAATGAGGGCAAAATGACCTCCCTCATTGTTCAATGCCTTATTACTTATAGATAAAAAAAGTAATTGTCAAAATGTCAATGTCAATGGTATGGCCTGTCCCGATCGGGACGAATTAACAAAAAAAAAATGTCAATGGTATGGTACGGGGTTCGCACGATTGCATACCCTGATTTTCTGCATGAGTTAGCAAATTATACCAAAATTATACTAATAAATGTGATTAATACTTTAAACTGTTTAAACTACAAGCAAATTAAACAAATTCAGTGCCACTAGTGTTCGTTGATTCAACGCCCATCCCTACAAGCCACATTAGTTGGTCCTTCGAACCGGATTATATACGATATTGCGGTTTGCGACAATGGCGAACACAACCGAACAACGTGACTATTTAACCTCATTAGAAGAAATCGCTGTTATCCTACAAAAAACGCAAGTAAATTTAAAGAAATGTCCAAAAGCGAGGCTCACCTACGGATACGTGAAAGAGAAATCAAAGTGCGTTGAAGACTATTGGCGCTCTTTCAAGTATGCTCATGAATGCCTGGCAAAGTGCACGCCGAAAAATAAACGAGACGACATATCCTATTTTCTTAATGAAGAATACTTTGTCTATGAAGAGTTGTACCTTTCTATTCAGGCAGATTTGACTGATCTTATGACTAAAATACAACAACCTACAACATCAGTGATTGAAGCATCAGAGTCCCTAGTTCATAATCAAGGTCATGCGCAGTTGTCGCTTGTGAAACTTCCCCGAATCCAGTTGCCGACGTTCACAGGAAAGTATGAGGAGTGGCCGACTTTCCAAGACATGTTTAATTCCCTCGTACATCAAAATGTTTCTATCAGTAACGTTCAAAAATTGCAATATCTTAAATCCAGTGTCTCTGGCGAAGCAGAAATCATATTAAAGCACATTCATGTTACAGATAGCAATTATAATCAAGCATGGCAATCATTAAAAGAGAGATATGGCAATAAACGAGTAATTGTATTTTCTGTATTGAAAAAATTATTCAATCAGAAGAAAATTAGTAGTCAAACATCTAATAATCTAAAGAATTTACTTGATACTACTTCAGAGTGCATAAATAACTTGCAAAATTTAGAAATTAGCACTGATTCGTGGGATCCAATTATTATATTTCTCGTGAGTCAGAAATTGGACCAAGAGTCACATAAAGAGTGGGAATCTATAAAGAAAAATCTGATAAATTGCCAACGTGGGAAAACTTAAGAGAGTCCTTAGAATCAAAGTTTAGGACTTTAGAAATGATTCAACCAGAAAGTACAACTAAAACTAAATTTATAAAGGCGCAGTCATACCACACAATGAACGTTAAGAAACCCAAGTCATGCATATTATGTCAAGTGGAACATAAGTTGAGTAATTGTGAGGATTTTACAAAAATGAATATTGATGAACGCAGCGCTTATGTCAAAAACCAAAGTTTGTGTTTTAATTGTCTACTACCTGGACACGCTGTTAGCAAATGCAAAAATCCAATGTCATGCCGGTTCTGTAAGAGAAGACACCATTCACTTTTACATAGAACTCAACAGTCATCGGTTCCCGTAGACACTCAACAAGCATTACATGCTCAAGTAGAAAACAATGAAAATATTGCAATACACCATGTGGGATTTACTGGAACAGCACTGCTTGCAACAGCCATAGTAAAGGCAAAAAGTCGAGATGGAAATTATACAAATTTAAGAATTCTCATAGACCAGGGATCGCAGGCTAATTTCATAATTGAGAAAGCAGTACAATTAATAGACTGAAAAGGAACCCGATTGAGTGTGATGTGACGGGCGTGGGATCATCAAGAGTGAGAATAAAACATGTTGTCCAGTTTGAATTATCATCTCTATGCAACTCAGATTTTAAATTAAACATAGAAGCTTATGTGATGTGCAAGCAGTTAACTACACAACTTCCAAATAAAGTAATACAAAGACAAGATTGGCAGCATCTTTGCGATCTCACTCTGGCTGACCCAACATATAATGAGCCGAGACAAATAGATTTATTACTAGGAGTGAAGGATTATACACAAATTATTGAAAAGCAGCTAATCAAAGGTCCACCCGGGTCACCCTGTGCACAAAAAACCACTTTGGGTTAGATTCTGTTTGGAGAGTTGAACACTAAATCTATACAAAAGAAAAGCTCATTAGTAGTCACGCATCACCAATTAAACATATCAGACATGCTAAAAAATCTTTGGGAAATAGATACTAATGCAAAAAGAAAGTTTACGAAGGAAGAAATGCAATGTCAAGAAATCTATGAAAAAACATATAAAAGAAACCAAGAAGGAAGGTTTATTGTTAAGTTACCTTTCAAAACAGAAAATATACAATTTATAAATGGAAATACAAGGAATATAGCTATGCAGAGACTAATTCAATTAGAAAGAGATTTAAAAGACAACCTAAACTTAAAGAAGATTATACTAGAGTGATACAAGATTATTTAAATTTAAAACATATGGAGGAAGTTCCTAAAAGTGAAATATATATGAAAACAAGTTGTTACTTACCTTACCATCCCGTTGTACGTGAAGACAAAGAGACAACAAAAATTCGAATTGTTTTTGATGCTTCATGCAAAGGTGACAATGGAGTATCCCTAAATGATGAACTCTTACCTGGTCCAGTGCTGCAAGAAGATTTGCGCAATATTATGATGCGTTGGAGAATGCATGCAATATGTTTTTTATCTGATATTCAAATGATGTACAGAATGGTCAACTTAAACAGAGAAGATATTGACTATCAAAGAATACTGTGGAGAGATGAAAACTTAGACATTAAAGATTATAGATTACTCATAGTAACATTTGGTACAACATCAGCTCCTTATTTGGCAGTTAGATCCCTAATACAACTGGCACGTGATGAAACCGCACGCTATCCAGCAGCAGCTCATATAATACTGTCAGACTGTTACGTTGACGATGTCATGTCTGGCTGTGATACCATTCAACAAGAAGCTGTTAAACAACTGTCAGATATGTTGAAAAGGGGAGGCTTTATACTAAAGAAATGGGCTTCAAACAGCATTGATTTGGTAAAGTTTATTGATCCAAATAATATCTCTTCACAGGTCCAACATGAGATACACCTAGATGGTACTGTAAAGGCTTTGGGTATTACTTGGAATTTGAAAACAGATAAATTATTATACAAAATTAACCTAACACAACCTCCATTATACATAACAAAGAGAAATGTTCTTTCTGACATTCAAAAACTTTATGATCCACTGGGTTGGATCTCACCAAGCATTGTGTTATCAAAGATGTTTATACAAAAATTGTGGCTAAGTGGATTAAATTGGGATGAGAGTTTAACAGAAGAGTTAACCAAGGAATGGTTACAGATAAGAAATGATTTAGAAAATGTCAATGACATTTGTTTAAACAAGTGGACACACACCTACAATTACGATAAGAAAAATGTACAATTGCATGGTTTTAGTGATGCCTCCACAAAGGCCTATGCTGCAGTTGTTTATATAAGAGTGAAGCAAAATGACAATACTATACAAACAAGTCTTATAGCCTCAAGAACCAAGGTTGCACCCCTTAAAACATTATCACTTCCACGTCTTGAATTATGTGGAGCCCTCTTGTTGTCAAGATTAATCAAGCAAATTTCAGAAGCCATGAGAATTCCATATACACAAATATTTTGCTGGACTGACTCCACTATAGCGCTTGCCTGGTTACGCGGAGAACCACAAAAATGGAAAACGTTTGTGGCTAACAGAGTTGTAGAGATAAAAGATAACACCAATGCTCTAGAATGGTTACATGTAGAATCACCAGACAACCCAGCTGATATTTCAAGCCGAGGAATGTTATTAAAAGAATTAAAAGAGAAAGAAATTTGGTGGAAAGGCCCCAAGTGGCTTCTAGACAGAGAAATAAAATTAAGAACACAAAATGAAGAAACAGATTTGGAATTAAAACTAACATGTCAGACACTTACTACAGAATATACTAAAGATCCAATTTGGGAAAGATTTTCTAATCTAACTAAAATGAAAAGAGTGTTATCCTATTGTAAAAGAATGAAGAAAGGAAAAAACAAAGAAGTATACATAACTACATATAAAATGAATTTAATTATGCAAAGTTGTGTTAGATATTATCAAGAATTAGTATATGAAAAGGAAATAGAAGATATAAAAAAAAGAGGATCTGTGAGAAAATCTAGCTCATTGATTAGAACACCATTTTTAGACAGCAACAATATACTAAGAGTTGGAGGCAGATTACAAAATTCTTCATTGTCTATCTCCTCTAAACATCCAATACTAATACCAAATAATCAACATATAACCAGATTGTTAATCGATGATGCACATCAAAAGACTCTTCATGGTGGCATTAACCTTATGATTGCAAACCTAAGAAGTACCTATTGGATTATTGGCTTAAAATCAGCTGTCCGGAAATGCATTAGAAGCTGTAAAGTTTGTATCTTAAATCAAGGCAAAGTCAATCAACAATTGATGGGTCAGCTGCCAGCCGAGAGAGTAACACCAAGCAGAGCTTTTATCAATAGTGGAGTAGACTATGCAGGCCCAGTATGGATTAGAACTTCTAAAGGACGAGGTCATCATGCCACGAAAGGTTACATTTGTCTATTTGTGTGCATGGCTACACGTGCAATTCACCTAGAAGCTGTAACAGACCTTACAACTCAAGCTTTCCTTGCTGCCTTTAGAAGATTTGTTGCACGCCGAGGTAGATGCTCAAACTTGTGGAGTGATAATGGGACTAATTTTGTTGGTGCAGCAAAAGAACTAAAAGATTTATTTAATGTCAACAAAGACTCACTGACAAAGGAGATAGCTGAACAGCTAGCAACTGAAGGAACCACATGGCACTTCATACCACCGAGAATGCCAAACTGCGGAGGTTTATGGGAAGCAGGAGTACAGTCAGCAAAAAGACATCTGACTAAAGTAAGCAAAGACACAAGATTGACATATGAAGAAATGAGTACATTGTTAGCACAGATAGAAGCTTGCTTAAATTCGAGACCTCTATGTCAACTTGATGATACTCTTGAAACTTTATCTCCACTCACTCCGGGTCACTTTTTAATCGGAGAGTCATTGCTTGCCGTTCCGGATGACAACTTTGAAAAATCAAATGTTAACCTACTGACTAGATGGCAACATATACAAAAGATGGTGCAAGACTTTTGGAAACAATGGCAATATGAGTACCTCCACACCCTGCAACAGAGAACAAAGTGGCAATCAAAAGTTATTAATCCTAAAATTGGTGATTTATGTGTCATAAAAGAAGACGGTCTGTCTCCCACAAGATGGTTGTTGGGTAGAATAAAGTTGCTGCATCCTGGAAAAGACAATTTAGTGAGAGTGGTGACAGTGCAGTGTAAAGGACAAAATGAACTGAAAAGACCCTTATCAAAGTTAGTTTTTCTACCTGTGTCGGCAAGTAGCTGTACAGACTAGGTATGTACTTATTTATTTAATTACCAGATGTAAAAGCTGAAGCCATACTCATATTCATGCCATACTGTGTTACACTTACTATTTTGTCAACATTGTGTTCGATATTATATATAAGTACAATATAATATATCCAAGCTTTTATATTAGATAAAATGTGCTTTAGGTTGCTAAATACATTGTTGTTAAATAGTTTATACTGTAAATTTACTAGAATTTAATACTAGCTTTGCAAATGTAAAAGTTAAGTTTTGAACTTCATTGTAACTTTTGAGCAATAATTTGAAGATCAAGATTGCATGTATGTCTTAAAACTTAGTATTCAACTATATTGCAACTGTTGATAGGTATAACTTACCTTAACTTACCTGTTGAGTGTTAAGTCAGCAACCTTTGTTGTTTGTATCTATTATTATTTATGTTACTTACAGGATAATTATATTTATGTAGATTTATTTATGTAGATTCGTTTGTGAATTTACTCATGAAAACTCTTGTTACAGTCCATTACTCTAAATTCTAATTAGCTATATAGATTGTTTGTTTAAACTTCAAGCCTAAAATTAAGTTTATTTGAAAAGGACATTGTCCTTTTGGTGGGCGGTATGTTCAATGCCTTATTACTTATAGATAAAAAAACTAATTGTCAAAATGTCAATGTTAATGGTATAGTACGGGGTTCGCACGATTGCATTCCCTGATTTTCTGCATGAGTTAGCAAATTATACCAAAATTATACTAATAAATGTGATTAATACTTTGAACTGTTTAAACTACAAGCAAATTAAACAAATTCAGTGCCACTAGTGTTCGTTGATTCAACGCCCATCCCTACAAGCCACACTCATCACACACTTAAAAAGGCTTGCCTGACTCTCTTCCGGCCAAAAAAATTCGTTTGCGTAATATTTTTTTCCTGAAAGGTAAAGAATTTTTCTATTGAATACACTTTAGGCAAACCAGTGCACACATTCATTCATTTTTTTTTTCTTATTTTTTTTTTACGTACTTCCGGCTTTGCTAATCCACGCAAACCGAGCGTTTCGAGTTCCTATAGTTCTAAACTATCTATTTTCATCAAAAAAATCCGTGCACGCTATGAGGGCACTTTTGAGATTGACAGCTCCCGGACCATAAGTAATCGTCAAAGATGAGACTTAAGTCCTAATCAAGACAAATATTAGGCGGAGATGAACCCTATAAGTCATCCCTACGTGCCTTCACGTCATTACCATCAGGACATAACATAATATTATCCCTTCTGGAGACAGAGATAGAGTGGACTACACGAATGTGTGTGTGTGTGTGTGTACATATGTCATAATAAATGTTCGACTGACTTGGAACTAATTTAACCCATTAGTTTCTTTTTGATCTGCAAAAATTAACAAACAGTTCTTGTGCAAAATGCTAATTTCCTAGGGAGAAAACTTTTTGCTATGTTTTGTTTTGTTTTAATCGATATTAATATTTTGAATTCAAAAGTTTTAACCCATCAATCCTTAAGCGGCAGCCGGCTGCCGCATAACAATTGAAAATCTATTGTGTCTGCGATATCCACGATGGAGGTGCTACAGTATATCTGTAGGATAATTTTATTATAAAAAAATATAGTTCCGTCGCCGTGACGCATTTCAGCACAACGAAGTAGCGGGCATCAGAGTATAGGTTTACACAACTTTACATTTTAACTTTGGGGTCCTTGTTTGGAACAAGTCTCTTAAAAAAATTTAAAAAAATCACTTCAGTTTAGTTGACAGAACTATCTAGATTTGCAGTTTACGGCAGCAACGCGTTGCCACTTCGAAGATGTCTGCAGGCATATCTGACCTACATAATGACATTATGACTTGACATCGTCTTTTGAACTATCAAGTGGTTACGCATTTCTGAGAATCGTTTGTAAGACGTTGCTACTCTAGTATTTTATAAGCTCATTAAGCTCATTGAACAGAACAGTTAAAAAACATTTAACTTTGGCAAAACATCGCTTTGTATCGTTATAATACGTTACAACTTACATCTGACGTAAAAACATGAAACAAGTTACAACTGAACAATACGAATTAAATTGCAATGAACATTTTGAACAATGAAATTAGTTTCAGAATTGTGTTCACTATGAGAAAGTACAAAATAATTTAACACAATAATCATGAGCTCTACGAAGGTTAAGAATTGCTTGCAACTTCAATATATAAAATAACATTTATAAAAGCTAATTTAGTTTAATATTTATATATAATTTGATAAAGTATTTTTTATTAAATATTAGTGGTAATAAATACTATTTCAAAATATATTTTTATCATATCCCGAAAAATTGTAAAAAAATATATCTTTAGAGAAATAAAAGTTTTGTTTTTATTTTCTTGCAATTACACAAACTACAAAACGCTTTGATTACACTTTAAACACTAGACTTTTCCTTAAAAGATTATCATTTTAACTAAGTAATAAATATACTAAGTAAATAATTCAGACATATATTCCCCCTAGCCGATTGAAGAGAACTCTCCCGCCATAGAACGGACAGAGAGATTAATTTCACACCCCATCCACTTACCGTTATTTGATCCCATCGTTCTGTCCCTGTCACACACAAACAAAGGAAAGGGATGGAGGAGTTTTCCGGTGGGGTAATGAGGATTGTTAATTGTAATCGCTAACGATTAGAATTAATAAAAAAATAAGGTTTTGAAGAGGGATCTTTTTGAGGGATTTCAGGAAAGTGTCCTATTTTATTTTAATTTGGTCGCAAGTTAATGTGCCAAAGTAGTTTAAATACTTTTTGTTATATTTATACTTATAATGCAAAATAGGTTTATTCTAATTACTTGTAATTCTAAATGGTTAACACTTAGCAACTAGCCTAGCCTAGCCTTTAGAATTATTATTTAAATGTATAGAATATAAAATACATTTTGTCGTAATTAAGAATGGTGCTTTCTATAGATATTAGGGAAAAGTGTACAAAATGCGACACCAGATAATTGAAATGAGACCATAACTGTTTATAAGCGCTCGGAATGTCGTATTGAAAAACGTAAAAGTCGTAAGTGCTTATGTGGAGGCCACAAAACGCGTACGTGAGCGTTTCCCTCTCTAGGGAGTAACCGCTACTGGAATACACACTGAATGTGAATACGGTTTTATAAGTGTGTAAATATAAACATGGTGTGGTGTGGTAAAACCAAGTAACGACCATCTGGACATATTGCACTTTTTACATTGTTAAGTAAATACCAACCATTAGATTAGTAGTAAGTTCATACTCGAAAAAAAATATCATATTTATTGGCTGGTATTATCAAAAGCATCGGTGATTACAGTATTTAGAGGCTGAGTGAAGGGTTACCGATACATGATTTTTAAGCTATTGCATAGCTTTTATTGCAGGCTTTGAGCGCGGCGATCGAATCAAGAAATTCCGTAACGAAAAAACCTAACACCAACCGGCAAAGCGGTGCGGCGTTGCCAGTGTGTGTGCGTGCAAATAGACGTATGTGAAGTGTTATATAGTCAAGTTTCGATCGATTAAGCTCTTGACTCGGAGATCGTGGGTTCGATTCTCACGTTTGAAAAATGTGTTTTATATAATCATATGTGTTATCTTTTGTAGCCATATTCAGCATAATCATATTATTATTTAAGACAATACAGTAGAGGAGAGTGAGCAAATGTGGGCTAGTGCTTTATTATGGGCTAGCGAAAATTCTCGAAAACCTACAATCAAAAGACGCAAACAGACGATTGTCTATCGCATTTATTCTCTTTAACACCGCAATCACGCATTTTCGTAAGTAGCACGCGAGCTGTCGCCAGTTTATATTGCTATAGCTATAGGCCATACTTATATTGCTGCTGTCGAAAAACTTTCGGTGGTACAAATCAATGAGTTATTTAATTAACCCTTCGATCGCGGATTCTTGGAAATGCTATTGTATTCTATTGTTGTCGCGACCACCGGTGCCCGTATGGGGCTTGATGAGTTAATAGAAATTTGGTATGAATACTGTAACTGCAAGTTTTGTTGAAGACCATAAGTTTAATTTTATTATTTTCGATTGATTTATTGCTTGCCTCACATGATTTGTAATGTACACGATCATGATGATTTTGGTAGAAAATTTCGAATATGGGCTTTGTCTGTGGTCCTATAGAAAGACATCTAATATAGGGGCATAAAAGCTACTGTGGCCTAGGTTATAACTTTGCCTGTGACCAAATAACAAGAAAATAAAATAGATATTAAAATAAAATAAAATAAACCCAAGCAAAGAAAAGAAGTATAGGAAATAAGAAAGCCAAGCCCAGGGATGAAAGTGAAGTTGAAGAAGATAACCAATTTGTTTTAGATACTAAACCAGGTACATCTATAGTAAAAGAGTTTCCTGACACCTATAATTGTTATTTTCGTACAAGATATTATAAGTTTTTATTTATAACCCATATTTGGGTACCATGACCATATTTAGCGTCCATTTTCTTTTTTTGTTAAAGGCTCAATATTATAAAATATGGTAAAAATAAAACCAAAACATGGTTATTGGGGGCTTCAAAAATAAATGCGTAATTATTTCGACGCCAAAAAATAGCTAATTTTTTAATAATTTTTATTTTTTTATTATTATATTATCAGCCATAAACAAAATGGTAGCCCATATTTGGTTACTTTCGTCTTTAACAAACATATTTATAAATACAAAATATCCGTATCTTGAACAGAGCTGATGATGATGATGTTGTAATCAAGTCTCTAAGGCCTGCGGCGTTAATGAGCGTGATTTAATGACGCCACGTCGCGTCACCTCGCGTCACATCCATCGTGACAATCGCGGTCGCTTTATTGCGGAGTGACTTGGAATTCCTTAATGAAAACTCCTTGATTTGGAATATCTAATGTGCTTGGGAAGAATGTTGTTGCCGTAGAAATGGGTGCTGAGTGAGAAGTTAAGCTGTAAGTTGGGATGATGGGCAAAAACATATGGGCTCTGGTATAGGGCTCAAGTAGAATTGATTGTATATTTTTTGGAAGATATATCCATGTACATTAATGACTAATAGGGCGCTTATCAAGATTAGTTGTCCGTTTTGAGTAAAGCCTTAAAAGTGACATCAGCGCTTGTACATTTCATGCTGATAACAATTAACATCACGTTACATTATATTGAATCTAGGTATGTTGTGAATTGACATATTTTGATGACAGATATATTTTCATGTTTTGACAGTTGTGAGATTATGTATGTTTGTTTTACAGTTGATAATGACAAATGACATGAACAACAAAAAACTACCTAAATACATTATTTTTGCGTCATAAGCATGAAATGTACGGGTCCTGGTGATGATGAAATAAAACATACAAAGTAATATTAATTATTTATTTATTCATTTTCATTTTCTAAACATTCTCGAACTACGGCCAAAATACGCTCCAGTTTTCGACATGAAATAATGTCGCAAGTCTCTCATTGGGATCTCCTGTTCGCAACTTAGTTAAAAGAATACCCAAAGCGGTTCTCGATGCGGCACATCTCTCACGTAATGAAGGAGTTTGCTCTAAGATTGTGTTAAACTGTTCAGTCGTACGTCCAGTCCAATAGTGCATTTCTTCCTCACTCATGCCACCAACTTCCTCGAAACTTAATGTCGATTTGTGTTTTACTGCATCACGCAAAATGTCACAAACATTAGAGAAGTATTCAGCAGTAAACTCGTGAGAGACATTACACGACTGGGGTAAGTCATCCCAAACATTACTATCTAGGTGTTCTCGGCATACTCGTGCCCCATCTGGGATGTATAGCTTATGTTCACACAATAAATGTATTTTCACAACATTTGGAATTCGGTGTCGTGTTTCATTACGACATCCACGAAAGATACAATGTACCGGCGTGTTTCGGGCTCTGGTGTAGTCGGGAACTGAAAATGTAAAAAACTGTACTAACCTCTAACGCAGCATTTTGTTGTATGAATGCTGCTAAATCAGCATGCATCCTTGGCAAGTTTTTAGTGAGAATACGTACTTGATATCTGCCACGATGTAGGCCTCTTCGGCACGTCACGCAGTTACGATAACGTTCCATCACACTCAACCAAATCACTATCACAATATCGAAGTCCAAACGAAAGCCAAGGTAATCAGCTTAAACGGGTAACGGAGTCCAAGAGAATGCGGGGGTCAGGTATTCAAGTGCAAAATTGTTGTGTATAAGGAAATACGGGTTGAAGGAAAAACGTGTTGTGCATAAGAAAATTTTAATAAGAAGACATTATTCTATGATTGACATCATACTTCATAGGTAATATTTTAGATTACTAACTAAGGAGTTCCTATTACAACATGCCCCCATAATCTAAACATATTACATTAAAATAAGTAACATTCATAGAAAAATAAACTAAAAGTTTAAATTGACAACCCTAGAAAAATTAAAATATCTATAAAATTCTAGGTTATCAACCCTAAACCTTTAACACATCTTAAATGCGATGTACGCCTTAAAACTTTCGTAAAGACATCTGCTATAAGATTTTCTGACGGAATAAAATTTAAAGAAATAATATTTTCGGCAACTTTCTCTCTTACGAAATGGAATTTCGTATCAATGTGCTTACTCCGTCCGTGGTGGATTGGATTATGTGCTAACTTTTGTGCACTCTGACTGTCACCAAAAAGAGAAACAGTATCTATCCTTCCACTTACCTCATAAATAAAGCGTCTAAGAAACACAGCTTCTTTAGCAGCAGAGCACAAAGCCATGTATTCCGCTTCTGTAGAAGACAACGCAACCGTAGGTTGCTTATTTGCCTCCCAGGATACAGGACCACCACCTAATATAAATACACATCCTGTATAAGAACGACGATCGTTAGGATCATTCGCCCAGTCTGCATCTACAAATCCAGACAAATACTCACCAGTTTTTCTGTATGTAATGCCGTAGTCTATTGTACCTTTCAGATACCTTAAAACTCTTTTACTGGCTTCCCAGTGTGACTTTCCTGGATTCGCATTAAATTGGCTTAGATAGCTCATAGCATACGATATGTCTGGTCGTGTATTTATAGCAATGTACATTAGAGAACCTATTAATGCTTGATATGACCGACAATCTTCAAATGGTTCCGTTTCGTTCAAACTCAACTTTTCTACAGCTAAAGGAGTACTAGCGACTTTACCTTCACACAAGTTATACTTCTCTAGCAACGAATTAATCATTGTCTTTTGATTTACACGAATAACACCATTTTTCTTAGAGATATTTAAGCCGAGGTAAAAATTCAATTCACCTAGACTTTTAAGAGAAAAATATTTATCCAAGTCCGATTTGACAATGTCAAAATGACTCTTGTCTTTGTACAGAACTATAATGTCATCGACGTATACGGCCAGAATGACAACCTCATTAGCAAACTTTTTGGTGAACACACACGGCTCCGAAGGAGTTTGTATAAAGTTCAAAGAAACTAAGGTGTCCTTTAATTTTTTGTTCCAAGCCCTTGGCGCTTGCTTAAGACCATAAAGTGACTTCTTTAAAAGACAAACTTTGTTATTTTCTCCTTTTTCAATGAAACCTTGAGGCTGTTCCATATAAACCTCCTCTTCAAGATCTCCGTAAAGAAATGCAGTATCCACATCGAGATGTTGCATGCTCAGGTCCATCTCCGCCGCCAAAGCCAAAAGGGTACGAAAGGAAGAATTTCGTACAACCGGGGCAAACGTTTCGTTATAATCAATCCCCGCTTGTTGTGCGTAACCTTTTGCGACAAGACGAGCCTTGTATTTCTTTACATTGCCATAGGCATCCTTTTTGAGTTTAAATACCCATTTACATGGAACTATTTTCTTTTCAGGTCTATCGACCAAAGTCCATGTTTTACGTAACTGTAGAGATTTAAATTCATCCTCCATAGCGGAACGCCATTTGCAGCTATCTACAGAATCAATAGCTTCTTGATAGCTCTTAGGTTCGTCCGATATACTATCAACTGAGTTAGTTAACCAAGACATGAAGTCAAAACCAAAAAACTTAGTTTTCTTACGTACACGTTCCGGGTAACGCCTGTCTATCTGTGCTGGTCCGTCCTCAGGAACAACAGCAACAACTGCTTCTGATTCCGATACATCTGATTCATTATGGACAAGTACATCCTCGTGAATAAGAGCTGGAACATCAGGAGTATTACCATCAATTGCTTCTGGTTCAGCTACATCAGTTTCACTATACACAGGCATATCATTATAATTCATAGCAGTA
Source organism: Cyaniris semiargus (assembly GCA_905187585.1). Taxonomy (NCBI): domain Eukaryota; kingdom Metazoa; phylum Arthropoda; class Insecta; order Lepidoptera; family Lycaenidae; genus Cyaniris; species Cyaniris semiargus. Next base: position 14,328,720 of record LR994560.1, on the reverse strand, counting down.
GAACTTTCAAGTTCTATATCTGGTACAATCACCCCTTTAAAACTACTGTCTAAACTATGTACAGGCGAAAAATCTACAGATTTATTAGTCTTCAACCCAGTGAAGCAATCTTCAAAAAATACTACATCTCTAGATTTTACTAATCTTCTAGGATTCGCAGCGTCACGCAGAAAATAGGAATGAGGATCATTTGAATATCCTACAAATATATGTTCACTAGCTTTACTATCTAACTTACTTCTATGACAGGATGGATTATTTACAAGTGCTCTACAACCGAAAACCTTCAAATGACTCAAGTCAGGCTTAGTATTAAACCACCTTTGATAAGGCGTGCCACAACTCAAAGCTCTGTGAGGGCTTCTATTCTTAAGATAAACAGCTACATTAAACGCGTCTTCCCAATAAGATTTCGGAAGTGAACTCTCAGCCAACATTGAACGTGCTTTTTCCACAATAGACCTATTTGTGCGTTCTGCAACGCCATTTTGCTGTGGACTATATGGCACAGTTGTCTGATGAATTATACCCTTTGCCGTTAAATGTTCCAGAAAGTCTTTATTTACATATTCTGTCCCATTATCAGTTCTTAAAACTTTGATTTGAGCACCTGTCTGCCTTTCAACCAGCGATTGAAACGAGCAGAACTTATCCCTAACCTCAGTCTTCGAAGAGATAAAGTAAGCAAAAATCATACGAGAATAATCATCAATGAATAATAATACGTATTTATTACCTTGAAATGATGTTGCACTCATGGGTCCACAAATGTCCGAGTGAACCAACTCCAAAATCTTTGTACCTTTTTCGTAAGGAACTTGCTTAAAAGGTTTACGGGCTTGCTTACCTTCTACACAAGCAATACAGCTTGTCTTATCGACAATAGTATAGTCGATACCGACGTTGCTATTCTTCAACTGGTTCATACCTATACGACACAAATGACCTAGCCTTCTATGCCATAATAGAAATTTAGAAGTCGAGTCAGAGTGCACATCATAGGCATTATGAGGTTTATTAACTGTACAGTCTAATTTGTACAAACCATCACAAACTGAACCATGTAAAAGAGATTTGCCTGTGTAAGAAAAAGTTTTAGCATTAAAAAAGTTACACCCATTGTTATCAAACAAAACAGTAAAACCTTTATCTACTATCTTTTTAACAGAAAGCAAGTTAACACTTAACTTAGGTATATATGTGACATCATTTATACTATTTATAATATTAGATTTAGTATTAATATTAACATTACCAATAGCTTGACATTGGATCTCATCTCCATTAGCAACAGTAACTTTACCGAAATTCACGTTTTTTACGTCAGATAGCCAGTCCAACCTCGAAGTTAAATGTGTTGACGCACCAGAGTCAATAAACCAAACATCTTTCTTATTTTCAGAGACAGCCAGGGCCGTAAGAGCAGTATTTTCTTTGCCTTTTTCTTTTTTCTTACGAAGTGGACACTCTGGTCTCTTATGTCCAGGCTCTTTGCAGTCATAGCATACTATATTAGGCTTCCTTTTCGTAAATGCCTTTCGAAATTTACTTGCCTTTAAAGCAGCTTCTGGCTCTTCACTGCGTGACATTTCGTTTAAAAGTTTAGTTTTAACCAAAACAGTGGTTATCTCGATGTTGCTATTTTCGAGACCCATAATCATCGGATTATACTTTTCTGTGAGTCCGCCTAATAATATAGCTGCTACTGAAGCATCTTCAATCTTTTTGCCAATATCATTCAGGTCTTGTACAGTACTCATTATACCATTAATATATGCTTCCATATTATCGTAATCAGAGAGACTCATTCTGTATAATCTTCGTTCTAGGGCAAGTCTCCGTCCCATTCCGCGGTCTTCATATGAATTTTTGAGGGAATCCCAAGCCTCTTTTGCACTTTGGCAAGTTCGGACATGTGTGATGGCCGGACCATCTAAACTAAGGCATATTTTTGCCAACGCCTTCTGATCACAACGTTTTTTAGTTGTTTCGGGAGTTGTATCTCCTTCCGGATACCCTATTATTGTCTCCCACAGATCCTCGTGCACAAGGTAATTCCTCATTTTAAACTTCCATGCCGTGTAGCCCTCGCGGCCACACAATTGAATGCATATACTAGGTAAAGTAGTACCTGAGGATCTTCTGATTGCACCATCTCCACTAGAGCTTGCCATTTCAACACATTCCCTTTAATCTACTAATATATTATTAAAACTACAGCTTCGTGCTGATAACGTGTTGTGTATAAGGAAATACGGGTTGAAGGAAAAACGTGTTGTGCATAAGAAAATTTTAATAAGAAGACATTATTCTATGATTGACATCATACTTCATAGGTAATATTTTAGATTACTAACTAAGGAGTTCCTATTACAACAAAAATAAACGAGAGAACGGGAAACGTAGTTACACAGACAATGTCAGCGAACGACTGACTGATTGAAAGAGAGAGCGAGAATCGCCCGCGCGTTGTTACCTGCTCTGCCGTCCAAGTGTAAGCGGTATGAGGAAGGGGTTAAACTACTACTGTGAGCTGTGAGCGTAAATCTGGTGTCAGTCTAAGACAAGACATTCGTTACTTTTCCAAGCGCAATAAATCTTACCACATAGACGATAAAACCTACGTCGGTAACGTCGGCTTTGTACATTGACTGTACATTATTTCGTAATGGACAAATGTTTGGGGCTGGGCGCCATATAACTTTTTTACCAACTCATTATGAGCTTTCTAATGGTGTATAATTTATCTTGATTGAGACTATTATAATACCAAAATGCCCATCATCATTTCTTTTAGAAGTATGGTATGTGTGGTATTTCTTGTAACTGGTTTCTATGCACAATAGTTGCAAAAGTATTATTAAGGGCCGATTTTTCAATCATCAGATACTTTTACCTAAAGAATAAATAGGACACTTTGACATTTTTGCATATAAAATCTGTCAAAATGCCAAATTTATTCCAATGGTAAAATTTATCTGACGATTGAAAAATCAGCTCTGTGTCTAAACACACTAGGCCGAAAAAACGCGGCCGAAGTTCCGCATGATTACGCCTGCAATGTATTTTAAATTACCAATGACACACCATGCCGAAATTGCGTCGCGTTATATTGTATGCGTTTGATATTGCTGACGTAATCATGCGGAACTTCCGCCGCGGAACTTCGGCATGGTGTGTTTAGACACTTAATCTAATGAGATTTTGTTTGTAACTATTTTCTGTGCACAATATTTAAAAATATACATATTTGGAGATAATTTAATGTAATTAAAAATAAAATTGTATGACGCGGAAAGATAAAAACAGCATCTAGATGCTAGACTTTAAATTGTAACAAACTCCAAAATAATTGTAGCAAGTTCTTCACGCGCGAATTGTGACAAAAACTCGCCCTTATAACACTAATTTGTGTACATACTTGGGCACTATGATATTACTCGTGTAGCTTCACTGAAACCGGCTACCGTCACCGACATCAGTGTAGACAGAATTATCCCTTCCACCGGATTATGTATTCCGCACACACTTCAGAACTATAAAATGCCTATTTTCAATGTAGCCCAGTCACCGTAACCGAAGCATTTATAGTTCTACTAGATGACACACGCAACTCCGTTGCGCCAAAAGTAGTTTATCGCGCGGGAACCGTACATTTTTTCAGGATAAAAGTATCCTTTGTCCTTTCCCGGGACTCAAAGTATCTCCACGCCAAATTTCAGCAAAATCAGTTCAGCGGTTTGGGCGTGAAGAAGTAACAGACAGACAGACACACTTTCGGATTTATAATATTAGCGGATCCATCTTAGATTGAAGGTTTCCGAGTGACTTTCAAACATCTTTACCCAAGCTCGGAAATCTCTATGGCATTGGCGCGGGTCCAACTCGGCTTATACTTTTCATAACTTTCATCGAATATGAGATATTTAATATCTGTCACCGATTGTGTTGTTTGTGTCACGATGTTAATGTCTTCCGGTAATCGTTTCTCATAATATTGTTAGTTGCAAAAGAAACAAAGATCGACGATTTTAAATTTGTTTTGTCGTACAGCTGTTATATCTAGGTACCTGTTGCCGTCTTGCCGAAGGCGGTAAAAAAAGGTATATTTCAGCAGATATTTTATAAATAAAGGTCAAATACTGTACTTACAAAGTTGGCGTTCGAATTTTATTAACATAGAACTATGAGAGATAAGAATTATTCAGAAATTAATGAAACAATGAATATTCTCTAATACATTAATCATTCAAAAAGGTCACAAATAATCAAAATTGATACTGTCGGAAATTCTTTTGAATTATGGAAATCAATTTTATATTGCCTATCGTAGCCAGAGTAGACAGAACTAAGCTCTGCTGTAGCTATCGTTACACTATATTTAAAGCGAATTATTTAGAAACCTGCTTCCTTAATTATAACACTAATAAACCCACAATAGTTTATTGTGTCTATAAAATAACTACATCCGACTGCACACACCAATTATGATTACCGTGTATGCCCAGCGTGATTGAATCCAAACACACCATCCTCGTCACTTTGTCACGTTGTCACGCTACGTCACAGTGTCACACTACGTCACAGTGTCACGCTACGTCACAGTGTCTCGCTGTGGCACAGTACGTCACGCTTCGTCACATTGTCACGTCAGTCGAGTTTGCATATTTACCCTGTCCATGCATAACTTAAATCTAAGCAAATATGTTTGACGCGGATGATGTATAATGGTGTGTGCTCTAGAACTATTCCATTCCACGAGGCATATTCTACGTATTATTTAGAAGACAACTCCGTAGCGCTAAAATTCATTTAATACGCGAGAACCGAACACAATTTTCCGGGATGAATAGAATCCTATATTATATATCCTAAAAAGTATCCCTTTCCAGAGACTCAAAGTATCTCCATAACAAATTTTATCAAAATCAGCTCAGCGGTTTGGGCGTGAAGAGGTAACATACAGACAGATTTATAATATTTTAAGCTACAACACATTTATAATATTAGTATGGATACCTAGAGTCAAACCTTATCTGGAAACCAAGGTAGACTGGACTATCAAATATTTATCACCCATTTCACATAATATCATTGCAGGTAGATTTCACGCAATATTTCTTAAATGTACAAGGCTTAAACAAGACGTGTGTTATATTTTATATGTTACGCATTTAATAAAATTTCTCGGACATTAAAAAAACTGTAACTGTAAATTTTAATGATGCTTTCAATCTTGATTTTGATTACTTTTAATTTATTTTAACCACAATAGTGAATTGAGGTCAATTATAATAATATACCAAAAATACCGATAACCCAAAACACGTAGCGCGTTCCTTTATCAATAAAATGAACAATTTTATTTGTTTAGGCCATACACGGGGGTTTAGAGACAAAGGGTTTTCACGTTACGCGACACAAACAGACATAAAACGTAACGACACCACGTAGCGACTATTTCGACCCGAAACTTATTTGCTTATTGGATCTTTTTTCTTTAACCTTTTTTGTCTATCTCCATCTTAAAAAGTTTAGTGAAAATTGTATAATGAATACTACTATATTATTTTATTATGCAATTAACAGTTGAAACCACAGACATAGATCAAGATAGATACCGCATGTGTATGTACTTCGCGTGCCATATCGCGTTCCCAAACGACGAGCAGTGCTCGTCTTTAGAAAGTCTGTTCTTTAGTCTGCTATCGGAACCGCACGTCAATCGGAATTGTAAAACTGCCTAAATGCCTAAAAGTGCCGTATTGAGCTGTAGAAATTCAAATAGAAACGTTGGCCTTGATAATGGACACGTTTCTTATCATCGGTACATCACATTGGTAGAAAAAAAGTGACACGCTCGTTTTCATACAAAAGGAGCGACATGCGGTATCTATCCTGATCTATGTCTGTGGTTGAAACGCATAGTGCATTAACAGGCTTTACGAATATTGCGTTTTCAGTGTATTTATAAGCGAGTTTTGATCGCAATAACAGCGCGTTTGTACGAAACTTTCGGTGATGCATTCACTGTACAGAATGTAACAAAACAAAGTAATAATACTTTAGGGTGTGTAATGTGTAAGCATTTTTTTGTGATTTATATGGGCAAGCGCCCCAGCGTCATGAATTTTCCCATCCAAAAGTTTAAAAAATTACTCTTCCAGCGCTGCTACTTTCACAGGTAACTCTATACAGGGGACCCATACACACCCTAAAGTATTATCACTTAGTTTTGTTACACCTTGTATAGTGTATACCACTCGTTTTGGTAGTTATAATATTAATTCAAAGAAATTGAAGTTTCATAGGCATGATAGCGAAGCTATGTTAGTTGATCAGGTTATGTCAATGAAAGTCAATGTTAGTCGTGACTCGTGGTTAGGCTTGACGTAAACTGAAAAAATTACAGTCCGCCGTTTTCCTATTAATTAATTTATCTGATAGTACATTTCACTTAACGGAAGCGGAAAGCGTATTATTGTGACGTCACACACGCCCTTTGAGATTATCCTTCCCCCTCCCCCGTACGTCGTGATTGTCACGTGAACAAAGGACAAGGGATAGTTAGTATTGATTGTAGTCAATATACGTTATGAGTGTAACATATTACATACAGTATCATGGATTTCAAGTTAATCTATAGCTTAATGTCATGGACTTTCATTAAAGTAAAGGTTACTTTTTTATATTATCTTTTTTGTTCTAATGTAATGAAAGATAATTCATTAAATAATGCAGGATTAGAAACAATCTAGATTCCAGATTAGCTCAAGTGAACTTAACTTTTCTTTTTCGGTTTTTTTGAACGAAACTGCTATTGATCTCAAGTAGTCTTAATTTCGTTATTTTGTTCGTAACCTATATTTAAATACACAAAATATACTTACTCTACAATTTAAATTACAACTTTGCAGTTACAACTTTGCAGTTACAACTTTGCACACCAAAGTAATCTAAACTACGAAGCTCGTAGAGGTGCTACATTAGCGTAGCGTCAGCACTAATCTGCTAAGGTTCAATTCAGACCGCAACGCGACGCGTAGATGCATTTCTAAATTTGTATGGATTTGACAGATTTGCAAGACGTCTCACGCAATTGAAATCTGTCAATTCAATACAAATTTAGGAATGCATCTACGCGTCGCATTGCGGTCTGAATTGACCCTAAGCCGTAGCGCGCTACGAATGTGCTGCAGAAAGAAAATACAATATATAGTAATTTTCAGTGTAGTGATAAAAATATATATTTTTAAATAAATACTCTTTATTTCTCTAGAAATATTAGTTAGTATTTTTTTAATCTTATAATTTTAAGTATTCTCCTCTATTAATGAAATTAAGAAAAATATGCTATAATTTTTGAAAACTATTTTTATGTGTACTCTACGCGAAATTATAATGATTTTGAACATAATCCAAATAATTTTAGACTTTTATTAACTTTCACATAACTTTTGGCAAGCAAATAACTATTCCCACTATAAATTTGTCTACGGCAGGAGTTCCCAAACTGTGCGCCGCGGCGCCCTGGTGCGCCGTGGAAAGGCAAGAGGGGCGCCGTGAGTCGATCCTCCATCATTATCCAAAACCACAAATATTGTAAAATAAACTTATAATATTAATTATGGACAGCAGCTTGATGATTCAATATTTGTTTATTATTATTTACATGCTTAACCTAACTATAATAATTAAAAGTGTTTATTGATGTATTTTTTTCTAATAGGTAGGTAGAGTAGGGCGCCATGACAAAATATTGTGACGTGTAACTGCGCCGCAGGTGAAAAAGATTGGGAACCCCTGGTCTACGGTATAGTAGAACATATATTTACGAGAGTATGTATATCGTAAAATATACATTTTAATGTCCGAGTGAGATTGGCCGGGGCACTCAGGTAGGACCGCTCGGTAAATAACGTCTTAAGATGAGCACTAGGGTCACTATGATTTTGGAAATTCTGAGACGGTTAAAAAAGGTAGCGCTTTGGAAGTGCCGGCAGAAGTAAAAGGAAACATCAGGACACACATTTTTGCTTTATGTTAGAAAGAGATGGGGATAATACTTCCTTTACTTTTTGACGACCTCTGTGGCTCAATTGGTTGAGTGTGTGGCAGCTCAAGCCGGGGGTCGCGGGTTCGAATCCCGCCGACGGAACAAAAAGTTTTCAATGTTGTTGTTCAATGTTGTGGGTCTGGTTGTGTATTAAATATGTGTATGATATAATAAAAATCTTAAATATATGTATAGTATAAAAGTATTAAATTTATTTCCGTTGTCTGGTACCCGTAACACAAGTCCTTCAGGTACTTAGCACGGGACCAGACTGACGTGGTGTGAAGAGTCCATAGATATTATTATTATTCCTTGCTAACGGGCAATTAAATCCCGGACCTTTGGAAGGCATGCGCGGGGCCGAAGCCAACACGTAGAGGCCCGTTACACAGTTTTAATCTAAATGTTATGTGACACTGCCCGGCGACTCTCCCTGTCCGCACTATGGGAGTACAAAAGGAGAGCCAGCGGCCAGTGTAGGACTATTACAGGGAATGGATATTACAAATGATACCGGGCTATGGGGGTGAGGTGCTATTGGACTGGGTAACTGGGACTATGGAAGGACTATGGCGTCTGCCGATACAACGTGGAAACATGTATCATAAAGTTGGCAGACGGTGACTCGCCAACTCATTGAATGGGCCCCTCAAAATGGTCGCACGCACGGTGCACCGAGGCGGCAACATTGATAGAGCGGCTTGAGGCAGGAGAGGTGTCGCTGGACTTTAAACGCCGATTATTTGCACCCTCAGAGGGTCCCATCACGTCGCCCACTCGCCACTTACGCTTCACATCCTCCCTCCGAGCCGAAGCTCTTGCGACTCCACTCTGACCGGCCGGTTAAGGCAAGGCAGAGGTAGGGCCTGATTCTCCGTCAGTATTCACTCCGGCCGGCCGGTGAAGGCAAGCCGGAGATGGAGAACAGGGGCTTCCCTGAAAGCACTCGGGTACGTGGAGTCGCTACTCACCAACAGCTCGCCACAAGCTGCCCTGCGGGCTTATTATTATTATTATTATTTACTACGCTGCACCCATCGCAAAAATTGCACAAAGCCGCTAAAATATTTTACATCAAAAATAGTTTTATTTTTTTAGATTTAATTTCAAAGATAAGCATTTCATAAGGGTGTTTTTTTTTTCGAATATTTTTCATTTATTTTCGAAGCTTCGATGTAAATGGAAATTGAAATTAAACATTTACAACAAACACCCATCATAGACAGACGGTTTTAATAATATTAATAACTTTAAAAATATTTCATATCAATAGTTCCAGTAAACGCGTCCTATAAACGTTGGCTTTGTGAAAGTTCCGAGAAATTTCCTTTTGAGCACTGCGTCCAATATCGTTTTCAATTTTAAATATTGCGTTTAAAATATTACATACTTTAATAATAAAATTAATTATTAATAGAATAATATTTATATATTTCATTTCATATTTACTAATTTAGTCAAGTTAATTACTTCATACTATAATATTTGTCTGTCCTCTTCACGCTTTAAGCGCTGAACCGATTCATAATATATTTGATACCAGATAAAGTCCGCAACCCCGTTGCGCCAAAAATAGTTAATCCCGCGGGAAACATACGTTTTTTCGGGAGAAAAAGTATCCTACGTCCTTACCCGGGACTCAAAATATCTCCACACCAAATTTCAGCAAAATCGGTTCATCAGTTTGGGCGTAAAAAAGTTACAGACAGAGACACATTTTTGCATATATGATATTAGTACGTACTAGATGATGCTCGCAACTCCGTTGCGCCAAAATTAGTTTATCGCGCGGGAACCGTACATTTTTCCGGGATACGAACGAACGATTTACAGTTGTGGGCAACATCTAGTCATTTATAACTGAAGCTATGTTGCAGTTGACTTAGCAATTAGAGCAATTGATGTCAGATTATCTGGGATCTAGATTATCTAGGTTGATCTAGCTTACCTGTCACTAATACCTAGCCACTTAGCAGATTGTTCGGTAACACAGTTTGAAACTGACGTGCGAGTGACGTCACAACATATTATGTCCATATTGTTATGACAGTATGTCAATCTATTGAGTGGACTGTACCTAATACATTAGGTAAGATAATAATATTGATGGGTAACACATATTCTAGTATTGGTGGACTCCGTAAAAGAATTGCAATAGTACAATTTACAGAAGGGAAAAAAAGAGTACGTTTTAAATAAGGACGCTTTCCTTTTATTAAATGCAACCTTACGCTACGCTAAACGCTTGAACGCTCTTTCGACACATTAAGTATTCGTGTTAACAACTATTGTGATGTTGCTATATATGTAACCGTTAATTTGCGGAAACCAGTTAAAGTGCAGATTAACAAGGTATTCAGCAGATTATCTGGCTGAGTCAGTTAAAGTGCAAATAATTAATTCTATTCTTACATAAACTAGAATCTGCAGAATACCTAGGTAATCTGCAGACTAACGAGCATGCATACGGTAAATTGCATAAAACAGGTTCTTGTTTGAATAAAACATGATTTAGTTGTAGGGAATTATTTAATATAATTTTTCAGGCGCTGAAAAAGGAATAATAATTATATCAAATTTTTACTAAAATGTTACTCCACCGATAACTATTCTGATAAGAGATCAAAAAGTGCAAATAATTAATTCTATTCTTACATTGTTTTTTTTGGGAATTATTTAATACTAGATGATGCCCGCAACTCCGTTGCGCCAAAACTCGTTTATCGCGCGGGAACTGTAGATTTTCCCGGGACAAAAAGTATCCTATGTCCTTTCCCGGGACTCAAAGTATCTCCATACCAAATTTCAGCAAAATCGGTTCAGCGGTTTGGGCGTGAAGAGGTAACAGACAGACAGACAGACAGACGGACGGACGGACGGACGGACGGACGGACGGACAGACTTGACACCTAGACTACACTCACTTTTACTTTTACTTTGACTAGAATTTGGAATTTACCAAATAGAAAATCGATGCTAAAACCTGTTACAAGAACATTGCTTTCCCGCCATTTACTTGACACTGGCCATGGTTATGTAGCCAAAGCGCCATAATAAGAAAAAAATAAGCTAAGGAATAGAAATCACAGAACAAATATAAAAATACAGTTTAAACTACAATCGTGTTACTCTACTGATAAAATATAACAGATCAAATCATCGGACGCGGTAACAGAAGGGCGCAGGAGCGTGAAAGAGCAAGACAAAAGTGTTTTGTCACTGTCTTCAGCAATTTAACTATGTACTACTCGTTAATATGCAAACTAACTAGGTAAAGTGCAAATATAAGCTTTATTATTTAAATTTCACACTTTAACGGATGGTATCATGAAATCTGCAAATTGCCTAGTTAGATTAGATTCACACGGCACAATCCTACTCCAAGTATCTGTATACCAAATATCAATATCAGTTCAGCGATTTAGCATTAAAAAGGGTATAGAACAGACAGAAAGACAATTCTTCGAATTTATAATGCAGTGTGTAAAAAAACAAAATAATGTCTTAATAAACGTATGTGTCACTTATGCATAGTTCATTAAAAAAGCAGCGCTGAAATACTTACTTTAGACTCCTATGTTTCTAATAGAATGCCATAACATTATAAATTTGCCATTAATGTCAGCGCTGCTGCTTCTACAGAGAACTCTAACAAGGGACACAAACACACCCAATATAAAAAATAATAACAGGAATGTCCTACTATTTTCTCACGATGGTCACCGTACTGAGCCGGCTCGGCTGGCACACCGCCAGCGCCGGACGATCTATCAAATATCCGCGCAAACACACCCCGCGTTGTCACTCTAGCATTACCTAATACCCCGACAGCTGTCTGTTTGTTTGTGTTAGCACGATTGTATGCTATTGGCTCTTCATTGTACATTAATATGAGCTTTATATAATACTAGTCGATGCCCGCAACTTCGTTGTGCCAAAATTCGTCTATCACGCGGGGACCGTACATTTCTCCGGAATCAAAAGTATCCTATGTCCTTTCCCAGGACTCAATCTTCATACCGAATTTAAGAAAAATCTGTTCAGAGGATTGGGCGTGAAGAGGTAACAGACAGACAGACACACTTTCGCATTTATAATATTAATTATGGAAGTATGAATATTGAATAATGATAAAGCATCAAGTTTAAGGTTTTGAAAAATATTTTCGACGTTTTGCTTTAGATATGTAGAGTTTATAGAGCTCGATAATTATTTCTACATAATTAAAAAAAGGGGATTTTAACGATATAAGCCAATTATAATATTTAAAGCATCAGCAACGGTCCAGCGTCCCTTTAATTTAGCGGACTAAGTATCGACATTAGACAACGGTAATCACTTTCCATCAAAAGATCTGTCTGCTCATTTATCCCATATTTTATAAACTACAATACAAGCTGATGGCAACCCTAGATATTACGTACGTGCTACAAAGTCTACGTTGTTACGAGCTACGAGCTACGAGCTACGTTGCTATGCGCTACGAGCTACGTTGCTACGCGCTACGAGCTACGTTGCTACGAGCTACGAGCTACGTTGCCACGAGCTACGAGCTACGTTGCTACGAGCTACGAGCTACGTTGCTACGAGCTACGAGGTACGAGGCTACGCGCTACGAGATACGTTGCTACGAGCTACGAGGTACAAGGCTACGCGCTACGAGATACGTTGCTACGAGCTACGAGGTACGAGGCTACGCGCTACGCGATACGTTGCCACGAGCTACGAGGTACGAGGCTACGCGCTACGAGCTACGTTGCTACGCGCTACGAGCTACGTTGCTACGAGCTACGAGATACGTTGCTACGCGCTACGAGCTACGTTGCTACGAGTTCCGAGATACGTTGCTATGAGCTACGAGGCTACGCGCTACGAGCTACGTTGCTACGCGCTACGAGCTACGTTGCTACGCGCTACGAGCTACGTTGCTACGAGCTACGTTGCTACGCGCTACGAGCTACGTTGCTACGAGTTCCGAGATACGTTGCTATGAGCTACGAGGCTACGCGCTACGAGCTACGTTACTACGAGGCTACGTTGCTACGAGTTCCGAGATACGTTGCTATGAGCTACGAGGCTACGCGCTACGAGCTACGTTACTACGAGGCTACGTTGCTACGAGGCTACGTGCTTACGTGCTACGTTGCAACGAGACCACGAGCTACGTTGATACGAGGCCACGTGCTATGTTGCTACGCGATCTCTACGAGATAGCTATGAATCGTCATTTAATAATAATATTATGTTATGTTGAGACGATAATGTTGCGAGGCAATGTTGCAGCAATAACATTGCGCATCAATGTAGCACGGCACAAATTTAATAGTAATACACAAATTAAATAATAATCCATAAATATTAAATATATTAATGGACAATACATAAATATTAAAGAAAATAGTCTCTCATTCTTAGGATTCATGAACGGAAATTAATGAACTTCGGTGATACTTAAATAACAGGGAAGGACATAGGATAGTTCTATAAAAATATACAACTCCCACGCAACGAATGTCAAGATTTCAGTAACTTTTTCTCCAATATGAAAATAATGTTACATGTAATACAGAATTTTCCGTCCGACTGGCGCTGTGAATCCATCTTATTATGCCGACCCACTGACTTTGACACTTCGACTTTGGATAACTTTATAATATGATTTCCGAATTTTTGTTTTTTTGGGCAGAGTTTTTTTCCCCCCAAATTTAATAAACTAGTTTGTTAATAGCTTTTACGTTGTTTTTAATAATATCTAGTTTTCTCGACAGTTACTGTGTCGTTTCTATGATTAACTAGATGATCCGGTGAACATCATGTCACTTCCCTCATAATATAAACCTTCCCTGGATTTCCACGAATATTTCAAGACTAAATAAAATTTGCCAAATCGGTTCAACCGTTTTTGAGTTTCGAGCAAAACTAACAAAATTGAAAATTTATTTTTGTTTATATTATATAGTTTTTTTTAATCTTCCCGCAAAATTTTCAGCATTATCTACAACATAAAGATAGCCTTCGAGAAGCTACTTTGTTTTATATTATGTAGTGATTTATATTATGAGGTGTACGTTTTAACTCGAAAATCCGGTTAAAAACCAACTGAAAAAGACTTCAAGCCTCCAAAGTAATAGATTGCAATAGACTGGCGTAAAATGATTAAGCACTAGACAGATACTGACGGCTAATCTCCGGTAATTCGTTTAACCATCTGCACCACCCCGCGCCCCGCATCACCCGCATGTGCCAATCTGTACCCCCCTCCTCCCCCCTCCAGTCTGCACCAATCACAGCAATCACTTTTTCAATCACTTTAGGGTCTCTCGGCACCCTAGTTCATATGCAATTTTTGCATGCTGTTTTGATTTGAAAATCATACAATCTTTATAGTATTTCAATATCAAACATATTATATTTTGTTAGATAGTATGGTAGAAACGTTTAATTATTTGTAATAAGTCGACAGTAGTAGTGGCTTAGAATTAAACTTAACAAAGTAATTCTTATTCTTTATGATAATAGCGATCTACGTGTAGCGTATTTTAGCATTCAACTTAAATTATTTATTTAAGCAGGCAACTCCGTATGCCGAAATTCATTAATCACGCAGGAACCGTACATTTTTCCTCAATAAAACTATATCCTATGTATGTCCTTTCCCGTCTCTCAACGTACCTCAAACCAAATTTCATCTAAATCTGTTTAGCTGTTTAAGCGTGAAGAGATAACAGACAGACAAAGTTTCAATTTATAATATGTATTAGTAAGGATAGATGTTTTACTTTACTTGCAATACATCGTGACTGAACATAAATGTGATTACTAACGCGTTTAAAAATATGAATCATAAAAAGGCAGGGAGCGGCACTCAGGAAGATATTAAATCGTTTGTGACAGTCAAATTATTTTGTTGACTAAACAAAATTCGGTTTTAGGGATCCGCATTGATAATAAATATTCTGAAAAGCCACACAACACGGCATTTTCAGATGCCTAGTGGTGATTGAACTTTATCTGTTACACAATAAGGCTCGATTGGGCCGGTGCGGTCATTGCTTGTGATCTCGCAGTATAGCGGCCGGCCATATAAATCGAGCCTATAATAAAACTATCTTAAGTCATTCACATAGGATAGTTTTTATGTAAAGTTTCTGCTCAATAAACGTAGCTTTGGCAACATATACAGTGTGAAACAAAACTAAGTGATAATATTTTAGGGTGTGTGGTTCCCTGTATAGGGTTCGCTTTGAAAGTAGCGCTGAAAGAGTAAGTTTTTTTATTTTTCTATGGAAAATCCATGACGCTCGGACGCTTACCCAGACGAATCACAAAAAAATCACCTGTATATTAACAAAATCATTTTATTAGTGTAGTCAGAAAAACCGGCCAAGTGCGAGTTGGACTCGCCCATGAAGGGTTCCGCAGCAACAATAAGATTTATTTTTATGAAATTAAAAGGTTTTTGATTTATTTTTATATTTCAGTTGATTTAATGAAAGTTAAATTAAGTTTACCATTTATGACGTATAAAAAAAAACTACTTGCTAGATTTCGTTCAAACTAATTTTCGTTGGTAGTTTTTATAGTAAAGTACATCATATATGCTGTTTTATTTCTTTCACACGCAAGCGTAACAAATTTCAGTCTAGCTATAAAATCAAAAACCAATTACTTAAGCAGGTTACCTTCGTTCGCGACCTGGGAGTTACACTGGATGAAAAGCTCTTATTCGACAAGCATATCCAAACTATTGTAAGCAAGGCCTCAAAAATGCTTGGATTTCTTATACGCTCAACTAAAGATTTCTCTCGTCTCAAATCAATTAAAGTTTTATACTGTGCCCTAGTTAGGAGTAATTTAGAATACGCATCCCAAATATGGAACCCTCAATACAAATATTATATAAATCAGATTGAAAAAGTGCAGAAAAAACTAATTAGATTATTAAAATATAGATTTAAACTAAATACTTACCAAAATTATAGTTATGACAACTTGTGCAGCCACCTCCATCTGCTTCCACTTGCTCTTAGAAGAAATATCAGTGATATTACCTACCTTACCAATATCGCCAATGGTTCCATTGACTGTCCCTCACTGCTTGCTAAATTAAATCTTAAAGTTCCCAACAATACGCATCCTCGCTTTTTTAACACCCTTCATGTCCCACTGTCTCACACCAGATTCCGAGCTAACTCTTTCTTTCCCAGATCGTGTGCCACCCTCAATGATTCAATTAAAAACAATAACGATATAGACATCTTTTGCACCAGTGCTAAAAATATAAGACAACATCTAGCGAATATTTTCTTCAAATCCTTCCCGAATTAATGTCACCTTAGTACCACCGTTGTAAATTTATGTATTATTGTTCGCATAATCTTTAGATTAATAAGTAGTTTAAAGTGAGCATATTTCCTTCTCAAAATTGTAATTCATTTGTGAAGACTTGTAATTGGTTCTAAATTGTAAACTTATCTTACTGTTATTTTAACTTTAATGAACTGTAAGTCTTCCTGACCAATAAAATAAAATAAATAAAATAAAATAAATATTTTTTTAGACTTATCATGCCCCTACTTTAGAAGTTAGAGGGGGGGGGGACACACATTTTACCACTTTGGAAGAGTCTCTCTCGCAAACTATTCAGGTTAGAAAAAAATGATATTAGAAACCTCAATATGATTTTTGAAGACCTATCCATAGATACCCCACACGCATAGGTAAAATGAAAAAAAAAAAAAAATTATTTAAATATAAAAGTATAAAAAATAACTACTTGCTAGATTTCGTTCAAACCAATTTTCGTTCGTAGTTTTTATAGTAAAGTAGATCATATATTTTTTTTAAACTTATCATGCCCCTACTTTAGAAGTTAGAGGGGGGGGGACACACATTTTACCACTTTGGAAGAGTCTCTCTCGCAAACTATTCAGGTTAGAAAAAAATGATACTAGAAACTTCAATATGATTTTTGAAGACCTATCCATAGATACCCCACACGCATAGGTTAGATGAAAAATTTTTTTTTTTATTTAAATAATATAAAAGTATAAAAAAACAACTATTTGCTAGATTTCGTTCAAACCAATTTTCGTTGGTAGTTTTTATAGTAAAGTACATCATATATTTTTTTTTGACTTATCATGCCCCTACTTTAGAAGTTAGAGGGGGGGGACACACATTTTAGCACTTTGGAAGAGTCTCTCTCGCAAACTATTCAGGTTAGAAAATAATGATATTACAAACCTCAATATAATTTTTGGAGACCTATCCATAGATACCCCACACGCATAGGTTAGATGAAAAAAAATTTTTTTTGATTCAGTTATACCTATGGGGACCCCTAAAATTTTTAATATTTTTTCCATTATTGTATCAAAATCTTAATGCGGTTCACAGACTACATCTACTTACCAAATTTCAACAGTATAGCTCTTATAGTTTCGGAGAAAAGTGGCTGTGACATACGCGGACAGACAGACAGACAGACAGACATGACGAATCTATAAGGGTTCCGTTTCTTGCCATTTGGCTACGGAACCCTAAAAATGAAGCCAAAACTAAGGCACACTCACGCTTACCCAAGGAGGCTGTCATTGTTATTAATATCAGAGATCCACATTATCGGCAAAACGCTCTCGACGTCGTTATATCTGACAGGCGATTTATTGAACCTCGCTGATGTATTGACTGTGACAGCCTATCTGTAACGACGTTATGTTTTTACTAATGTCCACATCTCCACGTCACGACGTCGTCAACGTGGAACGGTGCGGTAACGTTGCACGGTACGTTGACGTGACGTGTAAATTTACGTCAACGTAACGTAAAAATGCACGTCTTTTTTCTTCTCTTTCTCCGTTTTTAACAATAGCAAAAGCAGAATACGTATTGTGCGGTCCACATCTAAATCAGTAGCGAAGAATGTAGTGGTTTTACAAGGCATGGCGACGTACAATGTTGCTATATCGTGATGTGCTAAATTTTCACGTCACGTCAACGTACCGTGCCACGTTACCACACCGTTCCACGTTGACGACGTCGTGACGTGGAGATGTGGACAGGCCCTAAGATTTACGTCTTTCTCTATTTATCTGGTTTTGGGATTTGTCAATAGCAATAATATTACGTATCTTTTACGTGCCTAACATGACTAATGTAAGTATTACACAAATACAAGCAATTAATGTAATACTTAGTTGAAAACATAGTCCGCATGCAATAGTATAATACGAAATTGTGAGACTTAGAAATCGAACAAACTTTGAGCCTACTTATTAGCCCTATTAGAGGCGGAATTTTTAAAAATCCTTTTAGTAGATGTACATTACAAAAGGAAACCTTTGCGAAATTTCGATGACGGCTCTAACGGTTGGGCCGATGCGTAAAGTCAATCAGTTTTATGTATTATGGAATATTTACAAACCATTAGATGCAGGTGCGAGAGTTCATAGTCATCAACATCAGCCTATCACTTTCAGAATGTCTGCTGCTGCTTAACCAGCGAGGGGGAGCTTTCTTTAAAACACTTTATTGATAAAACAAAAGTATTAATGAAGGTATTATGGTATGCTACAAATGTTCGAAGTTCTCAAAATGCGTACAAAACATCCATAATCCACAATTACCAACTCCCACATACTTCTACAAACTTTTTATTTACACCGCCCAATAAAATCCATCTTCCTCGTCCAATACTCCTTCAGGACCCTTCACATAAACAGGGTGTTTCTACATTTTACGTTGGTTGGTATTCGTTGGCAGTCATTTTGTGATTGACACCTTAGATCTGTGTTTGAAAACACAATAATACGACTTCCGACTTTCTGTAAGTTCTCTGCCAAATATGTTATGATTGCGTTTATATTTATTGGTCGGTTATAAATATGATTTATATACGAAAGAGAGCAGCCAAACGTAAAACCTTCTTTTGGAGTTTTGCCGGGAATGTGAAAGAGTGATGATGTGTTTTTATATTATTTTCCTAAAATTGTGTTAACTGGATTTTTTAATGTGTAATAATTTTTTTTAAAGGACGCTTCACACCACGTCAGTCTGGCCCAGTGCTAAGTACCTGAAGGACTTGTGTTACAGGTACCAGACAACGGAAATATATTTAATACTTTTATACTATACATATATTTAAGATTTTTATTATATCATACACATATTTAATATACATCCAGACCCGGGAACATTGAAAAACTTTCTTGTTCCGTCGGCGGGATTCGATCGAACCCGCGACCCCCGGCTTGAGCTGCCACACACAACCAATTGACCCACAGAGGCCATCAATTTTTATTGGTAGGATATTAACCATTAGATATTCGTTATCATGCACAAGTGCAGAAAAATGATGCAATATCCAGAAACGTGCTATTTTGTGTTCCCTCCAAAACTTCGTCGAAAGTTTCAATAAAGCGTCTACCACTTTACTGAATCGACTGACTTGACTCCTTGACTTTATTGACTTTTACTTTGACTAGACTTTGGACCTGACGTAGAAAAACGATGCTGAAAATTGTATACATTTGTACACAATTGTGTAAAATATTGTTCTCCCGCCATTTACTCGACACTGGCCATGGTTATATAGACGAAGTGCCATTATAAGAAAAAAAAACCTTATTTTTTCAGACGGTTACAAGTATGCCTTCATATAAGCCAGTTAATTAAGAAACCTAAAAACTAGATTATTGCGATTGATCATGCAAAAATATAATTTAACGTATGGCTACAATACAACTTGTTAGTAATCCACTAGCTAATTTAAAAGTATTGATTACATATTTCCAAAACTATAATAACATAATATTTCCCCGATTACATACAATGGAAATTGACGCCATATTTCACGGAAATTTTTTGTATACTTATGCCTCAAATGTATTAATTATACAAAATGCGTAAAAATTCCACATGAGATTTTGCACAAAAAAATCCGGGCGTTTGTTTATTTGTGTATCAACTCCAATATCCTAATGCGCCGTCAAAACTCTTTAATACCTGCCACCACCTTTATAGGGTTGCCAAAAATAAGAAAAAAAAAATTTTAAAAATAGAGCGCGATGATGTCTGATTTTTTTATACATTTATCACTTCCAAAAAGCTCCTATGAAAATGACAGGTTGTGTATTAGCTAACATTTAATAATAAGACGAACATTATTCTTATATAGCTATATCCCTTCAATAACAAAGACCATTTTGATTTTTGTCAAACAATAGCGTCCACCAAGCACAATCTATTGTTTATACGATATACATGTATGTTTGTAACAAATTTGTCGATGATGCGTGAGTGGTATTAAAACTTTTTGGAATGAAAAAAACTCGCACAATGAAGCTACAATAACTTAAATAATTATGATCTTACATACTTCATTTATTTAAACTTGATCTAAAGATCGGCTTTCGGTTTCACGAAACTGGTGTTGACAACCCTACCGTCACTAGACCCGGAAAATATTATGATGAGGATGTTTATCCCGCGGGATCTTACAGTTTTATGCTCCTATCGCTGCTGCGCGATTTTAAACCGTATCCCATCGTGATAGGATATAAAATGGAGTAAATATTATGTCGCATGTGGTTCGGCAGATTAAGCTGGAATATTCAGGTGTATTGTTAACGAGCATTGATAGAGAAACAGATTTGATTTGCAGTCAATATCATCATCAGCTCAGATAATGTTGACATTCACTTTTTAAAGTAAACAACAACTTACAGACATCGGTACAACGGTGACAAGTATTATAAAGTACGTACTTACTAATGAAATAAAATTGCATGTAAATGTATGCAGCCTAATATTTTTTACTGATATACCACATAGAGATTTAAGTACACCTTGTGTACGTAAATGTAATATTATGATTTCATTTTAGTTTTTATTATTCGTAGTTTCATTTGAACGTTTTTAAAGTTTATTGAAATGTTGTTAAAAATATATTGCTAACAATGTGATACGTGATCCATACTAATATTATCAATGTGTGTCTGTATGTTTGTCTATTACCTCTTTACGCCCAAACCGCTGAACTGATTTTGTTGAAATTTGGTATGAAGATACTTTGAGTGCCGGGAAAGGACAATAGGGTACTTTTTAATCCCGTAAAAATGTATGGTTCTGGCGCGATAAACGAATTTTGGGGCAACGAAGTATAATGATAGGTACAAATTAAGCCAATTTAAAATGTTGAAAACATCCACAACTTTAAAAACACCGCTATAAAATTAAAATAATTTGAAAATAGAATTTTCATGCGGAGCGCGTCACGTGCACATGTCATGCACTTGTGTCAAAGATCGCGCCAAAACTCCGCCATTTTGTACAAAGCTCTTTGTGCACAAAATGGCGATTTTTCATTTTGAATACCGTTCACTTTATGCCATCGACACATTTCGCCTTGATATCTTTACCATATTGAAGCAGGCAGCATTTTACCGATTCTATCACATTTCAAAGTGTAATTTGCAATGATTTAGTTTAGATAATATGGTATGGCAATATTTTATTTATTTTCTATGTAATCATTATTAATTTTTCAAACAAATATCGACTAAAATATAAAAATAACCAACTCTATATTATAATGTTGATGGGAATATTTTAACAACTATCTTGCTTATGCTACCTATGGCTATTTTAATATTAGGTACGAAGAAAATCTTGTGCAACAAGGAAATATAAAATCTTTACTCAACTGTTTTAAAATACATAAAGATACACAAGTTTATAACGAGCCAGCAAATATCAAGAATTTACTGCAGAATACAGCAAGAATTTTCTAGTGTTCCTGGGAAAAAGGATGAGTCTTACAAAAGCTATTTTCTGCTATAACTTGTTTTTCTTTGTTATTCCTGGATAAAACTGCGGAGGTGCAGACGTCTAGGTAATAAGTTATACCTAATTACCTCCAACAAGAAAAATGCTAATGAAAACGGAATTTAAATTTTTAATTTTATCTTGCTGCACCATCTTTTCTGTTGCATTGGTAATTTTTTCTTGTTTCTCACCATTTCATACCATACTTTATTTAGACTCGAGTTAGCTGCAAATGTTGTAGAAAAAATTGCAACTGTCAACACAAAATATCATTGCTTATCATGGAACTGAAAAAAAAAAACATATTTTGTATTTGAAATTCAAATTTCGAATTTTCCACTCGAAGATACCGCGATCGTTCTAGATTCCAGACTACTTAAGTCAGGATTAGAATCCTTTGATGAGCGTTTATGTTGTTGTATCAAGTCTATGATCAAAGCGACACCGCGGGCTAAATAGCTATATAAAAAGATGAATAGTATCGAATGTCTTAAGCGCTTCACACAGCAGCTATAATTTTTTGTTGTATATGTATAATAGCATATACATCTCATTATACATCAGCATATAGCATGTAGCATATAGCATGAACAAAAAACAAACACTCACCTTACCAGTCAAATAAAAGAAATCTTTCTGAATCCCCGGAGACATATATTACACCTAGTAGTCAAAAATCCCAGCATATCAACAAACAGCCCTCGAAGAAAAATAAAGCCAACATGAACGACTATATAATACAAAAACTCAAATTAACTTTCACCCAGGAAACGCCTGAATGCCATCACGGAAAAATTCCAAAGACATCACGAAACAATATAGCAGCCAGAATCGGACCCTCGCCTCATACAATATCTCCCGGCCGGTCACCGCGGGAGAGCTCGACCACAACCCACCAAGGAAACCCAAAATAATGGAGAATATCTACAACATATGCACCTATAACGTTAAGTCGTTATGTTCCGAAATAAAATTTATAGAGCTCAAGACTGCTCTACAAAACATAAACCACGACATTATAGGTTTATGCGAAGTTCGACATCTTGGAGAAAAAATAATTGAGGATAACGAGTATGTCTTCTACTACCTAGGCCAAACAAAAGGATTGTATGGAGTTGGCTTTCTAATAAAGAAAAAACTAAAGGAAAATATCAAATCTTTTATTGGGATAAGCGATAGAGTATGTGTTCTCGAAATTGAACTAAATAATTTACACTTTGCGTTAATTCAAGCGTACGCTCCTACTGAGAACTCATCTCAAGAAGAAATAGAGCACTTCTACGAAAGCCTTGGAAAAGCTCACGACTCTACATCAGCCAAATATGGTATCGCTATGGGGGATTTCAATGCACAAATAGGAGTCCCCAGGAAACACGACCAAATAAATATTGCAGGTAAACATGGTTACGGAAGTAGAAGTCCAAGAGGAGAGAGATTGATTCAATATGCCTTAGAATATAACTTAAAAATTGTTAACACTATGTTCAAACTCAAACCGAAGAATAGATGGACATGGATCTATCCAGACAAAAATACGAGAAACGAAATAGATTACATTATGACGACAGCACCGCATCTGATTTCCAAGTATGAAGTATTATCTTCAGTCTCTTTCGGATCAGATCATAGATTACTAAGAGCCAAACTAAACTTAACACCATCCAAAAAAGCAGAAGAAATTTCACACAAGCCGCGAGAAAGCTGAAAACATCAACCGATCCAAAAAATTACACTGAAAATCTTAAGAGCTTTATTCCAGAACTAACGACGACACATAGTCACGATAATGCAGAAGAATACTACCAGAAAATCGTTTAAAGCATAAAAGAAAGTTTAAAACGCAACAAGGGTACGGAAAGGAAAAAAATACTCTCAGAGAAAGCGATAGAACTAATGAAAGAAAGGAATAGGATACAAAATAAGCCAAAAATCTACAGAGCCGATAAAGAAAAGTTGAAAGCTCTTTACAAACTCACTAACAAGGAAATAAAAAAATGTTACGACGCTCATAGAACAGAGACAATACAACATTGTTTAGAAAAATTTAGATCTTCTAAAAGGGCACAAAAAGAGCTAAACTCTTCACACACATGGATGAATTCCCTTCGCTCTGATACAGCCGAAAGTAAATCTCGTATAGATATAATAAACATAGCCACGAAATTTTATGCTTCACTATATAGCCAAATAGACGTAACAGACACAATTAGCAATAGTACTTACGTCTATAATAAATGAATATATAAAGTTTGCTAGAGCTCTACTATTAACACCAATCACCATTCTATGGAACAAAATACTGGAATGTGAGGTCGTACCAAATGTATGGAGACAATCTGAAATAATACTGTTGTACAAAAAAGGAGACCCAGCTGACATCGCAAATTACCGACCGATAAGTCTCGTGTCCTGTTTTTATAAACTATTTTCTTCGTGTCTCCTAGAAAGAATATCAAACGATCTTGATAAATACCAGCCGATAGAACAAGCTGGATTTAGAAGTGGGTTTTGTACAATAGACCATATACAAGTTGTCGAACAAGTAATAGAGAAGTATATAGAGTTCAACCGACCCTTGTTTATGGCTTTTGTAGACTATAAAAAAACTTTTGACACAATATCACACGAAAGCATCTGGGAAGCTCTACAGTCTCTTGATATAAACAAAAAATACATCAACATTCTAAAAAACATCTATGAAAATTGTACAAGTAATGTAAAACTGGATAAAATCGGCCCGCCAATAAATATAAAAAGAGGACTGAGACAAGGGGACCCAATGTCCCCAAAATTGTTCATAGCCGTCCTAGAAAAAGTTATGAAAAACCTAAGATGGAGCGAACAAGGCATTAATATAAATGGCAAATTCTTGAGCCATCTCAGATTCGCCGACGATATTGTACTATTTGCCGAAGACCCACAGAGACTCAATAAAATGATAAATGATTTAAATCAAGCCAGTACAAAAGTCGGACTAGAGATGAATTTAGAAAAAACAAAGGTCATGACAAATCATAATGTTAACACAACAATCAAGGTCAACAATACACCACTAGAATTTGTGCAAAAATATATGTACTTAGGCAAACAAATATCATTTGAGAAAAGCCGAAACGCAGAGGAAGTAGAGCGGAGAGTAGCAATTACTTGGAAAAAATACTGGGCTCATAAAGATATATTCAAATCGCAATTACCTCTATCTACTAAAAAGATAGTTATGGACACGGCTTTACTACCATGCCTAAGCTACGGGTGCCAAACGTGGGTATTCGACTGCAAAACAAGAAATAAAATCCAGACAACCCAAAGACGAATGGAAAGAAGCTTCTTAGGCTTAAAACTCAAAGACAAAGTCAGAAATACTGACATCCGGAAAAAGACCAAAGTTAGCGACGCTCTAACATACATGCTACAAAGAAAATGGAAGTGGGCAGGACACATAGCAAGATATGATGACAGCAGATGGACTCAAAGGTCGACAGAATGGCGTGGCCCGAAAGGAAAAAGATCTAGAGGCCGTCCGCTCGCTAGATGGTCGGACGAAATAGTAGCAACAGCTGGTAGAGATTGGCCGAGCATCGCGAAAGAAAGAGACAACTGGTTTACCTTGGAGGAGGCTTTTACCCTCAGGGGGTCCATAGAAAAATAATAAACAGAAAATGATGATAATAGAATAGAATATTAATAATTATGATTACGAATAATGAATAACAAATGCATGCAAAAACTAACTTATTATGTAAATTATAAGTTCTGATTATGTCCTCTAATATTATAATAATTAACAATTAATTAATGTAAATGAATTATTATTGTAAAAATCAAAAAATGTTTTTTTTAATCAAACTTATTTAATGTATTTTTTTTATGGAAATCAATAAAGCTTTATTTATTTATTTATTTTTATTTATTTATATAGCATGATACATCTCATTACATCGGTCCATACTATGGTAATCTTCGTCATCTCCACTTCAGACCAATAATATCTATATATTATTTTACACTGTTTTATGAAATGTTTTCACTAGCTGTAATGTACATTAATATGTAACATTATAGCTGCCGTGTGAGAAGGCCTTTATGTTTAAACGCGAGCCACACGGCTAACCACGATTGCCATCATGATTGCATAGCTGTCTAGCATGGCACGGTTGGCATAGATTATGGAAAATAACGACCTCTGTGGCTCAATGGTTGAGCGAGTGGCGGGTTCGAATCCCATTCCCGCCGACGGAACAAAAAAGTTTTCAATGTTCCCGGGTCATGGATGTGTATTAAATAAGTGTATGTATCATATAATAAAAATCTTAAATATATGTATAGTATAAACGTATTAAATATATTTCCGTTGTCTGGTACCCGTAACACAAGTCCTTCAGGTACTTACCACGGGGCTAGACTGACGTGGTGTGAAGCGTGATATTATCTTATATATAAAATTCTCGTGTCACAATGTTAGTTACCGTACTCCTCCGAAACGGATTTACTGATTTGTTTACTGAATTCAGATTAAACCCTATACAACAACAAAAGAATTATGAAAATCGGTCCACAAACAGCGAAGTTATGGTTGAACATACAAAAAATATATACAGACGAACACATAACCTCCTCCTTTTTGGAAGTCGGTTAAAAAGAGTTTGTTACACAAGCAGAGTTCTTTTCTTAAGCAAAGATAACATATTTCTTATATCTGTCGTTTTGTCCCTGAAATCTGTCAACTATTCTTTTGAATTTCAACTCTCATTCATTGTCATCTAAGCCTGGTAGCATTATGAAATTATAAAAGTATAATGGTATAATATTACCTTATAAAGCTACCGGGACACGTAAAATATAGTTTCGTTGTAAAAAAGTTAAGAATTTAAGCATTTCAAGAAGAATAGTGCGGTAATAAATCGTGAATTCTCCCGTGATGTATTTTGTTGGTGTCGAACACTGTAGTGGCTGTGTCGTTGACGTATCACATCTACACGGACGGACGTCGCGCTACAAATTACAATTATTTTGTTTTATAATAAGACCGAAGTAAGCTCAATTTAACGACTTTTTTTACTTAAGGAACACGCACAGAGCATAAAATGTTTGTCATCGGCCCCATCGCCTACAATTAATAATTGTATTGCGTTACGATGTATTTTGTCAATTGTCACACTAATATTAACCAGAAATTGTACCCGTGAATCTCACGCTCTTCTTGTTGGACCACAATTAATTGGCATGATTGTCACCAAACTTGCGAAGTTGTTTTGTAGCTGAATAATTAGTTTATTAAGCAGAATCGACCGTTGGTAGTCCTTGCACTTAATCACTTAATTCTACCAAATCACGTATTACTAAGGAAATACCGACTGAACACTTATGAACTAAGACTCGATTTATATGAGTCCGCGCGACCGAGCGATTTGGCCGCTACACCGCGCGATCACAAACAATTATTAAGTAGCATTCCGGCAGTAAGGTAAGTAGGTATAAAACGCGATGTCTATAATACGGTACGTCGTTGCAGACAAATGAGTGGGCGGGCGCGGGCGGCTGATTGAGTTCGTGCTGTACAACAACAATGGCGGGATTTTAAAAACGGAAATATCACAGTGCTCGATCGTAGACCATGAAGTCATTTCACTGTTTGTTCTTTTAAGGACTTATTTCTATTTTTTCGCGGCTTGTCCGCATTGTTCTTGGTGTACAAACTAGTTCTGTCTTCTATGAGAACTGAAAATACACCTCTTATGGTCAGTTCAAATTACGACTTTACGCGTCGACGCGATATGATTTTTGATAAATGAGTAATTTAAATTAAGAACAGGGGGGTGTGCCAAAATCTTTTCGTTTTCGCTTCGTTATAGAATCGCCGATGAAAATGTATGGTATTGACATAAGCGTTCGTTTGTATGACGTTGACGTTCGACTCGTCTTATGTCAATTCCATACATTTTGATCGGCGATTCTATAACGAAGCGAAAACGAAAAAGTTTCGGCTAAATGGCCAGGATTTACATCGCAGTAAATCTGTTAGTTCAACTTATATCTTGTTGTGTATAAGAAAAAAAGTTCAATTTTGAGTGGCTCATTTTAAAATGCATCGCGATTCCTATTGCATTGACTCGTAGCGTTGCAAAGTCAACAGATTCTTACGGCCGCATCTCAGAGACATTTATAATGAAGAGTTTGACAGACAATGTATGGGGAATGGGGATTATGTCAAAATCTTCATTAATTACAGTCTACGAATAATAAAAACAGGAAACGTAACTCCCATACTATTACCGTTTTAAATTTGGTTCCTTTCGAACTGTCATGTAACGTCAGCCTGATACCGCTGAAGGCCACCTAAATGTTGCCTAGGACCTAGGTACATATTTTTGACAAGTATTGTAGAACATGTTTTTCGACGAAGTTACTTTTCCCTAGTTTTTATTATTCGTAGATCACAGTTATGTATAGGTCTACCAGAATCTGATGGCAATTTTTGACAGCAGATTTTCATAAAATATCCTTGATCATTGGATAAATTTTTATATTTGCATGTTTAACACACAGAATTAGCCACTATAAGAAAAAAAAAGGATCAAAATGTTTTATTCCAATTACCCCGGTATTGCTAGAGTCAATTTATTTTATCACTTTTTGCCATCAGATTCTGGTAGACCTATAATTATTGTTCGCCTCTGGATGCGGCAATAAGCAGTTAGCTATGTAAAAAATTAGATAAGTTTCTAATTTTACCCCAACTTTTTCTTACGTATTTAGATTAAGTTCTTATTTAAATATTATGTCCTATCACCGTTATTCAAGGCCTTTAAACAAAATTGAGATGGTAGTCTTCCGTTTCCTGCCGTAATATTGATCGTTGTAGTTTCTTTCCGGTCTTTTTGGTGGCAAGATGGCGCTTCGATGGCGGTAAGATGGCGGTTTCCGGTGTTCACCAGGGGAGGCGCGCGCGCGTTCTTCCTCATTGGCGTCTTGAGTTTTGTGCCGTAAAGACGTATAACGCTGTTAGCGTTCGATAAAGTTATTAAAATTATAAGAACTTTAGTTTCTTTGCTAATAACTATATTCTTTTTCTTAAACAGTTAATAAGTTATTCTAGATCGTTTGTGGTTTCGAAATTTTTTAATTTATGTTTTAACATTATGTCGGAATATAACGGTGATAAAAGTGCTCGCGAGTGTGTTTCTTCTACATCGTCATCGTCAGATGAAGAACCAGTCGTACAACGAAAGCGAAAATCTTCGTCCCGACGCTCCGAAAAATATTAGAACAGACTCGTATCACACTTGACACGATGCTCGAGCTAGGTTGGGTTGTAAATAAGAATAAATCCATACTTCAGCCACAAAAGGCTTTAGAATATTTAGGTCTTTTTTGGGACACATGGAACAATCGAAAGTCCGTTCCAGATTCAAAAGTTCAGACTCTTCAAAGTATAATTAAAAAATTGTTAAAATCTAGAAAAGCAACTCTTAGAGAAATGCAGAGCATTATCGGTCGTCTAAATTTCGCTCGACTAGCAGTTCCGCAAGGTCGTTTAAATTATCGAAGTCAGTTGGCCCATTGCAATAGTTTACTTCGACGTAGCCCCCATGAAAGGCGGTATCTACCTTTTCACGCTATTAAGGAGTTAGAATGGTGGTTAGCTAATTGCAAAAAGTCTTCTCGACTTCACCCACCCAAATTAGTTAATTTTCTAACTACGGACGCTTCCGACTCTGGTTGGGGAGCGGATTTAAATGGTGTATTTTTAACGGGAGATTGGCTTAATGATGAAGAAAATCTTCATTCGAATCAAAAAGAAATGTTAACAATTTTTAAAATGTTTACGCGAATACGGTCCTACACTAAGTAACTCGTCTCTGCTTCTGCAGTGCGATAACAAATCTGCAGTAGCATACTTAAGAAATGAAGGGGGGAACAAATCAAATTCTCTAATGAATCTGACTTATCAAATTTGTCACATTTTAGATCTATGCGATATTTATATTATACCGCATCACATTCCAGGCCGGTACAACAATACAGCAGATCGATTGTCGAGAAAATCTTTTTCTCCCCGAATGGCATCTAGCCCCTGCGGTAACCGACATCATCTTTCGGAAATGGGGTATACCCGAGATCGACTTATTTGCATCAGCCCGAGCTCACGTGGTGCCAAAGTATGTCAGCTTAGACCAGAGGGATCAAATGGCGTGGAGACACAACGCGTCCTCGTGGGAATGGAGCTTCAGTCTGGCTTGGGTATTCCCACCTCCGAATCTGATGCCCAGAGTATTAATTCATCTCAATCGTGCAAAAGGCGTGTATATGTTAGTAGCTCCGAAGTGACCCCAGGCTTTCTGGAGAGCGGATCTAAAGTCTCGAGCATTAGCACCGCCGTTCACGGTTCGAGACTTGGAGTCGAACCTTCTGGATCTATCGACGGGCCTTCCCCCTCCACGAGTACAAGACCTAACGATGGAGATTTGGAAATGTGGGGGTGGTCTAAGGAACTCGAATCCTGGTCCGAGCAACAAAAATCCCTGTTAAAAGGCGGCTGGCGTAAGTCTACTATAAATACATATAAGCCGGCTTGGATCAGATGGTTAAATTGGTGCAAAGTTTTAGGGGTCCAGCCTACTAATCCCTCGGGGTCCCAATTAGCGCAGTTTTTAGCTGATTTACATTTAAAACATAATCTAGCTTACAAAACAATCCTAGTTCATAAGTCAGTTGTTTCTACACTTTGCAATACAAATAATAGTGCTAGTCTTGCCTCTCATGTTTTGGTAAAGAAAATTTTGAAATCCATTTCAACAAATAATGTTCAAAAAATGTAATAAGCCGAGTACCGTTTGGGACACTAGTGTTTTAATATATTTTTTATCTACGAATAGCGTAAATTGTGAAAATTTATTTGAAGTTTCCAGGCGATGCGCCATTTTACTATTATTATGCTCCGGTCGTAGAGTGCACGATTTGACTTTATTAAGCGTGTCACAGGGCTCCCTTGTAGATGATAGTGAAAGTGATACTGTGACTTTCTGGCCAATGCACGGTTCTAAAACCGATTCAGAATCCCACATTCAATCAGGTTGGAAACTCTTTTCGAACAGTGAAAATCCAAATCTTGAATCCGTTCTGTGGGTACGAAAATTAGTTGTTCTAGGTAGCGATAGACGGAAAGAAGCCGGCATCGAAAATTTATTTGTATCAGCTCGAGTTATGTTACCGTGACAAAGAGGCACATAGCTCTCTTCATAGAATAAGCCCGACACCACCTATAAACATCCGTGGCTTAATTATCGCCGAAACCATTAGACGTCCGCAGTTCCAGTTACTCGAGAATACGACGCCTAATGTAAACACAGCGTCCGCCGCCGCCGCCGCCGCCGCCCGCACCACCCCTCGCAGACGCTGGACCGCCGCCCGCGCACCGTCCCCTCCATAGTAGCCCCCACACCAGCCAGTTGATAACCACCTCTTGCCCGCTCACTGTAACTCTGTGCGACATTTAGAAGTAGTCTTAAATTGTAAAATAGAGTTAATATTTAGTTAAATAAACATTTTAAGTAATTCAAGCTTTTGAATAACATCACTCTCGGGGAGTAGCAAAAGCTGCTTCGAGAACAGTGATTTCTGGATGGGTTAAGTCGATTTTAAAAGAAACACCGGGAAGCATACGGTCTGCCGTTGCCTCTAGGAGTGGGCTTGACAAGGAGCCCTTAGATAAAATATTAGATAGAGCAAATTGGAGGTCCGTAAATACTTTTAAAAAATTCTATAGAAAGGAAGTAGCTTGTAAGCCGATTTCTTCTATAAACCTGTTACTTAGTTTTGTAAAAATATGTAGTTTAAGCCTTAAGGTACCTAATAATATGAAATGATATTATAATAGAAGTTATTATAAAATAATAAATTATTTATCGAACCTAAGGTTTGAACA
Organism: Cyaniris semiargus; assembly: GCA_905187585.1. NCBI lineage: Eukaryota > Metazoa > Arthropoda > Insecta > Lepidoptera > Lycaenidae > Cyaniris > Cyaniris semiargus. The sequence continues at coordinate 14,296,912 of LR994560.1, read as the reverse complement.
AATTGTAATTATTAGAATATATTATACAAATAATAAATAGTGATTGATTTTTAGGAATAAAAATAATAAAACTTTATACACAACTTAAAATACTAAATCATTAAAAAATATATAACTAACTCATGTCTCATAATCATTTAGATTTTTTCACATTGGCGTCTTGTTCACCAGGCGACAACAAACAATATCTCAATTTTGTTTAAAGGCCTTGAATAACGGTGATAGGACATAATAGCAGAGTTTTACCTACCAATAAAACTCTTATTATGTCCGGAACCTTATTCAAGGCCTTACAGTAAGGTCTGCCTGGTGCTAAAAAATTGAGACTGCAATGAGGAAGAACGCGCGCGCGCCTCCCCTGGTGAACACCGGAAACCGCCATCTTACCGCCATCGAAGCGCCATCTTGCCGCCAAAAAGACCGGAAAGAAACTACAACGATCAATATTACGGCAGGAAACGGAAGACTACCATCTCAATTTTGTTTAAAGGCCTTGAATAAGGTTCCGGACATAATAAGAGTTTTATTGGTAGGTAAAACTCTGCTATTTACTTACCTAAGTGAATTCACCTCATTTTTTGAAACCTTAAATAAACACACAAGCTGAGAGATGAAACGGACTCAAAAGGTTAAGAAGGACACTAGATAATCTTATTAAATGGTTATGCACAAAGGCACAAGCTTTGAATACAAAATAAACCACTCATGTCTAATTACCCGTCGTTGAGACTTACCTCAAACAAAGGGTAAGGGGATTTTCGTTTATTAATAACTAAGTCCACCATAGGTAACAGCTGTATTATTATTTAAGAATAAAAGTTGCGTATAAAAATGCAGTATTCCCGGGAACTGCACATTTTTTTGCGATAAAAAGTATACTTAATCATCTCCTGCGGTTTACTCTATGTCTATTAACCCAAGAGCTAGCGACAACCAGACTTACGACATTTTATAAAAGCTGAAAGTTTTCCTGTATATATATGACCCTTATAGAGGTAAGAACGACCAGCAACTAAGGGGCGATTTCACCAAAGAAATGGAACGCGTTCAATGCACACTGAACCGGTTCTAAGCGTATAAACGCGATTATAACATCGAATTGCATTTCACCAACATAAACTGAACGCGTTCACAGCAAATCCAAGTTTTATCTTCTGAACGCCCAAAGTCCGAAGTTTAACGTCATAAAACCCGTTCAAGTGGTTCAAGCCCTGTCATGGCGGAACGAAAAACATAGACAAAAGAAATGTCAAGATGACAGTTTTGACACATGCGTTTGGTTAGTTTATGTATTGTTTCTTGCTATTTTGTAGTTAAATTAACGTGAAAAAGCTTTAAAATTATGAAAACATGTAAAATAATCGAGTGACGTCACGTAAACTTAGATTTAATAATCGCGATCAAAAGAAGTTTGTGAAATCCATTTGAAACAGAACGAGATTTACGTCACCGCGTGAACGCGTTCAATGAGAACTAAGTTTTATAAAACGAAGTTTTGAGTGTGCCTGGTGAAATCCCACCTGAGTATGTAGTTTCGGTCGCGGTTACTTTAGGAGGTACCTTCGATAAAATATATGCATAAATTTTTTATGTAATTTCCTCGGGATAACTGTAGGAATCTCGTCTTCCACTGTTATGACGGTTGCTTCCCACTGCCAGACCTATCTATAGATTTATCATGCTCTAAGACAATCAGTTTAGTAGTTTAAGCTTTATATTACACAAGTTCTTCGTTGTACGTCCACACTTATTCATGTCCCGAGACTTGTCGAAACACAGCTACCAACATAACAAATCTAAGCGAGAGCAAACGTCTCAATTTACATGTTTATAAAGGACTTGAAGTCAAGATGGTATAAAGCCAGGCGTGTTAAATGCGTCGGGAGAAAATCGTCAAGAGCCGCGAGCCGCTAACGACCGCTGGGAAACGCAGACATTTTGTAATGCTAGAGTAATTTTTTTTATAATGTTTTTCTTCGCAAAATAATGAAAACTTGCTGACTAGGTGACGCCTGCAACTCCGTTGCGCCAAAATTAATTTAACGCGCGGGAATCGTAATTTTTTTTCGGAATTTAAAGTATCTTATGTAACACCTTTTAACGACGAAACCGTTGAACCGATTTTTCTGAAATTTTGTATGGAGATCCTGTGCGTGAGAGGGGACATAGCATACTTTTCGTACCGGAAAAATATACGGCTCCGCGCGATAAACGAATTTTGACGCAACAGAATTGTAAGCGTCATGTATGTAGTTTGACAATAACATTAATTTGGAAATGTTGAAAGCAATCCGTATAATCGCTAGTACGGAGGATTGACTCGCTGTACGAGTTAGGAAATTGTGGTAGCGTATGTTCATACAATTTAGATTGCTTCTAGTGCTCCAGTGATAATAGTTTGCATTTCCCGAGCTGTGCAGACGGGCGAATTTTGATGTGAAGAGTCGCTTACTTGTTTGTACGACTATAATATTGATAAAAATATTACTCACTCAACTCACAGTTATCTTTGTCGTCGTATTCGAATTTACTGGCAGTTACTCAAGTGTATTTCACAATATTTTGTAAGTCCAGCTGATGCTGGACCTTAAAAAAATAGGTTCAGACTCATTTGAGTGTTCCCCTCCACGGAAATCTTTAGTAAAAGGCGAAAGATTTATACGTTTTGAAGGGAAACCAGAGTTAATATGCTGAAGAGTTTGCGAAATACTTATTAAATTGCTTCGTACAACCGATAGCGCGATCTAGAACCAGCACAGTGACATCTAGTGGCGAATTATGGTACTATTGTACAAACTTTAAAACACTGTATCTTCTCTTAGGGGGCATATTTTAAAGAAATATTTTTTGGAAAATATTTTATTTATTAATATATATCAGTGTAGATATGCTCCGTATCAATCTATTCCGTAGTTTAGGCTATACGTTGATCCTTAAAGCGTCTCAAAAAGCTCGTTTGCTGTGACCTTACGAAGTTACGCGAAGCCTTATACTCGGAAATATTCTAAAACTTACACTTTACTGGACTACGTCTATAAGGAATATAAAATTTTAGTGTCTGCCTTGTAAATAGTTAAATTGAAATGTTAAAGAAACCATCGTCACTAAACCATTTTTACAAAAGTGTCTCTTTTACTTTTTTATATCTGAAAAGCTTTATTGAAAGGTACGAAGAAATTTTAGTCCCAGGAAATGACATATAGACGGAGAGCTGGCGACCAAATCGGTCATGTGGCTTCAATTGGAATTTGTACGAAAATTCGCCGATTTCAACAATTGTTTTCGGTACCTTCCCACCGATATTTTTGTCTGGCTATTTTTTTTTTTTTTTTTGGATTATACTAACTAATTTTGCGTCAGAAAAAAAAGCCAATACAGCTGAACCCACATGAAAATGATAATAATTTTCCTACTTTTAATTAACGCTGGCAACCCCTTCCCACCACCCGATCGATTTAAAAAATTTTTGGGTGCACAGGAGTACTGCGGGGCTAAAATGGTCGCTTTGGAGAATCATATGATGAATCATAATAATATTCATTTTTTTTAAATCGCAAAATTGACTCTGTTTGCAATTCAGATGTCTAAATTCGTACTAATTTGACATTCGTGAGTTTGACAGTTTTGACAATTCATTTTGTGAATTGATTGAGAGGAATTGCTAAATGTGACCATTTTAGCCCCGCAGAGCAACTGTTTGGAAAAAAATAAAGTCGCTGAACCTACATTTTTTTCCGTTTTTTTTCCCACCCCACTACACCCCACACCCACCGCCCACGGCCGCCAGCACGCAGATTATCAGTAAAGGTTGTTCAGGGAAGTAGCTAACGGAGTTTTAATAAGCTGAAGCCACATGTGACATGACCGATTTGGTCGTCAGCTCTTAGTCGAATAGGGGTAATGATAATAATTTTATACTAAATTGAGCACTTGAGCATAAAAACGTCTTATTCGAAGCGCGGACTGACACGGACTGAGTTGCGATCACGGAGTAAAAACAAAGAGGAGGCAGGAGCTGGCCTAAGCAATTACTGTGCACTGTGATTTTCAACTAGGTCCTGACTCCTGAGTCAACTCAACTTGGATAATAAGTTTTTTTTTTGACTTCTCGTTGTTTTGTTTGTTATAAAAAAAAACTGTTTTATTACTAAAAGATTTTTGTTTGATATTAGAAGAGAAGACTGGTTGTTTCTTTCATTTGTTATTTGATAGATACACGTATGTCAAAGTTTACTACTTAGAAGTTTATTAAAAAATTATGGACAGATACGTCAAACAATGTTTGATGCATAAGTCTATTGAAAAAATTCGTGAAAATAAAATATGTTTATCTCATATTACTTATAAATTATAATATTTATTATTTTTTTCCAAATTTATTCAAATATTGTGATTATTTGCAAAAAAAACCACCAAACTGCTAATCTCGCGAGATCTCGAAATTGGCGAGATCTCGCAGTAATTCATAAACTCGCGGGATCTCGCTTGAGCCCCAATCTCGCGAGATTTGCATTCATACCCGCGCGGCTTCGCCCGCGTTAATTAGGAATTTTAAGGAAACCGTACATTTTCCCGCAAAAAAATATCTTATGTCCCTTCACGTGGTCTACTCTATATCTGTACCAAATAACATAAAAATTGCTCCAGTAAGTCGCGAGATAAACCCTTTCTAATAATTTTCCCCATTTTTTCCTCAGTTTCTTCGGTCCTAATAGTTTTAGCGTGATAATTTATAGCCTTCCTCGGTAAATAAGCTATCTAACACAGAAATATTTTTTTAAATCGGAACCAGTAGTTCCTGAGATTAGCGCGTTCAAGCAAACAAAGAAACAAACTCTTCAGCTTTATAATATTAGTATAGATTTAGATTTTTTTAAATTGCATGACAAACTGGAGTTTCCATCTAAAAGACTATGAAAATTACCAATAATAGGGTCATAATAGGCTCGACATAATCATGGGACGATGCATGGTATAATATGGTAGTGATGATGATGATGATGAATGTAATTTGCGTATTAGCGTATTGCTTTCCGTTCCTTAAACAACGCCGAAACTCCCAAACTTGTATCTATATAGAATCAGGAGTTCTCTCAGCACCTTCCGTACCATGGTATACCTTGGCAAAATCTTACTTGTTGGTAGCATATGCTTAGAATACTTCTCACGAAACCGAAGTCACCACATCTTTCCATATAAATTTTGAGGAGTTCCCTCGATTACTTATGGATTCCTTCATCAGGTCACCACTTTTGTGAATATATAAGTACCAAATTGGGATGATACCCTATACACCAAAAGAAATAATTTTGAAAATCGGTTAACAAACGGCGGAGTAATCATTGAACATAAAAATCGAACATAACACCTCCCCCATTTTGATAGTCGGTTAAAATTGTAGCCTACGTGTTATTCAGATGTATAAGCACTAAGCTATAATATTATTGTAAAGTTTCATTAAAATCTATTTAGTAGTTTTTGCGCGAAAGAGTAACAAACATCCATACATACATCCACACATACAAACTTTCGCCTTTATAATATTAGTAGGATTGTAGGTACAACTGAAACAAAAAAAAATTATGGAACGAAGTTCCTTAACGCGCGTTGCGAAAGGGGGCTAGGCGGAAAAAATTGTAACGACACTTTTTGACCGACACTTTTTGCCACAGACATAGATCAAGATAGATGCGGTATCTATCTTGATCTATGTGTGTGCTATTTGCTATAGTTGTAAGCCGTGCGGCGTGCGCGTGTTTGTGTCTCTCTCTCTCTCTCTCTCTCTCTCTCATAGAAAGCAAGCCAGTTATGATTTTGATGATGAGCCAGGTTGCATAAGAAATAACTTCGTTCCATCCGGGTGTCCCTTGACTTGACACCTCTCAAGTTTTTTTTTCATCTAACCTATGCGTGTGTCTTAAGTAGGGGCATGATAAGTCTAAAAAATATATATGATGTAGGTACATAAAAACTACCAAGGAAAATTGGTTTTGAACGAGAACTAGCAAGTAGTTTTTTTATACGTCATAAATGGTAAACCTTAATTTAACTTTCATTAAATCAACTTAAATATAAAAATAAATCAAAAACCTTTTAATTTCATAAAAATAAACCTTATTGCTGCTGTGGAACCCTTCATGGACGAGTCAAACTCGCACTTGGCCACTTTATTTTATTTAAAAAAATCCGACTTTCGGATTCTCTCTCAGTTGGAAGATCTTCCTTTTCGGCCGCCACGTATATTCCCAAATTTTTTGTCTAAATGCATGGTTACATAATCAAAGGGTGAAAACGGGACCCAATTACTTACACATCGCTGCCTGTTCGTCTGCCTGTTTCCAGGATATATCACAAGAACTTGAAATTCGTGTTAAATAGATAATATATTGTGATAAATATTTTATCTCAGATTATAGTCACTGCGACTTAGTAAAAATGTTTTAGCAAGAGTCTTGCATGGAGCAACTCTTGCATAGTCGGTCTTGGTCTTGGTCTTGTTCTTGCACACCTAGTCTTGGTCTTGATCTTGCTAGTCTTAGGGTAGTCTTGGTCTTGGTCTTGGTCTTGCATTTTTTGCAAGACCAAGACCAAGACTGCAAGACCAAGACCAATTTTGCTTATCACTAATAGGCAGATGGCGGACCAACATTGGACTAGAGTGCGCGCAGTGCGCACGATAACTTTGCGCGCGGCTGAAATCGGAACCAATTGTCGGGCCGCCACGTTTACATGATAATCGATACGCCTATTCCTATACAAAATTTAAATAAGTAAATAAGGATATTAAAGTAAAACGACCAATGTTATTTTAAAAAATATCATTGGGATTACCCATTTTTTTAATGAATCCCTACGCTGGCACGCCACCTGTCGCGCGCAGAGTTATCATGCGCGCACTTTATCAGAGAATTTGATTCATAGGCAGACCAACATTTTTTGACCGGGTTATTTCATGCCCAGCCGAAATAATTAACGACTAATATTGACTTGACATAAATAGCTTGACCAAATAAAGTACATGTAATACATCTGCAGAATCAATTTTTTTGATAGTACCTATACGTATTATATTTAGAATAAATGTACAAACTTGACGGGGATTCACTTCTAAATGCGTGCGCGGTGCGGGTCAACTCCAGCTCGACAGACGATAACCTCTGACTCACAGCGATGTAGCGGTGCTGGATAGCGCATCATTCGGAATGAGATAATTGCTACCTTGTGAATTTTTTGTCGACAAATTGAATTAAATAAGCTATTAAAATCGGAATGTACGAAAAATTACATAGAAAACGTACCTATTTATAAAGGTCGCTCAAACAAAAAGGTCAGTAGCGACTAGGCTTCAAATGTTAAATCAAATTGTAGTAATTAGTTAACTTTAGAAATCTTTTTTTTTTTTATTATTATTTATGTTTTTTTTAGTTTTGTATTCATGAGATTTTAGCACTATTTATTTTAGAGAAGATTTACTGTTTGATACCTCACAGAAGGTATATGCGTTTTATTCCAAGGTTCCATTCTTAAGGCCATCCCCCGAGCAAACGACCATACATTTGACGCGTTGCCGAGATCGCACAAAAATCCTATTTTTTTTACTTATCTTAGTTCAAAATTGATCTAAAAAAAAAATTAAAACGGGTAATATGTAGTTAATGAAATTGTCTATCTATTGTCGTGTGTTTTAAATAAACGTAATTTGTAAATACTAGAGAGATGCTGAAAGTATGCTTTAATTTTAATAAATTGGTATTACTTTGGAAGCTAATATCATGAGTATAATAAACAAAAATAGAAAATTTAAAACGGGGAAAGGAATGTTGATATACTGAAGATTATTGTTGTATTTTTATTATAACTTTGAAGCTTTCAAATTATGAGTTTATAAGGCTCTAAATACGGTAAATTACGGAATCTCCGTATGGGAAGGCCCTTAACTAGAAACAGCGAAATCCTTTATCACTTTGATATCCTTCTGTCTGTGCATTTATCTAAAGTGACCACTGTGTTTATTTTTTGGCAATAAGACAAACTTAAATATGTATTTGTATTGTGAATATTACTTATTTAAATTTACCCTGTATCAAAATTTATAATAATCTATTCATTGGCACATCTTGCAACTAGATATCAATGGCGCTCGGGGAAGCACCTCTGGGGAAGAATTTTGTCCTGGTCAGCACTCAGTCAGTATATAACGACAAGCCTAGCTCTGTACTAGCACAGTCCAGGAATACTTTGAGCTAGATCAACGTAGTACCTTAACCACACCAAAGAATAGAAGATATAAGACTGTACCAACGAAACAAATAAAGAGAACAAAAACCGCATAAACTAATAGAAGATATCTAGAAGACGAAATTAGAAAAAAACCTCAAGATGTTCACCAAACTAGTTATTCTCGCTGTGATCCTCGTTGGAGCTAACTGCAGATACCTGATAGTGGATACGCCGCAAAAATACATCGTAGACAGCGCGCTGATAGAAGAAAATGATCTAGAAGATCTATACTCTGAGCAGGAGTATGAGAGGGGAAGGCCGGTCTACATACGGCATAGAAGACAAGCTGGCATGATGAACTCCAACCCCGATGGTTCAGCCAATGTCATGGCTAAATTTCCCCTGGCTGGTAACGATAAGAACATCCTGAGTGCGATTGGCGGGATAAACGGCGCTAAAGATGGTGGCTTCAAGGCCGGCTCAGCGGGATTGGCTTTGGATAATGTGTAAGTCAACTTTTTTGGATTTTTTACTATAGTAAAGTATTCAGTGAGTTCAGTGGCGAAAATGAACATCAATTTAATTTTGAAGAATAACTAGAAGCATTGTAGTTTAGTTATTAGAAAAGATTTTTTTGGATCTGGATTACATAAGGCAGTAAGGGTCAAAGTTAATCAAGAATTAAATCGCGTGTCATATTTATCATTATTCGTAGTGATGACTGAAAATACATGATACCGAATCTTTAAGCAATAACCTTGGTGCTGGTAGATTTAGGTTATAACGTAGTGTTACTTTTTATCTCTCTGTATTTTCAGTATTCAAGGAAGGGCCATGGGCTTGCCTTAACTTACCGTTTCTATCTTTATTTTCTATCTTATCTTCTTTCCAGCAATGGCCACGGTCTCTCTCTCACCGGGACCCACCTCCCCAACGTCGGCGACCAGCTGACCGGGGCTGGCAAGGTCAACATGTTCCACAACGACAACCACGACCTCACCGCCAACGCGTTCGCAACCCGCACCTTCCCCAGCAACCCCGCTATACCCAACTTCAACACCGTTGGTGGTAGCATGGATTATATGTACAAGTGAGTTTTTTTTTTTTACTTTTTTAAAAGTCCATGATGGACTACAATTGCCAAGAGCGGCGTCGATTGTGCATGATTTAGACAGCTGCACAATTATGGTGGTAAACATAGTGCCTTCTTGTCCATCGCGGATCATCGAGTAGACGCCGCCTACATTGTATTTGAGAGTAAAACTTCTGAGATACAATGTAATCTCAATCTTAAAAAAAACCCGGCCAAGTGCGAGTTGGACTCGCCCATGAAGATTTCCGCAGCAGCAATAAGGTTTATTTTTATGAAATTAAAAGGTTTTTGATTTATTTTTATATATCAGTTGATTTAATGAAAATTAAATTAAGTTTACCATTTATGACGTAAAAAAAAACTACTAGCTAGATTTCGTTCAAACCAGTTTTCGTTGGTAGTTTTTCGAGTAAAGTACATCATATATTTTTTTTAGACTTATCATGCCCCTACTTTAGAAGTTAGAGGGGGGGGACACACATTTTAGCACTTTGGAAGAGTCTCTCTCGCAAACTATTCAGGTTAGAAAAAAATGATATTAGAAACCTCAATATGATTTTTGAAGACCTATCCATACATACCCCACACGCATAGGTTAGGTGAAAAAAATTTTTTTTTGTTTCAGTTGTACCTATGGGGACCCCTAAAATTTTTAATAATTTTTCCATTTTTGTATCAAAATCTTAATTCGGGTCACAAACTTCATCTATTTACCAAGTTTCAATAGTATAGCTCTTATAGTTTCGGAGAAAAGTGGCTGTGACATACGGACGGACAGACAGACAGACAGACAGACATGACGAATCTATAAGGGTTCCGTTTTTTGCCATTTGGCTACGGAACCCTAAATTCACAAAACAACTAAGTGCAAGTTATTTTTACAAAAACTAGCTAAAAGCTGAGCTTTGTGATGGGCGAGGGCTCGCGTCGTCACACCTCGACTGACTGATGATAACACATCTACATATAAATAAAAATTACTATGTTAAAGCACAAATCAATAGGCGTGATAGTTTTCCCGTAAAGTGTACTTACCACAAAATGTACAGGTTGTGGGATATACTAGGGCTCGCTTCGCTTGCCCTGATAACTGCTTAACAAGGAGATACGTCTCCCTCTCTCCCCTTTCACACCTTATTTCGGAGTTCCGGAAAAATTTTAAGAAACCTATTATAGTCATCTACGAATGGTGATACAGAAAAAAACATTTTATAATGCCTCTTTTCAGGAACAAATTGGGCGGTTCCCTGGGCATGTCCCACACGGACCTGTTCAAGCAGACAGACTACTCCGCCATGGGCAAGCTCAACCTGTTCCGCAACCCCACATCGTCCCTGGACTTCAGCGCCGGGGCCAGCAAGTCCGTCTCCCCGTTCATCCCGCGTAGCTCCTGGCAACCATCAGCCGGGTTGTCCTTCACCAAGTATTTTTAAGTTCTAGTCCGCCTATTAAATAAAGTAATTTTGTAAAGATTTTTTTATTTATTTTTCTCATATTTACAATATTAATGGTTTGGTCGCGACAAGTTTTCAGTGATCAATTAACGCAAAAGTCGAAATTTTAACAAAGACTCTAAGGCGCCCTCTGCTTTAATGGACTTATATGGTATGAATTGGTATCTTGTAGGGGTTTCTCATAATATTTGCTTTGTGTGGCCTGTAAACTTTGCTTTGAGTGGCCTATAAACTACATGAATAACTCTGTATTATGATTATATATAATCAGCCATTTACAATAATCGATACTCATGTCCAAGTTACCCACAGAGTAACTTGAACATTAGACTAAAGTCGCACACCAAGTGTCGAAAAGCACCCAAACATAAGTTTATGCTAGTATTTTTAAACAATGTTTCTTGCTCCCTTGTAAGTAATGTTCTGCCATATTGAACTAAAATTGAAAGCATTTAGCCTGCAATATTGAAATGATGAGTGTCCTACAAACGGTCGGTCTGCTTATTACGGACAATTTCCACTTTCCACTGGAAAATTCAATACAAATTTTCGCTCGAACGAATCTCATTTCAATGTAGCATCCGTTTCATATTAATTTTAATTATTTTGAAGCGGTGATATAATTAAACTTAAAACTTCGGTAATAAAATGTTATGTTTTTTTCGTGCATGTGATCATATTTTTTTGCACACTTTGTGACCCTGAAAATAGTGCACCTGAAACGGTACGGGGATTCCTGTCTGTTGTTCCGTACCAATTTTTTTTATTTCAACTGATTTTCCCGGTAGATACTCAAGCCTTCATTTATGCAAAAAAAAACTATGCAGTTTTCAAATTTATACGTGGGAGAGCCATGCTTCGGCACGAATGGGCCGGCTCGCCCAGAGAAATACCACGTTCTCACAAAAAACCGGCGTGAAACAGCGCTTGCGCTGTGTTTCGCCGAGTGAGTGAGCTGTTTACCGGAGGCGGGAGGCCCAATCCCCTACCCTATTCCCTTCCTTTCCCTCCCTTATTCCCTTCTCTTCCCATCCCTACCCTCCCCTATATCCCTATTCCCTCTTAAAAGGCCTGAAAAGTACTAATAATTGGGTCATAATGTGATGACCCATGGTATAATTATATTTATGGACGCTTCACACCACGTCAGTCTGGTCCCGTGCTAAGTACCTGAAGGACTTGTGTTACGGGTACCAGACAACGGAGATATATTTAATACTAATTATACTATACAAATATTTAGGATTTTTATTATAATAATATGATTCACATATTTAATACACATCCATGACCCAGAAACTTTTGAAAACGTTTTGTTCCGTCGGCGGGATTCGAACCCGCGACCCCCGGCTTGAGCTACCAACAGCCCACCAACTGAGCCACAGAGGTCGTCATTATGGTTGTGATGATGATGATTAATCAAATTGATATACTGGCTTATGCTTTCAGTTGTTTAAACAACGCCAAAATCCCCGAACCTGTATCTATAAGGACTGAAAAGTTCTGTTCGGTACCTTCGGAACCAGGGTATAATCTGGTGCAAAATATTACTTTTTGGTAGCATGTGCCTCGAATACTTCAGAAAAAATCGAAATAACAGTTATAATATGTTTCGATACAATTTTCAAGAAGTCCTCTCCATTCCTCATGGATCCCATCATCATATCATCACTTTTGTAAACATGGTACCAAATTCTGATTAAACCCTATACATTAACAGGGGTCACCAATTAGTTTCGCTCGGGGTCCATTTTAAGAAATGAAATGACCTTCGCGGTCCACACATTAAAAAAAATATTATTATTAAACAAAGGTAATTACGGAATTTACAAAAGTATTTTATTTTATTTACATACCCATGAGAAAAGTGACAATTTTTGTAGCTAATTATTTCTCTGATGTTTGGACTGAAATTGGTGCAAGCTATTGATATTAAATCCTGGAGATGTTCATCAGTAAGTAAAAGACCGAAATTTATTTTTAAACGAAGTACATCTTCGAAGTTCGAAAATGCTCGGTCCGCAGTCCGCACACAATGGGTCGGCGGTCCGGATGCGGACCGCGGTCCGCCATTTGGTGACCCCTGCTATACAACAACAAAAGAATTATGAAAATCGGTCCACAAACGGCGAAGTTATGGTTGAAAATACAAAAAAAAATATATAGACGAACATAACATAGCCTCCTCCTTTTTAGAAGTCGGTTAAAAAGAGTGTTACACAAGCAGAGTTCTTTTCTTTCATAATATTTTGTAAGTCCAGCTGATGCTGGACCTTAGAAAAATTGGTTCAGACTCATTTGAGTGTTCCCCTCCACGGAAATCTTTAGTAAAAGGCGAAAGATTTATACGTTTTGAAGGGAAACCAGAGTTAATATGCTGAAAAGTTTGCGAAATACTTATTAAATTGCTTCGTACAACCGATAGCGCGATCTAGAACCAGCACAGTGACATCTAGTGGCGAATTATGGTACTATTGTACAAACTTTAAAAGACTGTATCTTCTCTTAGGGGGCAAATTTTGAAGAAATCTTTTTTGGTAAATATTCTATGTATTAATATCTATCAGTGTAGATATGCTCCGTATCAATCTGTTCCGTAGTTTAGGCTATACGTTGATCCTTAAAGCGTCTTAAAAAGCTCGTTTGCTGTGACCTTACGTGAAGCCTTATACTCGGAAATATTCTAAAACTTACACTTTACTGGACTACGTCTATAAGGAATATAAAATTTTAGTGTATGACTTGTAAATTGTTAAATTGAAATGTTAAAGAAACCATCGTTACTAAACCATTTTTACAAAAGTGTCTGTTTTACTTTTTTATATCTGAAAAGCTTTATTGAAAGGTACGAAGAAATTTTAGTCCCAGGAAATGACATCTAGACGGAGAGCTGGCGACCAAATCGGTCATGTGGCTTCAATTGGAATTTGTACGAAAATTCGCCGATTTCAACAATTGTTTTCGGTACCTTCCCACCGATATTTGTGTCTGGTTATTATTTTTTTTGGGATTATACTAACTAATTTTGCGTCAGAAAAAAAGCCCCCCACGCTGGCAACCCCTTCCCACCACCCGATCGATTTAATTTTTTTTTAGGTGCACAGGAAGTACAGAGCAACTGTTTGGAGAAAATTAAAGCCGCTGAACCTACATTTTTTTCCATTTTTTTCCCCACCCCACTACACCCACACCCACCGCCCACGGCCTGCCAGCACGCAGATTATCAGAAAAGGTTGTTCAGGGAAGTAGCTAACGAAGTTTTAATAATGCAGCCACATGACCGATTTGGTCGTCAGCTCTTAGTCGAATAGGGGTAATGATAATAATTTTATACTAAATTGTATGAACATACAATTTAGATTGCTTCTAGTGCTCCAGTGATAATAGTTTGCATTTCCCGAGCGGTGCAGACGGGCGAATTTTGATGTGAAGAGTCGCTTACTTGTACGACGTTATTGATAAAAATATTTATTACGAGATGACTCTCAACTCCGTTGCGCCAAAAGTCGTTTATCGCGCGGTAACCGTATATTTTTCCGCAAAAAAAAACTATTCTACGTGCTTTTCCGGGACTCAAAGTATTTATTTAATAGCGTATACTCAGAATGAGCATGGGGTCAAAGACTTGCAGGCTGATACCTAATATACCTATAATACATATTAATGAATTATCTATAACAGTAATTCCCAAAGACGGACCCTGGGGCCACCCCAGGGTCCACGCGTGACACGACGGGGGTCTACTTTGGGCCTAATAAAAATAGGGGGGGTGGTAAAGGTGGTCCGGAATCCGGATCCGGATGGACCAAAATTTTGAAAGTGGTCTATGAAACAAAGGAGTTTGGAAACCTCTGATCTACAGGATGTAACAAAACTAAGTGATATAATGGGTCCCCTGTATAGAGTTCGCTGTGAAAGTAGCAGCGCTGCATTTTCACTTTTGTATGGAAAAATACATGACGCTGGGGTGCTTGCCCATACAAATCATAAAAAAAATTTGCTCTTTCAGCGCTGCTGCTTTCACAATGAATTCTATATAAGGGAGTGTCTACACACCAAAAAGTATTCACTTAGTTTTGTTACATATTGTATTGTCAGTAAATTGTAATTACAACTCACAAGGTAGCAGGAGTATTACGAGCAGTTACGATACTCCGTAGTTCGTATATATTAGGGATGAGACGTATTTACGCTACCAGGTTTTAATACCAGGTTTTCACTTCAAAGTACGGCGCCCTGGTACGAGCAGAAAATACTTGCAAGTATAAAAGTACGTGCTTAGGCCCGAACTTGAAACAAAAAACATGAAAATACTTACATAGGAAAACAATCTACATCGTAATAGGAATAAGAAACACAATCGCATTTATGAGTAAAAATACTTCGTACTTTAAAGTATTTTTATTTATTTACACGATTTTGCTCTTTATTCTGATACATTTACAGATTGAATTTCTATGCAAGTATTTTTAGGGTCCCTATTTATTTACACGATTTTACTCCTTATTCCCATACATACACAGATTGAATTCCTATGCAAGTATTTTCGGGTGTCTTACGGGGCTCGGCGCGTTTGCGAGTCGCAACTCGCAACTTGCAACGGCGCCCGAGGAGCGGGTTGCCAGTCTATAATACTACCATATACTTGCAAGTATTTTAAAACCTGGTTTTCGACCCTGGTATTTTTACGCACTCGTACTTAGAAGCCCTGGTATTGAATTTTACAAGTATAAGTATATCACATCCCTAGTATATATTGTAAGTCCAGCTGATGCTGAACCTTAAAAAATAGGTAAAGACTCATAACTCATTTGAGTGTTCCCCTCCACGGAAATCTTTAGTAAAAGGCGAAAGATTTATGCGTTATGAAGGGAAACCAGAGTTACTATGCCAGTAAGTTTGCGACATACTTATCAAATTGTTTCGTAGAAGCGTTAGCGCGATCTAGAACCGGCACAGCGACATCTAGTGGCAGATTATGGTACTATTATACAAACTTTAAATCACTATATCTTCCCTGAGGAGGCAAATTTTGAAAAAATCTTTTTTGATAAATATTCTATGTAAAAATATCTATCAACATCAATATGCTACATATCAATCTGTACCTTAGTTTAGGCGATACGTTAATCCTTAAAGCGTTTCAGAAAGCTCGTTTGCTGTGACCTTACGTAAAGCCTAACACTCGGAAATATTCTAAAACTAACACTTTACTAGACTACTTTTATTTGGAATGTTAAATTTTAGTGTCTGACTTGTAAATAGTTAAATTGAAATGTTAAAGAAAGCATCATTACTCATTACTTAAGAATATCAAATATAAATTAAAAACATATTATTTAAATAAAGTGTTAAATGAGCATGATTAAGAGGATATTATATTTTTTGTTATAATTTGTTTATTGTTACTATTGTTTTATGTAATAATTTTATATTTTGTGTTCTTATGTTGTGATTAACTGTTACAAATTTAATTTTGTTATATTGTGTAAAAGAATATTTAATTAAGTTTACTAAGTATAGTATTATAAAACAAAAGTACACTCCGGACAAACCTTAGTGGTTTATGAAGAATAAATATAAAGAATTATATGTTTTTTATGATAATAAATAAATAAATAAAATAAATAAATAATACTAAATATTAAACTATTTTTAAGAAACTGTCTCTTTTATCTCCTTATATCTGAAAAGCTTTGTTGAAAGGTACGAAGTAATTTTAGTCTCAGGAAATGACATAGGGGTAATGATAATAATTTTATACCGGAAAAGTGCCATGTACCCGTAGATGTGGGCATTTTAATAGGCACATTTTACCCTCAGAGCGGCTCAGCAGCGAACAAAATCTCGTAAGTAAATAAAAAGTAATTAGAAAAAAATCATAATAATCCGAGCAAATCACACCTTCCCACAGAAAATTCTCAAACTCGCATAAATAAACCAACAAAAAACTCCAGAGACAAAATTAAATAAGTGACAAGTACAAATTACAGTACACAAAAGCTAGCCACCTGCCACAGATCTTTAAATGTGTAGATAGCCTAAAATTTGCCGAAAATCTGAGTAATTTGTTATTCTATGACATTGTTCTCTCCGTGTTATTATTTGTAGATCAGAATGTAATAAGTAAATTTAAAGCGAATATTGTTTCAATTTTGAAACATGAAAACATGTTAACATTATTACTAAATATTACAGTTTTATATAAATTACAACTCTTAACTACAAAAACTATTTATTAGCCAAAATTATTTTTTCAGGATTTCACAAAATTAATTTTATATTGTTATTCAAGTGACGACGTTCTATTTTGATGAATTTGAAAAACATTTTAATGGGAGCCGATATTCGTAGGACACCATGTGCCTGTCATGTCCTGTGATCGTAAACGACATTCGAGCTATAAGAATCTAGCCCCTGATAGCCGTGTCTTTACCTTACCGTGTAATGTACCGCAATAACTTTTCTTGTATGATGTATCTCGTGTACTCTCCTTTGTGCTCGTATTCCGCGAGATAAGGAGAGAATCTCTGAGGATTTCATATTAAAACGATTCGTAGTATAAGAAAACCATTATTTTTATGTTATATCAAATATTATATTTAATTTATATTATATCAAATAACAACTATGTCTACCAGTTTTTAAGTACTATCAGATATTTTTTTGTGACAGATTGCAGAATTGCATTATTTGTTCGGATTATATACCTCTAAACTTTAGAGGTAAGTATATAATCCGAACAGTCTAAAGTCCTCTGAACTTGATATAATCCAACCCAAAATAAGTGTCCGTCAACTGCCTTTGAATCAATTTCTTCGATGGTACATTTTTTTTTTATTTTATTATTTTACGTTATTTTTTGTACTTGCGTAAAAAAGCCCTTTTTGTTTGCTTTCTTTCTGAAAATCCCTTTTAAAAATACCTGGACATAAACTCGCCTATTTCCAACGTCCGGTCTATTCAAATATTCAGTTGGACAGCTCCTGTTTTATTCATACGACATTGTAGCTACTAGCTAGCTGTCCGCGCCAATCGCCACCCCTACTGTAGGGTTGTCAACTTTTAGATTAAAACGGAATTTTTAACGAGTTTATTGTTCGAAATTTTTGTATGACTTGGGATTCCTATAGAATGAAAGTGCTGATTGTAATCATTTTGGACATCGCTGTGATGTGAAAACAATACCTTATCGTCTCGTTTACAAGGCGTATATTAGTATAGAACTGGACGACGCCGGCAAAATACGTTTATCATGCAGGAGCTATAATTTTTTTCCGGGATAAAAAGTATCCTTTGTCCTTTCCTGGGACTCAAAGTATCTCCATAGCAAACAGCAAAATCTTTTAGGCGGTTTTGACGTGAGGAGGTAACAAACAGACGGACACACTTTCTCATTTAAAATAAATAAAATAAATAAATGAAAATATAAAAAATAAAAAAAATAAAAAATTATAATATTAGTATGGATATAGATAACAATGTAATATTGCCGCCTATTCATTAGGAATACAAAAACAGACTTTTTATCATTTGCTCCAATTTATCGCGTTTTTCTTTACGATCTAATCATATTATTTTGCTAAGTTATTTTCGACAACCCTAGTTTATTGGTATTTGATATCGCACACAGGGTTTGCAATGAGAATATTATTTTTGTATTTCGTAGTTCCGTTACAAATTGAATACAGAATAACTATACTGTACACATTGCTTCTTCAATCGCACAGAAAAAATCGGGACACCGTACATTTTACGTGAAGGCGTGAAGAGGTAACAGACACACTTTCGCGTTTATAATGTTAGTATGGATAATATCATTCATGTATGGCTATTGGCTAGTCCAGTGTTTCCCAACCTGTGGTCCGCGAGTATATGTATGGAGGTCCGCGGTGTCATTCTGGACCATTCATAATCCGTTTTTTTTTACTGTTTATTTTCATAAGGGGGTCCGGGAAAACTGTGCTTGACTTCGTAGGAGTCCGTGGCTGAAAAAGGTTGGGAAGCACTGGGATAGACTATAGATAATAGTTAATACCGTGGTTTGTATGGTTTGTATGGTCTGTGTGGAAGTGTGGGAGTAATTGACAAAATCAAATCGAGCTGTCAATACGATGACAGACATTTCATTTGGATTAATGGATTTGATTGTAGCGCTGCGGATGGTTTTGATAGTTGCACGTTTTTAAAACAGCCTATTAGCATTATAGCCACCAGTCTCTTTTTCTATGGAGTATACAAAGAATATAAAAAGAGTAGACAGATAAACAAATTGACAAAGGAAATCTATTTGATTGTACCTCGTTTTTCTAATTTTTGTTGTCTGATTGTGTTTCTAATTTCTATTCTTTCGCATTTCTACTGTGGTGATGCTTATGGAAACAGACTTACAACTTACATATAAACTCGAAAAAGATTCGTTGGGTAAACGATGGTAGCTCCAACACCATTTGTTGCAAAATTAATTTGTTAATTTGAGTGAACTGTATTATTTAATTATAACCTAGCCTTTTCTAGTAAGTTCGATAGCAGGAACTTCGATAGCGCGATTTACTAGTGAGTAAAGATGAAAGTATCAAAACCTTTCGTATACCACCAGTGATGGCCGATGGGGCGCGGCCGGCCCGTTATTATTTCACGATGAAAAAACAAAATGTCTGCTTTAAAATATCGACACTCTGGGATAAGCGATGACCTGATATTACAAAGTGTGATGTGCATTACGGCCTACGGGGAAAGTTTTAAATGCATTGCCTTTTTTCTCTCTCATATTCAATCATAATATTGTTAGGTTTTTTGGCATTACCGCCAAAATAGTAAACAACCATTTCTGCGAGAGGACAAAACAAGAGTTTTCAAACTTCGCATAAATATTATATGATGACCCGAATCCTACATACTATGAACAGGCGCATTACCAGAAAAGTCGCAAGTGCGTGCTTTCGTAAACATTATAATCGGGCAAAACAATGCAAGTATTTTACGACGGTTTCCTGAACATTTGGTACAGAGGTCTAAAAAATAACTTTCTCCGACAGTACACAAAAGCTCTCAACAGTGGCAGATTTACACTAGGGGCAGTCGGGGTTACGTAGTAACTATAAATTAGTAATCTGTGGTCGGGGCTTGTGCCTAGCGGAAAGATTTGGAAAGTGGAGAAAGAGTGTTTTTAGTGTCATCAAAATTTCTTACTTATTTATTCTTTTTTTTATTCTTTAAAATAATCATATAAAAGTTTTAAAAGATAATTCAGGAAATTCGATGAATACAAATTACAATGTTAAATCGAAAAATTGTAAAACTATAATTTTGACGCCTTATGTGAAAATCTTCGAAATAATAATTTAATTAATTCATTTCTCTCTTCTTCTTAAGATATCAAAATTGCACTACTTTTAGTGATATTTTAATGATGGAACGGCATTTTCAGTGCCCAAGGGCGCCTAAAGTTTAAATCCGGCCCTGGCTCTCAAATTTCAACACAATTTGCATCGCTGGTTGTGACAGCAATGGCGTGAGTTAATTGTTTGTGAGGATGTTTCCTCTAATTACAATACTATTGGGGCTTGCAAAGTTTGTAAGTTGTTTGGTAGAGAGTTGTAGTCTAAGAGACTAGCATTTCCGTAAGTATATTGTTTTGCAAGTTTGTGAAGTCAAAAACAAATTTTATCAAAATCGATACGGCTTAGGCTTACTCCTTCAAGAATAACATACGAACATAGAAAGACATCGTGTAGGAGTCGTAATTTTTTAGTATAAAGAATAAAAAATAAAAATCAATTCATTTCCCGGAACTGGAAAGGATAGTTTTAAAAATACAAAATTACTATATGACGCCCGCAACTCCGTTGCGCCAAAATTCGTTTATCGCGCCTGAAGCGTATTTTTTTTTTTTGGGGGTAAAAGAATCCTATGTCCTTTCCCGGGACTCAAAGTATCTCCACACCAAATTTCAGCAAAATCGGTTCAGCGGTTTGGGCGTGAAGAGGTAACAGAAAGACAGACCTTTCGGATTTATAATATTATTAGTATGGATGTATAGGAAATAGCGTTTGCCGTATTACTTGAATATTTTAATCGTACTTGCATTACGGGCCTCCGAAGTAGGCCAGATACAAATTTAATAAGAGAGGGGAATTATTACACTTTTACCTGCACCTGAATATTTCAACTTAATCCATCAACTGACTGCTCTAATTTGATTCGTTCTGATCCAATTTATTCGTTAGGCTCCTCTATGTTGGGCTATGATAGATAACCATGATTGGGATGCCGTATTACGCACAATTTAATCAAAAAGATTTTATTCTATTATCTATTAGTATCTCCTCCTTTTTTTTTTTTTTTTTTTTAGGAGGGGAAATGCATTACGCATCCCCCGCCCCCTCGGGGGAAGGGGCAGGGGTATGTCGGACTCCCTCCGGCTCAGTGCGCCGGAGGTTTACCGATAAAACCCCCCCATGCCCTCGTCAACGCTACACGCGAAGGAGCGGGATCGCGACGCATTCAACCGCGTCCTCCGCAGCGCTTGCCGCTTCCGGCACCACAATTCGCTGCGGCAGCTCTTGCCGCCGCCTGCCTTCACCGAGAGGCTCCCCGGGCATCAGGAGAGCCTATCTCCTCGGGGCCTATGTTGTGGGCGGTGATCCCCCGATCAGCCGCCCCCAGGCCTAGGCTTCCACCTCCATAGCGGGGGCGATTTCACTCGCCCCGGCCTTATCGACTCCAGGTCGTTGCCGAGCCTTGGAGGGAGCCTTGCGCTTCTTCCTCGTGCCGGGAGGCTTGTTGGATGCTGTGATACAGCCGTTAGTCCCCAGCACGTGGTCGCTCTTTCTGCCGAGCTCTGAGCAGTAGAAGCAGCTGGGCTCCTCCGCGCAGTCTGCGGCCTTGTGCCCCGGCTTCCCGCAACGGAAGCAATTCCTGCTACGGTCTACCGGGGACTGGCAGCTCGATGCCAGGTGGCCGGTGTCCAGACAACGGTAGCACCGCTTTGGCCTCGCGGCCAGCAGTACCACTCTTGTCAGGACCCATCCCACCTGCAGCCGCCCAGAAGCAAGTAACTTCTTGGCGGCAGCCGTAGGGACGTAGAGCCACACGCTCCGTGCGCCCCTGGGGCCCACCGTAATTCTGCCCGACCGGATGTCGGTGGCCGGGCAGCCCCCATCTTTTGCCGCCGCCTTGGTGACATCGGCGGCGGTCGCTGCGTCGTCTAAACCGGCGATGAGCAGTTCCACTCTTTGGACAGGGCGAGCGATCCTCACTGCGTCCCTATCGAGGACCTCCCTCATTCTATTGGCGAGGGCGTCCGCCTTCTGCTGGGCGTCGTCTCCGGTCACCTCCAGTATCCGGGCGCCCGTCCTCGCCAGCCGGTATCGGACCTTGTTTTTCTGGTGATTCCTACCTCTTCAAGGTCGATCCGGCTCGTCGCCTCCTTAAGGATGGAAGCGTACGTCACGTTCTGGTCCACCCCCTTCTCCAGCGTGAGCGTGATGGCGGCTGACTTGAGCGGACGCAGCTTCCTCTTCCTCTTCTTCTTCTTCGGGGCGGCTGTAGATGGTGTAGCCGCCCCCTTCTTCTTCTTACCCTTCGGACACACCGTAGTCCAAGGGGTCTCTGTACGGGAGGAGCTAGTGTTCGCTCCCCCTTGTGCCGCCTCCTGAGCGGCCATTGAGGGCCGCTTCTTTTTCTTCCTGGCCTTTTTAGGCCTGGGCACCGTGGGTGCAGCAGGGGCCTCTCGAGGGGCCGATGCAGCAACTGACGGTTGCGACTTCTTCTTTGCCGGTTTCCCTTTCGCCTTCTGCAGAGGGGGTCCTGGCATTTCTTCCTCGATCGGTCTTATGTCAGACGCCAGCGAGGGTCTCCGTCTCGGCTCGGGCAGGAGACGGTCCTCCAACCCAGCGAGTCTGGCGTTGAGCATATTGCCAAAGGTCTCCACGTTTGCACGGGAGACCTCGGCCAACAGCTCACGCACGTCACTTCCTGCAGGCTGGAAAGTCTGTCTGCGCAACTCGTCGAGCTCCTGGCGTAACTTCGCCACTTGCCCTTCGAGCCGCGCATTCTCGGCCTCCAGCCTCTTGATTTCTTCCGTTGAGGAGCGATCTTTCACCTCGTCGAAGACCATTTTGATGGTCGCCACCGATTCTTTAAGGTACCTTACGTAGGTACCCTTAAGATTGGAGGACTTCGTGGCGACCATTTAAATGGTCTTCAGCGAAGTCTCCATCGTCTTCATTAGATCAGCGCCTGTCCGCTCCAAAGCCTCTTCTCGCGAAGGAGAAGAAACGGGGAGACCGGAGTGGGAGGGGGCGGAGCTGATGGTCGCTCGCGTATTCCTCGCCTCCCGCGCTGCTTCCGCGATCTCTTCCTCGGCTTGTAGCCGAAGGGCCTCTTCCTTTTGCCGATTAAAGTCGGCCTGCGCCTTCGCCAGACCGACATATTGGCCGGTCGTTGGCGGGCGGCCGCGTCCTCTCTTAGGTTTAGGCACCGCCCCCTTGCTGAGGGGCGGCGCCATGTCATCATCCGAGCGCCTCTTTCGGCGCGTCCTGTCCAGGAATGCGGGCAGACCCTCGGAGTCCAGCGACATGCCAGACATTTCGCTGGAATCCGAGAACCAATCCTCGCTGTCTAGTCCAGGAGTGTCTCGTCCGGGTATTCGAGTCGGGGGCGGCATGAGCACATCGCGTGTCAGCAGGACACGCGGAAAGTCTTTGTCGCCCCTCAACTTCTTCTCAGTCCGTGGCTCTGCCGCCGGCGCGGTAATGGGCGCCGGCTTCGGGCTATCGCGCTTCTTTGCGCCGTCGTCTCCTCCTAACGCCGCCAAAATGGCCTTCTGCCTCGCCGCCTTAGCGGCCTCCGATTCTCTCAACGCAGTTTGTGCCGCCCCCGTATACGTGCGGCAGACACCCTCTTTCGAGGATGTGCGGGATTCCCCGGCCCCTGAGGGACCGGGACCCGCCCGGGGAGTATTTTTCAAAATGCGTTCTTCCATCTTAAATCCCTCCGACACCCCGGGTCGCGGGCCCGTTCGTCACACTGCGGGCGCAGCCAAACACACACACAAACACACGCCATACCGGCGTTCAGCCACCCCTCCCGTGTCACCGTGGAAAAGCTCACGATGGCACAGGGGAGGTGCCCAGGGACACGACGTGGACGGACCGGTATCGCCCCCATTAGTATCTCCTCCTGCCACAACCTACAGCAGCCATTGCATGACTAAAAACTTGGGCTACTGGTTTTGCTTCCGTTTTCCTCTACTCCCAAAATTCTCCACATATTTCTCCATTTTTCTCCACAAAAATGTGCTCGTCGGTGATTTTTAGCAGACATTTCACCTCTCCAAACATTTGTTAGCTTCGTACGTTAGTTAGTATTCTCCCATTTACATTTTTTTCGCATTTCCCTTCAAAATCACAGTATTTCAAATTATTTGAACAAATTGTTTCATAGAGCGATATGCTCAGTCATACCGAAGCCCTCGTGATTGATTTCAGCTGTCGAATATATACCGACGCACTTAGAAAACTTCGATAGCACGATGCAGGATTGTGGCACTTGTGGGTACGCCGTACGGCCGCATTGGGATGTGAACCCCCTGTAGCATTGCAATGTACTTATTTGCGGAGAAACCGTGTCATCAAAAATAAGGCTACATAATATTATGTCTTCTGGACGCAGCTTCTTAACAGTTTTTTTTGTCTAAAAACAAGTACTATCACTTATCAGAGAAGTTGATTCCTAGGCAGATGGTGGACCTACGTAGTTTGGTCGCGTTACGTCAAACCCAGCCGACAGATCACAGCCAACATTGAATTGACATCCGACCAAATGACGTTGGTCTGTCAACTGCCTAGGAATCAATTTCCTCGATGGTACATTTATGTAAACTTTTGTTTCTGTTAAAGGCTTTTTAAAGATTTTTGTTAATAGCAATGTGAATATTTTTTGCATCCCCATTATTATGATGGATGATGATTGATGAGCGATTCAGACAACAAAAATCGGCCAAGTGCCAGTTGAACCCGCCAATGAAGGGTTCCGCAGCAGCAATATTTTTATTAAAAGGTTTTTGATTTATTTTTATATTTTAGTTGATTTAATGAAAGTTAAATTAAGGTTTACCATTTACGACGTATAAAAAAACTACTTGCTAGATCTCGTTCAAACCAATTTTCGTTAGTAGTTTTTATAGTAATGTACATCATATATTTTTTTTAGACTTATTATGGCCCTACTTTAGAAATTAGAGGGAGGGGGGACACACATTTTACCATTTTGGAAGAGTGATATTAGAAACCTCAATATGATTTTTGAAAACCTATCCATAGATACCCCACAAACATAGGTTAGATGAAAAAAAAAATTTTTTTTGTTTCAATTGTACCTATCGGGACCCCTAAAATTTTTAATAATTTTTTCCATTATTGTATCAAAATCTTAATGCGGTTCACATACTTCTTCTACTTACCAATATTCAATAGTATAGCTCTTATAGTTTCGGAGAAAAGTGGCTGTGACATACAGACGGACAGACAGAGATGACGAATTTATAAGGGTTACGTTTTTTGCCATTTGGCTACGGAACCCTAAAAAGCGTAAGTCAGGGAGCAACGGGGAATCACTTGTGAATGCGTACCGTTAGCTCGACCAGACGATAAGTAACAGACTAGTTGTTCCCCGCGTTTAGCAAGCATTTATTAGCAAGAATAAATCCTGCAGGAACCTTGCATTTCGTTATGAAATTCAGTTTACCTAGAGATTTTGAATCTCGAAAAATGACATAGTCTAGTTGGTATAAAAACAGTGATGCGGACATTATCTAGTAAATTATAAGCTTTACAAAGCTCGCAACAACAAAAGAAGTTAAGTACATGGGTATAGAAAAGAAACTTTATACAGGGTTTTTTTTTATTAAATAAGGGGGCAAACGAGCAAACGGGTCACCTGATGGTAAGCAACTAACGTCGCCCATGGACACTCGCAACATTAGAAGAGCTGCAGGTGCGTTGCCGGATCACTTAGTTTTGTTGCCAGGTGTAACAAAACTAAGTGATAATACTTTAGGGTGTGTATGTGTTCCTTGTAGAGAGTTCAATGTGAAAGTAGCAGCGCTGAAAGACCAATATTTTTTTTCACTTTTGTATGGGCAAGCGCCCCAGCGTCACGAGTTTCCCCATAAAAAAGTGAAAAAAAAATTGGTCTTTCAGCGCTGCTACTTTCACATTGAACTCTCTATAAGGAACACGTACACACCCTTAAGTATTATCACTTAGTTTTGTTACACCCTGTATATATATTATGTACTATCAGAATTCAGGAATGGATCAGAAATTGATTAATAGGCAGATGGTTGACTTACGTAATTTGGTCGCTTAAGCGCCCGCCTAAGCTACCAAATTACGTAAGTCAACCAATAATATTGAACAATGTCACGTACGGTATTGCGTAATATTATTGACCGTCTAGGGTTGTTATTGAAAGTCGCGCGCCTTCAATCTGTCAAAATATAAGCTGTTCAATAAAATTGAAGTGTGATATTGACAATAAAATTGCTCGTCAAGGCTAGGCGGCCGGTTATGTCAAACCCAGCCGACATATTAACAGAACCCGACAAAATGAAGTAGCTACCTAATGCCTATGCATATTTTTTTCTAATTCTTAGTATACATAAAAATACTATAAATATATTTTATGATGAGTGTACAACAAACTTTAGGGGGATTCACTTCTAAATGCGTGCGGGTCAGCTACACCCACAGCTCGACAGACGATAACCTCTGACTCACAACGATGTACACGGGCTAGATAGCGCATCATTCGGAAGAATTAAATAAGTAACATTTCTTAACATACGGACAATAACTAATTTTTTCCCATATTATTTTAATAAACCTTGTAACTTATCTACTTCATCACCTAGCTGACATATCTAGCTACACATATAATCCACAGTTTTCCTATTTCAAATATTTTTTCCGGCCCTAAAGCCTCCATTTATGCAAAAAACGGGATTTTTTTTTCATATTACTTACATGGTTCTTCCACTCACGTATTGAATTATTATAATATAATTGATGTCTTGTCACTTTTCATTACAAACAGAACAGAAAAACAAGCTAAAAACCGGCGAAAAGCCGGACTATCTCGAAAAATACCTTACAAACAATAAAATGTTTGTTACATGAAACTATTTTACTGTGTTTTAAGATTACTAGATATTATTCTTCATTCCATATTGTTAATAAGACAAGCTGATATGTTTCCTGAATGTTTCTTGGAGTAGGTATACGACATGGGCGTGAAAAATAATATAATTACATCATCACATATCCATGTAATATAAAGTTCCATGCATGTTATGGAATTATCTATACCATTTATCTATTTATCTGTCTTTCTATTATTAACTTTTCTGTAATTCTTTAAAGTTTTTAATTACAAAATAAGCATCCTCTGAATTTATTTACTTAATCAATTAACTTAGCACATCTAGTAACTAGATATCAATGGCGCTCGGGGGATCACCTACGGGGAAGTATTCTATCCTGGTCATCACTCAGTCAGTATATAACGACAAGCCCAGCTCTGTACTAGCACAGTTCAGGAATACTTTGAGCTAGATCAACGTACTTATTACCAAAGAATAGAAGATAATATAAGACCGAGCCAACGAAACGAAGAAGACCGCACCAACTAATAGAAGATATCTAGAAGACAAAATAGAAGAAAAACCTCAAGATGCTCACCAAACTAGTTGTTCTCGCCGTGATACTCGTTGGAGCAAACTGCCGATACCTGATAGTGGATACGCCGCAAAAATACATCGTAGACAGCGCGCTGATAGAAGAAAATGATCTAGAAGATCTATACTCTGAGCAGGAGTATGAGAGTGTAAGGCCGGTCTACATACGGCATAGAAGACAGGCTGGCATGATAAACACCAACCCCGATGGTTCAGCCAACGTCATGGCTAAATTTCCCCTGGCTGGTAACGATAAGAACATCCTGAGTGCGATTGGCGGAATCAACGGCGCTAAAGACGGTGGCTTCAAGGCCGGCTCAGCGGGATTGGCTTTGGATAATGTGTAAGTTTAGTTTCTTTGGCTTTTTAATGTGATAGTCCATTAAGAGGATATGGTGGCGTAATCAATTTAATCCTGAGAACTTCAAGACGTATGGTAGAAGATCAAATAGATAACTTCGTAAAAGCATATTTATAGGCCATGATATTATATTATAAAAAAAAGGATCGTGTCTTCTCTCTCATTATTCTTATTTATGAATGAGAAGAGATGATACACAAAACGATATAGTAATAGCTCATGACTCCGAATCTTAATGCCGGAAAGTTCCTTTTTATCATTCTGTAAGTATTTTCAGGAATCTCTTCTCTTCTTAATAACGCTATTCACCTTATCTCTTTGTATTATCAATCTTTCCTTTTTCCAGCAACGGCCACGGTCTCTCTCTCAGCGGGACCCACCTCCCCAACGTCGGCAACCAGCTGACCGGGGCTGGCAAGGTCAACATGTTCCACAACGACAACCACGACCTCACCGCCAACGCGTTCGCAACCCGCACCTTCCCCAGCAACCCCGCTATACCCAACTTCAACACCGTTGGTGGTAGCATGGATTATATGTACAAGTAAGTTTTTTTTTACTTTTTTAAAAGTCCATGATGGACTAAAATTGCCAAGAGCGGCGTCGATTGTGCATGATTTAGACAGCTGCACAATTATGGTGGTAATCATAGTGTGTTCTTGTCCATCGCGGATCATCGAGTAGACGCCGCCTACATTGTATTTGAGAGTAAAACTTCTCAGATACAATTTGTTAATCTCAATCTTAAAAAACACAAAACAACTAAGTGCAAGTTATTTTTACAAAAACTAGCTAAAAGCCGAGCTTTGTGAGGGCTCGCGTCGTCACACCTCGACTAACTGATGATAACACATCTACATATAAATAAAAATTACTATGTTAAAGCACAAATCAATAGGCGTGATAGTTTTTCCGTAAAGTGTACCACAAAATGTACAGGTTGTGGGATATACTAGATATACTAGACTAGACGTTCCGCGCGGCTTCGCCCGCGTAAATTAGATATTTAACAGACAAATAAGTCTACAAAAAATAGCCTATGATCCTTCACGTGGTCTACTTCTTATCTGACCCAAATAACAGAAAAATTGCTCTAGTAGTTCGTGTGTTTCAAATAATTTCCCCCATTTTTTCCACAATTTCTTCTATTTCTTCGCTCCTATTAGTCTTAGCGTGATAAAATATAACCTATAGCCTTCCTCGGTTAATGGACTATCTAACACTGAAAGAATTTTTCAAATCGGACCAGCAGTTCCTGAGATTAGCGCGTTCAAATAAACAAACAAACAAACTATAACAAACTCTTCCGCTTTATAATATTAGTATAGATGATATACTAGATGATAACTGCTTAACAAGGAGGTACGTCTCCCCCTCTCCCCTTTCACACCTTTTTTCGGAGTTCCGGAAAAAATTTAAGAAACCTATAGTCATCTACGAATGGTGATACAGAAAAAAACATTTTATAATGGCTCTTTTCAGGAACAAATTGGGCGGTTCCCTGGGCATGGCCCACACGGACCTGTTCAAGCAGACAGACTACTCCGCCATGGGCAAGCTCAACCTGTTCCGCAACCCCACATCGTCCCTGGACTTCAGCGCCGGGGCCAGCAAGTCCGTCTCCCCGTTCATCCCGCGTAGCTCCTGGCAACCATCAGCCGGGTTGTCGTTTACTAAGTATTTTTAAGTTCTAGTCCGCCTTTTAAATAAAGTAATTTTGTAAAGAATTTTTATATTTTTTTCTCATATTTACAATATTAATGGTTTGCTCGCGACAAGTTTTCAGTGACCAATTAACGCAAAAGTCGAAATAAAACAAAGGCTCTAAGGCGCCCTAGCTGCATTAATGGACTATGGTATGAATTTGTATCTTAATGTAGGTGTTTCTCATAATATTTGCTTTGTGTGGCCTATAAACTTTGCTTTGAGTGGCCTATAAACTACATGAATAACTATGTATTATGATTATAATCAGCCATTAACAATAATCGATACTAATGTCCAAGTTACCCACAGAGTAACTTGGACATTAGACTAAAGTCGCACACCAATTAGTGTCGAAAAGCATAGGCTATTCTCAAAATATAGTCTCAAACCGGCGTGAAACAGCGCTTGCGCTGTGTTTCGCCGAGTGAGTGAGTTTACCGGAGGCCCTATCCCCTACCCTTTTCCCTTCCCTATAACCCTCCCCTATTTCCTTCCCTCCCCCCCCCCCCTATTCCCTTCCCTACCCTCCTCTACCCTATTACCCTATTCCCTCTTAAAAGGCCGGCAACGCACCTGCAGCTCCTCTGATGTTGCGAGCGTCCATGGGCGACGGAAGTTGCTTTCCATCAGGTGACCCGTTTGCTCGTTTGCCCCCTTATTTAATTTAAAAAAAACGCGGAATTCTGTCTGTAGCGAACTAGCGGTCATTGACTCCCTGTCAAAAAACTTGTCAATTTCTATACAAACCGCGATTTACAATGAAGTGACAGATGTTTCTAGTCTAAGGGTGATATCGTATTTTGCATACACGATGTGAACACAGTCTGAATCATATCACTTCAAACTCATAAATAGTTGGAGATTATCATACGAAGAGGTAACCAAGTCGTTTTCCGATGAAAATATTATAATAATCTGTTTTTTTACAAGAATTCAATATTATTCTTCAGTTAACAGTGCGAGTATTTTTCACATAGCTCCTAGATTAGAAAGGTCAATGACCGCTGGTGCCACCTTAAACTGTCCTGACTCTATTAGTATTTTAAAAAATGTTTCTTTGCGTCAACGCAGCGCTGCCGTTGCGTTGTTTTACATACAAATTACCAAGGTGTTCACACGGCGCGCTGCGTTGTCGCAACGCGCCGTGTGGACTGGCTCTAAGGCCCCTTACACACTGCGACTTTTAACAGCGATGCAGTCGCGTGTTTTTGAAACGCGCTATAGCATCGCGACACCAGCAATTTTTACATCGATGCTGTCGCGCGTTAGTATCGATACATTTGCGCGTTAGCATCGATACACACGCGCGACACCAGCAATGAACAGATTTTTGCATCGATGCTGTCGCGCGCGTATCGATGCAATTGCGCGTTAGCATCGATACACACGCGCGACAGCATCGATGCAGACACGCGTTAGCATCGATGCAGAATTGCAGACGCGGGGTACTACGGAACCCTATATTGCGCGTGGTCTGACACGCACTTGGCCGGTCGATGCTGCATCGCGATTGCATCGATACTGCATCGCTACAGTTCAAAGGTCAGCTTCTGCATCGCGACAGCATCGCTACTGTATCGCGACAGCATCGCGACTGTATCGATGCTTAAAGTAGCGCAAGTGTGTAAAGGTGGATCATTTGCGACTGCATCGATGCTGCATCGCGACAGCATCGCGACTGCATCGCTGATAAAAGTCGCAGTGTGTAAGGGGCCTAAGACTCGGGAGATTTTCAAGACACAAAATACTTTATAAGCCCGACGTTTGTGTAATATAACATGAGATGGAAAGCAAGCCAAATTAAAGCGAGCTGCAAATCTCTGACGGATTATATACGCGTCCGTTTTGGCAAATTGAGTTGAAATATTCACCGGGAATAAATGTTGCCCAAAGAGTTTAATCCGGGCATTCCGGGCTTTGTAGACGTCAGGACGTTTATATCATCCAATACGATATCGGAACCGATCACCGATCGGATATCATGTGCGAGAGTTTTTGTTACTGCTACGCGAAGAAAACAACTTTATGCCGTACTTATAGAACTATTACAACTGATCTTAAGAGAGCGTGCAGCAAGTTAGCATTAATAATTATTTTAGTGCCCTTTTCAGCAGTCAAGCAAAATAAGCTTTAAAAGCTTTTATTTTAGTTTTTACTGGCCACAACCGGTGCACTTAGGCAGGTAAAAGCTCAAGCTTCAAGTTTTCCTCGAAAAAATAAAATAACTTTTCAGTATAAGTACCTTTAGTATTTTTAAGGTTGTAAATATTTATTTTTTAAAGCAGACATTTGAAATTTAGATTTTTTATCCTATCCAACAGAAACTAGATAAAATGTTTTATAGTTATCAACTCCCTATGATAATGGGTTGTTAGAAGTTTGACCTGTTTGGATGTCGGTCCGTGGCATAGAGCTCCCAAACTTATGCATAGGATGGCTGAAACGGATTGTATCTAGTATTTTTAATATAAGTCGTCAATGGACTTTTCGCCTATATTCTTTTTGTGTCGCTTTAGTTCATGTTGATCTACTTTAAGTTTAGTATTTTAAACTCATCATCAACTCATTGAAACCAAAATTATAGCGGTAGGAATCTTGTACTTCAACTAAGAAATTGAAACATTGAAAAGTTTTACTTATCACTAATACTCAAAAGTCTCTTAACTTGCGGGCTTCTTAAATGTGCATCAGTACCATAAAATCCACTTCGTTACGACATTTGACGTGTAAGTAATATTTCTTATTATTGAAAACTGTGAGTAAACTAACCTGTAGAGTTTCTCTGTGCACCTAATATAGCTTACACTCCGAACGGGTTCCCAACATCTTAAGGCACCAGTGATAGCTTAGCTTTCGTTAGATTTATATATTTTTATTTATACAGAGATCTTTCTATAATTCTATATTTTATGTGTTGGTAGATGCTAGAGCGGTAGAGCCTTAGCAGAAGGAAATTTTGCAAAAATCGTTCAGCGATAAAATACATTTTAGGCTGTATATTTTGTGACAAATACTTTTTGGCTATCTTCTTTCTATGCTTCTACTTCCTATGTCCTATCCCTAGGTCTACTCTATATTATGCATATTCTTATGATTAATTACTACTTATAGGTCTACCAGAATCTGATGGCAATTTTTGACAGCAGATTTTCGTAAAATATCCTTGATCATTGGATAAATTTTTATATTTGCATGTTTAACACACAGAATCAGCCGCTATAAGAAAAAAAAGGATCAAAATGTTTTATTCCAATTACCCCGGTATTGCTAGAGTCAATTTATTTCTCACTTTTTGCCATCAGATTCTGGTAGACCTATACTAGACTAAAGACGTAAGTTTTCCAGAGAAAATTAGGCTCTTTTGAACCCCCGAATACAGATCAGACAGAGGAGTGTTGTAAGTTTGACATTAGATACCTAACTGTCTCCGTATTATTGTATCTGTTCGTGGCATCGTAGCATCCAAACGGCTGAATCGATTTCGATCTAGCTTTTTTAACCGACTTCAAAAAATCGGCCAAGTGCGATGCACGGAATTGTACCTTTAAAGCAATAGTTCATCGTCATCGGCCTGTTCACCGTTGCTTGTAAAATTTGTTGTAGAAGAAAAGTAGATAAACCCACCTATATACTAGCTAACAGTTTTTGAATCTTTAAAATGGATGGATTTTTATTTATAAAATAAAAATGGCGCCTATTCGAGTGGAACTCTGTTGCGTGGTATTCCGTATTAGCTTGTCAGTTGTCACACCCTCGTCTCCACTCCCAACTCCCAAGTCCTACGGGACACGTGACGTGATTTGAATGGGATTTCACGAAAATAAGACAAACATAAGGCTTTTAATACGCGTTTATTTTACCTCGGCGTTATTTGGATCCGTTTTATTTTAGAGTGTTTTCGATTCTTGTCATTGTTTTAAATGCGGTAAGGATTTTTTAAAGTTTGTTAGCACTTGACAGAAAATAGGAATAGATTTTGAATAGGTAGGTATTTAATTATTCTGGAATCGTCGCAAATCCGATGGCAATTTTTAAGGTCTGCAATAGCCTAGGCCGGATATTACTAAGAAAAGGCACTTAGGCCGGTATAAATAGTCAGTACTCAAGATGCATCTCGGTCTCAAGACGCGGTTCGGCTCTGTGATTGGTCCAAATTTTGACAGCCAACCAATCACAGAGCCTGAACCGTGTCTTGAGACCGAGATGCATCTTGAGTACTGACTATTTATACCTTCATCATCCATCAGGGTTTTTTCCAGTCCCAACTGTAGCTGGAGATTTTATATCATTATTTTTATATGAGCTACAGTACGCTACACAGCAACTTTTATAAAATTAACTTACTATGAGGTTACTTTTTTCTGTAAAAATGTATGGTTCCTATGTAAAGACAGAGCTTGCGTGAAGTCGCGGGTAACATCTAGTCAGAAATTACGAAGAAAAATTAATAATGAAAATATAAATTTTTGTCTTTTCATAATAAATGAAATAACTGAGTGCCTTAATATTTATAATTGTTCTATGAACGTTTAATTAAATACAAGGGATTACGACCGACGAAAACTGCGTAATTGTTTTAATGAAAACATTCATCACGACTATTTACCAAGAAACAAGATACCTATTATTTACAATACGGTAACAATAAAATATTAATTAAGGCGCCAACGTTTTGGCGCGAATTATTAATTGCGCGGCAATATAATTACTCCATGTTTTGTTTTTAAATTAAATGTTATTTTTATGTTACATTTATTTATCCTTTTTTTTCACGCAGCGAAATGCATTAACGCATTCGACGCAGGGGATGGGGACTCCCGCTGCGGATATGTGGGGCTCATCGCGGCGAAGATGGTATGTGCCGCGACCCTACCCTCTGCGACGCTCCTCTCGCCACCCAAGACGAAGCCACGGGCACGACACACCCACCGCAACTCCGTCAATAGCCGTCCAACCTTTGTCAGACCACACTCATTTGGGGGCGCTTCTCGCCCCGCAGGCCGACAGAGGCCCCGCTTGCTTGGGCCCGCCTTCTCTGGTGTCACGATGCACGGAGCGTTTTGTGCATCGTGACCCACTCTGGGACTCGAATTTGATGACGGCGTTCCCACGCCGCCACCACGAGTACCCCGGCTAGGGTAGATCATTGTGCTGGCGTCGCACACGTCTCCGCATTAGCCGTCTCGAGGGGTCTACCGCCTCCCTTTCTCTGCTGCGTTCGGCCTCCTCCTTAGCAACCATAACCTCCTGGGCGAAGGTGTCAACTGCCGTCCACGCGGTCTCGCTACTCAGCATTGCACGAATGATAGCTGGTAGCGAGAGGTCCCGTCCAATTGCGGCCACGAGGGCCGCACGCTGTTCTGTCCATGAGGGACAGACCATCACAGTGTGTTCGGCCGTGTCCCTTTCGTCTCCACAATGATGACACCTAGTGTCATTCTCTCTTCTCACTATCTCACACAGGTACCGACCAAAACAGCCGTGCCCGGTCAGCACCTGTGTCAGACGGAAGGAGAGTGCGTCGTATGTCCGGGTGATCCACTCTTTCAGGAGCGGGCGTATGGCCGTTATTAGGGCAACGCTCACCTGCGGGTCTTGAAGCCGCTCCTCCCATAGGATCAATGTCCTTTCCTTCGCCGCTTCCCTCCACCGACGTCAGCGTCCGGTAGGGGGTTGCCGCCCCCGGCGCGGACCTCTGCGCAGCGCCAGTAAACGTCGGAGAGGGCTCTCGCTTGTAAGTCCCAAGGGACGCTTCCAGCAAGTAGGCAGGCCGCATCCCTTGAGATCGTCCGGTATCCGCGAACTGCTCTTGTGGCCATTACGCGCTGAAGCCTCCCAAGACTTAGCGCATTTTTAGGTGACAAGTTTCCAGCCCATATCGGCGCTCCGTACATAACACCCATGTACAAGCGCCGACAGCCCAGGCTCGGACCCCCGAGATTCGGGAGTAGAGTCGCCAAGGCCCCCGCAGATCTCGTGACCTTTTCGGAGAGCCGACGGAAATCTCCCCGAAAGTCCAACGCCCGTACGTCAAACGTAACAAGGCCCAGGTACGTCATCGACGGCGATATCCAATCCCAGAAATATTTATGTGGTTTCTTTAAATTGATATTAATTCAAATTTCAAATCTTCCTAAATATTCATGGCTCCATACCTAGTGGGCTCCATTTATTATATTCAACAAGCCGCGGGCTTCCTGCGAAGTGCGAAGTCCTTTCAGGACAAATTGACCGGAACAAAAGCGAGCAGATTGTCTATGGATATGATCGCTCGGGCTGCGGGCATAGACTGTAGAGTATGAATACAGAGCGCGGCTGAAATACAAGGGCTTTCCATTGCATATTGTTGCTGTAATTTAATCATTCAAAATGCAAAATTCTACGATAACGATAATTAATATGATGAGTATGAGGAAACCATGTATTGAGAAACGGTGTTATATATTGGCCTAGTATTATAAAGAGCCTAGTTTGATACACTAGCTAGCGCTGATACTGTTAAAATATGTAAATTAATAAACGGACACGTGTATGCATAATGCATGTAACGTTGGCCGTGCGTGGGAACGCATACATTTAAAAAATAAAATTTCGAATTTTAATTTTCGAACATGCTTTGAAATTTTGTTGCGCTTTGGTTGCGCTTGTGAATACCATTTTCGATTTGATCAGTACCGTATTTATTATTGATTAGCTGAACCTGAAAATAAAAAGACAGGTATGTATAATATTTTTACGTGCTAGGTTTCGATGGATTTGGAGAGAAAGACCTGGTGACTCTCTTGAAGACTTTATTCACTAGCTCACACAAATCACTAAGTCCAAACACTTAGCACTAGATCCAAATCACTGAGCACTATCCTGTCCTAGGTCGTAGTCGAGTCGTAGGTTCACTGGTTCACTCACTATTGATCACTTGTTTTCACTTCGAAGTCGCCTCGAAGATCGCTCAGACGAAACTGAATTGCCGGGCCGTCTACCTGCGGCTATTTATATGGCGAGACGAATTCCAGAAAGTTCCCTCGCCCGATTCATGTAAACAAGTAAACAAGTGTGGGAACTTTCTAGCAAATACGCGTAAGTAAACATACACCTAACGCCATCTAGTATTGAGTAGGGGATTTAGGTTTTCTGTGTTTCCCTGATCAGTTTCGCTGGTTTGACGCTAGATGGCACTACATGTCCGTATCCGTAATAATATAATATAATGCAAAGGCCTAAAGGGATAAATACCTACCTGGAAACGCGTCAATTTTACGTTTACAATAAATATCTTCAACTTAACGTTTGTGACTCTTATATTAACCTTACCAACGACAAAAGTTAAATATGTAGTTTCTTAACTTAAACGAGCCCAAGAAGCGCTGCTTTACCTCGTGTAAAGCTTTTTAATTTAACACAGACTTGTAAAAACATTTTAATATTTATCATTCCCTAGCACTACAGTGGAAGAATGTTTTACCTTTGTGTCTTGTATTTAATTTAAAAACAGGATGTGGTTTTGAGCTCTTACATTTTAATTTAGGTATGGAATCTTATCGCCTTGCACTTCGTAGAATTTAATATTTATTCTTCTGTGCGAATAAAGGTGAGACCAAATCGGTAATTCTACACGGCAGCAACGCGACACTTCACATTCTAATGTAGTTACTGTAACTGGAAACACGCACGTTGTCCCGTAACGTAAAAAAGCGGCCAAGTGCGAGTTGGGTTCCGCAGCAGCAAATAGGTAACGTGTTTAAGAAATCAAATGTATATATTTTTTAATTTGAATACTTATCGGAATGTTGAATATATTTATTAAAAAAGTAACAACGGTTAAACTCTAAGTATTTATAAATTATTATTATACTATGAATACAAAAAAAAAATACATGTACCTCGCCGATTAAAATCGGTGCGGTACATATTATATTGCCGATTGGACAAGTAAGGGTTGATTCAGACCGCAACGCGACGAGGCGAGGCGAGGCGCGGCATAAATTTGTATGGATTTGACAGATTTCAATTGCGCGAGTCGTCTTGCGAATCTGCCAAATCCATATAAATTTAGAAATGCATCTACGCGTCACGTTGCGGTCTGAATCAACCCTAAAATGGATAGTAATACAACTCTAAAAGGAACAGGTATACCCTGGGCCAGTGCCTGATGCTGTAAACACAGAACAATGAATAAACATGAAGCGCTCAAAGGAAATATCCAAACACCATTTGGATTCCTTTGACACCTTCCGTTTTCAGTGCAAACACCAGAAACTTCGCATTCAAACGAACTGAAACTTTATTTCAATGTCCTAGGATAGTTTTTCCATTAATTGCGTAGTGGTCTATAGTCTGCACTAATGGAGTGTCGGTGCAAAACGTGCACTTTTCCTGTTTTTACGAAACTTACTTATGTGGGAAGCGGGAAATGCCGTCGCATGGGACCGAAAACGTAAAAGGTTCACTGCGAAGTGCTAAAGTATATTTAGGTAGAAAGGTACTGGAAAAAAGTGCTACTTTTCAATTAAATGTAGCCTTTCGATGATTTGATATATTTTGAGCATTAGTAGATAGGTAATAACGAATAATTAATAAGGAGTACAACCTTGCCTCTTGGTCCCTCAAGAAAGAGATCACTCGGGCAAAGAAAGAGTACATCAATAGAATTGGTAAGAGACTTGAGAGCCTCCCGTCGGGAACCCGTGCATTCTGGTCTCGGTTTCCAAAGCTATTCAAGGGAATTTCTGCAAGCCAACCCTACCACCCCTACACGTAGGAAATGGATCGTTGGCCCAGGACGCAAAAGACAAAGCCGATCTTCTGGGCAAGCTCTTTGCGTCAAGCTCGACCCTAGATGACGGGGGGCAGAAACCGCCGACCATACCGCGATGCACAAGCATCATGTCGGATATTCGGTTTCATCAGCGCTCAGCGCGAAAAGCAAAAGTTAACTGCCATAGTGTTTCAAACAGCTTGGACCCCTTGGAATTACGCCGAGATGTAGCTTCACTCTGCATCCACTATCGGTTGTATCACGGGGAGTGATCTGAGGAATTGTTCGGAATCATACCTCCTGCAACTTTTCGCCATCGCCCCACGCGAAAGGTATACCATCCTCATCACCTTGATGAGTGGCAGTCTTCCACCGTGCGTTTTTCGCGTAACTTTCTGCCGCGCACTGTAAAACTCTGGAACGAACTGTCACCAGCAGTATTTCCGGAAATATAGGTCCGGACCTATACGACCTGCAAACCTTCAACAAGAGAGCGTATTCCCTCTTAAAGGCCATCCCCCGAGCAAACGACCTTGACCATGCCGAGATCGTACAAAAATCCTATTTTTTTTACTTATCTTAGTTCAAAATTGATCTAAAAAAAAATTAAAACGGGGAATATGTTTTTAACATTGACATAAGAAACTAATAGTTTTTAATGAAATTATGTATTGTCGTGTGTTTCAAATAAACGTTATTTGTAAATACTAGGGAGATGCTGAAAGTATGCTTCAATTTTAATAAATTGGTATTACTTTGGAAGCTAATATCATGAGTATAATAAACAAAAATAGGAAATTTAAAACGGGGAAAGGAATGTTGATATTATACTGAAGATTATTGCTGTATTTTTATTATAACTTTGTAGCTTTCAAATTATGAGTTTATAAGGCTCTAAAAACTGTAAATTACGGAATCTCCGTAGGGGAAAGGCCTTAAAAGGCCGGCAACGCACCTGCAGCACTTCTGATGTTGCGAGTGTCCATGGGCGACGGTAGTTGCTTTCCGTTTGCTCCTTTGCCCCCTTAATCCTTACTTCATAAAAAAAAATATAAGTACCTATCTAATACGAGGGCTGCTATTTATGTATCCGGAATTAAAAAAAGAAACAAACATATATCATTTAATATGGTTTTATTGCTTTTCAAAATATTCGCCGCGATGATCGACACACT
The DNA here is from genome assembly GCA_905187585.1 of Cyaniris semiargus. NCBI lineage: Eukaryota > Metazoa > Arthropoda > Insecta > Lepidoptera > Lycaenidae > Cyaniris > Cyaniris semiargus. The sequence continues at coordinate 14,257,406 of LR994560.1, read as the reverse complement.
TTTGCATACGCTGGAACCAATTTTCATAGCACTTTTTCCATTCTGATTGAGGTATCTCCAAAACGTGCATTTTGAACGCATCAACAGCATCTTCGCGGCTCGAAAAACGTTGACCACGTAATTTGTTCTTCACGTATGGAAATAAAAAGAAATCGTTGGGTGCCAAATCAGGGCTGTACGGCGGATGACCAGTCAATTCGATCTTTTGACCCTCCAAAAACTGAGTTGTTTCAGCTGAGGTGTGACAGCTAGCATTGTCGTGATGTAATATGATTCTGCGTTGTCGGTTGTCCTTTCTTATTTCTTCAAAGACTTCTGGTAAACAAATGGTCGCATACCATTCAGAATTAACCGTTTTACGATTCTCTAATGGCACTGTAGCCACATGTCCATTAATTCCAAAAAAACAGGCGACCATTTGCTTCAAAGTACTTTTTGCACGAGTAACTTTTGTTGGTTTCGGCTCATCTTGGAACACCCACACCGTTGACTGTTGTTTAGTTTCGGGGTCATATGCATAAATCCAAGATTCATCACCTGTGTAGATATATAAACGGCTATTGACGCACCACGGCACTGACATATAAGTACTACGTACATACGTACGTAGGTAGTACATAGTATCTCTATGCACCACGATTGTATTTTTTTATAATTTTTTGCACCAATCGACACGAGCCCGTTTTTGATCGATTGCCAAGTTGTGCGGAATCCAACGAGAACATATTTTTTTACAGCCAAATGTTCGTGTAATATCTTATGTATGCTCGTCATACTTATGCCTAAGGACGCCTCTATCTCGCGATATGTAACATGACGATCACGCATTATTAGTTCCCGCACAGCATCTATATTTTGTGGGACAACAGCTGATTTTGGGCGACCTTCTTTATTTTCATCCGTGAGCATAGACCGCCCACGATTAAACTCACTGGTTTTTGATGGTGCTTCATCTCCGAAAGTTGAGGTGAGTGGAATGAAGCACTGTTGTTGATTTAGCCCACGCCGAAAATCGTAGTAAATCATTGCACGAAAATGTTCACGCGTTAAATCCATGGCAAATGAAGACACGCAATTTTCAAAATGACGCCACAATGGAAAAACAATTGACAGTCACATGAAACAAAATGTATTCTTCAACCAAAGAGTTCTATTTTCAAATGTTGTAATTACTTTTTAAATATTGTTCTTGTAAGTGGCCAGTTCCGGATACATAAATAGCAGCCCTCGTAACTATAGGTCTACCAGAATCTGATGGCAATTTTTGACAGCAGATTTTTAAAAAATATCCTTGATCATTGGATAAATTTTTATATTTGCATGTTTAACTATAAGAAAAAAACGGATCAAAATGTTTTATTCCAATTACCCCCGTATTGCTAGAGTCATTTTATTTTCTCACTTTTTGCCATCAGATTCTGGTAGACCTATAATAAGAATTACGACCCTATACAAACCTATAGATTTTTGGATGATATAATATGCTTTATTGGGTAAGTATATTATGTTATTAACTTTATGTTATAAATTGCCTCTCTGTTTTACTTGACAGCCGCGCCGCTGGAGCAGCTCTGTTAGGTATGGAGGTAATTTGAGTCTCGGGAAGAACACACGTGATGGGATAGATATAATCCCACCCCAAAAACATTTCTTGTAAAATGTTGCCGAGACGACCACGGTAAGTGGTCGTCTCGGCAACATTCCGATGCAACACTGCAATTCCGATAGCAGACTAAAGAAAATATTTCAAAAGACGAGCATTGCTCGTCGTTTGGGAACGCGATATGGCACGCGAAGTACATACACATGCGGTATCTATCTAGATCTATGTCTGTGGTTTACCCTATGAAAAAGATATGAGATCTGATGTAGAGCCAAGCTTCTGAATCTATACGGCCTAACTCTACTGACCCTAACTTCAACAAATTCTACATACCAGTAAATGTATGCCTTCACCGTTTCGCTACCGTCGCGGAGGTGATGCGAATATTTAGTTTCTGATCTGAAGTTAACTTGATGAAACAGCCGAGCCATACATATTTACTGATATGTAGAATTTGTTTAAGTTAGGGTCAGTAGAGTAAGGCCGTGTAGATTCAGAAGCTTGGCTCTACATGTTGAGATCTCATATCTTTTTCATAGGGTAAACCTTACCGTGGTCGTCTCGGCAACATTTTACAAGAAATGCTTTTGGTGAGATTTCAGTTCTTTTTGTAAGTTGGTTCTTGTAAGTACTTATTAATAGGTTTTTAGTTACTATCTACAGTCCCATGTAAACTCTTATGTCCTAATTCTTAAAATTGGTGAGTCTCATATTATAAACCTACACCCCCCATTTAAGGGGATGGGCGGCGAAAGTTATAAGTTTATTAATTTTTTGTTGGTTGTATGCTAAACTTAGATTACATTACCAAATTTCAGCTTTCTAGCACTTCAGGAAGTAGCCAAACATTTTGATGATCATCAGTGTGTCAGTGTATAAGTGTATCAGTGACGATCTCGGTGTATTTTAGATATCAATCAAATCTATATATAAGAGCTATTCAATTGAAACTTTGTATGTTTAATGAGTCTACTATTGACATCATATCCTGAGAATATGAACTATATAGTACATCGGAAACCAGCTCTATGAGGGTTCAAAAAACGACGAAACACTGCGAGAAAAGGTAGGTAGTGTCCTTGCGCTTCGCTTGGCTCGTCTTGGCGTGTGCACAGGGTGCACTACCGTGCACCCAGATAGTAATTATTATAGCGGAAATAAAATCGTCCAAGTGCAAGTCGGACTCAAAAAGGGTTCCGTAACGTTATAGAGCAAAAATAAGCCAAAAAAATGGTTTTTTTTTTATGGGAGCCCCTCTTAGTATTTGTTGTTTTAGCGGCAATCACACATAGGTACACAATCTGTGAAAATTTCAGAAGTCTAGCAATAGCGGTTCTTGAAATACAGCCTGAAGACAGACAGACTGACAGACAGACGGACAGACAACGAAGTCAGTAATAGGGTCCAGTTTTTACCCTTTGGGTACGAAACACTAAAAAACGAATGTTGCGGTCAATAACTAGTATTGATTATATTGTATCGTCGCGTTTAACGCCATAGTATCTATTGTGTATTAAATATGGCCTATAAATATTAAGTATAAGAAATACTTGATGGCGTAACATTGACATTGAAATAGCTTATCGATCACCAGGGCACGTCGGCACAGAGCCTCTTCATCTTAAGGCAAGGCCATTTTCGTTTACTTTTTTCAATACGCCATAAATAGACTGTGTTACATAATTTAATGTTTTAACAATAACAATGAATGGAAAACGAACAGCCAGCCTCCTTGTTATTGAAAATACCGTCTTCCATGGATCCTTCCATCCTAGTAGAGGAGTGAAGTGCGTTACCAGCCTTTTAGGAAGTAGGTACGCTCTTTTCCAGGAGATTGAATATATTTGTTTTTATAGGGTTGATTTCTTTTAAATAATAACAATGAACTATTTTTGGTATCTTTATTTATTGTAACAAAGTTTTACATCATTTCCGATGCTCTACATTTATTGGACAGTACAGCACAGCGCGGCAAAAGCCTGATCCGGTGACGCCATTTTGAAAAATATTATCTGTCACTTGTCACGTTTGGTATTTTTTTCATCTATCAGCGTTGCCACTTTATATTTATATTCGTTTACATACATAATTATCAATTCATATAAAACATGTGCTGACAAAACAAAAAAGAATTGATAGCGGCAGGAGTAAGGCCACATTTTTAAATTAATTTATGCCGTTAAAAGGTACGCATAATTTTGGTTTTGATCAATTTGATTTAGAAAAATGTCACTCATATAAACATGACTCAAATGTCACAAAAAAGGAAGATGCATTATTTTATCCATGATTTTAAATACCATTCAGTCACGTGAATCGAAAGGGAAGACGACACATTCAAAATTATGTTCAAATAAAAGATATTAAAGTTATTATGATTCACATTTAACATTTTTTTTACATTTCACTAACATGTTTATTCTGAAAATGAGATGATATATCTACAAGTGTTAATCATTGAATTAGCTTCTACTTATTTGCGGATTTTCTTGCTATGTAATCGATTGGTGTCTGCTTTGAATAGACATATAAACATAGACATATCATACACATATACTATTTCCACTGAGATTCAAAACCATTGGTTAATATTTCTAACATTATACAACCGTAGCTAATCAAGTAAAATCAGCAGGGCTTAACAGAATATAAGTGCGAAAGAGACAGAGTATTCATCTCTGTCTCTTTTTAACAGTGCTTTTTGGAAACTAGGCCTAGTGACTGAAGAAAACTAAGATTAGGGTTACAATCATTTCTAATTTTAATACATTACTTTTCGAAGAATTAAATGGAAATGATTTTGAAGAGTATCATACTACCCTCATTTTTGGCTTCGCCTTAGTAGTAGGTACAGTTTATAAAAAGCTACTTAACGTTCTCACTTTTAACGTTAAATTTTTAACTAGCTAGGTTTTATACCATTCAGTCTTTAAATACAGTCAGCTACATAATAGCAGTGTTTTAATTCTTTACAATACGTTTATCTTTACAATGACTTAGTATATTATTGTGGCTGACTGTATCTTTGCAATACACCTAACATTCATCTAAACTAACATTACATAGTTTTACAAACACTAGAGTTAAGAAAATAGATTTCGTCACTAGCTTTAGACACAGCGTCAGAAATGTATTCACGCGATGACAATTGAATCTAAATATTTTCCATGAAGGTTTTAAGGTGTAGACAAATTAATATTACTTATATCGCGTGTTTACATATTTCTGACCGACTTATACCCGATTTCTGAGTGTATTTATAAGTAGCTTATCTATTTAAAATCCGATCAAAAGTGCTATTGGATAGATAATCTCGAGTATTCGCATTAAAAGGACAAAATGACAAAATGAAAAGAAAAAAAAAGAAAATTGACCAATGACAATCCGTGTTCGCATTTCGTCATTGAAGTTCTAACACCACGTAAGTCACTTTTTGCCTATTTTGAGATTTTGATGCAATTCGCCAGAAAATCGGAAGACTCATCGTTTTAGCCAATCAGGAAGACCTATCGTCCAACAAAAACTCGTAAAATAGTTAAATAGTAAATCTGCATTACTGTGGAATCGATACAAAATTCAATCATTTTTTTCTCTCTCCTAAAAAGACTTTTTGACTCGGGTTCGAATCCCGCCGACGGAACAAAAAGTTTTCAAAGTTCCTGGGTCATGGATGTGTATTAAATATGTGTATAATATAATAAAAATCTTAAATATATGTATAGTATAAAAGTATTAAATATATTTCCGTTGTCTGGTACCTGTAACACAAGTCTATCAGGTACTTAGCACGGGGCCAGACTGACGTGGTGTGAAGCGTCCATAACTTCAACGACGATTTACCAATTACAATAAGCATCAAATGTTAGAATTATTTATTTCGATTTAGTGTCTTAACACGAGTATTATACTATATCTCATGGCAAATTCATTCAGAAACCGGACATCAAACAATAACCTATTGAGTTAAACGAACAAGATATACAGACATACAGATGTATTCGACAGTTATCTACATGGAAATGGGGGCATTACAACATCTACCAACATGATAAACTCAAATAAATATTCAACTTTACTCGGTAAGGAGACGGGGCTGCCACACGCACTGTTAGAAATTATAAAAATCTTAATTTTATTTGAGTCAAAATGAAAAAAGCTACTGAACGGATTTATGCCGCTAAAACTCTAGACCGGCTGGACCGATTTTGCTTATCTTTAAAAAAAATCTTAACAGTTCAGTTAAGTACTGAAGAAATTGAAAAAATGCGGGGAAAATATTATAATTTTATAAATTATATTATTAAAAAGTGCGACAAAAAACTTGTAGATGGACAAGTAAATATTACAGACAGTATAATTAAAACCTAAAGAGTTATTTCCGTTGACTGATAAATAAACACAGTGGTGTGACAACCGTCGAACTTAGCTATATACATAAATACTTAGCATTAACATGACTGGATAGATCACTCGCTTACAACTAGCGACATCTAGCGACAACTGGCGCCACTTAAGTAAACTCGTTAAATTGGTCCAGCGCCGTTTTCACTCTGAAAAAGACAGGAAATTGTTAAAAATAAAGTTCGTATGCAAAACAGGGCTCGGAACCGGTAATTTTTAACCACGTTAAAACGCTCTTTAACCAGGTTTTTGGATAAGTGTTCGCTCGGAGCGAAACCGAGATGCGAGCGGTACTGCTTCTGAAATTAACCTGGTTAATTCCTCGCGGAACTAGGTAACTAGTGCAGTGATATCTTCTATCCCTTTCTAGTGCACCATCCAAGGGTGGGTCCACATTTGATCATTTTCGCGTATCAGATCTCCGTCGCGTAGCATCGAAGCGTATCATGTTTGCTAGTGTGGACGCAAAATGATCGCGATCATGATACACTTCGTATCATGATACACCCCGATCGCTATAAACCGCGTATCGGATACGCGTATCATGATCGGCAGAATGATCTAGTGTGGACACATTTTGATGTCTGCACTCTGGGAGTTCTTGACTGAATGAATCACTAGATCGATACGAGGATCGGCGAGACGATACGCGATCAAGATACAGTATCTATAAGACGTGTGGACGTGGTTTTTGGCCAAACTGTGGCTCATGCAATAAAAGATACGCTATGGTCAAAATAGGCGTCCACACTTAGGATACGCATACTCGATAGTCGATACGATACGCCTGATACTACACGTCTGATACGGATACGACTACTTGATACAAATGTGGACCGTGGACAAGGCTTAATAGCCAATAGGCCATAACTTGTTTATGTGTGGACAATGATGAGGGTCGTGGTGTGTGTGAGTGGGCGGGGCGAACATAATTGCGAACGGTTCTAACCGGTATTTTGAGCAGGCTCTTTGAACAAAACCAGGAATAATTTCGGTCCGTTCAGAGCGGAATCGAAATGAAAACGCTCTTTTGGAAATGTATGGCGTTGAACTAAATGCTAATGAACGGGATCGCGAAGATTAACCAGGTTTCCGAGCCCTGATGCAAAATAATACCATAATACTTTGTCACAGATACGTAAAGAAGGCGCGAGCGCAGCAGCTCCTTTGCATTAAACTACTTTAAAACGTGGATGCGTATACGTACACGCATATAATCCGCAAACGTACACGTACACGCATATGCGTACTTGTCATGCAGGTGTATGGAGTCGCGTCTCGAACACAGCAGACAGCAGTACTCCAGGCTCCGACGCAAACAGAAACGCACACGCACATACTACACACACTAGCGTACACGTACGCACACATACGCACAGATACGTACTTGTCATGGAGGTGTATAGCGCCGTGCCGCGAGCGCAGGCCGCAGCAGTTTGAGCGCGCGCAGGATGCCGAGCTCCGCCAGACATGTATTTATACACGCACTAGCTTACACGTACGCACATACGTACTTGTCATGGAGGTGTACAGCGTCGTGCCGCGAGAGCAGCAGTTTGAGCATGTACATGCACACATACACGCACATACGTACTTGTCATGGAGGTGTATAGCGTCATGTCGCGAGCGCAGCAGTTTGAGCGCCCGCAGCACGCCGAGCTCCGCTAGCCGCGCCTGCCGCGCCGCCGCGCCCGCCTCCCCGCGCCACACCAGGTTGCCCGCCACGAATAACGCCGCTTCCTGCAGCTTGCTTTCGGGATGTGCCTGGAAGCGTTTAGGGATTCCATGCTTTTATTGTCTATGTCTGTCTTTTCATGCTTTTAATGTCTATGCCTGTCTTCTATGTATCTGTACCAGGTGTAACAAAAAGGTGTGATAATATTTTAGGGTGTGTATATCCTTATATAGAGTTCTCTGTGAAAGCAGCAGCGCTTAAAAGTTTTTTTTTGGCATTTGTATGGGCAAGCGCCCGCGCGTCATTAATTTTTCCATACAAAAAATGTGAAAGTAGCAGCTCTGAAAGAGTAAATTATTTAATAAGTTACTCTTTCAGAGCTGCTACTTTCACATCGAACTCTCTATGGGGGACCCATACGCACCCTAAAGTATATGTCACTTAGTTTTATTACACCCTGTATAGTTATATCGCACTTTTTTGTTTTTTGATATATCAGAGAAGTTGATTCATAGGCAGATGACGTGTCAACTTTATTTAGTATTGTAATGTCAAGTTAATGATAATCGGCTGGGCTCGATATAACACGAACAAATAAAATAGATCCACAATCTGCCTTTGAATAAACTTCTCTGATGGTACCTAAGTAGGTAAAGAGGTAGAGATAATAAAGTATTTTAAAGTTTTAAGGCTGTCTCACTTTCGTATAATAGATGATGGAAGCGACATATTTGAATCAGCCTACCATAGTAATAATTATTGTTGCATGTGGGAGTTTCTATGAGTAGTTCTTATGTCGTCTTCGTATAAAGAAGTTAAATAACTTGTGGGCTTGAATTGGTGCAATTTTGTGCCAAATTGAGATTGTTTACAAGTGGCAATATAAAGTCAATAAAAAATATACTTGTAAAATTGCGAGGTAGAATTTCATATTCTTATTATTGTATTTGAAATAAAACGCTGTACTGTAAAAAATCTTTCCATACATTTATTAAATAATTTATTTCATGAACTAATTATTATTAATAATTACATTTTTGGCATTTAATGGGGAGAATATATTTTATTATTGGCAACACTACTTCCATAAGATGTTAGGTGAGCGCCATCTCTCGGATGTCAGTTATATTCTTATCCTTGTCACACTATAATACAAACCAAAACAAATGCATTAATTTTGGTATTCTTAAAATTGGCATTTCAGAATAAAAAATAATTCCTAAAATCAGTAAGATATCAACTTCATACCTAAATGAATACTTTTTAATTAGGTTTCATGCTTTCGTTATTTGTAATGTATCTGCAAACTTAGGTAACGTAACGTAATTCGGCCCGCTTTTTTTGGACAAAATATACTCATGGCCGCACCCAAAGAGATTTAATTATTACTTAAGTATAATTTAATAAAGATTTGTGAATATTAAGTTTATTTATTCATCAAGTGTCACAGAGCACGGCCATTTATTTGGTCCGCTTTTTGTGGGAAAGACAAAATGTAAGTACTCACTAAATAATCCACTAATTTTCGTAGGACGTCTTCATTGGCCATGATCAAATCCTTGGCCTTTTCCCCGTCTCCGATGTTGCCGAGTATACACAGAGCCTGCTCCTTCACTTCGGCGGGGTACGAGCCTTCTAGCACCACTATGACTGCCTGTAACATAAAGATGTGTTTCTAAATAAACACTTAGGCTGCGTTTCTACCGAAGATGAGCTAAGCTGCGTTGCGAGGAATGTGTTTTTAAGAACCAATGGAAACTTTTTATTTCAAACTCAAACTTAATTTTTTTTATTCAGAATAAATTTTTGCAAATATTCTCTGAAAGTCTACATGATGCCGACCAGCGGTTCGGGAACTAACCCGGCGAGAAGAACCGGCGTAAGAAACTCGCACGGGGCCCACTTTTTTACCAAAAAAAGTGAGAAAAAAATTGAATCAATCGATTCAAATATACATTTGCCTGACCACATTCAGCGAAACGATTCTGTTGGTTCTTATAAAACACATTCCTCGCAACACAGCTTAGCTCATCTCCGGTGGAAACGCACAGCCTTAGCATGGCCACCGAAGAAAGGGTTTCTTTCAACGAAAGAATAGACAAGGTAACAGACTGATTTGTCTATTGCTTAGGAAAGCTGTCATTTTCTCTGTACAAATGGATACCGGTATGTTTTGATAATATATTCTTTCTCATTTCTATGGAAGCCCGAAGGGAACACTGTAATTTTTTGGGTAAAAAGTAGCCTAAATTTTTACTCAAAATTATCTTTGTCTAGCGCAGCGGTTCCCAACCTTTTCAATGTCACTACCCCTGTGAACAAGTATGGGAATTAAGTTTACCCCTAGCTAATTTAAAATAATTCAACCACACAAATTCGAACAAAAATATCTTTATTAGGTAAGAAATTGCACGTGTAATATATAAATCTTGGACTTAACAGCTAGTGTGAAGGTTGATATTGCTTTGCATTCGCAAGTTTAAGAATATTAGGTTCGGTTTCACACAACGCGCATCTCATGTCATGCTCCACATTTAGACAATTTCTGGCTTTTGTTTTTAATGTAACAAGAGTTGAAAAACCAGTCCCACATCTGTAAGTTGTAGCAAATGGAATCAACATTTTTAAAGCTCTGTCAGCTATAATAGGGGATTCTGCAGCTGCTTTTCTCCAAAATGTGCAGAGTTTATTATTTTGAAAATCAACTTTTAATGAGTTATCCTCCCGTAGTCCAAGAAACTCTACTTTTGCTGACATTATTATTATAATAATGACATTATTATAATACTTTTTCGTGCCAACTCTGTTACCCCCTTAGAATTGCCGTTTTACCGCTGCGGGGGTAATTACCCCCAGGTTGGGAACCGCTGGTCTAGCATAATATTGGAAACATTATATTAGAGACAAAGTTGACTTTGAATAGTTATTTACATAACTATATTACAGGAGTCTCTGGAAAGGACGAGGGATGGTTTTTATCGGTGGTATATATACGGAAAATGTACACACGCGATAACCGAAGTTGCTGGCAACATTTGGGCTTTAATTCACAATGCGCAATTCGACTCGAATTCGGAAACTTCATTGCACGACATCCAATACACTCGCCGCGCCATACATTGGCTAATGACCGCACGGTAAAGCTTTACAATCCGAGTCGAACGGAAATTGTGAATCACCCAGCAGCCCAGCTACTTAGACATAATGAGGTGTGTCATACCTGCATCACCTGCGAGGAGTACTCGGCCATGATGGCGTCGATGTGCGGGCGCGTGGACAGCAGGTTGCGCAGCAGGCCGAGCGTCTTCATGATGACGCGCGTGTCGGGATCGCTCAGCAGACGGAACATCTGTTCGGTGCCTAAACCCATTAGGATCCGCTGCTTGACCTTCTGCTCCGCCTGGGGTGAGAGGGAAAGAATAAGTCACTGGTCTAATAGAAAACTGGCTGAATAATGATATGCCACATTCATGCAACGTCCGCACAAAATAAATGCACGAAAAACGCAATGTAGCCTCGATCGAAACCATCAATATATGTGCAAGGTATTTTTTTTTTATGAAATAAGGGGGCAAACGAGTAAACGGGTCACCTGATGGAAAGCAACTACCGTCGCCCATGGACACTCGCAACATCACAAGAGCTGCAGGTGCGTTACCGGCATTTTAAGAGGGAATACGCTCTCTTCTTGAAGGTTTGCAGGTCGTAAAGGTCCGGAAATACTGCTGGTGACAGTTCGTTCCAGAGTTTTACAGTGCGCGGCAGAAAGTTACGCGAAAAACGCACTGTGGAAGACTGCCACTCATTAAGGTGATGAGGATGGTATATTTTTCGCGTGGGACGATGTGGCGAAAAGTTGCAGGTGGTATGATTCCTAACAATTCCTCAGAGCACTCCCCGTGATACAACCGATAGCGGATGCAGAGTGAAGCTACATCTCGGCGTAATTCCAAGGGGTCCAAGCTGTTTGAAACACAATTAGGTGTTTATTTTTAAGAACATATTATGTGGAAAATAGCTTAACGTTTGAGATTTCAAACACGATTTATGTACCTGAAAAGCCATGTTCATGAGCGCCCATATGCCGTTGAGTCGCAGCGCCGCCTCCGGCCGCCGCGTCAGGTTGCACAACATCTCTACAGCACCTGCGCACAATACATTTAACTTAGTTTTCATAAGGTAATATTCTATATTATAATGGTATTACGGATACGGACACGTAGTGCCATCTAGCGTCAAACCAGCGAAACTGATCAGGGAAACACAGAAAACCTAAATCCCCTACTCAATACTAGATGGCGTTAGGAGTATGTTTACTTACGCGTATTTGCTAGGAAGTTCCCACACTTGTTTACTTGTTTACATGAATCGGGGAACTTTCTAGAATTCGTCTTGCCATATAAATAGCCGCAGGTAGACAGCCTGGCAATTCAGTTTCATCTGAGCGATCTTCGAGGCGACTTCGAAGTGAAAACAAGTGATCAATAGTGAGTGAACCAGTGAACCTACGACTCGGCTACGACCTAGGACAGTGTTCGTGCTCAGTGAGTGAACCAGTGAACCTACGACTCGGCCATAGCCGACCTAGGACAGTGTTCGTGCTCAGTGATTTGGAGTGATTTGTGTGAGCCAGTGTCAGTGAATAAAGTCTTCAAGAGAGTCACCAGGTCTTTCTCTCCGAATCCTCGAACCCTAGCACGTAACAATATTTTTATTTTCTTTATCATTCCGACTAAAAGAAATACCTCTCTGCTCCGTTGAGTTGCTATGCGTCTTCAGGAAGTCAAGACGTCGCAAACGCAATGGAACAATGTAAACCTAATTTACCCAACTGTGTTTTGTTTTTGCACTCTTAGTTTCATCGATTGCAACATTACTTTTGCCTGTTTATGTCATGTCCTTGATGTGTACAGTAACAACAAAGTAGATACTGAATAATGTTACGGTGCGTTACACAATAACGGGGGGAAAGTCTAAAATCTTCAAAAACTACGTTAAATACTTAAACGCTTCCCAAGAAGCATTTTCGGATTTTGCTGCAGTCTTTTCGCTCGCATCTACCAACCGCCGTGGTCTCGGCTAAAACCGGCGGCAGTACGCACCCTGGTCTAACATGGGCTCCTTGGCCGGGGAGAACTCGAGCAGCAGGTTGCAGAGCGTGGACGAGCCGACTGTAAGCAGCTCCGCGCCCGGCGCCGCCGCCAGCAGCGCCATCAAAGGCCGCCATACGCAGTGGTCCTGGGGAAAACCACCAAATTTCATAAGAAGTTTTTAACCGACTTAAAGAAGGAAGGAAAGGAAGGAGGAGGAATTCAACCCGCATGTATGTAATATTTCCAGAAACTTCCAGAATCGTACAAGAATCACACATCACATAACGGACAAAGAAAGGCGGAGCTACAATCGTAAATCGCGGTGTTTCTTGTTTTGTGAATATCTTTATTAGTAACAGAGTTATAATATTAAAAAATACCTGGAAAGTAGTCCTCAGCTGTTGAACTGATCTTGACAGAGAATGTAAACACCGGACAGCCGCTAGCCTCACCTAAAACAATTAATTAAATACTTATATTTACGATACGTAATAAGATACGATAGTAAAACTATGTAACATTACTATTCAGTAGCAATAACACAATAGACATAACTACCAGTACTTTGACTGCAAAGAGACGGACGAGTATTAATACCTGTCAATTATTTCGGGTTTCCGCCAGGCTATGTTAAGGGCTGGCGCGGCTGGCTGATATAATTTATTTTTAAAATGAAGATTTTGAAATTGAATTCCAACAATTTTCATAGCATGTGCTAAAATATAAACAACAACTAAAACGGCCACTGTTGCGGTCCACGTACCAGCGGTCCCGTCGAGTTTTGTGCAGTAATAAATAATTTAGAATTAACATATTTCATGCACGGTAATCCAAGAGAAATACAATAATAATATTGCCTATCAATTTTATTATATAATATCCATCCCACCAAAAACATTTCTTGTAAAATGTTGCCGAGACGACCACATAAGGTTTACCCTGTGAAAAAGATATGAGATCTCATGTAGAGCCAAGCTTCTGAATCTACACGGCCTAAACCTACTGACCCTAACTTAAACAAATTCTACATACCAGTAAATATGTATGGACTCACCGTTTCGCTACCGTCGCAGAGGTGATGCGAATATTTAGTTTCTGATCTGAAGTTAGTAACGAAACAGCCGAGCCATACATATTTACTGATATGTAGAATTTGTTGTTTAAGTTAGGGTCAGTAGGTTTAGGCCGTGTAGATTCAGAAGCTTGGCTCTACATGAGATCTCATATCTTTTTCACAGAGTAAACCTCATTTGGTCGTCTCGGCAACATTTTACAAGAAATGTTTTTGGTGGGATTTAAGTTCTTTTTGTAAGTTGGTTCTTGTTACTTGTAAGTACTTTTTTAAAGGTTTTTTAGTTACTGTCTACAGTCTTGTGTAAACTCTTATATCCTAATTCATAAAATTGGTGAAAGTCTCATATAAACCTCCACCCCCTATTTTAGGGGATGGGGGGATGATGGTATAAGTTTATGAATTTTTTGTTGTTAGTTGTAAACACTATACTTAGATTACATATCAAATTTCAGCTTTCTAGCACTTCAGGAGGTAGCCAAACATTTTGATGATCATCAGTGTGTCAGTATGTCAGTGACGAAATCGGTCTATTTTAGATATAAATAAAATCTAAAGTATTAGAGCTATTCAATTGAGACTTTGTATGTTTAATTAATCTATTATTGACATCATATCCTGAGAATATGAACTATCTAGTACATCGGAAACCAACTCTATGAGGGTTAAAAAAAACGACGAAATACTTCGAGAAAAGGTAGGTAGTGCCCTTGCGCTTCGCTTGGCTCGTCTCGGAGGGTGCACTACCGTGCACCCAGATCAGGGGTCACCGGACCGGTCCGGACCGCCGACCCATTGTGTGCGGACCAAGCATTTTCGAAGATGAACTTCGTTAAAAATAAATTTCGGTCTCGACTTACTGATGAACATCTCCAGGATTTAATATCAATAGCTTGCACCAAACTTCAGAGAGATAATTTGCTCTACAAAAATTGTCACTTTTCTCATTGATATAAGTACAGTAAATAAATACCTTTGTAAATTCCGTAATTACCTTGGTTTAATTTTTTTTTATGTGTGGACCGCGAAGGTCATTTCATTTCTTAATGTGGACCCCAAGCGAAACTAATTGGTGACCCCTAACCCAGATACTTCCATGCTAATATTATAAATGCGAATGTGTGTCTGTCTGTCTGTTACCTCTTCACACCCAAACCGCTGAACCAATTTTGCTGAAATTTGGCATGGAGATACCTTTTTATCCCGGAAAAATGTGCGGTTCCCACGCGATAAACTAATTATGGGCATCATCTAGTATTAAGACAGCGCTGTCAAATTTTGCTGTGTTTTCTAATAGGTATTACGATCCCGGAAGACGATTGACTTAAATGAAATTGAGATTTATTTAATCATTGTATATTTATCTCATATTTAGCTAACCAAAAACACGATTCACTTATTTTGACTCGATAGTTTTATTTTTCGAAATTATGAATATTTCTGGGCTTTTCAACAAATATCTGTTACACTTATTGAGTTACTATCATTAAATAATTTGCACGACTACAATAACACACTTTATAAAATAATAGCTAAAGGAAATATTAGTATTGTATTTAATTGTTAAGTAATCATCAAAAACATTTTTGGGACTAGCGAACTTTACTTTCGTGCTATAATGCGCCGGACCGTTGTTACGCGATATTGTTCACTATTAGCAGCAGCGCAAAATAAAATTCGTGCGGGCACTATTCGTGAAATCATTGTATCACGATTGGAGGATAGCGGGGTGTGTAGGCGGGGCTAGCGTGTTTAGATAATTTTGGGAGCCCGGTCTTAACATAATTCGCATACGTCTAGTCGCACGCACACAAACACCGGTCGTCGCGCTCAAAGACTGCGATAAAAGCTATGCAATGGCTTAAAAAACCTTATGCCTACAATATGTCATAGGTTTAAATTTGTAGGAGACAACCCTAGCGACGACTTTTGTCATCATACGTCAAACGTAAAAATTTTAACAACACTTCTAAGTCGGCATACTCCTCTGTTCTGTCTACTCTGGCAATAAGTTGCTACGCTTCACTCAGATTTTCTAATCAAAGTCTGTTGAGAAGTTGAGAAGTTGTTAATGCAATTTTTTAGCATAAGATAAAAGTAATTCTATTAAAATAAACTTACATTCGTGTGTAAACTTGCAAGTACTCACAATTTGTCTTGCATATTTAGATATTGCATGGTAAATTTATTTGTTTACATATTGATCCAAAGTACTATCGAAGAAATTGATTCATAGGCAGTTGACGGACCTAGATATTTGGTCGGGTTATGTCAATTAATTGCAAGTTGTGACCTGCCGGAATGGTTTGACATAACGCGACCAAATTACGTAAGTCCACCATCTGCCTATGAATCAACTTCTCTGCTAGTACTCATAAAATATGTAATTTACAGCATAAAGATAAAGTGATTAGAATAGACTTGAGAGTATTAACAATTTGTCTAAGATAGCATTACTTTATCGTTTTTAGATATTGCATAGTAACTCAAAGTGATTGTATATTTATAATCCTCACCAGTGGTTCCGGGTTGTTCATCCCATTCACAACATGCACCATCAACCCGTGTGTCTCTATGATCCTCTTCCTGATATCCTCATCATTGGCCCCGAGCGAGGCGAAACATTTGAAGGCTCCCTGCTTGGCCGCCGCTGACGGACAGTTGACGATGTCGGCTAGAGAACTCATTAGATGGTTGGATATAGCCGCTAGCCGCTGGAGTGATGTGTCCACCTGCAAATTAAATATTTATTGTGTTAACAATTATTGCCGACATGGTGACGTATGGTAACATATACAGTTTGTTACATTATTATCAAATAAGAGTCGTATGAAACTTTTTACAGCACCAATGCAGTCGACATATAAAGCTTAAAAGCGTATAATATGTTGTGGGTACCTTTAGAGCAATGTGTTTTGAAAAGAAAACTACGGCATAGAACAGAAATAAGCAGTTAGGTCAATCAACATACAACAATACCTATAAATAATGAAAAAATATATACCATCCCACAACTTGAGTACAGGGCATAATTTCATTAAAAAAATATATTAAAAATGTACCTCTGCTAAATAGGCCAATGTCTCTGCGGCGGTCGCTCTGATATCCTCCGGCATGTCCTTAGTGCAGAGTCGCGCGAGACACGGCAGAGCTCCAAACACCACTCTGTAATAAAACATAAAAGTTTTATGATACATTTGCTGGCCTGCATTCTTACTCTCAAAACACCTAAGGAAAAAACAATCAAAATAAATGATCCATGCATTGGAACTCGGCTTGGAAAATTAGGTTTTGTGCAAAAAATGAAATGAACTGGTTTTGCTATTTAAATTGTCCTTCCAAGTAAATAAATAAATAATGTTTTATACAACGTGAGTTATAAGATACACTTTTTGAACGTCGATTCTACAATGATGCCTACCACTGGTTCGGGAACTAGCCCGGAAGGACGAAAGAAATAAGAGTAAACAAAGTGGTAATGCTCAAGCATACACAATCGGGCACTATACACACCTGGAGTCATCAGCCGGCAGCGCGCCTGCTCTGTGTATGAAGGTGAGACAGCGCGCGGCCGCCATCGCGACAGGTAGTGGCTTGTCGCGCGACACCAGCGACATCAGTAGCTCAGGAATAGTTTTGTCGCCATGCCTGGAATAATATTAAACATATCATATAATGGAGTCACATGACCTCTAATGTGGGTTACTATATCTCAGTTGTGTAAATGCATTCCCCAAAAAAAAAGAAATTACTACACGGTAAGTCAACTATTTTGAATCACGTTTTTAACGTGGGAGAGCCATGCTTCGGCACGAATGGGCCGGCTCGACCGGAGAAATACCACGTTCTCACAGAAAACCGGCGTGAAACAGCGCTTCCGCTGTGTTTCGCCGAGTGAGTGAGTTTACCGGAGGCCTAATCCCCTACCCTATTCCCTTCCTTTCCCTCCCCTATTCCCTTCTCTTCCCATCCCTACCCTCCCCTATTACCCTATTCCCTCTTAAAAGGCCGGCAACGCACCTGCAGCTCTTCTGATGCTGCGAGTGTCCATGGGCGACGGAAGTTGCTTTCCATCAGGTGACCCGTTTGCTCGTTTGCCCCCTTATTTCATATAAAAAAAAAATCAGTTGTTGTGCTTATTGCTATTGGTGACCCCTCCTCCCCCAATTTCGTAGCCCCACCCCCAAATGCCGTCATGTAATGCGTGATCCTGAAAGTAGGTAAACAGCAGTTACCATATTGGTTCTTTTATTTTAACAATGCATAATGCACTGTTTCTTTTGTTATTTGAGGCCCTAATAAAACGCTATGACCAACAATATCAAGTCGTAAAAAAACTAACCTCGTCGTCAAAGTCGCTTGAGCGACACTCGCGTTTTCGAAGCACATGGCACTGAGCAGGTCTAAAGCAGGTAGGGCCCTCGGGGGTGGCGCGGCTAGGGCTTCGGCTACGGCCACGCAGGCGCCGGCCGCACATAACGCGTCCTGCTCAGCCGGGCCGGCGCACCACACTGACAGTATGCGGATAGAGCAGCTGCGAGCGGTGGGTGAACCTTCGCGGGCTATCTCTGCAAACATTTTTTTGAGCATTAATTAATCAAAAATGTAGGTAGTAACCCAAGAAGCTAGTACTAATTAGTAGAGCTAGCTACTAATTTAAAAGTCATATCTGGGCGTTGCCCGCAATTTTGCGTGGATATTCAGGAAATATATTACGTCCTTTCCATAGTATATCCTCAAAATATCTTAGATGCATGCATCATTGCATTATTTCAGACGACTTTAGTATGTAAAACAAAGTGTAATCACACACATAACACACACTTGTCTCTTTATTAGGCAACTTTGATTTCAAGGACACAAAAACCTTACTGTATGAGAATTACACTGTACAGAAAAAAAATCATTACTAAAAGAACTTACGCGTAAGCCTCGACAACACTTTCATGTCGTGAGGTATAGCAGACACAGGAGCTGGCTGATGAAGGAATATGCTGCGTAATGCACAGAGACCTGCCTCAGCCTGCTTGGTCTCAATCGGAATATTCTTCAAAAGGTCTACTAGGTACACCGCTGTCTTCTGTTCTACGAGAGCTTGAACATTCTCATGTGTCCCTTTTGCCAATGATCCTGTAAAAAAAATATGTTCATTTCTCTAACAACAAAAAAAAAGTATAATATTGTTTTGCATGTAGTTTATATTTTAAAATTTGTAGTTAGTACTTAAATAGAACAATTGTCGGGTTCTATCTACTGGTTTGTACTAATGTTGGCGAATTGTTAAGATTCAATCAAAGATCATCATTTCATCATCAACATTCAAGTCCATTATCACATTCAAAGATCAACATTCAAGTCCATTATACGTGGACAACAATAAGTATGCAAAAATAATTCTATTTATTTTTTATTATATTTTAAGCACATTTATGAAATAATTTTGTGTTCCATTTATCAAAATATATTTCATTTTAATGTATTCCTACTGAAGTCATTTTCATTTTAACACCTCCATCATGGGTATCGCAGACACAATAGATTTGACGACCTCTGTGGCTCAATTGGTTGAGTGTGTGGCAGCTCAAGCCGGGGGTTGCGGGTTCGAATCCCGCCGACGGAACAAAAAGTTTTTAATGTTCCCGGGTCTCAATGCATATTAAATATGTGTATGATATAATAAAAATCATAAATATATGTATAGTATAAAAGTATTAAATATATTTCCGTTGTCTGGTACCTGTAACACAAGTCCTTGAGGTACTTAGCACGGGGCCAGACTGACGTGGTGTGAAGCATCCATGGATATTATATTATAGATATTATTTTCAATTGTTATTCGGCAGCCGGCTGCTGCTTGGGGAATTGGGAATTGATGGGTTAATAAGAAAGCATTACTCATACAATTGTTTTTCCCTAAATGTATCATAGCTGGAGAAAGATTCTGGTGTAATTTATAATAGTGTATTGCTGAATACTATATCAATATATTTTATTGAATTGAAAATGATGCGTAGTATTATGCATAACTGCCCAGTTACTATGCTACTAATTAAAATATTCGTACAAAGAAGGTAAGGCCGGGCACTATCTTGTTTTGGCGCACGGTCTACCAAGATTTTTGCCTAGATTTTTGTCACAATCGAGGGGTTAAATAGTTACATAGTAATTACACTATGTAGCAATACAAAAGCACATTAACTTTGGTAAGATTTTTTTTTTTTGCATTTTGATCAAACTAAATTGAGAGTATAGTATGTATGCTAAAGTATAAATATAACTTGCCTATACAATCCTCCCAAATTAGGAAATATTTTATGCAATTACAGTAGCCAAGGCTAAGTGATAGTTTGTAAAATTATTTAGCAAATTGTTTGATTACAACACATCAGTTAAAATGCACACAACTTACATTTTTTATATTTATACTACAAGGCTGACTGTCAATTGTATATGAATATAAATCTAATACAAAACGTTATGCTTACAAATACATGATAAACATTATCACAAGATGTTGATGTTTATGTATAAAGGGCAAATAAGGTTGTATTACGAAAAAATAAATATTGAAATAAAGTGTTTGTCTTACCGATTGTTATTGTCGCTTCGAGCCGTATGTCTGGATCGAGGCAGTCATCGCTCATCAGTTGAAGCAGCCTTGGAACTATGCCTTGTTGAATGACCGAACTTTTTTGCCTGTTGCTGCCGATCACTGAGTTCTTCAAAGCGATCAACGCCTCTATTATTTTTTCCGGGTCCGTTGAGTACAGTTCGTCGACGTAAGAACGGGAGCTTTCGATATCCTACAAACATTTTAGGTTATTATGACAAAATTGAGATGCAACTAAAAAGTGGTGAATTATGACAAAAATCATAGATTTATAATAAAAAATCGTGAAAATACCATGAACACTGTGACTTGCTGCATTTTAAATTAACTACGCAGCTTTGTTAAAAATATCGTAAGAAATTACGGGAAAACTATCCCCGATTCGTTAATCGTGACCGTCGTCGGCGTATGTCAATTTTGTCAGTGTCAATTGTCAAATTGCTGTCATTGTCAATGCTATAGGGGCATATTACACGTATCAATATTATCACGATTCCGTGATAATATTGATGGTGTAGTAGGCCGAGAGCAAGCCGAGAAGTATGGTGAAGGAAAACATCGTGAGGAAACCCGCACATAGTTGGTCCCAGACGTATTGACTAGTTCTTTCCTCTGGACTAGGCTGACTATGTTGCGAGAATGTCGTATGTGCTTGGGCAACCATACTGACATTTAAATCTTGTCCCAGGCACTACAGCATTTGAGGAGTGGTTACTTCGCTCTGAAAATACTGTATAAATCATCCACAACGGATGCAAAGGCCTAGTTTTAGTAGGCCGAATCGCAGAATCATGATAATATCACAGAGATTTTAATTCTTGAAATCCACGCGATACTGGGGGGCGTGGCTTCCACAGATTATGCGATCTCGTATTTAATCTGTGCTCAAGCAGAATATGTTTTTAACCTTCATATATACAGAATTCGTAAATTTATAAATTTTGATATTATACATAATATAATAAAGGAATTCTTATCACAGAGCCTGATGACCACAAGTTCATTTTTTTGTAAAAAAAAAAACATACCCATCTTTATGGAATCTGAAAGGTGTTTAATAATAATTTAAGATACCTAATAATAATAAACAACAATCTGTCTTGTTTTGCATGCGTTAAGTTTTTAACACGCATGTGAGCACAGACATAGATCTAGATAGATACCGCATGTCGCTCCTTTTGTATGAAAACGAGCGTGTCACTTTTTTCCTACCACCGTGACGTACCGATGATAAGAAACGTGTCCATTATCAAGGCCAACTTTTCTATTTGAATTTCTACAGCTCAATAAGGCACTTTTAGGCATTTAGGCATTTTTAAAATTCCGATTCACGTGCGATTCCGATAGCAGACTAAAGAACAGACTTTCGAAAGACGAGCATTGCTCGTCGTTTGGGAACGCGATATGGCACGCGAAGTACATACACATGCGGTATCTATCTTGATCTATGTCTGTGCATGTGAGTATTATTGCTGCTTTTCTCTTATAAAAAAAATCTTGTACGAGACTACCTTCCTCCAGCGATTTCAACTATGTACTGGCGCCTGGCGGTGATAATATTGACCGTGTAATAGGGAGCTTCAATACTAGTGATTCGCGTTATACCTGCCATTGGCAACATTGCCATTTGTACTGAAAAATAATAAAAAAAACTATTATAGGATGAATTATAGGTCTACCTACAGATTAAGGATATAGGTAGATGGCTTCTTAGCTCGCCAGCGCATGGCCATTTTATGCTTGTGTGCAATTGCCGTAGTGTGCGTGTAAGGATGGGCGTATATCTGCTTGTATATCGATAAAAATATAAAATTAGACTACAGCTAAAGACCAATAGTCGACCATAATTTTATGTTATAGAGTTTTATTAAACGACATCAAAAAAGAAGAAGTAAAATAACAATTACTATGTATTATCGAAGAAATAAAGACATTAAAGCATTGGATACTGGTGACGGGACATATAATATAATGTGTCCACTGTCCCAACACCAGTGTCCGATCCTTCAGTCTATAAAATATGCCATACATCATAACATGTAAGGATCGGACACCAGTGTTAGGACACATTGAATAATATATTTACACACATATTAAAAATTTGAAATTAAATGAAAAATATTCAAACAAAAGGTTTTATTGAATATGTTCTTAGTCGCAGCTTTTGAATTAAATATAATATTAACTTCCTTATAGGTTCTCAATCGTCATCATCATCACATTGACCTCTTCTCTAGGAGCATTTCTTTAACCTAAAAAATAATGTGTTTCGTATCAATATTCAAAAATTCCATTTTTTGCACATAACGAAATTTGGACATGTCAAGACTTAAATGAAAAAATATGAAATTAGCAATTTATGGTTTACGGGGAAGGTTGTCTGCTTTATAATTATTGGACTCTGTTTGATGACTGCATTTGTGTATCATGCTACAAAAAATTACGTATTGAGATATAAATGCAGTCATGTTCTTTAGATCATTTAAAACGGCATCCATAACTTAAAAAAATGTGGGTTGATCCACAATTAATGCTTAACTGCGAGTATACCAGTATTGAATACTTAAATTCATATTATAAAAATATAAACTTTAGCTAACCTTAGTATGCCTCGAAAACACTGAAAACAGTCGACAATTACAGTCTCCTTAACGGGGGGGGGGGGGGTCTCTTGGAGGTGGTAGTGATCCCTTCTCACTCCATCTCACCACCAAAATACTCGGTTATAATCTAAACTTAAAAATTATATTATCTTCATTATAGGTCTCTCCTTCATCACCATCATATTGAGCTCTTCTTTAGAAGCATTTCAAAAATCTAAAAAAATAGTTGGTTTAGTGTCATTAATTAATGTACTTAATACTATAAAATATATACACATATTACTGAATACGGGGCAATATGCTTTATGTAAGTTTTCCATACTTAACCGATCAAGCCCCAAGCGGAACCCAGGTGCCGCAGCATAACAACTGAATATCTATTGTGTCTGCTATTCGACGATCGAGGTATTAAATTTATTTTATTAAATGATTATGACTTTAGCCTTATTAAAATTTTACATTTTATTAAAAAAGAATAATGCCAGGATAAAATTTCAAAAAGTAGATCTAAGTAACGATTTGAGTACTTACAGGGGGGAGGTGTGAGAGCTGTTAATCATTTTACTCTCCGTTACAACTTTTTTATTTCAATAAAATCATTGTTTCAAACTTACGTTTGAAATGATAATCCCAATATTGTGATGTCTTCATAAGGGAGTAAGAAACTTGCGTCTAAATATTTCTATTCGTCGTTTATTTTGAAGCATTTTCAAATCCTGAAAAAAAAAAACATTTAGTCCATGACAATATTTTTATCAATTTAATATATACTTCAAGCAAGGTGCATCCCCAAAGTACACGCAAAAAGCTATACCATATTTGTAGCGAAATTATTACTTGATGTGACATTTTTATCACTAATGCCATAAACAGCCTGATTAAGGGATTATTAAATTATAAATTTTCTGTTTTAGCTTACAAAAATACCGATTGATAAGCCCAAAAAACGTTGTTGAAAACTTACGTATGTTATGTTAAATCCACGTGTTTGAGGCATTCCTTGACCGTTTTTATGGTTTATTATATAGCGGAACCACAAAACCCAACAAGATATTGCATTAAACGATCACTAAAAACTTTTATTATCACTTTTTAAACATGAAATATGCAGACCTACTCCTTTCTTATGTCCTGGGAGGTAGGACATAACATTACACGCTTTTGACGTTTATACACCGATATGAGCTTTCTCTTTCACCCAACTTACTGAATCGTTAGTAAGTCAGCTGTCAAAATATAAGGCGCCCTCCTATCATATAACCTCATTGGGTCTACCAGAATCTGATGGCAATTTTTGACAGCAAATTTTTAAAAAATATCCTTGATCATTGGATACATTTTTATATTTGCAAGTTTAACACACAGACTCAGCCGCTATAAGAAGAAAAACGGATCAAAATGTTTTATTCCAATTGCTAGAGTAATTTTATTTTCTCACTTTTTGCCATCAGATTCTGGTAGACCCATAGTATGCTCTGGATTTGCTGCGCAATTATTATTACCGTGTGTGAACGAAATCACAACATACGAAAACTATAAGGAATGAAAAGGACGGAAACAACATTTTTTCTCCTTGTCAGAAATTCAGTGTTGCCACTTTAGCCAATTTTTAGCTAGATCTAGCCACATTTACGGAATAGTTAGCTACATTTTTTAAAATATAATAGCTAAATTTTTTAGCCACACTTTATAGCTACTTTTAACACTGTTACCACTAGGTATTGGTTCAATCAATTTTGTTACGTAAAACGTACTTGGGCGCGAATGATAGCAACAACTGTTTTGTTAAGTAAAAAGCCGGACCGGAAGCCGGACCGTCAACATCACAAGACGTCGACATCGATTTTGAAGACATATTCTGTAAATAATAATAAAAAAATAAAATTTATAAAATTAAAATACCTAACCCACCCAACTATTGTTTTTTTTTTGTTTAGCTACTTTTGGCAACTTTTAACATAGTAATTTATTTCGAAACTAGCCACTTTTTACCGTATGCTTAGCAACTTTTTCTTCGGGCAAGGTGGCAACACTGGTCAGAATTTCTGTTAGTCACAACTCACAAGTCACAAGTCACAACTGGGACTTCAAGCTGCGTTCTCGAATGTATGATACAAGGTTTTGAGGTTACATAGTATTTATTCTGGTTTAGTTGTTTCTTTCCCTTATTTAGGTATTTATTTTTAATTTTTAGCTTAAATATACATAGGATAGTATTTAGTTTAGTGTATTTTATTAATTAGTTAGTCAATATGGATGTTGATCCGCCGGATCCTGGTGGTGGGGATTTCTTATCATTAGATATGCCTGGCACCAGATCGGACGCGTCTATTGTTAGAAAAAGACCAAATGCGGACAGTATTCCAATTAACTCCAAAAGAAATACAGTGGTAAATCCTTCGATACAGCTTATATACAACCATCCAGACTTTTTGGCTGATAAAAAATATTCTGAAGGCGATGTTGGCACGTTTATTGTCCAGGTTTCAAGGAATGAACCGAATAATGCTTCGGTTTTAAAACCTATAAATTTCGGACAATTTCTATTTAAAAATAGTGTCAAAAAATTGTGACAGATGGCATTAAAAGATTAGGTCGGAATAAGGTTGCAATAGAGTTTGAAGATTTTGAAAGTGCGAACTCTTTTGTTATTAACCCTATTTTACAAGAAAATTGGTACTCTGCGACGATTCCCGCATACAACGTATTCCGCATGGGGATAGTCCGCGATGTCCCCGTCGAGTGGGCCATGGAGGAATTAGTGGAAAATATAGAAGTCCCTAATGGTTTTGGTAAGGTTGTGAGGGAACGGAGACTGAGCCGGAAATCAGTTGTCAATAATTCTCCGACTTGGATTCCCACGCAATCAGTTGTGTTAACTTTTTCTGGGCAAAAACTGCCTAATCGAGTTTTTTGTTTTTACAATTCGTTGCCGGTTCAAATTTATAGTTTACTAACTATTCAATGCAACAAATGTTGTAGATTCGGGCATGTAAAGGCGTTGTATAGATCCCAGCCAAGATGCTTTAAGTGCTCTGGAACTCATAAAGGTGAGACTTGTTCAGTGCAGGCTGTATCTTGTCTTTTTTGTTCTGGTCTCCACCAGGCTAACTCTATATCCTGCCCCGAATATTCTAGGCAAAAATCTATAAAATTGTTAATGTCTCAGGAAAGCATTTCTTACATGGAGGCTTCTGCAAGGCTCCCCAAGGTAAGTCGTTCTTTCGCTGATGCCTCGAAAACTTATCAGTCTCCGTCCCCCTCGCTACCTTTGCATCACGCCGATCTGAGTTCCCAAGCGTCTACGGTTCTGCGCTCATATCGCAAAACCGTTCTTTCTCCTCGCCGTACTCCTCCTCCAGCGGCTCCGGGCTATGACCATCACGCTCATCAGGATTTAATAAGAAGCCCAAATTTTTCCTCACAAAATGGAAGTGCCTTTCCTAGTCAGGTACAGGCATCCCAAGTGTCCACTGAAGGTTTTGTCCCTACACAATTATCACCCAATGACAATATGATCGAGTTTATGTTTGCGTTTATCATCAATTTTGTTTCTCGGTTTAGTGACGGCTTACCGGACAATATCCTAAATCATTCATACCTCAAAATGGCACTCAAAATTATCCAGTGGAACTGTCGTAGTTTGAAAAACAAAAACCAAGAGATTAGGACGCTACTTCAAAATTTTGATCCCATAGTCATGGCCGTTCAGGAAACATGGTTGAGACCTGGTGTTCGTTTTAGAATTCCAGGTGTTTCATGTTTCCGGGACGATCGGAGTGATGCATAAGCTGGATCGGCTATTTTAGTTCGTAATACTTGTAAATGTTCCCTCATTCCATTACCTCCCCATAGTGATGGGATAAATATTGTTACTGTTCGAGTCATGGATGTCACATATGTTTCTGTATATATTCCGAATCCTAACGCTTCTTTACTGAGTTTTTTTCAATTATATCCTCTTTACCACCTCCTGTTGTGTTCTTGGGAGATTTTAATATTCACAGCATGGTGTGGGGTTCCCATTTCAATGATAATCTGTCTAGTTCTTTATTAGATTTTATTGATGACCATAACTATGTCATTCTTAATGACGGCTCCCCAACTCGAAGGGTTGCACCATCGCAGAATCCTAATAGCGCTGTCGATTTGTCATTTGTTTCTTCTGCTCTTTCTTTGCAGTGCTCTTGGTCTATTCTTCCCAATTCGTATGGAAGTGATCATTTTCCAATTGTTATATATTTTCAAAATTCCAGTAGACCTTGTTCCGTTGATATCCCCCCAAGACAGAAATTTAACCTGGCAAATGCTGATTGGGATCTGTATTCTATTGCAACGGATGAGGAGTTTCAATCTATTCCTCAGATTATAACGGATAACATCTATGATATTTATCCGTCCACTAAGTTGGCTTTATTACGAAGCGCTGAAAAATCTTTCCCTGTCAAAAAGCATGGTCCATTTAGAATGCCGTCTCCACCTTGGTGGGATGCGGAGTGTACAGAGATCTGTAAAAAAAGAAAGGAGGCAGAACGAGCCTACTCATTATCAATGACTATGTCAAACTTTCTTACGTATAAAAGAATTGCTGCTCAGGCTAAGAGACTTTTCTCTAAGAAAAAAAGACTTGGGTGGCAACTTTTTTGTGAAAGTTTATCCCCCCAATCTCACCCTTCCTTGGTATGGCAAAAAATAAAAAGATATCGCGGGTTATTTTCTTGTGAGATCCGGAATTCTAATAGTGATCCTTCGTGTTGGATTGATTCCTTTGCAGAAAGGTTGGCTCCTCCTTCAGCCCCTCTACAGAAGGAATTAATGGTATATGAAAATTCTGGTACTGTGTGTAGTGACCTAGATGCTCCATTTTCATGGGAGGAATTTCAGTTGGTATTGGAAGCCTTGAGGGACTCTGCCCCCGGTGTTGATGGGATACTGTACTCATTTATTGTTAAAAGCGGAACTTCAACGCGAATTCTTCTTGAGGCTCTCAATGTAATATTTCAGACAGGTCTTCCTCCACAAGAGTGGAAGACTCAAGTTATTATCCCAATTCTGAAACCCGGTAAACCTGACGGTATCCCATCGTCATACCGTCCCATTGCCTTGTCAGTTTGGCTTTCGGAAAAACTTAAGTACTGCAGACTGTCTGGCAACTTTTGTGACCGATGTCCGTTTGGCATTTTCTAAAAATGAGTCAGTGGTGGGTGTCTTCCTAGACATACAGTCAGCTTATGATAATGTTCTTCTTCCCGTTCTTAGACATAAATTACTCAGATTAGGTGTATCAAGAAAAATTGTTAATTATTTTGTTAATTATATGTGTAACTTTCTATCGTTTAGGACTGTTAATGTGCAATATAAGAATATATCCGTCTCTCCGAGGTATGTTTGGAAAGGTCTCCCTCAAGGTTCTGTCCTTAGACCACTTCTATACAATATTTATACCAGTGACCTTGAAAGCTCTGTAAGCTGCTTCTGTAATATACTCCAGTATGCTGATGATTTGGCTCTATATATTATCGGCAAGGATATTATTCAAGGTTGTAATCGACTAAATTCTGCAGTGTCCTACTTAAGCGACTGGCTGGAGAATCATGGTCTCTCAATTTCCATAGAAAAAAGCTCTGTAGTTGTTTTCTCGAGAGTTAAGTATATCCCGGATATTTCTTTAGTTTACAGCAGCCAAGTTTTTCCAGTTAGGGATTCTGTTAAATATTTAGGCCTTCATTTGGATTCGAAATTGTCTGGTACAAGCCACATTAATAATTGTTTAAAAAAGGCGGAAAGAAATTTAAATATCCTTCGATCCTTATCAGGAGTTTGGTGGGGTTCTCACCCATACGTCCAAAGGTTAATGTACAATGGTTTAATTCGTAGCCATTTGGATTATGCGTCCTTTTTATTGGAGCCTTGTAGCAAATCTGGTTTGAAAATGTATGATAAGCTGCAGGCAAAATGTTTACGGGTAGTCATAGGTGCAATGAAGTCATCCCCCATTAATGCGCTTCAAGTGGAGTGTGTGGAACTTCAAGTGGAGTGTGTGTTAATAAGCTGTCTTCTATCTTACATCTTTCAACTAGTAGTTATTGGACGCATAAAAGTTTTCCCTGTGTTATGAAAAGTTATCGAAAGCTAGTATCTCTCTCATGTCCTGTGGCCCAATTTTCAATTAATCCGCTGTTTGAAGCCTCATTTTCCTCCCTTGTATTTTCTCCAGATATTATTTTAAATTTTCCCATAGTGAAGGGTTCCCCTGTTGCTGACAACCAATTTAATGCCATAATAAGTGATAAATTTATGGATTGGACTTTGATTTACACAGACGCTTCAAAATTATCAGATACTTCTTGTGTAGGTAGTGCCGGTTGGATTCCAAAATTTAATGTCATCCTTAATAATAAATTGCCTTAATTTTCTTCGGTTTTTAATGCAGAATCTCTAGCGATTTTTGATGCGCTTTCATTTGTAGAAGCGCACAAATTAAACAAGGCAATTATTATGTCCGATTGTAAAAGTTCCCTGGAAGCAATTTTGTCAAACCCCTTAAGAAGTAAATTTAAATTGCCTTTAATTTTTAAAATTAGGGAGCTACTACTTAAATGCTATTGTAGCAACATTCAGGTTGTACTTGCTTGGATCCCTGGTCATAGCGGGATTATAGGTAATGAATGTGTGGATATATATGCCAAAGAAGCTGCAAAGTCTGGTGGTTTAAGCAATTTCAAAATTTTTTGTCAGGATCTTTTTCCTCTGGCCAAGTCGCATTTGACTTTGGAGTGGAATACTATTTGGACTGAGTCGAGTAGAAATAAAGGACGTTTTTACGCTGAAATTCAAGATTCAGTACCTAGTCGACCGTGGTTTTTTAAATATTTGAAAGCTAATAAGCCTGTTTGCTCTACTATCTGTCGGCTACGTCTGGGTCACTCGTGTAATCCGGTATTTCTAGCTAAAATAAGGGTGAGGGATAGCTCATTGTGTGAATGTGGCTTGGATGAAGGCTCTCCAGACCATATATTTTTTGCTTGCGAAAACAACCTTTCATTGTACGATTACCTTCCTCCTAATATTCCTCGTCCCACTAATCTTAAATCTATTTTATCGTTAGTATATTCTCCATTTATAGACACCTTATGCTCGTTCATTGCTCATAATCACATTAGGCTCTAGTTGTAATAAGAATTCTCCGCCTTTTATTTAATATATTATTTATTGTAATTATGTTTATACTGTATTCTGTGTATATTTAAAGGCTAAGAAACAATATTTTGCTTTATATTTGCTTGTTCTGGTTTTTTCTGTTCTATTATTATATCTTGTATTTGCATGGTCGCATGAAGTCATCACTTATCCGTGCCAAGTGCATGGCAATCAGTTTGCGTTTTATGTTATATAAGTTATAACTGTACATTTTCGCCTCAACCAGGCGTGTCTCACTTCCATACAAACGGCCCGAAATTGCCGAGATATTTACCTACTATTCTGTAATACAACCTAATTTCAACCTTTTGCATTGCGCTTAGCGTTCATAGTACAATAACTGTCTGCCGTCTCGCTTCAATCTGCCAGGGCTGTCAAGCGAGCGGCAGCGCGGCAGCGCGGGGCCGGGTACTATTACTTTTGTATCGCGGATGCGTGCGTTGCGTGTGCGACAAGTCGAGCGAGTGCCAGCCTATCGAGACTAGTCCGGTGACCGGACGCTTGCGTTTATCATACCTAAACTCGGGAGTGAGACTTCTGTACCGTTAGGTACTATTATATATTCTGTGCCTCAACTCTGACGCTGGCAACTCCTAAAACGGGGAGGCTTACGCCAAATGAAGAAGAAGAAGAAGTCACAACTGTCACAACTCACAAGGAAAACTTGCGAGTTGCGAGTTGCGAACTTGCGACCAACAAATCAGTTGCGACCGATATTTACTTCGTTTATTTATGTGATTTACAGTAATTTAAGTGGTGAAACAAATACGTAGTTGAGTGTTGCATAAACTTAACATGGTGATTTATTATATAACCGGCTGTAAAAGCCGTACTGAGCCCCTGCCTTCTGTCCCTTTCGGGTGTACGCGCTTGGCAAATACAGAGCATACTCGATCCTAGAAAAAAAAAACATTAAAAAAGTTTGCGTCTCCTTTCGTCTCTCCATTCTCTATGGTAAAATGGCTGTATGGGCAACGCTCCCTTTGCCTATCCCGACCGGGACGAATTAAAAAAAAATCTCTATGGTAAATATGGCTGTATGGGCAACGCTCCCTTTGCCTGTCCCGACCGGGACGAATTAAAAAAAAAAATCTATGGTAAATTAAAAAAAAAGAATTGACATTGACAGATACGTAGTATCTCTTATTAGTCTGTGATTGACAGTTTTACGATTGTACGAACATTTCACAATACACTTGTTGATGTTATTTTTTATCAAAATCTTACGTGTTATTGGAAGAATCTATGTTTTAAAGGTAACTAGAACTTCACCAACAATATATCTCACTATAATATTACGGGTACCGGGTTATATAGTAGTTTTATGAAATAATTCAAAGTCGAGACCTTTGTCATGGCCGACTCAGGAGTGGACACTGGAAATGAAAGTAGTGATAACCCAGTTTTCGATCATTCGTACTGTGTTTTCGAAATAAATCCACCCGCAATACCCATCAACCTAGCAGGCCAGCCGATGCCTATTGAGTTTTTCGGCGACCCACACGAACATATAGGAAAAATAAAATGTTCGACAAGGGCAAGACATTGCAGACTTAAATACAGATACGGCGGCACCATCTGCTCCTCCAGAAACAAAAAGCTTAGATTCGCAGCCTCTACAAACAACACAGAACTCGTCGAGAAGCTGATTCTATCGGGGGCAGATCCCAACAGCTCAGATGAGCATAAAAGAAGTCCACTGCACTTGGCGGCATGTCGTGGCTACGTCGACGTAGTGAGGACACTCATTAAATATGGAGCCAATCCAAACATCAAGGATACACTTGGGAACACTCCTCTGCATTTAGCCGCTTGTACTAACCATATCCCTGTTGTCATTGAATTGCTAGATGCAGGAACTGATGTGAGTTCCAATGATAAAAATGGTCGTAATCCGATCCAGCTTGCACAGAGCAAGCTCAAACTCATTCAGATGCGTCCCAATAGAGTGGGCCACCACGAAGAAACAAAGCATTTGATCAATGAAATCTGTCTGGTTGTGGAGATGATGCTCAAATATATGAAAATACAAAAGGCTGATGCTGCTGAGATAGAATCTGTTCGAGAAAGGTTAGAGAATGTAAGCACAAGAGAGCAGGTTGATTCAGAAGTGCAAAACTTGCTTGACAGCCTGGATAGTCTGAAATTAAGATAAGCCTATATTAAAAACCAGAGAAGACTGTTTATATCTAAGAATTGCCATTTGCCAGACACAAAAATGCTCACATGGTGGTATATTATGCTAAGATGATAGCGAACATCATTTTATAAAATGTGAACACTAAATTGCGCTATTGTAATAGTCTAAAGAAATTTTTTATTAAAGTATGTTAAGTGTTAGTGATCTGTGTTTTACTTACCAACTATAAACTATTTTTGCTCAGTTTAAATATTATGCACCTATTAATTCCTTAGTTTAGACCAGCTATCCCCAACAGGCGGCCCACGGGCCGCATGCAGCCCGCCGGGACTTTATTTGTGGCCCGCGTGATGTTAAATCATTTTGAAATTCACGTCCACCGGCAAAATAATGTAGTCATCGTGAAAGTCGTGAGTTTTTTTCACTTTTAAATCGTTAATTTTGAAGAACATTATTTTTTAAACATAAAAATTTTTGTTGCGGCCCGCGACACCAAGACCAAAACATGTTTGTGGCCCGCATGAAAAAAAGGTTGAGGACCACTGGCTTAGACTAATTATTTTGAGCCAGAATTTTTGTTGACAGAACAAAAACAATATTATAATAGGAGCAAAGAATAGAAACAAAATATATACTTTGAAATTATTTTATTAAACTTCAACATATTTATACTTTAGGAAAGTTTCTATGTAAAAATGGAATGATACAACTTATTTAACACTTCATAAACACTATAATTTATTAATAAATTATTATATTTCTCTTCCCATCACCTTCATCTTAAGTTAACATCCATTTGATATAAGATACCTTTATGGGCATACATTTACCTCAGACCAAATAAAAATTATTGACAAAAATAAGGCTTTCTTTATAAATGTATGAGTCAAAATAAGCTATAGCACGACGAGACCTCAGACCGAAGCACAAAAGATAATGCAGAGTAGGATATGTTGATGCAGTTTGTGGACAGTCATAACTTGGTATTTTATTTGATCTGAGAATTTTACTATATACTTTGTCTAAACGGTATGCATTCAGCACTATGTTGTGCTTAACAATATTGACTATTTAAAATATAAATTGTGATGACATATTTTGTTTTTGTTTCTTAGTTATAGTTACAAAAATAAAAATAAAGGTTATAAGAGGTTTTGACTTCTATATATATAACTGATTAAAGTATTAAAAAGTTCGTTATTGGAAAAAATTATAAATGGAAATAAATATGACACAAAAAATTAACAACGCGTAACGGGAAAACCTCGATAAGTAATAATAATTAATAATAATCGCAAATTTACAAAAAGTACTTTGTTAGCTGTAGGTATTTGTGGGCTGACTGGTTAAGAGTGAAAAAATCCTCTTGTCTTTAGGTATTAGTTTACATTTTTGATTTTACAACTTAATTTTGTAGTTGAAATTAAAACTTTGGAACATGTATGAAAACAATAATTTATTATGTTAACTGTTAACACAATATATTCAAGAACACAGTAAGTACATAAATTATTTTAAAGATCCAAAGCATTAAGTTTTTGACCTTTTATCCAAGTACAATGAACCCCATGGAATGTTAAGACAAAACCTATAGAGTTATTCTAGATCCCCTCATCATTAAGAATTCATAAGTGACAGCAAGATCGGGCACTCGCACATATTAGCGCGATTTTAGATAACTTGAGGTGGCAAAACAAGGCAGTTCCAAGTCACGCGCGTTTAAATGTTGTCTTATGTTGAGAGGGTTAGATTTTAAAGACTCAGCCATACTCAACTAAGTTACAACTTACAGTACTGCATGTCAATTTTACTGTATATAGGCTTCTTACGACGAACGTAGACCTTTCAGTATAACCCAAAAACAAAAACAACTTACAATTTTTACTTTTAACATACGGAACCCTTTCTGAAAATATATTTTAAACAATAATTATAAAAATCTTACATTAAGATATCTGTACTAATGATTTAAAAAGTTAAATCTCGTATATAAACAAATCAGGCACCACTTTGGGGTTTATTAATTTGATATATTTTAAACATATGGCAGAAATTAATTATCACAGAACAATTTTTAACCTATTTTTATTTATAATTTATTTCTTTAAAATATAGATAAAAGAATTTGTTTACTTTGGCTAAATTAATAAAATTGGGATTTATTTAAACACTTTATATACTTAATACATTGTAAAGGCCAAGATAGGCAACTGACAAATCTTAGTTGCCCATCGGCCATCTTGCTTAACTATCCTCATTACTTTACATACATAACTACATTTGTTTAAAATGATACATCATAAATATGTGGTATTTTACATATTATATTAAAAATTGTAGCATTGAAAAATAATAAGATAGTAAAATAAAAAGAAAAATAATAAGATACTTGTTAACATACATATCGACTGCCCCAGTTTTGGGCAAACTTGTTAATAAACATTCGATATAATTACATTTACAATGTTGGAATATTTCGTGTTTCGAGTGCCAAACACTTGGCACGTATTGCACACACGCATTGACTAGTTAGTAGCTACCGAACATTAACACATCCCTTAATAAGAAATTATCACAATTTGAGTTGTAATAATTATTCCCACTTTAATCACAAAATCTATATAATAATTCTAATTTATACTAGTATCGTTAGCCACAACCATTTGAATATGTGCACTTTTGACACTAGCAATATTTACAAAAACAGTTCCGCTTGTGTTATTTCGTATCTGGTACTATTAGGTTGACTAAGTTAGGAAACACTTCGGCTTGGATGGGACCATACTCTACCAGTTCACCGTCTACCGTCAGGTATCCATTTGGACCTTCGGGCACTATCCTGAACGCACTCACTGGAATCATTTTTATATACTCATCGTTCGCGGTGGAATGGTTGCCTTGGTTGAGGCCGAGGAGGAAGGAGAACACTTGGGACCTGGATATCCCGGCTTTGATGATGAGCATCCACATAACGCCATCAGATATCTGGGATTGGGGCGCGAAGTGTTGGTCCTCGCCGATGTGGGACTGGTACGAGACGTGGACCATCACGAATTCCCCCTCCTCGTGGGTCCAATGGGAGGGTAGTTGTGACATAAGTGCGGGTAGATGAGAAGCCGGACCGTGCATGCACACGTGGACAGGCGACCTTATTTCTGAGCCGTTGCTCGTGACACTGTGGTACTCTGAGCCGCGTGTGCTATAGAATGCGCTCTTTCTGGAGTTAACCGAGTACCATGAGTCAACCCTTTGGTGGCGTTTCCCATTCTCCCTGTGCGTGAAAACGTCGGAGTTTTCGTCGCAATCGAAGAACGCTTCGGCGTCCGGCGAGTCTAACGTGCCATCTTGGCTGACGCTGTGGGAGAGCGTTAAAGGGAACTTCGGTTTGGGGAGGGTACTGATATCTTTGATTTTGGCGTAGCTGACCACCCCCTTGTATTTCCTCAGGCCGACCAGCCGCGCGAGGGCCCACAGGGTGAACCTCTGCCCGCCGATGAGTCGCAGACTTTCACTCTCTACGTCGATGTCCGACAGAAGACCCCAGCCGACGGATAGAAATGAGAACATTATCTGGAAGAAAAAAAAACAGTTTTTGAGGTTGGACATTATTCTTTATCTTATAATTCATAGCAGCCCCGGATTTATAATTAGGCCGCGGCCGACAGATTTCGTACATGGGGCGGTGGAAATAAAGTAGCCTACACTCATCTATACTAATATTATAAAGGGGAAGAGTTTGTTAGTTTGTTTGTTTGTTTGAACGCGCTAATCTCAGGAACTACTGGTCCGATTTAAAAAATTCTTTCAGTGTTAGATAGTCCATTTATCGAGGATGGCTATAGGCTATATTTTACTACGCTAAGACTAATAGGAGCGAAGAAATAGAGGAAAATGTGGAAGAAACGGGGGGGAATTATTTGAAAGGGCTTATTTGAACGCGCTTATCTCAGGAACTACTGGTCCGATTTGAAAAATTATTTTAGGGTTAGATAGCCCATTTATCGAGAAAGGCTACTCAGGAACTACTGGTCCGATTTGAAAAATTATTTTAGGGTTAGATAGCCCATTTATCGAGAAAGGCTACTCAGGAACTACTGGTCCGATTTGAAAAATTATTTTAGGGTTAGATAGCCCATTTATCGAGAAAGGCTATAGGCTATATTTTATCACGTTAAGACTAATAAGAGCGAAGAAATAGAAGAAAATGTTGAAAAAACGGGGGAAATTATTTGAAAGGGCTTATCTCACGAACTACTAGAGCAATTTTTCTGTTATTTGGGTCAGATAAGAAGTAGACCACGTGAAGTATCATAGGCTATTTTTCGTAGACTGATTTGTCTGTGAAATATCTAATTTACGCGAGCGAAGCCGCGCGGAACTTCTAGTAAAACATATAAATTCGGCACCAAATTCCTAGGATATTCCAGCATGCGACAACTAGGAATTAGGACTAACTATTCATATAAAAGAGTTGAGTTGAGACAGTGTTATGGAAGCTTAAAATAACATCTTTTTATAGCTCTAAAGAATTAATTGTACAATTTTTTGTTAAATATTGTATCTTAAAATTTAAAAATAGATGAGTAATTTATTGTTAAAATATAAAATAAGCATGTAAAAATTATTAGTAACCCAAATTATTAGTTATGGATTCGCCCTTGAAATGTATTGCGGTTAAGTAATTAGCGTTTATGAAACGAATTATATTCATACAAATTATGATAACAAGAACTAGTTGCCTACTAATACATAGACGGCCTTTTAAATTTCACAGAAGTTATTCTTTTAAGTTCTTACTGATCTGCCTCACAGAAAATCATTGGATGATGATAATATTGTGAAGGAAAAGACTTGCCTACAATTACAATTTACAAAATACTTTTCTAATCATCTATCTATACCTACTACACTATTTTAGTACTTCACAGGCTTGTTTACTACTTTTTAATCGTTTTTAATTGTTTTTAAAGTAGACTTTCTGATAACAATAATTATCATTGATGAAAGTAACAAAACAATAACTAAATATCAAACTTATTATATTTAAACATTTGCAACATTTGCGTTGAATTATTTATTTATTTAGTATTTCCGGTGTGTTGAAAATGTACCGATCTAAGTTTATTAATTATTTAACAAAGATAAGATATAGTGGACATGGCTGGCAATATTTTCATAAGAGCGGTTATTTTTGATAATCTACAAGCGTTGGAGAGATAAACATAGCTCGTGCGAATAAAAATTTTCATTACACATTTTATCAACGAGATACAAAATATTATACTCAACGTCCGCTAATTTTGAACCACTTTGTATTTTGAATCCAGCAATATTTGTTATAATGTGTGTGCGTGTGTGCGTGCGTGCGTGCGTGCGTGTGTGTGTGCGTGCGTGCATGTGTGCGTGTGCGCGTGTATATGTGTGCGTGTGCGCGTGTATATGTGTGTGTTAAACAACAGATAGCCAGACCAAAGGACACCTAGATAAAGGCAGGTGTCAAACTATCGAGATACCTGTACGATTGTGATAACATTACGCTGAAAGTGAGATTACCACCTACGCAAATCTTATCATAATATCCAGTTTTCTCGCAAATGTTGTACACGAGCTGAGTATCAAGTGAAACTGACAGCTAGTTAACGGTTCAAACTGGAATAGGTTGTTTTCTTTTTAGAATCTGCACCAGATGGCGCGACGATAGACACTTCTAGATTTCCTATTGGTTCCGCACTGATCTGAAGTTAGTTGCAGGTCACCGTCACTATAGGTCTACTATAGGTCTACCAGAATCTGATGGCAATTTTTGACAGCAGATTTTCAAAAAATATCCTTGATCATTTGATAAATTTTTATATTTGCATGTTTAACACACAGAATCAGACGCTATAAAAAAAATAAGGATCAAAATGTTTTATTCCAATTACCCCCGTATTGCTAGAGTCAATTTATTTTCTCTCTTTTTGCTATCAGATACTGATAGACCTATACCATCATATTGGTTGTGTTTCTAAAAATATCAGTGTACTGTCAAGTGTGACATAAATCAAAATACCATAAATTTAGTTTCCATTAGCATAAAATTAACACAAAACTGTATGTATTTATACAGGGTGTAACAAAAATAAGTGATAATACTTTAGGGTGTGTACGTGTTCCTTGTAGAGAGTTCACTGTGAAAGTAGCACCGCTGAAAGACCAAAATTTTTTTTCACTTTTGTATGGGGAAACTCGTGACGCTCGGGTCCTTGCCCATACAAAAGTGAAAAAAAATACAAAACTAAAATATAGTTATAATAACTTTATTACCCTATTGGTCTAACCATACGCCATCTAGTTACTAAAATGAAAACTGCTTGACAATCAAATTAAAAAAATAAGAAAATGCCTCATTAAATTATTTTTCATACTATAAACGTTTCTCGTACGTGTTATTTGCCGTAGGAACCAAAAATATGCACAAAATACGAATTGATGTTTAACAACATGAAAATATGTAACAGGTTGTAACATAACTAAGTTATAATACTTTAGGGTGTGTACCTTATATAGAGCTCACTGTGAAAGTAACAGCGCTGAAATAGCAATTGTTGTGATTTGTATGGGCAAGCGCCCCAGTGTCAGAAATGCCCATACAAAAGTAAAAAAAAAGTTACTCTTTCAGCGCTGCTCCTTCGACAGTGAACTCAATACAGTGAGTAGTGACACAAATTATATCACTTAGTTCTGTTACATATTGTATAACATAATACATACAGCTTGGCAAAGCAGAGTGTGGATTAAATGAGGGCGCTTTTCTTTAAATACAGGCAACCCTACGCTTCGCTTTTGACACAATATATACTAGAGTTGACAAGTACTTAATGCAGTGTTGTCATAAATAAAAACTTAGTTCCAGCTGTCACCGCGTCAGACTCTTCTTTGCCAAGCTGTACTTGTATAACCAGGCTAATGTGCAGTTTATAAGGTTTTTGCTTGACGTCAACCAATAAAAAGCGATATCCTTAGAATCTGGTCATACGTAACTTATATCCAATGTTATGCGGGCTATTAATGTCCGTAACTGGTAACTGATGCTTAAGTACAAAGCCATAAGTCAATGCATGATGTGGCAGATAAAATTAATATGTATCGCGACAGCAGCGAAACGCGTTCCTGGGCTAATGATGATAATAGGATGATCCGAGAGTAATAAACGTATCCGCACGTTTGTTGTGACGGACGAACTCAATTGAATGGAAACGTTACACCTGGAGTACGTAGGACGTGGATCATTTGATGAGGGGCCATTTTATAGGGGGGATAGATCATAGAAGCAAATGGATTGTCTGGGTATAAGTAGCCAGTGCTATTTGGGCAGCGGATACAGCAAACGTTTTTAGGGGACATAGCAGACGAATTGATAGAAGAGAGTAATTAATAAATATAAAAAATACAGTTTTCAGGGGATACAAATTATTATTATTTTTTTTTTTATGAAATAAGGGGGCAAACGGGTCACCTGATGGAAAGCA
This sequence comes from Cyaniris semiargus, assembly GCA_905187585.1. Taxonomy (NCBI): domain Eukaryota; kingdom Metazoa; phylum Arthropoda; class Insecta; order Lepidoptera; family Lycaenidae; genus Cyaniris; species Cyaniris semiargus. The sequence continues at coordinate 14,217,498 of LR994560.1, read as the reverse complement.
ACTTCCGTCGCCCATGGACACTCGCAGCATCAGAAGAGCTGCAGGTGCGTTGCCGGCCTTTTAAGAGGAAATAGGGGAGGGTAGGGATGGGAAGAGAAGGGAATAGGGGAGGGAAAGGAAGGGAATAGGGTAGGGGATTGGGCCTCCGGTAAACTCACTCACTTGGCGAAACACAGCGCAAGCGCTGTTTCACGCCGGTTTCCTGTGAGAACGTGGTATTTCTCCGGTCGAGCCGGCCCATTCGTGCCGAAGCATGGCTCTCCCACGTATTATTACCAATAATAGAGTAAGAGTAACTACCAATGCAATAAAGAACAGTCTGGGTTCGTTTTCAAGCGATGGAGGCAGACGGATTATTCGAAAAGTAGCTGCCGTTTCATAGTTGAACATTGTCTCTCTGCTGTATAATAAAGTGCAAAGACACGTGGGTCCTAGCCGTTTTTGATGTCTTCGGAGAATAGAACATTACATTAAGGTGACGCCGCGTTAAAGTAAAAAACCGTGTTGGATATTATATTGTACATTGCTTGTTTTCTATGAGAGGCCGGCCCGGCCTCTCATAGAAAACAAGCAATGGAACAGCAAGAAATGGAAAGGGCGTAAGCGACCAAATGGTTTTTGTCGCGTAATTTAAAAACCATAAATATATTTCATATAAGCTATGTGCAAATTAAAGTGTATGCTTGAACCAATCTATGTACAAAGGAAGCTTAAATCACTCTCCTCTGTTGGCAAAATTAGAATCCCTTTTTTTACAGACGTCTTTTTGATTGATTATTCTGTGTTATAAAAGTTGACCAATCGTGTTATGCTATGGGTAATTCAAAGACAAAGACATGATGAATACTGACAATGAACTTTAATTTCTTAGCTTTAGTCATTGCTGAGAAAAATCGATATCGCTACAGCCAAATTATCAAGGCGTCGCCTTAACATAATGAACAAAACTTAGTTGTAGCAAAGTAGTCTTCATATAAACAAAGTCGTGAAAACAATTTGGAAAAATCTAAAAAGTAGTCGACCTTGCTGGAAACTTCCATAGATAATTGCGAGACGAGTAAAACAAAACAGCTGTCGAGCTGCGAGCAAGGAAATTACTGGTGAGATTCGACACGTTCTAGTAATTTATTGTTTTCCGAGCGACTTGCGTAACTTGTGTCCGCCCTAATGGGACAATCAAATTGAGGAATATATTAAGGAAAGTTGCTTAATTAAAAGTTTATAATTATCGACCGATCAGCCTACAACCAACCTTATATAAACTTTTCGCATCTGGCGTAGAAAGACGCTTAGCAGAATATACTGAAGAACACCAACCAGTGGAGCAAGCGGGATTTAGAAGCAGTTTCTCGACGACAGACCACATCCACTCTCTGGAAATTGTAATAGAGAAATATCAAGAAATGAAGAGGCCGCTCTACCTAGCATTCATAGACTACGCCAAAGCATTCGATTCTATTTCCCATGACAGCATATGGAGAGCTTTAAATGAATGCGAAGTCCCATCAGAAATCATAAATCTTATTAAAGATATATACCAAAAGAGCAAGAGTAAGGTAATACTAGATAGAGCCGGACCAGAAATTGATATACAGAGAGGTGTTCGTCAAGGTGACCCCTTGTCGCTAAGAATTTTTATAACTGTACTTCAAAATATAATGAAATCTCTGAAATGGGAGAAAAAGGTATAAACATAAATGGAAAATATTTGAATAACCTAAGGTTTGCCGACGATATAGTTATTTTTTCAGAGAAAGCATCACAACTACAATAAATGTTAAAAGAGATCCACTCGGAGAACAAATCTGTTGGATTAGAATTAAATACTTCAAAAACAAAAATTATGACCAACTCTATAAAAATACCCATAAAAATTAACAATGCTCCAATAGAATATGTGAAAGACTATGTTTACCTCGGAAAACAAATATCCTTAAAAAAAACCAGATATCAAGAAGAACTTAACAGACGAATAAACACGGCCTGGAAGAAATTTTGGAGCCTAAAAGAAATCCTAAAGTCAAATGCACCAATTACACTAAAGAAAAAGGTTATGGACTCTTGCATCCTACCATCTCTTACTTATGCATCGCAAACATGGATCTATAACAAATTCACAAAAATAAAATAATTACAACTCAGAGAGCCATGGAGAGGAGTGTGCTGAGACTAAGACTGAAACACAAAAAGAAAAGCACAGATATAAGACACATCACAAATGTAATAGACGCTCTAACACAATGCAAGAAACTTAAATGGAAATGGGCTGGACACGTAGCACACATGAACGAAAACCGTTAGGCAAAAATTGTAACCCTGTGGCAAGGTCCTATGGGAAAGAGAAACAGAGGCAGACCAGCTGACCGATGGCTTGACGAAATACTGAAAATAGCAGGAAAAAACTGGACTGAAAAAGCAAAAGATAGAAAGGTGTGGACCAGCATGGAGGAGGCCTTCACTCTGTAGAGAGGTCCTTATAAAGATATAAATAAAAAAACTAAACCAAAAATAGCATGATAAAATGGTAAATAAATATTATGATAATTGTAAATTTGTAATGTATAGTAAAATATTGTATAATATTAAGACTTGGCATCAATGTAAGTAAATAAGTTATGCTAAAATATAAATTATTGAAAATTAAAATATATATTATGTATAATACATGTAAATATATAAAAAAATACAGAATAGATATTGTGATTAAAATTACATACACAGAACAATAATAATAAGATAAATGAATAATTATAATAAAAATGTACAGAAATAACAACTGAGATGTATGTGTGTATAATATGTATATAAGATTAAAAATGTAAAATTAATAAGGTACGAATATAAACTATGCTGTATTAATATATGTATAGTGTTATAAAAAAAATGTCACAACATTATAATATAGTATTTAAAATGAAAACTGACTTATGTACTATCATTAATGTATAGAATTATAGAATAAAAACTGCAATTAGCTGCTATTGTGATTATAATAATATTATGTAGTGATACTAGCCAAATAAAACTTGTTAAAGACACAATATTATGTAGTTAACACAAAAATGTACAAAGAAATAAGTAGACATTTAAAATAAGATTTACTCACTATCATTATTTTATAGCATTATGCAAACTGTAAATAAATATTGTGATAATAATATTGTATAGTACCAAATATTAAGCAATTGAAAAATTATAATAGTAGTATATTGCATAAATGTAAATAAAAGAAAATATAAATTATTAAAAATAAAAAAAATGACTATTTAGAAATGTAAATATTGTAAGTATCTATAAAAAATTTGTAATAAAAAATACAGAAAAATGAAATGACTATTTAGAAATATGAATGTTGTAGCTACAAAACTATAAGTAAATAAATATTGTGGAAAAACTAAGATCTTAGATGCAAATAATTTAAACCATGACTGTAATGTATAATATTGTTATTAAATAATCATAATATAAATAAATAAATATATAAAATATTTGTAATGTTATGCGAATTATAATATTGTATCCAGATATTGTAATGTAATTAATCTTTTTAAGGAATTAATAAAGGCTTTATTTATTTTTTTCTTTTTTTATTGCTTAATTACACCAGAATTTTAGTAAATTAAACAGAATAATTAATTTAACTGAATGAAGCAATCGCACAAAGCATGTGTTTAATGCCTTTTCTTCTGAGACACACAACACGCAGAAATTATCTTCCATAGCGTTCCTTTACGACGAGAGGCCTAGTAAATTTGGAAAGCATTTTATTATAAGGTTGGTGGACTGGGATTTTTCTTAGGTGTCCTCAATTCTTAGAAACGATCTTTCTATAACGGCTTATCTTGAGCTCTCCTTATAAGAAAGGCATGAAATAGATTTTTGCGGTTTAGTTCAAGGTTCTTTAACATATTTTATTAATTAAGCCTTACAATTAAAAGTGATAAAGAAATTAGAAAAAAAATCCATACATTTAAAGGACATAAGATAGTAATCGTACTGTAATGCTACGTTTCTACGCTTGCCGAGGCTTGGCAAGCGTCCACAAGCACAAGCGTGTAAACAGAGTATCTGGCTTGGCTTGCGTGAGCTTGCGGACGCTTGTATCCGATCCGGAGTAGTGTCGGTTTTTGGACACAGATCAAGGGGTGCTTGCGGCAAGCGCTTGCGAAGCGTTCACACGTTGGCGCGAGCTTAGTAGCCGCTGTGATCTCGCGACGAACGCACGTCTAGTTCTGACTCAAAAATGAGTAGCTGGTCGAACGAAGAGAGTTTATCGTTTTTGTAATATTACCAAACCGAAAAATGTATCTGGAACCCCAAAGATGTTAATAGCCGACACAAGTTCGGTGTCCGCTATGCTTGGATGTACGTAATACACTGACGCATTCACAAGCGTGTAAACGACTTCCAAATGCCAAGCGAGATTTGTGGACGCTTGTGCCTTGTGGACGCTTGTGCCTTGTGGACGCTTGCCAAGCCTCGGCAAGCGTAGAAACGTAGCATAAAAGGTCTCTATTATTATTAATGTTGATAATGATAGTGATGCAACACAAATTATTTATAATTTACTTACTATATTTTATCAATCAAATATGTAAGCCGATTAGAAACGGCATAACTGTGATAGCATAAGCCCAAATTATATTTCAAGGTTGACGGTCTTATATGACTACATGACTTAGGAATAAGAAATGTGTTTAAAAACGATATAATTGATATTAAAAAAGTATTCATACCTATACAATAAACATGCTTAAAGACTATTGATAAAAAAATCATACCATAACATGCTAACTGCAGACACTTTAACCCAAGAATAATTTGCGTTACCAAAGAAACAACAAACATTTGTCCACAGCTCAAATATTTGTCATGTGAACAGTGAAACGGAAGCTTTGCTATTAGAGCATGCATTACCGGCTAACCGGTAATGGTTTTTACCGGTTAGCCGCCGATTTTAGCTGGCGGTAAATTACCGGTAGTCAAAACGATTACCGGTATTTTACCGTTTTTTTAACTTGTATTTTTTCGTTTTTAAGACATTAGAGACACATAGTTGGAGCATTTTTATAAAGCGTAGATACGTTTATATCTATACCTTGCAATATTTATCTCGTTTTTTTAAGAAAACAATATTTGTAATCGATGTAGCGCGCGGCGTCGACGGCGCGGGGTCGTGGTATCACTGGTAGTAGGTAGAGGTACTCGGTAACAACAGTGGTTAATGTGCTGTGATTAGATTAAGCGATTCAATAAAAAAAAACATGTTGATAGTTATTTAAAGTGTATTTTTTGAGCTACATCCGAGTCCTCATCGTCACTTTCCATCAGGTAAGATCCTGGACAAACATCCATCTATTTATAAACGGGCTTTTGCCCACCACACATTCCCACCACTGTATCTCCTGTGTCGCCAGGATCGACAGCGGTATCCAACCACGAAAACCCTTTGATATGATCTCAGGGAGCCCGAGGGACATGCTAAAACTGTCTTGGGACCCGCAACGAATTTAATCAGAAGAAGATAGGAGGAGTAGGAAGTATACAGTTTTCCCGCCCCATAAAAAAGCGGGAGACAGCACAAAATTGCAATGACAGAAAGTCAAAGAACTAAAGGAAAAGCACCACGTGAATAATTAATGTTAATTATGACTACTAAGTTACATCTAAGTTAATGTTGGACATAATTAATGTTGTTAATTGTTGTTAATAATTATGACAAAAACGCTTAAAGGCACGGAAGTTCCATGCGCTGTCTACGAGATCATCGTAATATGGGACTCCAGATTTGCAAAGTATGTTAGCATTATAGATCTTTCGTTTTGCCAGAGGTTACACTCCCAGAGAACATGATGGGCGGTCTGTTCAAAAATGTTGCCTTCGGTCGAGCACTCGCACATGGGTGATTCTACTAATTTAAATCCATAGAGTTCGGCTTTAAAATTACCATGACCGGTCAGGAATTGAGATACGCAATGATCAATATCCATCCAGTGTTTGGATAGCCGTTGACGTATATCTGGAAAAAAGTTATAAAGGTGGCGTCATTTTGTGGAGCTATCCCAACGGGTTTGCCATTATGACATTAGGTAACGTACGGGATGATCTAAGGGTTCAAAAAATCTTGCATTTTTTGGTTTATCGCGAGCGTTTAAAAAGTCCGGACTTGTAATGTTTTTACTATGATAGTACATAGTCGCACGACGTTGTGTTTCAAGGACCACGGGTAGAACAACGGCTAGTATGGGTAAAGCTTCGGTACTTGTGGTTCTGTAAGCTTTACACAGAAATATAAGAGCAAGACGTTGCCTTTGTAATAATTTGTGACGAGCCGCACCAATAGTTGCTCGGTCGGCCCACACGGGAGACCCGTAGCATATAGTGCCTAGATATGTCGCTGAGTAAATTAGTTTAAGAGTTTTAAATGAGAGACCCCATGTTGAAGTGGAAATTTTGGTAAATGAATAAAAGTTACGTTTAGCTTTTTCACCGGTCTGAATTATATGATCTAAAAACGAAAATTTATTTTCTAAGCAAAACCCGGGATAGCACAGCGACGCAACGCAAGCAGCGTTTAACGTTAACATTGTTAAGTTCGATAGTGGGAAAACGTCTATTGTGTCTCGGACGACGGTGACCGTATGGGGCTTGATGAATTAATGCTGGGTTTCGACAAAAGGGATCCCTTTAAAAGTATTTGGTAGGTTTTATGCGCGGCAAAATTTAAGCGGTTGCGGTGGCCCCAGTCTGAAATTAAGTTTAAACTTTGGTTTGCTTTTGTTTCAATTTCGGAACGTGAGTTAGCCTGAATAATGAGAAAACCATCATCGGCATAGCCAACTAGTATGCAGAGCGGTGGTAGAGGGAGGCATAGCAAATCGTCGAAGCCTACGTTCCATAATTTAGGCGAGAGTACGGAACCCTGTATTGAATGCAATGACCGAGTTGAAGCTTAGTTAAACTGTTATAAAAGTAAGAACGTATCAAGTAATAAATGTTTGAGTAGCACCCTATATTTTTTAATTTTAATAGCAGCATCGGCCACCACGCATTATTAAAAGGGTAGTATTTAATCGAGTGACTGTAAATTGCCGTTTTAAGCGTCAAAATTAATTAATTTGGGTTATAGAATTACTATTTGAGCGACTGACTATGAGTGACGAGAAATTAACGAAACAGCAAATTACAAATTATTTATTTGAGTTACTTAAAATACAAAATGAGCAGCTTCATAATATTTGAGCGACCTAATATATGTTTGAGTGTCAACGTTACGTCCCACAGTGTGATAAAAACCTCGATTTTGATTCACCGCGTTTTTCTTTCAAAATACTATAGTTGATAGCTATATAAACATTAGAGTAAAAATAAAATAATATAACTTCTGACACAGAGGTTATTAGAGTGTGATTTTTAATAACATTGATAAAGGATTACACACACTATCGTTTCATGCTTAAAACTTTTTCTAATTCGATCTAATCGCAAAATGAAAAATGAAAAACTAAAATTAATAAATTAATTAATATCTCCCTACTTGATCACAGTAGGTTTACCATATTTGGAGAAAAAGTAAAGTATTAAGTGCTTATTCAATTGGTATAAAAAAACTAATGTTACTTGATTAGTTTTTTTTTTATTAATTTTTTATGCAAATTTATGACCCAGAAAAATGACAACTTTGACACTCTTTAAAATAAAAACTACAAAGAATATCGATCTCGGAGTTTTACTGTAATGTTTATATAGCTATCAACTATAGTATTTTGAAAGAAAAACGAGGTGAAACCAAATCGAGGTTTTTATCACACTGTGCGTCCTGCATTTTTTTCAATATTTGGCAATTGTATTTTTTATTTTCGAATACTAAAACCACTTTGAAAAATACACTAATGAGCAGAGTACAATGAGCTCACATTAAAATAAAAAAAATGAATATGAAATAACTATTTGATGAAACACTATTAATCAGGGATCCCTAAAACATTTTTTTTTATTACTATCAAGCAAATTTTTTATGAGTAGCTTAATTTGTCACAGTTCTAACCTAGTTTTGGACTTTCCGGATTGTGTTTGTTTTTGTTTTGGCGGGGGGCTGCGCCCCCCGAGCCCCCCTTTTATTTTATGACGGTCGCCGGCTGCTGCCGCAGCACGCTCGCTGCGCTCGCTCGCCTCCCTCTGTGTTGTGGTCTAAGTTCTAACCTAACCTAACCTACTTTTGGAATTTCTGGATTATGTTTGTTTTCGTTTTGGCGGGGGGCTGAGCCCCCCTTTCATTTTATGACGGTCGCCGGCTGCTGCCGCAGCACGCTCGCTGCGCTCGCTCGGCTCCCTCTGTGTTGTGGTCTGAGTTCTAACCTAACCTAACCTACTTTTGGACTTTCTGGATTGTGTTTGTTTTTGTTTTGGCGGGGGGCTGGGTGCCCCGAGCCCCCCTTTGGGGGGGCTGCGCCCCCCCGTCCCCCGCTTCGGTAACCTTGGTTAAGTAGGCTATCTGTTAAGAGACCAAAATAATTTTCTCATACGAAAATATTTAACATGTTTGAGTTGTTTTTCAGCTTAAAATAGTAATTACCTAGGTTCCTGCACAAAAATTTACTACAAAATATTTAAACACTAAAAAATATTTTTTAGTGTTTAAATATTTTGTAGTAAATTTACTATTTATTTATATATGAGCCAGCGAGCCAGTGATGCAAGCGCATGGCAATCGTTCGAATTCGCGCGCATTTAACAATCTGTAGTTTTAATTAAAACACGTATCAAAATATAAAATATAAACCCTCAAATAGAATATCAGTAACCAATAATCATTAATAAAGTAGCTCACAAAAGTTTGCTCAAAGTGAACTTTTTAGTAGTTCGTAATGTATAACCTCACTTAGAAAAATTGAATCTATCTTTAAAATTCAAGTTTCCCGCTATGTATTTCCAGTCGCTCACTTAGTAATACAGTCGCTCGGATAGAATTTTAATATCTGAAATAGATTAATCACAATCCACTTTTTGTAAGCTCGTTCTGGATTTTATTATAAATCAATATTAGTCGTTAGTTTAGTTTATTTTTCGCTTACTCAAATTCATACCGCTCAAGTTATTAAAACAGTATGTTCATCATCAGTCGCTAAGTAATTTTTTATTCGCTCGTTTTATTATTTTCCTTTATTAAAAGCACCCGATAGATATATCTAATGAGATGGCAGCAACGTATTTTGTTTTCGAAAGATAGAATATTTTTCTGACTTCTAGGGCCGCATCCACAGTCGATTTCCCGGCGGTGAAACCATACTGCTGATTATGAAATTTAGGGCCGCCGGGTATCAGGCGAGGTATGATAAGACGTTCTAACAGTTTGCCTAAGCACGGCAGAAGCGTGATCGGACCGTAGGATTTTGGATCGTCTGGAGATTTATTACCGGCTTTGGGAATCAATTTTAAAATGGAAATCAATAGAAAATATCCATCTATTCTAAATAAAACAAAAATCGTATGCTGGTTCGTTGAAATTCCTTCATATTATAAGTCATTTTAACTAGTTTTACAAAAAATATATTTTTACCGGTAATACCGGTTAACCGGTAAAAATAAAATCATTACCGGTAAAATTACCGGTAATCGAAACGGCCGGTAATTGCAAGCCCTATTTGCTATTTGGATCATGGATGACATAAGTTGGAACACGGAGTTGATGTTAAAATAATGTTGATCTAGTCACGCGGTAGCGTGTCAAGCCAAGTTCAAGTATAACAGAATTGGCGGGCAGCACCGTGTGTAATATTACACGAACCATTTGCAGCCACTTTTGACCCCCTCATAATTCAAAACAATTAAACTTAAACTTGTCTAATTTGGCTCATATATTGAGACCTGCGAGATAAATCTTATATATATAAAATTCTATTGTCACAATGTTAGTTACCGTACTCCTCCGAAACGGCTTTACTGATTTTTACCAAATTTTATATACATATCCAGTAGGTCTGAGAATCGGCTACTGAGTACTTTTTATATTGATAAGTGCATTTGTTGAGTAATAGTTAATTATTACAACACGAGACTGACGGTGACCATTGTTTGTGCGACGGGATAGCGATGGACGTTGCCATGGTGCCATACTTATTTAGTCACTTCAATAAAATAATATGGGCGAAATACTTTATATGGCAAAACAACGTTTGCCGGGACACCTAGTATATGGTCTTAATTTCATAAACACATCTCAAACGGTTATTAAGATATTAACGTCCGAAAGTCTACATTTTTATCACTGACATGACTGACTGACCTATAGATCAAAATTCTAGCCCACTTTCAGATAACCTTGAAGGATGAAATTTGGAATCCAGCTCGGTAATTGTATGTAAGCGTCAGGGGCGTGCACTCCTTAAAGGCAGAAATGCAGTGCATTACTTACCATTCACAGATATTTTAATTTAACTTTCCTACGTTTAAGAAATTGCAATACTACTTAAACATTTAATCGGTAACGGGCGCCAAGCGGAGGTAGGCACTGGACGTCTCGCAGACCCTGGGGTTATGTTTGTGCGTATCGGCACACATTTGTCAAACGCACACAGACAAATCCGCTTTGTAGGCGAAGTCCCGCGGCAGTACTTAGCCGGCGCGGTGTTCGGGAATGATCGGATATGTTCGTTGCCTATAATGCGAGTAAAAATAATAGACGGAAATCTAATTATTTACGTATGCACATTATGCATATTTGTTTTGTAAGGTTTATAATTGTTTACATAGCAGAAATGTTTTGTTTTGAAATGGCTGATTTTCTATAATAAGTGCGTTTTTGATTTCTTAAAAATGTTATTTGACTGAGGTTTGTGTTGACAATGTGTGTTTATTAAAAATTAAAAATAACAACTTTTCACAATTGTCATTCAGTGAAAAGATTCTAATTGTGATTTGTGTATAAAGGTAGGTTTGTACCTGAGTTACAACAATTAAACCAGCAACAAAAAGGAAATGTAACTCGAAAGTTTCATGTTAAAAGTTATCCATATTCATACTAATTTATTTTATTATTTTATATAGACGTTCCGCGCGGCTTCGCCCGCGTAAATTAGATATTTCACAGACAGATCAGTCTACAAAAAATAGCCTATGATCCTTCACGTGGTCTACTTCTTATCTGACCCAAATAACAGAAAAATTGCTCTAGTAGTTCGTGAGATTTTTTCCTTCCCTTTCAAATAATTTCCCCCGTTTTTCCACATTTTCTTCTATTTCTTCGCTTCTATTAGTCTTAGCGTGATAAAATATAGCCTATAGCCTTCCTCGATAAATGGGCTATCTAACACTGAAATAATTTTTCAAATCGGACCAGTAGTTCCTGAGATTAGCACGTTCAAATAAGCCCTTTCAAATAATTTCCCCCCGTTTTTTCCACATTTTCCTCTATTTCTTCGCTCCTATTAGTCTTAGCGTGATAAAATATAGCCTATAGCCTTCCTCGATAAATGGACTATCTAACACTGAAAGAATTTTTCAAATCGGACCAGTAGTTCCTGAGATTAGCGCGTTCAAACAAACAAACAAACAAAGTAACAAACTCTTCCGCTTTATAATATTAGTATAGATATGCTTAATATTAAATGCGAAAGTATCTCTGTCCGTCTGTCTCGCTTTCACGCCAAAAGTAATGAACCGATTGTAATAAAATTTTGTACACAGTTAGTCTAGAGCCTGAGAAAGGACATAGGCTACATTTTGATGAGGCAAAAATATATTAAGTATCTAATTTCCATGGAAATATAGATGAAAATGAATTCACATTGTATTTCTAATATGTAACAATTTACAATAGACGGCGTTTCTATTTATTTTAGCTTAGCACACATGTTGGTCTATTTCCATGGAAACATCGATGAAATGAACTCTCATTGTAGTTCCAACATGTGACAACGGATGGCGTTTTTTTATTTCTTCATAACAGAACGTAATTATACTAATAGTTTAGAAAACATAGTTTATAATTTAAATCAACACTAATATTATAATTTATGCGAAAATATCTCTTTTTGTCCGTTTGTCTGTCTGTTTTGCTTTCACACCAAAAATACTGAACCGATACCGCTGCATACCCAGTGTCAAATCCTGTGCACGCCGCTGTTAAGCGTAGGGAAAAAATAATAAGTTGTACCGTAGAGTTAATAGTTGGAAATACACTCGTGTTACACCATATTATTTCAATGCCTACTGATGGCAGCTGCTTATTCCATTCCCTTGGATTTTCTTTGTTTTTTTCGACTGATACTCAACAAGACTTAGGGCCTGTTTCACCACTTTCTGATAAAGTGTCGAATAGGCTATTCACAACTTTTTTGACAGATTCTCCATACTCTGTCAAGTTAAGTGGTGGATATTCTGTCCGGCACTAATCAGGAAGTGGTGAAACAGGCCCTTAGGGTCTGTTTCTCCACTTCCTGATAAATTTGGGATAGGCTATCCATAATTTATCTGACAGGTGAAGTTGGAGTATCTGTCACATAAGTTGTGGATAGCATATCCGTCACTTATCAGGAAGTGGTAAAACAGCCCCTTAAGGTTGACTATAGTCGAATATGTAAGTTTGAACTGGGAAGATTTAGGTGTCTACACTTGCTCGGAAATTTTTCTTTACAAAAAGTAATGATATCCCACCAAAATCATATTTATGTAAAAAAAGAGCCAAGTTCAATACAAACATTATGCTTGTCTATGGACTTCGCCGTAAAAAGAATGGAGATCTAAATGAGTGCCAAGTTCTATGGAAAATTGAAATATGTATTTATAGGAAGTAGGAACCAAATAACATTATGAACAAATAGAGTATATTTCTTTGCTTTATTTAATATCTATAAATCTATAACAATTGCTGTTATTTAAATAATGTAATAACCGTTTGCGAGAGAGACTCTTCCAAAGTGGTAAAATGTGTCCCCCCCCCCCCCCTCTAACTTCTAAAGTAGGGGCATGATAAGTTTAAAAAAAATATATGTACTTTACTATAAAAACTACCAACGAAAATTGGTTTGAACGAAATCTAGCAAGTAGTTTTTTATACGTCATAAATGGTAAACTTAATTTAACTTTCATTAAATCAACTGAGATATAAAAATAAATCAAAAACCTTTTAATTTCATAAACATAAACCTTATTGCTGCTGCGGAACCCTTCATGGGCGTGTCCAACTCGCACTTGGCCGGTTTTTTTACATTTATGTTTTTGGTAGGATATTTATCATTTTAACCTATCTCGTAATTATGAATATACTTACTTTTGTTTTAGTTTCCACTCTGACGACGTCCATGTGGGTAGTTTTACCTCGCGCCAGCGCCATCGACATCCCAGTCAGGTTTTGTGGAATGTAAGGTTCACTGAAACAATGAAAGCAGTAATATTGCAGCTTATTTCAGAAACAAATTATTTGTATCAGGTCATCCAAATACCATTAAATTCAATTGTTTTGCATTTTGTCGTCCAAAAATAATTATCATTTCGTGAATCAGACGGGAAAGAGCTAATATTTATGAAGCTGCCGTGCGGTGTACCCCGCTGTTTGTTAGGGAAAAATAAAATATTTTTTCCGCAGTAAAAGGTAGTCTATGTATAAATCCAGGGTGTCAACAAACTCCATGTCAAATTTTATTAAAATCACTCTAATCGTTTCAACGTGAAGTAGTAACAAATATACTTACACACTCACTTTCGCCGTAAATAATATAAGTGTAATGTGTGATAGTGTAATCATTGTTTTTACGAAAAGTAAAGACTAACATCAAGAATTTAGCGTATAAGTCGCATATTAACCTATCAAATATTTATACCACATTGCAACAAAAAGAAATAAGACAAATATGAAGGCATATTTGCATATCTGATCAAATTCATACATGTAAATTACATTCTGTTTGTCCTATTTTATGTCCAATACAAAGCTAGTCACAAAATTTCATAAAATATATTACGATTGTATGAAATTTTGTGACTAACCCGTGGTCATATGTATCGATGCGCTACGGTGTGGGAATTAAAAATTAGTAATCTATACTAATATTATAAAGCGGACTAAATACTATATTATGATGGCTTGATAGATAGGAAATTTATTAGCTATTATAAAATTATTCACAAAAAAATAAAATATGTAAATATATAGGTTGTAAAGTTATAATAATAATTGTACAAAGAGGGTAGGCCGGGCGCCATTTTGTTTTGGCGCAGGTCTGCCAAGATTTTTGCCTAGACTTTCTGTCACATATGGAGGGGTTAAATAGTCTAAAAAGAAAAAAATAAATTTCTCCTTAAAATTTTTAACTATTAAGTTATAAATTATAATCCTCAATATATTATACAATTTGCATGATAATAAAAGCTTGTCGCGTGATTTGTAAATAAACTAGTAAGTACCAATTTACTGAGTAAATTTTATTTTAATAAATTTATCAAGTACTGATAGATTGTTAAGTCGCGCGAGTCGCGACAAGCTTTTATTATCATGCAAATTGTATAATATATTGAGGATTGTAACGTAATAGTTAAAAATTTTAAGGATAAATTTATTTTTTTCTTTTTAGACTATTTAAATAAAAGCTTTTTTTCAAAAAAGTTTTTTGTTTATAATTTACTCAGTAGGCAACTGGTTCAAGATTAAAGATATGAAATGCTTTACGTATATTTAATTTAACCACGACTAAGAGCCTGTCCAGATGAGCCGTTTTACTCGCGAGTGAGTGACTCGCGCGTTTTACATATTATATCGCGTGACGCGTCCAGATGCCTACGCGCGTTTTCTTACTCGCGCGTAAAACGCTTGCAATGAGCGGGACTACTTGGGAGCCATTGCAGCGTCCTACTACGAGCGAGTCCGTTGCGAATGGACACGGTATTTGATTGGAGCGTGATAAGTTCGAGTCCATGTTTGTAGCGTAAAAACGCGCGTAAAACGCGGTATCTGGATGCAATAGAAATTGAAACGCGCGTATGGACTTTGCGCGTAAAACGCCTCATCTGGACAGGCACTAATTTAACACACTTCATTATGAATTATTTATGATATTGTATTATCATCTAAATATAATAATATATTTTTTTCAGCATACTATGAATTAACGCCTCAAATCTAAGATATTTTTAAAAGTTACTTAGTTCTCTTTGAACGTCATTGCCTCAAATGATTATATATAATATTATTATGTAAGTTGAAAAACGTAATTAACATGAAGTTAACGCTTGACTTCGCTACAGCCGCAAGGTCGGTTGGCTACTCATCTCAAGTGTTTATCTTTTGTCTTTGCTTTTTAGGGTTCCGTAGTCAACAAGGAACTTATGGTTTCGGTCTGTCCGTCCGTCTGTCTGTCCGTCTGTCTGTCCGTCTGTCTGTCTGTCTGTCCGCAGATTTGCTCAGAGACTATAGGACCTACAGAGCTGTAATTTGGCATGAATGCACATATTAATAATGCCGATGCCGACAAAATGGTACATGCAATCATAAAAAAATATTTTTTTTATGGTACCTTCCCTACACATCAAGCGGGATGAATTTTTTTTCGTGTCCACCCCAACGTGTGGGGTGTCGTTGGATAGGTTTTTTTAAAAATATAAATATATGAGTATTCATAGATCATTCTCCGATTTAGGGATCCGTTAGTGAAATATCAAGTTTTATACTAAACGGGGGCTTCTAGAAATGTGAAAAAATTCACGGGAGTAGGAAATATGCTGAATTTAAAAGGAAAACTATCACGGCTAAGAAGACTTCATAAGTTATTGAGTAATAGTCGATCAACTAAAAAAATGTATTCGGCGAAGTATAAAGGGACTTTTCGTTCAAATTCCTTTGAAAGTAACTGAGATGATGTTGTTAGTATTGTAAAACACGTTATAAATGCACATTCATTGACCATACAAAAATTTTAAAAAACTAGCGGTACTACGGAACCCTATATTACGCGTGGCCCGACACGCACTTGGCCGGTTTTTTACTCGAATACAAATACAACAAAAATCTAGTTTGTATTGTGAAACTGATGCTCAAGTAAACCAGGCTATAGTTATATATTTGCATTATTAGCTTTGTTCTTGCTATTTAACCTGAATGTTCCTGATCTTAAAAACATTATTATGACATATTGCGAATAATTATGTCGCTCAAGTCGCTTAAAGGCCATTTTTTTGCGATAAACTATGTCATTGGACGATAATTACAAGTTTTTTAGCATGAACGAGAAAAAAATCGAACATGGCCACCAAAGAAAGGATTCATTTCTACGGTAGAATAGACAGTCACAGATTGACAAATTTGTAAAAGAAGTGCTTCTTTTCTTTCGCATTTCTATTGTGGTTATGGTAATTATTAAGCCTTCATACGACCTGATTCATCAAAATGCACGTTATTTAAAAAAAATGTGACATTTGTACATATCACTTTTT
Organism: Cyaniris semiargus; assembly: GCA_905187585.1. NCBI lineage: Eukaryota > Metazoa > Arthropoda > Insecta > Lepidoptera > Lycaenidae > Cyaniris > Cyaniris semiargus. The sequence goes on along the minus strand of LR994560.1, from coordinate 14,201,073 downwards.
ATCAGAAATAGGATTTAAAAAATTATGCTTTAAACTCCTTACTAATAAACAGAATTACACAGTACATACAGGCGTGAACAGATGTTATACGATGTCACTTGACATATTTTTATTAGTAATGGTAAGTTTAACACTGTTAATTTACTAGCTGTGATATTGTAGAGTGATAATACAAACGGTAATGTTTTGTTTACATCGTTCATTATCACTCTCGGGTCAAGGTATCGAAGGATTTTTACGATCATTCAATTAAGGCCATCCCCCGAGCAAACGACCTTGACCATACATTTGACGCGTTGCCGAGATCGCACAAAAATCCTATTTTTTTTACTTATCTTATTTCAAAATTATATTATATATATATATATATATATATATATATATATATATATATATATATATATATATATATATATATATATATATATATATATATATATATATATATATATATATATATATATATATATATATATATATATATATATATATATATATATGCTTCAATTTTAATAAATTGGTATTACCTGTGGTATTACTTTGGAAGCTAATATCATGAGTATAATAAACAAAAATAGAAAATTTAAAACGGGGCAAGGAATGTTGATATTCTGAAGATTATTGCTGTATTTTATTATAACTTTGTAGCTTTTAAATTATGAGTTTAAAGATATTCTTTATGTCACAATTCCTAATTTAAAGTTTCCAGTGTCTTTTTCTTAAGGTGTGTAGGCGACAATTTTAATCTTCTTTCTATTTTTTCCTCGATTTTATATTTAAAATCAGTTTTTCCACAAACGGTTTCGTTGTTTTGTAAGTATTATAAATCATAATTGTTACTTACAGCGGCTTATACGTTTTATGTAACCTGAGGAAATAATGCGTGAAGAATGTTGCGTAGGTCTCTACCAAATTGGTATCACACTTTTCGTACATAGTTTTTTCTTTAGTTGATGATTTTGTTTGTGTATAATGTTTAGGTAGGATAGACGATGACGCTATTTCAGTGGTTATTTATATTTTCCTTCCTTTTATACCAACGAATTAAATGTACTTATACCATAACGACACCTTTCACTGCGATCGTTATGAAATAACCGTGCTTATGACAAAGTGTTGCACTTTTCGCATTGAGCAAATCCAGGTTAGAGCAAAATTATATAACTGGCCAGTAGGACAATGCTTGCATCTATTTTATAGTGCGTTCAAAAAAAAAACGATTTAATAATGGAACAAATGCACGAGAATAATTATTGAGATGTAATCCTGGCACAGTTTTTGTGCACGTTGTGGGTTAAGATAAAATATGATAAATAGTTTTGTTTTTATGTTCATTTTAATATGTTATTGTTGTATCATGTGAGGTACACATATTGTTGTTTGTACCTTTTATACATTAAAGTAAGTCTTTAATGTATAATAGGTATGATGAAGGTAGATGTAGGTTCAAATGAATCAGGTTTTAGGTTTTAAAATTTACCAACTGCAACGTAATTAGTACTTCATTATTATGCTTAGTTAGGCTAAAGTTTAGAATTATGCCCAACGATTTTGGTGGTGAGATAGGTTGAGGAGGGATGGGTTGGATAAGGAAAACCCCCCGTGCCACTCCCACCCTCATGCCGTATCCACACATGCCGGGCGGCACGGCCGGGCGGTGCCGGCGTCGGCGGCAAGGCAGTCTGAAAGCCGGCGGCATGTGTGGATACGGCATCAGGAGACCCTCCGTTTATGAGAAATTCGCATTTAAAATTTTCGTAATTTCGAGGTTATGTCATCTGTTCTCTGGTGCTTACGAAGTGTTTTCAAGGCATCGCAAGGCTGTGGTGAGTGGGGGACGAATATTTCATCATTCTAAAACTATAATATAATCCAAAGTTTCTTGATAAAAATTAAGTAAAATTATCAAAATTCACTACTGTATATAGTAATTGTATGGATTTGGCTAGTAAATATTTGGCTTCTTCTTCTTTTTCCTTTTTTTTTGTTCGCTTTTGGCACTGACACCTGTGTGTACTTTGCCACATACAAAGGTAGTCAGTCTTCTTCATAACAATTTTCATCATCGTTTTACTATATCGTCATGTCTAAAGCCTAAGTCTAAGGAACTCCGTGTTGGCCCAATACGACTTCATTGGGTTAGGTTAGATGGCTAATTAACTTAGCCATCGTGGTTATTTTTTTATAAACCACCCAAAAGTAGGGGCCCCGCGTAGCGGGGTTCCGTCGACTCATATTAATTGAAGCCAGTTGTAATATTATCTTATATATAAAATTCTCGTGTCACAATGTTAGGCCGCGTACTCCTCCGAAACGGCTTTACTGATTTTAACCAAATTTTATATGCATATTCAGTGGGTCTGAGAATCGGCTACTGGGTACTTTTTATATTGATAAGTGCATTTGTTGAAAAAATAATAGTAAATAATTACAACTCGAGACTGACGGCGACCATTGATTGTGCGACGGGGCGGGACGGGACGTTACCATGGTAACATACTTATTTAGTCACTTCAATAAAATAATAATATGCCCGAAATACTTTATATTATTTTGCCGGGACAGCTAGTATAATATACATATATTTTTTTTGTTATAAGTCGCCATTAAAATTTTTACTCATTTCTTTGACGTTCCATTAAGAATTATAATTTATATTGTAACTAGACGTTCCGCGCGGCTTCGCCCGCGTAAATTAGATATTTCACAGACAAATCAGTCTACAAAAAATAGCCTATGATCCTTCACGTGGTCTACTTCTTATCTGACCCAAATAACAGAAAAAATGCTCTAGTAGTTCGTGAGATAAGCCCTTTCAAATAATTTCCCCCGTATTTTCCACATTTTCTTCTATTTCTTCGCTCCTATTAGTATTAGCGTGATAAAATATAGCCTATAGCCTTCCTCGATAAATGGGCTATCTAACACTGAAATAATTTTTCAAATCGGAACAGTAGTTCCTGAGATTAGCGCGTTCAAATAAGCCCTTTCAAATAATTTCCCCCCGTTTTTTCCACATTTTCCTCTATTTCTTCGCTCCTATTAGTCTTAGCGTGATAAAATATAGCCTATAGCCTTCCTCGATAAATGGACTATCTAATACTGAAAGAATTTTTAAAATCGGACCAGTAGTTCCTGAGATTAGCGCGTTCAAACAAACAAACAAACAAACTAACTAACAAACTCTTCCGCTTTATAATATTAGTATAGATAACGTAAAAATTACTTATATAAATATATTCAATATTATTTATTTTATATCACACTAACATAAATATTTTAAATATTCTTTTATTTTATCTCAAAAAATGTAACCCAAAAACATGGGGTTTACTCCCTCCCCCATTCCTCCCCCCAAATCGTTGGGCATGATTCTAAACGTTTACCCTTAGTTAATTATGCATTTTAGTAATTTATTTCTCAACGCAATTATTCAGATTTAATAAAATTCTCGTATTAAAAATATAACAATAAAATATATATTCTAATATCTTTATTTAAATCACAAATATTTTTATCACAAAATGGGACATTTTGATTTTAAATTTTTAAATAACTTTGAATATCGATTACACTTGAAAAAAAAACGCCTACACTCTACAAATACAGCTTTGTGTACATTTCGAGGCATTTACAAAACTTTATCATTGAATGTTTTAAATCCCTCCGTCCCTGACATTTCACCCTTTTGTACACTTTTGTGCGGAAACGTTGCACTGAAGGCTTCACATTCAAAAGGCTACAAGGTTTTGCAATGAGGACGATTACGAGCTTTCTCTTGAATACCAGACTTTTGGCTTCATTTGTGACGCAACAATTTTGTAATTTGTGAGTCGTATTCGTTGTGAGCAGAAATAGTAGCTCGATTGAGTCAATTCTTCTATAGGCTGCCCATAATTTGAAATTATGGAATGGCATTTATGGAAGAGGAAGGCGCAACGTTGGATTTTTGTGGCCTCTGGGTCTCTTTAGTGGAGTAATGGTCGATTTACACGGGTGACTAACGGGTCGATTTTAGTCACCCGGCAAGTCACCCACCAGTCGAATCGCCTGTCCAAGTCGAATCGCCACCCCATTTACACGGGTGACTAACGGGTCGATTTTAGTCACCCGGCAAGTCACCAGTCGAATCGCCCGCGCCACCCTAAAAACGTTCGTAACAGTCTAAAAAATTTATAATATTATTTTTGTCCATGTTTTCGTGAGTGCCCGAGGTCTGCGCTCGCTACAGTAGTATTCGCAGCAAGCGATCGCTTGCGACTGAGCGTTTGCACGGTCGATTTTAGTCACCAGCCGCATGCGGCCATTGGCCGCACGACTTTGGGGCTTGCGACTTTAGCCGCATGCGGCGTAGTCGAATTGCCATTTACACGGTCGATTTTCGCCGTGTGGCGTAAATCGTGCGGCTTTAGTCATCCGTGTAAATCGGCCATAAGGAGTGAGCGGGGCGTGTGCCAGCGCAATGGGACAAGCTGGTAGACAAAGGATCAGACGGACGTTATTGATAGCTTTTGTATGTTTTCGGTAGATATTTTATACATGCGTTTTTGCCCCTCCAGATTCGCCGAGCGATGTTAAAAGAGTAGGTGTGCGCGGCTTCGACAGACGACATCAGTCGTACTGCTTAATGAATAAAATGTTTGCCTTTGTTGGCAAGCTAGAGGCAAACCTGTGTATTTGTTATCAGTACCTAATGACTATAACAGCTGTTGGTTTACGTAATTTGCATTATTCAATGCTTTAGTTTTATGATTGTGTTTAAATAAAGGACGACTGCTTTTCGTGCGTCACTTATCGCTTTTGCAAGAGGTTATCACGATTACAATGTGCAAAATATTTACAAATTATCTGTGTATCTGTGTTATGCAAGTATAAATTATATCCAAGATATATTTTAATATTTAGATTTGTGTTTTAATAGCTCACGATTGGCATATTAAATTAAAAATATCATGAAGATTGAAGAAAGGCGAATCTTGAGTCTTAACGCGCGAGTACTACAGGCAGTCGAATAAATCTGTAGCATTGCTCTATCTCCAGGATATTAGTTGGATTTGTGGGATATGTACGTGGCGGCCAAAGGAAGATCTTCCGACCGAGCGAGGTGTTATGCTCGGTCAGGCCGAAGCCCACGTGATACATTTCAGCTGTCGTATATATACCGACGCGCTCAGAAAACTTCGATAGCACGATGTAGGAATGTTAGGCTAATTGTGGGTACCGCCACATCACTCCCCCCCGAAGACCAGAGGTCGAATCTTGAAGTCTTGTCGCTTGAGTCGCCAGTGCCAGAGAGTTCCAGTGAGTCGGAACTGTTGCAGTGAGTCCCAGTCAGTCGGAACTGTGATGCTGCTGCACGGGATCCAGTGAGTCGGATAGCTGCCGTGCGGGGCCGATGCTACGTGCTGACCAGGAGAGATGTGCTCTGCTTGCTGACTGGTCGGTGTAGTGAGAAAGCCCGATGATGCCGATGCGGAGTCGCCCAGACCGCGGTACATTGCGGCTAGTGGACGAGGTACCCGATGAGGCGATGTGACTGGCGCGGTGCGGAGGGGCGGATAGTGATGATGATAAAGGAGGCGTGTTCTGTCGAAGGTCACCAATGTGGGAATATGTGCGTGGAGGCCACAAAGGAAGATCTTCCGACCGAGCGAGGTGTTATGCTCGGTCGGGCCAGAGCCCACGTGATACATTTCAGCTGTCGTATATATACCGACGCGCTCAGAAAACTTCGATAGCACGATGTAGGAATGTTAGGCTAATTGTGGGTACCGCCACAGATTCCTTTTAGAATTTTTCGAAGTATGCATGTTTGCATATAATACGATGGTTTCCTAATATATTTTTAGTTATCCTTCAACGTGTTTTACAATTTGAACCCTGGCATTTCTAAACGTAGGATATTACGTAGAATCTATGTATTTAGGTAGGCGGAACGTCTAGTCAAAATATAAAATACTAGACGTTCCGCGCGGCTTCGCCCGCGTAAATTAGATATTTCACAGAAAAATCAGTCTACAAAAAGTAGCCTATGATCCTTCACGTGGTCTACTTCTTATCTGACCCAAATAACAGAAAAATTGCTCTAGTAGTTCGTGAGATAACCCCTTTCAAATAATTTCCCCAGTTTTTTCCACATTTTCTTCGATTTCATTGCTCCTATTAGTCTTAGCGTGATAAAATATAGCCTATAGACTTCCTCGATAAATGGGCTATCTAACACTGAAAGAATTTTTCAAATCGGACCAGTAGTTCCTGAGATTAGCTCGTTCAAATAAGCCCTTTCAAATAATTTCCCCCCGTATTTTCCACATTTTCCTCTATTTCTTCACTCCTATTAGTCTTAGCGTAATAAAATATAGCCTATAGCCTTTCTCGATAAATGGACTATCTAACACTGAAAGAATTTTTAAAATCGGACCAGTAGTTCCTGAGATTAGCGCGTTCAAACAAACAAACAAACTAACAAACTCTTCCGCTTTATAATATTAGTATAGATAAACCCTCAAATAGAATATCAGTAACCAATAATCATTAATAAAGCAGCTCACAAAAATTTGCTCAAAGTGAACTTTTTAGTAGTTCGTAATGTATAAACTCACTTACGGCCGTTCCCAATATTTGATCTATCTCTGGTTTTGCCCTACTAGAGATAGGAATAGCTCTCATTAGACATTAGAGACATATATTTTATGTCAATTCAATGTTAGCTGCGATCGGTCGTATGTCAAATCAGAGATAGATTGAATATTGGGAACGGCCGTTAGAAAAATTTAATCTATCTTTAATATTGAAATTGCCCGCTATGCATTTCCAGTCGCTCACGTAATACAGTCGCTCGGATAGAATTTTAATATCTGAAATAGATTAATCACAATCCACTTTTTGTAAGCTCGTTCTGGATTTTATCATAAATCAATATTAGTCGTTAGTTTAGTTTATTTTTCGCTTACTCAAATTCATACCGCTCATGTTATTAAAACAGTATGTTCATCATCAGTCGCAAAGTAATTTTTTATTCGCTCGTTTTACTATTTCCCATAAAGATTTACTCCCTCTAATAAAAAGATCTAGATCGTGTAAAATAAGACATCATAAAGGTTTTGCTCTTGTCAGTCAAGCGACTTTTCTAACGTATCAGATGTCTGTTTATGGAGATTGTGCGTTGTTTTCAAAAGTTTTTATTACAAAGAGTGCAGTACCACAAAACTTTGTTATGTCAATGATATGGATACTTAGAGAAAACATTGTTTTTTACACCTCAACTGAAGAAATTCAACATTCTACACCAGACTCACTTCGCTATGAAGACATTTTATCGAAGAATCTTTTTTCGTGTTTATAAAGCTTTGAGACAGGCAAATGAGAACAAAGTCTTGTTTTTTGCCTAATAAACCCTTATCGCTGAAGCTCCAGACAGCTCGAGCTTATATCAGGCCTGCTTTTCGCAAGATTGATTGGTTTTCTTGAGAAAAACCTAGGTTATCGCGTTTATCGTGCCCAAAATTAGGCTTATATTATACGGTCATTCTGGAGACAGTTCAGTCCAAGAGTCTGGTTAGAATAATGGGAGAATCATCGTGTCACTGATGTACTGACGGTCCAATATGACAATTTGTTGGAAACCATGTTATATTTACATCTAGCACTATTTCTAGCATCAACAATAATTTACAGCAGTCCAAGCGGGTAAAACCATGAGTATTGACCAGAGATGATTTCCGCATACAAGTTCCCGTCAAGCCTTGCAAACTAGTACATATCTAAAAATCTAAACTATTTCGAAGAAGCCTTTTGCTGTTCCACACCCTATGACAAGATAGATAGTCCAGGAAAGACGGCGCATAGTTTTCACACTATTTCAAGATATATATCCCGATCAAATAATCAATAAAAAGATGATGTAGTCCTCGATCCACGAGACGTATCAGCAGTGGATAGACTGCTCCGGCACCGGCACCGGAACCGGCAGCAGCTCTCCTCCATCCAGTTCACTCATTTGAAATAAGAAGCATACTCGACGTGACATTGCCATTTTGTGTTTATTTTGACCATCGAAGTTGTGACCAGTCCCTTTCATACGTTGTTTTTATTTTAAGTCTAGTTAAATCGATGTTATTAGTTATGCTACTTATTTTAAATGACATTTATTATTTACTATTATTATTGTACTTCTAATTGTTTTTACCTTTATATTTTCTAATTTCTATTTATTAATTACCACAATAATTTGGTCTTAATGTCGCAGTCGGCTGGCCCTTCCTCTGGGAGCGTGTTCTCCAGTGAAAATGGGTCAAATCAAGCGCAGTGTTTGCTCTGTTCGCAACCAAAATTTTTTAAGGGTCCGAGAGGCCTAAGCATACATGTAAGTAAATGCCATAAGCAGTCATCAAATACCAATGTAAAGGTTCCTCCCCCTCTCTCGCATACAGGTCAGTCACTGCAAGCCGAGGATCTGTGTTCTCTCCTTTATCGCTTAAAATCATCCACCCGTTGTAAAAAGAATCCCAAGAGGCGCCCGTGTGAGCGTCGCCCTAAAACTTTCCGAAGTATTAAAACGGGTTACTAAAGAAAATTCTAAAGACGCTTGGAAAAACCTTTTTGTCTTTTCATACGGAAATGTCCACGCAAATTCTTATTCTAAAGAATGTTCTCTTACGAAAACTATAAAACAAAACTGCGTTGAAAAAAGTTTTAACATTTATTCCTCCAGTGATTTCCAGCGGAGTAATACATATAAACGACAAGAGCCATTATGTGTCAACAAAATCATAGAAGCGAAAATCTGTGACGGGGACATAAAAGGCGCGTCCAATCTCCTATTTTCATCGGATGTGCGGGCTACAAATTCCCCAGACACCTTGACTGCCTTAAAAGAAAAACATCCTTATACCTCTCTAGCTCCTAATCTCCCTACACCGACTGGTTCTGGTATAGTTGCTGAAAGAAAAATGGTGTTGTCTGCCATAATGTCAATTAGTAACGGTTCGGCAGGTGAGTTGACTTCTGAGCGACCTGACAGATCTCGTAAACCTAATGCTTTCAGGGCAAGTGAACTCGAAAGTTTTAAATGTACTATACGGCGCTAATCTCTGTGCTCTTAAGAAAAAAGATGGGGAAATTCGCCCAATTGCTGTGGGTAGCACTTTTCGTAGAATAGTTGCCAAAATCTGCTGTAAAAATATATATCCTAAATTGATTACAGAATTCAAATCGATTCAACTAGGTTTCAGTTGCAAAGGCGGTTGTGAAGCTGCTGTCCACAGCCTCAGGGGGTTCATACAAAACTGTGACGATGCTGTAGTTCTCAAAGTTGATATCAAGAATGAATTTAATTCGGTCGACCGCCGTGCCCTGCTTAATCAGTGCTTAGACTAGGTACCCGACATTTATCCCTTTGTATGGCAATGTTACAATACGCCTACTCAACTCGTCGACGCAATATGGGCCATTTGATCGACTCTTCTGTTGGTTGTCAGCAGGGAGATCCCCTTGGGCCGGCTATTTTTAGTTTAGCCATTCATCCAATAATTTCGACCCTTACTTCAAAATTAAATATTTGGTATCTTGACGATGGGACCATTGCAGGCCATCCTACCACTGTTTGGAATGACCTAAAGTGTCTAATAAGCGAATTGGAAAAAATTGGTTTAAATATTAATTTTTCCAAATGCGAGCTTTTTTTGTGACAAATTTACGACTCAGTCTAAAGCCGCTGTGGTTAATAATTTTAATAGTTTGGCCCTTAGTATTCAAGTAATAGACAAATACCACACTGCGTCTTTTAGGAGCTCCTATTTTGGAGGAGTCAATTCCACTTTTCCTAGAGGAACAAATGTTGAAATTTCAAAATTCCTGTGATCGTTTGGAAAAAATTAAAATTCATAATATGGCCTTTCAAATTATCAAATTTTGTTTGTTTGTACCAAAATTTACCTACTTTTTAAGGTGTTCTCCAGTTTGGAAATTTACCAATAGTTTGGCCTCTTTTGACGCCATCCTTAAAATTTTGACCCATATTTTTAATTGTTCACTTACAGATAGGGCGTGGTGCCAAGCATCACTCCCTATTCGCTTCGGGGGCATCGGCATCAGGAAAGTGTCAGATGTTGCTCTTCCAGCCTTTCTATCTTCAGTAAACAGCTCTAGTCCATTGATTCGCCAAATTCTCTCCCTTTCTCTTGGTAATTTTGATTTTCCGTATTATAATAAAGCCTTAGAAGTTAGAGGCCTGGAGTGAAGCTAGCCAATGGGGCCGTTCCAGTCAACATATGTTTGCAGCGTCTTTGAAATGAGCCGCTTTGCCGTGTTGTATTTTTATAAGCTAGTTAACACTAGTTCCGACGCGGCTGAGCGGGCTCGTCTTCTTGCTATTTTAGGGCCGAATGGTATTTATTGCTCGTGATGATGGCAAGAGACCCGACGGTTTAACATTAGTTCCATGGAAAAATGGGCGGTGCTTGGTGTGGGACGCAACATGTGTTGACACACTGGCGGCCTCCTATTTCCATGGAACATCAGTGACGGCTAGTGCGGCGGCGTCTGGAGCGCAAACGCGTAAGCGGCGAAAATAATATGTGTCTTTAAGCCGTGACTACATATTTTTGCCGCTTGCGTTTGAAACGTTAGGCCCATGGGGGGATGATATGAATTTTTTTTTTCTATTTTATATCATCTCGCCTCATAGAACGCACAGAGGCCAGACCAGAGGGCTGGAGCGTATTTTAGCCAGCGATTCAGCCTGGCTTTACAGCGGGGCAATGTCGCCAGCATTTTATGCACTCTCCCTAAAGGCAGCAGTCTGGATGACAACTTATTTTATATTTAAACTGTTTTTCTTTACTTATTATTATACTAGTTTTTATTGTAGTTTAGTGTTTATTGTATTAGTTTATTGGGTTAAATAAAATTTAAAGATATTTACATTACTTATACTGATAGTCCAGTCCATTAGACCAGATAGATGGACTGATGCCAGAACTCAGAAGCGTGTAACCCTACACTAAATGACTTATTGACTCGAGTTGTGGCTCAATTCAGGCCTCAAACACTGGCCATTTAGTGCGACCTGGCTCCCTTGTCTCAATTGTTCGACAATTGCATACAATAGACTTCGCAAATTTTATATTGTTTAGGGCCCGAACCACTAGCACGGGCACAAATCCATACTAATATTATAAATGCGAAAGTGTGTCAGTCTGTCTGTCACCCGCCCGCGTGTTCCCGCCCAAACCACTGAACCGATTTTGCAGAAATTTGCATGGAGATACTTTGACTCTCGGGAAAGGAATCTAAGGACACTTTTAATCCCGGAAACGTGTACGGTTTTCGCGCGATAATCGAATTTGGCGCAATTGAGTTGCTGGCGTCATCTAATTATTAGAGTATACAAAATTTTCTAGATGGCATCTGTCATTATAGATGGCATCACATTCATATCATTACCGTTAGATAGTGATTAGTGATACATCATACAACTAACGATATTCATTTTAGAGCCGCGCTACACCGGAATGGCAGCGGCGAGGCGAGCATTTATATTTATTGAAATTTTTAACACTTCTTAATTTAAATTCATTAAAATTTATTTTTAAATTTTTAGTTTAGTTTTCTATAAAAAGCGTGTTTTTAGTTTTTTTAAACTATCATTTATTTTTTACTTTTTAGTTTATCAAATTAGTGTATTGTCATCGGTCCTCGATAAATCTACAAAGTTTGAACGAAATCTGGCCGTTTAAAGTGGGTCAAAATCGCGCCCAAAGAAGTCGGTTACAAACAAACATACAGGTGAAGCTCATAAAAAGCGTATAAAAATCCATTGTTTCACGAAAAAATCGCGTCCGACGACGTAACGCAGCAATAAAGCAAGAAGTATAAGCGTCAGAGGCGTCGACGTTGCAGCGACGCGACGCAACGTAACAGAGTAATGTAGCCTCCCTCTAACCCAGGCTGGCGTAAATGAGTTTTATTTACAATAACATTAATGATGTCTATTAACTTATGATCTGCAATTTTTATGACTAGTAAAAAACTAGTAATTCAAGCTGAACTGCTAGTTTTTTATTAGCCATTATGTCTGTGGTATTTTCTATGAGATTCCAAAGGTTTAAAGATAATACCCGCCAATCTTGTTTCTTGTTGTGAAGATTATTTGTTTAAAGTACAGTAATGATAAGATTACTTTTTATAATCATAACTTTATATGATAAAACTCATTAAATTGCTTAATTGTATAATGTACATTAGAATAGGTAAAAATTTTAAATAATTAAAATGTCTGATGTGCAACTATAATTAATTCTTTGCTTAAAAGAAATCCAATGTAAGTTGAAATATACTTTTTCAATGTTATTTCTTACTAATGCCTAGAATCTAGATAGTAGAAACTAGAAAGTAATATGAACTCCAAAAAATCGGCCATGTGCGAGTTGGACTCGCGCACGAAGGGTTCCGTACCATTATAAAACAAAAATAGTAAAAAATTGTGTTTTTTGTATGGGAGCCCCCCTTAATTATTTATTTTATTGAAATTTTATTATTAATTATTAAAGTATAAATACAGCTAAGTATGTTGTGAACATTTCAGGTGCCTACCTGTTGTCATCATTAATACCGAGCAAAAAATATTTGAAAAATTACGTTTTTTGTAATATGGGAGCCCCCCTTAAATATTTAATTTATTTTGTTTTTAGTATTTGTTGTTATAGCGGCAATAGAAATACATAATCTGTGAAAATTTTAACTTTCTAGCTATTACCGTTCTTGAGTTACAGCCTGGAGACAGACAGACAGACCTCACTAAGAGAGAAATCTAAAGCACAGACAGGCGAAGGGGAAATATTATGCTCAGGGTATGAAGTTTAACACCTCCATCTAGGGTATCGCAGACACAATAGATTTTCAATTGTTATGCGGCAGCCAGCTGCCGATTGGGGATTGATGGGTTAAATCTTTTAAGCCGATACCAAACTAAAAATTAAAATATGTACATAATATAATGAATCACATTTGTGCAAGTTCAATGTACCTTAACAATATTTTATTGTATTTTTTTCTTTTACAACATATTTTTAATACCTCGATCGTGGTCAATTGTTATGCGGCCGCAGCGCCGGGGGCCCTTTTGGGCTTGGTGGGTTAAATTGATTTTAAATACTATATGGCATATAAATATTGAATGTGTCCCAAATACTTGAGCAGTTTCTAACAAAAATATGTAAATATATTTAACTTTATTATTAGCAAAACACTTAAAATGAGTACTGAATAATTCTGAAGGTTTAAAATAAAATTACTCACTTGTAATGGTGACATATTGTTCGGGCGAGACCATTGCCGGAGCCACAGGGCAGAATAGCAAGGGGCACTTCAGCTAACGCCTGCTGCCAGTCCAGCCTCTCGAACATCCCATTCAGGATCTCGAACAGCACCCCATCCCCGCCCACCGCGACGATGCCCCGCCAGGCGTACACGTTCCTCGTGCGGACAAACTCTCGCGCGTACTGGGCATACTTCGTAACGTGCAGGTCATACGGGACTTCAGCCTCCTGCAAAATACTCGCGGCCTTCGTCTGGAACAGTTCCCGCGCTTTCCCCGGCCCCGACTTCGGATTCAACAGCACGAGCAGCTTCTTGTCGTTCGACGGCAGGCTGGCGGTCACCGGCTGACCGACGATCAAACATTTGATGGTGTTCCGCCACTTCTGAGCCTCCTTGTTGTTATCCTCGTATTTGTCGTACGACCTGAACCGCAGCGTGATAGTCGTCCTTTCCCTTTTGCGTACACGGCGCCCGTCCTTTAGTATATACGCGTAGATGTATAGGTACGCGCTAATATCGCTCTCGTCGAGGTCGCCGCTGTTTTCATCGACCACCTTGAGGGGCTGACTCCCCACGAGGGAGCTGCACACGCAGGAACCTGCTCCTGGTCGACGTCTCTTACTTCGCATGCACTTGCTGCCGATTATATCCCGCAAAAGAATGGTTTGCTCCTTCGATACGTCGTCCGTTTCTTTAATCAATGACAGCCCTTTGGATGTTAACCGAACTCTGAACACGGACTTCTTTTTTGTGAGAATATAGAACGTTTCCTCGAGATAAACATGGTCCTTGGACTCGGCATTTTCACCACTTATTACATCACCACGAACGTCCAACCCGCACTTAGTTTCCGCCATTACTAAATTTTAAAACAAAAAAAATATAGGTAGGTACTGTCATTTTTGACAACTACTACACTGACAGATATATTTTTTTTATAAATTCGATCAAAGTATTAAGGCCATGGACGCAGATTAAAGAGCACCATAATCCAATATCCATATTATGGTCTCTAACGGAGTCTAACTCACTCTAACGTTGGCACAAACATGAAACATGGCACAAACAGTCATGACTCATGATTCAACCACAGAGTATACGTAGTATCCCCTTAGTATAGGTCTACCAGAATCTGATGCTGTGAATTGTGATCTGATGGCAAAAAGTGAGAAAATAAATTGACTCTAGTAATACCGGGGTAATTGGAATAAAACATTTTGATCCTTTTTTTTTCTTATAGCGGCTGATTATGTATGTTAAACATGCAAATATAAAAATTTATCCAATGATCAAGGATATTTTTTGAAATCTGCTGTCAAAAATTGCCATCAGATTCTGGTAGACCTATACAGTCCGACAAGGCTTTATATGAATGTGTCAAACTGTCAATGGGCGCTGCTGCTGGTAAGGAGAACTGTCAAAAATGACGTTTTTGTATGATAGAAGCGTTAGTTCCTTTTCTCGCCACGTTCATAAACAGCCTTGTCGACTGAGGGGTTAGTGCGAGTTTTATTCGATCATACGCATCGAGCGCGTAAACGCGAATTTATATGGGATCAAAGCAGCGCCATCTACTTACTAACGTGGATACTGCTTTGATCCCATATAAATGTGATTGGAGTAAACCCTGAAGTGGAATGTCGTTAGAGAATCTCTTTGATGACAAAAACCAATAGACAAAAACACAAACAAATTTGACACTCGAGTCCAGCGTTGCCAATTTGTGGGAATTCCCCAAACTGCGGGGAATTTCAAGTTGATTGGGGATTCGTTGGGGATTGGCATTATGTGGGGAAAATGCGGGGATTTTAACATTGTGACATCTTTTTCAATAATTAGCAAATATTTCATCATTCTACATTGACACATAGAACATTTTTAAAATCCATTTATCGTAGTAGATTGACAATATTACTTATAAAGTTATAATCAAAGGGATTACGTTTGATGTCTGATGCTCACATATAATGCGCTGGCTTTTTACAATTTCTGGCTGAAAGAGAAGGAATTAAAAACTAGGGGACAGTGTCAAGTTAAACCCTTTATAGAAAATGCCTTCCACAAAATATAGAAAAGAATATTTTAAATATTATTAATTATTATAGAGGTATTACATTCAACAATCTATTTAAATAAAATGTATCGCTATTTCCATTGGTTACGGCATTACGTGACACGTGTGAACGGTTTGACCAATTTTGATACTTTTTTCTTTGTAGTGTTTTTTTTCAGCAATTTAGAACTGTTAGTAAACGGATCTCACGGGTGATTTTTTTTGTGTGTATAGAATGCTTGTATACCTTTAATTTGTCGATATTTTCGATTGCGCATTTTGTTTGGTTTTGGATAAAAAAAAAAAAAAACCTATAAATGGCAATTATTTTACTGTAGGTAAAATATCGACTCGGCGGATCAGGAAAAAAACTTGAAATAAGCTTATTTAATACGTTTTCAGGTGGAATACAAAATTTTATTTATTATGTAAAAGTTTTGGAGAAATATGGATTTTTCCCTTCCGGGCCGCAAAAAAACGCTAAATTTTGGTAGCTCATAGCATCAAAACTATTTCGAATTGACACGCGGGTGTTCTACTCTCGCATTCATTTTACTAATGCCTATTCCAAATTGAAGAAAATAGAAAATTTCCTATTTTTCGTCTCCTCCGTACACTGTGCGCTCGCGTGTACGTACAAACGAAAAATAGTATGGGCAGCGCAGGCGCGTGCGACGACGGAGCGCGGACGCGGGCCCCATACTATTTTTCATTTATACGAGCGTGCGCCCGCGCGAGTTTTAGCGGGCGCGCTTAGACTTAACGTAGTATCCCTAAGTACCCTGTGTAAATCCCCTAAAAACTTTTCCTTTCGAAAAACTTTTGGCTTTTAGGCTTTATTAGTTCAAAATAATACACAACATTACGCATTATAATACTTATAATATAAATAATTCCAATGTTGAATTTAAACTAATTTTAGCTTATTCCTCTTAATCTACTACACTTGTCGCAGTCTACTTATAATAATACTATGTAGTATGCACAATAAATAAAGTTTTCAATATAAATAATAAGGGTTAGAATTAGGTTTTCATGCCTTGCTGCGTGTAGTTATAATAAAACTGTTTTGCATTACAACAAAACAGATATTATATGGACAGGAAACACATAATATGTTAATTGGAGAGAAGCTATTCTCGACATTGCCTTAGGTATATGGTCATGAATTTTTGTAACTTACCCTTGGCGTTTTGCTATTTCCCTCGCACTCCCGGGAGTTATTGATTACCTTACTCTTTCTCCAAGCATGCTCCTCGAGGTCTGCCGGCGTGCTATCATAGGAGTCTCCAATGAACCAGCAAGAGCTTGCTGTTAACATATGTGTTTCCTGTCCATATAATATCTGTTTTGTTGTAATGCAAAACAGTTTTATTATATGTCCTTGAAACACATATGTTAATTGGAGACCTGTTTAATTTCTGCTGGTGAAAGAGTAGAATTGATTATTCTTATCTAATAAAAAGACGCTATGTGATTTTAAATTCAATATTTAATGAAATGTTAATATGTTGTCAATATTCAATATAACACAAAGTATTTGGCATTGTTATAATGTAAGTAAACTAATATTTGTACTGTTTATTAATATAAAAAGGTAATGAATTAATAATGTACCTAAGGTAATACCTTAGCAACAACAATCCTCCCTGTGGAAGTTGAAGAAAGAAACATGCTAAACACAAATAAAAGGAGATATAATTACTTACATAACACTCTAATCATAAAATCTGTAATCTGATATGGTGATGAATGATTTCTCTAAATTCTTTTATAATAATTATTTTGTTTCAATAAAATACTTAAATTATAATTCTAGTTTTAATTTTAATAGCCTATAGTCTTATATCTGAGATCACCAGTGAGTTATTTAATTATTCATTATACTGCTATTAAAATTAAATGTTTAAACTTTCTCTGTTATAATTTAAAAAACAAAGTTACTATTTAAAATCTCTTATAACACAGCTTGTTCTCATATTCTTATAATACCACTAGACTAGAAAAAACAAGGAAAATTTAGTAATATTTAAAAATAGTAATAAATTATCGTAGTAGGTAGTTATACATTTTGAAAGTTTTTTCCTAGTAGATCCTCACTATCTTTATTGTATGTCACTGTTATCTCTTTGCAGTAAAATTTTCTGAAAGTTTCGCAGCTCTTCCAGTTACCTCTATTTAATATTTCCTCTACTGATCTATTCTCTAACCAGCTCTTGGAAGCAACTGCGGATCTGATGCTTCCTGGAGGAGCTGTTATATCTACCTCCCTGAAAATAGATCTGATCCATCCGGCTATTATGGACCTTGTTGCAGGTTTAATCTGACCAGTTAATGAGATAAACAGACTTGATAATTCCGATACTTGGTCTCTTCTGGGTTGTGTAATAACTATTAGTCTTTTAATATGTTCTACAGGACATATCTTGGGGTTTTCATGTGCCTTTAGCAGCCATCCTGATTGTCTATGTTCGTGTGAATCCGTCTTAGAACCAAATCTAGGCCACATTGTTATTGAGTTCTCCTTAATGATCATACTGTCCTCAGATATCTCTAATAATGTTAAGTCATGTACTCTTTTGCCAGATGCTAGTAGTAGTATTAGAGCTGTTCTCCTAGATATTTCAAATAGTGTTTCCTTATTTGAGGTTTTCATTAGCCATGTAAACAATATGTTTGTATTCCAGATGGGATTTTTTCTAGGCTGTGGTTTAGCGATTGCTATTGCCTTTAATATCTGGTTCACAAAAAAGTTTTTTGATAATATCTCCGGAGTCATAGCACAGTAGGTTGTTATTACTGATTTATGTAACAGTATAGTTCTATAGGCCAGGTTTTCCTTTAAATATAAATATGCTAAGAATCTAGCTACCTCCTCTGGTCTGGGTGATCTGGGGTTTATTTTTTCTACACGACACCAGTCTGTCCATCTTTGAATTGGTGCTCTGTATGTCTGTAGTGTTGATGTAGGCCAACTCTTTGTTAATAATTCTCTCTCTTGTAAGGACCATTCCCTGACTTGATTGGCCCACCCCCAATTTTCCAGGCCAATAGTTGTAGCTGTCCGCCTGAGGTGGTGGCCTCTTTGTGGTCAGGTCTATGGTGCCATTCTTGACTGAAGGCATCGCAAAACATTGCGGCACCATCTCTCGAGTCCCAGGAAACGTATGGTCGCACCACAGCCAGCCTTTCTAAAGCGAACAAGTCGACTTCTGGGACGCCCCATATTTTGAATATGGCCTCCGAGGCCTGGGGTAATAAGTGCCATTCGCGGGTTTGTTGCGAGATAGCCTGTCTGCTATGCCATTGTATCTTCCCGGCAGGAAAGCTGCTGATAGTGTTATGTTGAGCTTTTCTGCCAGTAGCATTAGCTTTGATGTCAGGTTCAACAGATTTAAAGAACGGGTCCCTCCCTCGTTTCTTGTGTACGCTATCAGCGTCCTGTTGTCTGACTGTATGTGTACGTGAGCATTTTGTAGCACTCTCTGAGACTTTGTTAATGCTACATAAGCTGCATACATCTCTTTTTTGTTTAAGTGCCCCCTCTGGTGTGGCCTCCAAACTCCTGAGTAGTGCTTCTGGTTTAGCTGCGCACCCCAGCCTGTGTCCGCAGCATCTGTGGTCAGGAAGTGGGTCACCTCTTTCCTGTGGAGGCTTATTGAGCTGTTCTTTAGGGCGCCCTGCCACCATGTCAGTTCCTGATCTACCTGCTCTGGTATCTCTATTCTTTGCCTTGGCCTTTTGTTTCTGAATTTTCTCAGGAAAATCTGAGAGTATCTGCAATATAGGCGGCCCTGAGGTGTTGTGATAATATTTGCAAAGTTTAGGGCTCCCAGTAGGGCCTGTAATTCTTTGAGGGTACAGTTGTTCTTGCTCTTTATGTGGTTTATGAGTTTGTATGTCTTTTGTGTCTTTTTTCTTCTTCTGTCAGACACTTTAAATTCTTTTGAGTATTCCACCTTATACCTAGGTATTCGAGATTCTGTGTGGGGTTTAACATTGATTTCTTTAAGTTTATCTGCCAGCCTAAATTTGCTAGAATCTCTACTGTCGTTGAGATGTTTGACATTAGAGTCTCCCTGTCCTGGTGTGCTAGAAGGAAATCGTCTAAATATACAATCACTCTTATGCCTTTGTTCGTTGTTCGTTCTATGAAATTCGTCACCGCTGCAAATGTTCTTGGGGCTGATGATAGACCGAATGGTAATGCTGTTAGTTGCAGTATTTCCTTGTTGTAAATTACTCTTAGAAATCTTCTGTGAGACTTTACAATTGGTAAATGGAAGTACGCCTGGTGTAGGTCTATTTTGGTCATCCAGTCTTTCTTCTGGAGAAACTGGGTGACGTCTGTGTGAGATATTAGTTTGAAATATCTTTGTTTTACATGTATGTTTAGACCCCTTAAGTCTATTATGGGCCTGGAGCTCCCGTCTGGTTTCTTTATTAAGAACATTTTTGAATGGAAGCCCGGATTGATTTCCGCTGGCCTTTCTAAGATTTCCTGCTGTTTTAGACTTTCTATTATCCTGTTCATCTCCAGGGTGGCCTTGGTTGAATACTTGTTTATTATTCCTTTTGAAGGAAATTGCATTGGTGGTTTGTTCCTGAAAGGAATGTAAGATCCTGTGATTATTTTGAATATAAATTTGTTACAACCAAGTGTTTTCCATGCTTCTAAATTTTTCTTAAGACATCCCCCCCGGAAACTCTGTTGACCCTCTGTCTGGTTACTTTTGTTCGCATTCGGGGCCTGGTCTTCCCTGTCTACCGCGGTTGTTTTTGTAACGAAATGTATTGTTACGCTTCTTATAATTTGATTTAGCGTTCTGATATCTATTTACCTTGTTAGATGTTGTGTATGTAGCCTTCTTTGTAGTTGTCTGGCTTCTAGAGTTATTCCTATATTTTGGAGCCATGTTTGTGTGCCTCCCAGCGACTGTAGTAGCTGTTGTAATTTCGCACGATTAAACAAATATTCGGCACTTGGTGGTATCTCCATTAGAGCTCTCCTGATATTTGAGGAGTTTATTTCCTTTACGACTCTATTCCTTCTAATTTCAATGCATTCACTCCTTCTGCCACAGATAATCTGCATTGATCTGTCATATGACGCTTGGATTTCTGAGCCCGGACCAAATAGGTTTGCAACCCTGTTAAACGATACCTCAGGCTTTAGCTCTTGAGGGTTGAGTGTTGCCCAGTCTACTAAACTTTTTAGATTTTTCCTTAATAGGCTTCTATGTTGTAAACCCTCATGTGCTAGCCCGGCTAAGACCTCCTCTGACGAGGCTAGGTAATCCTTGGTCCTATTTAAGTGGCAAAACTCTTCGTTGACCTTCAGTGCCACAAAGCCTGGGGTGGCTGCTACCGAATTTAGGGTAGATTTGTATCTGATGCCTTTCCAGGCTTGTGAATCGAACTTCTGAAGTTCTTTAATCTCCTCTACTCTGTCTGCCTTTGCCATTGGTACAATATTGTTCTCGTTGAATGCAACATTTACATTCCCGAAACTAACTTTGTCACACTTGGTCGTACTTGGGTTAACCAGAAATGGTTGAGGTTGATTTATGACATTTTCCTTAATATGATTGTAAAACTGGCTAATGTAATTAGGGAGTTGTGTTACATAGTTAGTAATATAACTTACTCGTTTTTCTAGATTGTCGACGCGCTCCGAGAAACTTCAATTCTTGCGCCTAGGGCGCTTGTTGGGAGGTGGCGAGACGGAAGACTCTTCTTCCGAGGACGACGAGTCCTCACCCTCATCACCCCGTGTGTATGACGGTGTTTGGACCTCCTCGCCTTCCATCGCACAGTCTTCCTCCGAAGCACCGGCACTAGGAATTTTACCTCTCGAAGCATAAGAATGCTCACCTCTCGAAGCATGAGAATGCTCACCTCTCGACGGGTTATCACTCATCACAGTTGTTTATAAACAAGTTAATGCACAAACTTTTGACAAGTATTTAAAAGAAATTTAAAAACGAAAATTAAAACACTTATTTAAACTTAAACAAAAGAAGTTATTAAATTCTCTGTTCACTGAAATTTTATGAGTTTGACCAAAGGGCGGAGTGACGTGTTCGCCCTAGCAATGTAAAAGACGCTATGATAGCACGCCGGCAGACCTCAAGGAGCATGCTTGGAGAAAGAGTAAGGTAATCAATATCTCCCGGGAGTGCGAGGGAAATAGCAAAACGCCAAGGGTAAGTTACAAAAATTCATGACCATATAAGGCAATGTCGAGGATAGCTTCTCTCCAATTAACATATGTGTTTCAAGGACATATAATAGTTCATATTATTCAGTTTTAAAATTTTCAGCATTCCTGTAATTCTTGATTAATTGTAATACTTGACTTTTAAAATCAATTTTAAAATCATCATGAATGTTCTTAACATCAGGCAAGATTGACATCAAGAAGTCTCTGTCAGGATCCTCATATTTCACACATTTGCATTTATTGTACGATAAATCTATTTCTGGTTCTATGATTATTTGCATTTCTGATTTGTCAATACTTTGTCTAGCTTTATCATCTCTTTTCCTTTTTTTTGGACTCTTCAAAGACGAAGTTTCTTCTTCAATCTTATCTTGTTGCTCTACTCCAGAATCATTTTCAGAGGTCTCATCATTTGAAGTAGGTACATTAGGTATATCGTCTCTGAGACATTTTAAAAAAGATAATTTCTTAAAATATATGTACTTTTTTCTTTTTCGATCTCCACTATTTTTTTGCTTTCCAATTTCTCTATTAAAACAATCACGTAGACTCTTCCACTTTCGTTGTAATTTGTGACCTATAAAGTGTGAGAAGTGAATATATTTTTCCTACTTATATAGTTAAGAGCTTTTGGGCAATAAATAACAACTTTGAGACATATAAAATAAGGGGACCACTAAAAATTAATAGCAATGTTGTTAATAAATGGTTTTGTACGATTGTGTATGACTACGAAGATTATTTTCGTAAAAATGTTGTGTTTTGCATTGTAGTAGCCAGTATAGAGAGGGAAAGGAGAATATGCATGAAACAGAATGATTATGAACAAAATGAGTGTATATGATGTTGACTTACAAGTAGCGTTCCTGTCTTTACTGCTTAGGTTTTTATAATCTTTTGTAAATAATTCACATATTTCTTCCCATGCCTTAATTCTTTCCCTTCTAGTAAAATTAGCATTAAAATCCCAAACGGCAGGACGTGATTGCACCTCTGATATAAATCGATCAATATCAATTGAGCCGTCGTGGTGCATCGTTTAAAGCGATGTTAACAAAAAAAATTAGTAATAAATAGTTTAAAAATTATCAGTGAATTATATTTTATCCGATGTATTATTTTTCTGGAATTATTTGAAAACACAAATTGAAAAACAAAACAGCAAAATGAGGGTGGGTTGCACCAGCTTACTTTAACTTTAACTGTAACTTTAACTTTAACTTTAACTACAATGCCAAATGTCAAATCTTTGGTTAAAGTTTTTTTTTTTATATGGCGACTAGCATAAAACTATTGCCAGTGTCAAGTAAGTAAAGGTAGGGAAACATATGACGCGGTAAAAGTAGGGATATCAAGGACGGAATTTGGATAGGATCAGAAAGGTTTTGGTACACTAATAAAATATATATTTTTAAATATAATATATCGGTAATAATATATTTTATAAACTTAAATTATTGGTTACTATAAATTCAGATAAAATACTTAAATATTTTATGGGGTCACGTAATAAACACATCATATTAGTAGGTAGAGGAACATGAAGGGAGTACAAAGAGGATAAAAACGATGTATGATCAAGCAAAGGACACGAGAAAAATATTATTGGTTACTATAAATTCAGATAAAATACTTAAATATTTTATGGGGTCACGTAATAAACACATCATATTAGTAGGTAGAGGAACATGAAGGGAGTACAAAGAGGATAAAAACGATGTATGATCAAGCAAAGGACACGAGAAAAATATATGATCTAAAGTTCCCGTGTCCTCCCCACAATCACACATATCATTATTGAATACGCCAATTCTGTTTAGATGACTAGAAATACACGCATGTCCTAATCGCATTCTTATTATAGATGAAATCACTTGTTTTGAACTATTGATTCTATTAAACCAAGACTTTTTTGGTACTAGAGGCTGCAGTTTGTACAAACGGTTACCCTTTTGTTGTCCAGTAAATTCCCAATATTTATTCCATTCGCTATATAAATCGATTTCCGGTAAACTCAAAAGGTCACTGGGATAAATTTTAAATGGAAACATGTCACCACTCTGCACTGCATCCTTAGCTATTTCATCTGCTTTTTCGTTGCCTAAAATTCCTGAGTGGCTAAGAACCCAAGAAAATGCTACTGTATATCCTTTCTCAATGCATTTATAAAGTTTATATCTGATATCAAAAATAATATGGTGATAGGGTTTACTGCGAAACGGAAATTTTTCAATGCCCTGTAATGCACTTTTTGAGTCTGAAAAGATAATGGTCTTTGTTAATTTAAACATTAATACATATTCCAAAGCTTTCAAAAAGGCTAAACGTTCTCCGGAATATACTGAACTTTCTTTAGGCATTTTAATTTTTTGATGTATGTTATATTGACTATGATAAACACCTACTCCTACATTTCCTGTTTCATGTAGCTTAAGAGTCAGTAAACATATGATGCCAATTACTGTATTGGGTATTTATAAACTTATTAATGTTATCTTTCATTACACCTAAATCATATTTTACATCAGGTTCAATCAACAGACTTTCAAAATTATGTGAGACCAAAGGTACATCGGATTGATAAATAGGAGCAGATATTGAAAGAAGTTTACGATAACTTACTATAAGGCATGGCAAAGACCTTTTATAGAAGGGACGTGACTCTAAAATGCTATTTAGTTGAGCTAGTTTTTCTAGTAATGGATGGAATTTGTACTGTTTCAAACGAAAAACAAATCTATCACATAGATATTGTCTCCTTAGACTCAAAGGTGGCTCAGTGCATTCTGCCTGTAAGGCATTAATGGGACTTGACTTCATAGCTCCACCTATTATTCGGAGAGATTTAGACTGAATTTTATCTAATTTCTTCATAACACACAAATTATCACCTACTAATAAAAATATATCGTAGTCTAAGACACTTCTAATAACAGCATTATAAATGAGTTTTAAACAGAACGGATGAGCTCCCCACCAAACTCCCGCAAGACATTGCAACATATTCAAGTTACGTTCACATTTAGAAATAACATATTCAATATGTGAGTTACCATTTAATTTGTTATCAAGATGAACACCTAAGAATTTTGCACTTGTTTTAACTGGAATTGATTTATTATCATAAGAGATGTTAACATTTAGAATAGAAACCTTTTTAGTAAATACTACTACACTACTTTTCTCCACTATTAAATCTAGCCCATTATCGAAAAGCCATTCTTTAAGGGCAGCAAGACTTTGATTTAATAAATTACAAGCGATATTAATATCTGCATTAATAGCATAAATTGTTAGGTCATTTGCGTATTGCAATTTTTTTACAAATTTCGCAATTACGGGGGCCAAATCGTATGTATAAATGTCATAAAATAATGGGCTTAAAACTGACCCTTGTGGCAATCCTTTAAATACAGCACGGAGAAAATATTCAATATCATTAACAAATACATAAATTAATCTTTCTTTTATTAAATTGATAATGAACCTGATAAGAATAGGGGGAACATTTAATTTGTGCATTTTTTTCTCCAAAATTGATATTATAACATTATCATAGGCAGACTTAATATCTAAAAAAGCAGCCACAACATACTGTTTATTTATAAAAGCTAAACGAATATATTCTGTAGTAAATATGCTTAAATTATCCATAGTGGATTTACCTTTTCTAAAACCGAACTGAGTATTTGACAATAATTTATGATGCTCAAGGAACCGTTCCAATCTATTTTTTATTAAAATTTCAGCCACTTTGATTAAAACTGATGATAGTGCTATTGGTCCATAAGAAGAAATTTCGTCAGCGGGTTTATTAGGTTTCAATATTGGTATTACTTCCTGTGATTTCCACGAGTCAGGAATGTTTCCAGAAATCATGACCGTATTGATAAGATTTAGGTAGTAACCTAACGCTTTATCCCCTAAGTTCGATAAAAAAGAATACGGAATACTGTCCATACCTGGAGTAGAATCATTTACACTTGATAAAACACCTTTGAGCTCAACCATAGTAAAAGGAGAATCTAGTGCGGAATACGAATGTTCTCTTATGTAACAGGTTGGAGAAGGGACCGGAAAAAATTCTGCTACTGAAGATGGAGCTAACTGGTCAACATAACTACTTAAAAACTCTTTAGGAAGTACCATAGTCTGTTCTTTAAATACAGATCTGAATCTTTTTATACTTTTCCACACTTCAGATGGACATGTGGATGGAGATAGAGATGAACAGAAATTTTTCCAACCCTGTTGCTTCTTTTGTTTTAAAAAAATCCTAGTGGATTTATTAATTTGCGTTAATTTATCAAAATTTTCATTGGACATATTGTCAGCATATTCCCTTTCGATAATTTTTCTTTTTTTAACTGCTTCCGAACATTCGGAGTCCCACCATGGTGGGAATGGGACTATTGTTTTTTTGTGGGGAATTGCTTCTCAGCAACTTTAATAATTGTCTTAGCTAACAATTCAGAAGCAGTTATTTCGTTACCTAATCTAATTTCAGGAAGATCATTGATTTGACATTCTATTTCATTTTTGAACTTACTCCAATCAACTTTATCTAATTTATATCTATTTCTTATTCTTTTGTTATTTATGTTGTTACTTTTGTAAGCCAAAGATAAACATATAGGATAGTGATCACTGCCGTATGAAGAAGACAAAGTTTGCCAAGATATATTTGGTGCTAATGAAGGAGAGCAAATGGAAATGTCCACTGCACTTTTGTTTCCATTACTATTTACGACCCGTGTACGATCACCTGTATTAAGCACACATAAATTAAATTTGTCTATGATGTCCAATAAATCCTCTCCATCCCTGTTGGACACATCGCTTCCCCAACTCTGATGATGAGCATTAAAGTCACCCATTACTAATTTTGGGCCAGAAAATGAATTAAGCAAGTTATTTAAATCTAAAAACGTAGAAGAAGAATTTTGTGCTATATACAATGAGAAAATATACATATTAGGATTAAGTAACTGTACACCGACTCTATTGAAATTGGTACTATTTAAATGTGGCAATGTCAACACTTTAAAACATTGACATAAGAAATTTAAAAGGTATGGTATTTTTTATCAACATGGCAGCCCCACCATATCCGTCAGGTCTGTCATCTCGTACACAATAATAACCTGGAATACGAAACGAAAAATATGGTCGTAACCAAGTTTCAGAAAGGGCAATAACTATTGGGTTATATTTATTTATTATGTAAATCAAATCAGTTTTTTTAGAAAGTATACTTCTACAGTTCCATTGTATTATGTTGGAATCCATTGTTGATGTTGTTATCAACGGAGTTAATCAAATTGTATAAAGAAGCAACGTTGGACGCTTTTAATGTATTATTTTGCTGTAAAGCACTAACCAGAGCAGATAAAACATTTAAAATAGTGTTTGTGTCTATCTTATTGTTTGCTAATTCTTTTCTTGTTTCAGAGTCAACATATGCACAACCATTCACAGAAGCTGGAATTTGATATTCTTTTATAATATTATTATGGAAATTTTTATCATATCCCTTACCAGGATTATGTGGGGAGCGTGGCTTTGAATAAAAGCTTTTTTTATATGACCGTGCATTATTATTCTGAGTTGTCATAATATAATCAGAACTCTGTACATCAGATGTCAAAACCTTCCCATAAGACCTTCTTCCGACTAGAATTGGAGGCTGCAGTTTACTAGCCTCACCATAAGATATGTTTTTTTTCAGCCATACAATTTTTGATTGCTTTTTGTCTTGAAAACTCTGGACAAATTTTGTTTGTAGCGTAATGTTCACCTAAACAATTTATACAATGTTCTGTCTCACTTGTGCATGACTCGGCTGTATGTTCCTGTCCACACTTGAAACATCGTGGTGTTGATCTACAAATTGCTTTCGTGTGGCCATATCTACAACAATTGTAGCACTGAATTGTCGGATATATGTACAAATCTACAGGTAAAAAATTATAGCAAATGTAAACTTTAGGAGGTAAGATTTGCTTATCAAAAGTAACAACCACAGAACGAGAAGGTTTCCATTCAACAATGTTATCTATTTTTACCTTGTAATTAATCCTCCTTATTTTTAATACTTTACCAAAACCTACTGGAGTTTCCAAGTTTTCTAATATTTCTGAATCTGTCCATTCTGTTGGGATATTTTTAACAACGCCCATTCTGGTAACATTAAAATTAGGTATAAATGCCTTTAACTTAAAAGATTCTAAATTTTTATTATTTACAAAATTATTAGCATCTATGTGTGACTTAAAAGCTACTCTACACCGGTTCCTACCTATTTTCTTAATGCTACCTGGTATAATATTATTTACATTATTAGTTTTAAAGAATTTGCCTAAGATAAGGGTATGCAGAGTGGTACATCCTGTAAAGATGATGTTATCCTTTGGACATGTACAACATAAGGGTAACTGTCAGTAGTTGTATACATTCGGGGTTTAATATTCTGTGAATCAGTAGTTTCTGATGATTTAGGTGGCGTATTCGATATTATATTATTATCTGTAAGAAAATCTTGTTTGTATGTTGTTTTCGGCCGTTTGCGGCTCCCACTCATCTCTTGCTCATAGTCCATATCCGTTATAATAGTTACATTCAAGCCTACATCAGGACCGGGCCCCGGGCCCGGCCCCGACGTAGGGTCGGGTGGCTCATTCATTGAACCACCCAAAATAGTAAAATATTTACAACAGGACCTACAGCCTACCTAATATATAATATACAAAAAAAAAACTTACCAATATATACAGCTAACTACACTAAATTTATTTATACAAGTAATAAATAATAAAAATACTTAATAATTTACAACTTTAACTCCTTATCCTATTTTTAATAATTTTGATAAAAAATTTCCGAGAAAACACTCCCGCCTACTCCGAAGTTTCCCGCGCTTTTTTCTTGGTTAAAGTTAAAAATGGATGCCATCAAGACGCCACATTTAACCATAACCATAGAGCTCGACAAGGTTTTAAATGCATGTGGCGAAAAAAGAAACTAACACTGTCATCATACAAAAACGCCATTTTTGACAGTTCTCCTTTACCAGCAGCGCCCCCGCCCACGTTCATTTATAACCTTGTTGGACCAGCTGTCATCTGTCAATTTCTCCGGTCAAAGTTAAGGTTAAGGTTAAAGTTAAAGTTAATTTACCCTAAGGGTGGGTTGCACCAGAGGCGTAGTTAAAGTTAAAGTTACAGTTAAAGTTAAAGTAAGCTGGTGCAACCCACCCTTAACTATAACCATAACTTTAACTTTAACTTTAACCACGCCTCTGGTGCAACCCACCCATTTGTCTCACTCAAAATATGTCAAAAGCTAGTTTTTTATTTTTTCTTATTATGGCGCTCGGCTTTTTAACCATGGCCAGTGTCAAGTAAAATATGGTGGGAAAAAATTGTTTCGGTAAAAAGTTTACATAATTTAAAGTCGTTTTTCCTGATTATTGTAAAGTCGAAAGTCTAGTAAAAGTCTAAAAAGTAGTCAGTAAAGTCAACGAGTAAAGTCAGTTGTTTTAGTAAAGTGGTAGACCCTTTACTAAAACTTTCGATGGAGTTTTGGAGGGGGAACACAAAATGGCACGTTTCTTGAAGTTGTATCACTTGCCCACACTTGTGCACGACAACGAATATTTAATGGTTAATATTCTACCAAAATTACACATTAAAAACCGAAATAACACAATTTTAGGAAAATAATACAAAAACACAACGTCACTCCATAGATAAAGACGTACAGCTTGGCAAAGAAGAGTGTGGATTAAAGTGGGATTCCAGTTCTGTTAAAACAACAAAAATTTGGTCTTCTCATAGGCTTAGCTGTTGGCTCAATGAAAATCAAAATAAATAAAAGGCGAAAAAGATGGTTGAAAGAATTTTTGCTCCACGAAAAATTATGAATTATGAACTTTCTGAACTACTTGGAACCAGCAGACTTTAGAAATTACCTACGAATGCTACGAATGCTATAATCTAGATTCTATAGATTGGTGAGCAGTTGCTGTCAAAATTTAAAAAAAAAAAATACAAATGAAAATAATATAAGTACATATTTCTATCTTATTGCCATGTTTTTATTTTATTTTATTATGTTACGGGCCTGTTTTACCACTTCCTGATAAGTGCCGGATATTCTATCCACAACTTAACTTGAAAGCTGATAAAGTATGGAGAATCTGTCAAAAAAGTTGTGGATAGCCTATCTGGTACTTTATCAGGAAGTAGTGAAACAGGCCCTTAGTGTGTTCAATTTTTTTTATTAGATTTTATTATGTATTTTTACTTAAAATAAATATAATTTAAGTAGGTATATTTTTATTTATCATACGATTATCACCTTATCAAGGCAATACGTATCCCTTTTTTCATAAAAAAGCGTAGATAATGATTAATAGGTTATTCTTTTGTTGACTTTAATACAGATTTAGCAATTCCCACTACAGATAAAAGGTTGAAACCATCTGGCAACACTGATTTAGTCAGTTAGAAGCCACACTTTTTTCGATTTAGTACACTAATTAGGATCCTAGCTTTCTAAATGTTATTTCACTTGACTAAATTTAGTCACTAAATCATTTAGAACTTCTAAATTTAGTGAAGTGGAATAAGCGCTTTAGCCCGTCATCGCGTGGCCATTTTGTGCTTATTTTCATACAAGTAGTGTGCGTTTATTTTCTTGAATATTTCTATTTGTCGATCATTTCGAAGCACATTATAATCCAGAAAAGAAAGTCATTTAGTTTATGATATCGATAAACTATAGTTCAAGTAATGAGAATCCGTAAACACACGTAAAAAGCTATGCAATTTTTGTAGCCAAATTATTAATTGATGTGACATTTTTAGCACTAATGCCTTATATAGCACGAATAAGGGATTATTAAACTTATAAATTATCTTTTTAGTTTACAAAAATACCGATTGAAAAGGCCAAAAAACGTTGTTCAAAACTTACGTATTTAATGTCAAATCCACGTGTTTGAGGCATTCTTTGGCCATTCTTATGGTTTATTATTTAGCGGAACCACAAAACTCAACAATATCTAGCATAAAATGTTCACTAAAAACCTTTATTAACAATTTTATTACATGAAATATGCAGACCGACTCCTTTGTTATGCCCTGGTATAGCGCTTACTCCACTTCACTAAATTTAGAAGTTCTAAATGATTTAGTGAATAAATTTAGTCAAGTGAAATAACATTTAGAAAGGTAGGATCCTAATTAGTGTACTAAATCGGAAAAAGTGTGGCTTCTAAAGCGCTTATTCCATTTCACTAAATTTAGAAGTCCTAGCTAGGATCCTAAGTAGGAGACTAATTAGAAGCTTCTTATTCCACTTGTCCTAATTTAGTAACTAAATCAGTTGTGACCACGCGGCGATTTTGACCCGACGTCTTCTTAATGGCTCGAGTTCTGTCAAAGCAACAAAAAATTGGTCTTCTCATAGGCTTAGCTGTTGCCTCAATGAAAATCGAAATAAATAAAAGGCGAAAAAGATGGTTGAAAGAATTTTTGCTCCACGAAAAATTATGAATTATGAACTTTCTGAACTACTTGGAACCAGCAGACTTTAGAAATTACCTACAAATGCTACGAATGCTATAATCTAGATTCTAGAGATTGATGAGCAGTTGCTGTCAAAATTTAACAAAAAAAATTACAAATGAAAATAATATACATATTTCTATCTTATTGCCATGTTTTTATTTTATTTTATTATGTTAAAGGCCTTTTTTACCACTTCCTGATAAGTGCCGGATATTCTATCCACAACTTAACTTGACAGCTGATAAAGTATGGAGAATCTGTCAAAATTTGTGGATAGCCTATCTGGCACTTTATCAGGAAGGAGTGAAACAGGCCCTTAGTGTGTTCAATTTTTTTTTATTAGATTTTATTATGTATTTTTACTTAAAATAAATAAAATTGAAGTATATTTTTATTTATTATACGATTATCACCTTATCAAGGCAATACGTATCCCTTTTTTCATAAAAAAAAGCGTAGATAATGATTAATAGGTTATTCTTTTGTTGACTTTAATAGAGATTTAGCAGTTCCCACTACAAATAAAAGGTTGAAACCATCTGGCAACACTGATTTAGTCAGTTAGAAGCCACACTTTTTCCAATTTAGTACATTAATTAGGATCCTACCTTTCTAAATGTTATTTCACTGGAATAAATTTAGTCACTAAATCATTTAGAACTTCTAAATTTAGTGAAGTGGAATAAGTGCTTTACTGACTAAATCAGTGTTGCCAGATGGTTTCAACCTTTTATCTGTAGTGGGAACTGCCCGTGGAGCAAAAATTGTTTCAACCATCTTTTTCGCCTTTTATTTATTTCGATTTTCATTGAGCCAACAGCTAAGCCTATGAGAAGACCAATTTTTTGTTGCTTTGACAGAACTCCAGCCATTAAGAAGACGACTGGCCAAAATCGCCGCGTGGTCACAACTGATTTAGTTACTAAATTAGGACAAGTGGAATAAGAAGCTTCTAATTAGTCTCCTTTTAGGATCCTAGCTAGGACTTCTAAATTTAGTGAAATGGAATAAGCGCTTAAGTATGACATAACATTACACGCTTTTGACGCTTATACACCGATATAAGGCTCTCTCCTAGTCTATCTCTATGCGTCACTCATTCGTATTCCCGGCAAAACTCCAAAAGCTATAGGTCTACCAGAATCTGATGGCAAATTTTGACAGCAGATTTTCAAAAAATGTCCTTGATCATTGGACAAATTTATATATTTGCATGTTTCACACACAGAATCAGCCGCTATAAGGAAAAAAAAGGATCAAAATGTTTTATTCCAATTACCCCGGTATTGCTAGAGTCAATTTACTTTCTCACTTTTTGCCATCAGATTCTGGTAGACCTATAGTTATACTTCCTCTTCTTCTTTGTTTTTTTTTCTTATTATGGCACTACGGCTATTTTACCATGGCCAGTGTCGAGTAAATGGCGGGAAAACTATATTCTAGTTACAATTTTTACAGCATCGTTTTTCTAAATCGTCAAGTCTAAAGTCTAGTCAGAGTCAAGTCAGAGTCTAAATAAAAGTCAATGCATTCACAGAGTCAAGTCGGTCGATTCAATAAAGTGGTAGACGCTATATTGAAACTTTCGATGGAGTTTTGGAGGGAACACAAAAAAGGACATTTCTGGAAAATATTCGTAATCATGCACTTGCCCACACTAGTGCATAATTACGAATATCTAATGGTTAATATTCTACCAATACTACACATTAAAAACGCAGATAACACAATTTTAGAAAAATAATACGAAAACACAACATCACTCTTTCACATTCCCGGAAAAACTCCCTTCTTCTTTGCTTTGCTTTGAATTGCCATTGGGGCATATTACATGCATCAATATTAAATCATGATTCTATAATAAAGTTATCACGCGTATCCTACGAATAATAAAAACTAAGGAAACGAAACTCCCATTATACTATTACCGTTTTAAAGAATAAGGTCGATATTGGGCTAATTTTAAAAGTGCTGGCCAACGCAAATAAATCCATTATTTTAATAGAATATAATCTAAGGAATAATTTTTATTATTACACCAAAGTTCTAAATCAAGTCTCCGAGTTGTTATTCAAGGTCAAACAATTTTTTATAACGAATGTAATAAAACTTATTTTATTAATTAAAAGCAATAAGTAATCGATCCCAACGTCCCTATTCGAGTCATGGAACAGATTGGAGGCCAAATATCTGCAAATGATTTGAAAAAAAAAAACTCAAAAGAAAGGGGAACCTCTACGTCCTTGGGGTACGCACCCATACGTCCTTGGGGTAATATTATAATTTATAATATAATATATTATATTATACTACTTTGGGTTGAAACTTGAGAGACTAGAGCAGCCGCAAGTCAGTTCAACCTGCTCACATCCATACGACCTGTTCTAAAAGAAAGGGTCAACTGAAAGACCAGTGCACTGTCTTTTCATCTCACGCAGCTACCAACAGGCCTTGGGTGCTTCGGTCGGTTGGCACCTATGTGAGATAGTAGGACGAGAGGAAACAACGGCTTGTCACCACTGCAGTAAAGTGTGTGACATGGCTTAGTACACGATTATGACATGTCTCGCATGAAAGACACACAACGCTCGGAATTGACTTACTGTATCGGACGTGATACTTTTTAAAAATTTATTTTTGTATCTTGTATATTTAATATATTTTGTTTAGTATCGTAGTATTTTATAAATACTTTTTCTGATAAAATACTTTTAGTAATATAGTGTGGCCGTACCCACAATTCGCCTAACATTCCTGCATCGCGCTATCGAAGTTTTCTGAGCGCGTCGGCGCGCGGTGGCGTCAGTATATATATATACGACAGCTGAAATGTATCACGTGGGCTCCGGCCTGACCGAGCATAACACCTCGCTCGGTCGGAAGATCTTCATTTGTGGCCACTACGCGCTTATTCCCACATTGGTGACCCTCGACAGAACACGCCTCCTTCATCATCATCACTCCCCGCCCCTCCGCACCGCGCCAGCCAGCATCGCCTCATCGGGTACCTCGTCCACTAGCCGCAATGTACCGCGGCCTGGGCGACTCCGCATCGGCATCTTCCTTTGTGGCCACCACGCGCTTATTCCCACAATAGTATTAGTAGATTTTTTAAAAAAAATACTAATTAGTCCAACATCACATTGGTAGATGACCACATGTTTTTAGAGGATTCTGATTCCTCCATTGCAAGTGGTGAAAATATGGCATCAACTGCCAGCACTGCTGACTTAGAAACTCTGCAATACCTAAATAATAAAGATATTAGTTAAAGAGCTTAAATACTTACCCTGCAATATATATTTTTTTAAATATAACACCTGTTTGGTATGATTCTAGCCCTAAGGACTCATAGAAGAAACATGAGCGATGAATATTTTAAAAAACTAGTTTTAATATAGTCTTTTACTTAAAAATCAATTATAATACAATATCATAGTTAAAAATAATATAATATTTTGTTTTGTCATATTTCAGTGATTAACCACTGACATATAAGTACTACGTAGTACATAATATCTCTATGTGATTAACGCGATTTATTAGTAAAAATCACTAATATCAACTGTCAAAAATAAACTTGAATTCATTAAAATAAAATCTTGTTTTCTTAGAAAAGTATTTTTATCTTAAAAAGTATTTAGAAGATGCCTATTTTGTATTTTAATTCGTAAATATATTGTAATTCATAAATATAATTTTAAAAATAAACATACTTAATAATTAGATAAGGAATTCTTATAAGTTATAACAATTAGAGCCTTATGACCTCAAGGAGTTTATTCTTTTGTAAGAAACATGCCCACCTTTATGGTATCCGAAAGATGTTTAGTAATAATATATATAAATCACAATAAATAAAATAAAAAAGTTATACTGTACTCGGCGAAACATGGCGATAGCGGTCATTGACTCCCTGTCAAAAACTTGTCATTTTTTATTTAAAGCCGCGATTGACAACATCTGACACTTCATTGTCAATCGCGGTTTATATAGAACATAGTGTGTACATAGTACTAAGACATAATATCGTAGATTATTTCGAGTTAAATAAAATGTAATTAATTAAATATAAAGATTTATTATTTTTAAAAAGACACAACCCTGATTTCGTCAGAAAAGGTACGAGTTATGCGATAGAAAGGGAGCGCACATGTAGGTAAATATAATTGTAGGCACCTAGCACTGCGCGGTCGGAATTTGAACTTTATAGTATCGTAGCATGAGTCGTTACGGGTTTCGCGAGTGGGAATTCTGTTGGTACTACTAATATATATTCTGTGCTGCTGGCCAGTGGCCTGTGCCCACTGTTGTCTGTTGACTGTGTATCTTTACTAATATTATAAAGCGGAGTTTGTTAGTTTGTTTGTTTGTTTGTTTGAACGCGCTAATCTCGGGAACTACTGGTCCGATTTGAAAAATTCTTTCAGTGTTAGATAGTCCATTTATCGAGGAAGGCTATAGGCTATATTTTATCACGCTAAGACTTGTGGCAGCTACTGCAACTTAGAACAATGTATTAGTATAGTATAGTATCTATAAACATGTAAATCAGATAATAAAAATTTCATATATAAAATAAATAGGTACCTTATAAATAATATTACGTTGTACATAGACTACACCGCCAAAATTAATTGCGCAGTACTTTTCGGGCAGATTTTGTATGGAATAATTTTTCATTGTTGGTGACATCGGCAGTCTCCCTGTAAACCCGCGTAATCTGTGGTCGTTACCTATATAAGGTCTTGATGTAAATTATTGTTAGTCAGTCGAAATAATAACTCGTAACAGTGAGTCGAAATAATACCTCATAACATTACCTATCGTTATCAATTGTTAGTGCGCAGTTAGTTTTCTCGTACTTGCGGTAGTAGATCGAATTGTAACCATTGTAAAGTAACTTCAATCCTTAGACAATTATTGTGTCTGTGAGACAATTATTGTGTCTGTGTGTACAAACTAAGTGTAAATAAATGAATAAACTAAGTGGTTCCGTAATCCTGCATTTTTATTTGAAACTGTAACGTAGGTACCTAACAAGTACCTTACAGACTAATAGTAGCGAAGAAATAGAGGAAAATGTGGAAAAAACGGGGGGAAATTATTTGAAAGGGCTTATTTGAACGCGCTAATATCAGGAACTACTAGTCCGATTTGAAAAATTATTTCAGTGTTAGATAGCCCATTTATCGAGGAAGGCTATAGGCTATATTTTATCACGCTAAGACTAATAGGAGCGAAAAATAGAAGAAAATGTGGAAAAAACGGGGGAAATTATTTGGAAGGGCTTATCTCACGAACTACAAGAGCAATTTTTCTGTTATTTGGGTCAGATAAGAAGTAGACCACGTGAAGGATCATAGGCTATTTTTTGTAGACTGATTTGTCTGGGAAATATCTAATTTACGCGAGCGAAGCCGCGCGGAACGTCTAGTTGTGTAATAAATACATTATAGAATATTTATTTAATATTCTTTAATGTATTTATTACACAATACATTATAATTTAAAATTCTCATAATAAGGTTAGGTACACTGAAAATAGAAGTATTTCCTTTTTGTAACATTGGCATCTTATAAGATACGTGATTTACACTCGCGCGCGAGACGAGAGTGTAAAGTGTAAACTGAGCACGCAGCTCGCGGCTCGCGTCGCTTTGTGAACTTACAGTTTACACTCGCGCTTCGAGGCGAGCCGAGCCACGAGACGCGAGTATAAAATATAAATCTCGTATTACGGTGTTTCTAAAAAAATCGTGAGTTTTGCCGGGAATGTGAAAGAGTGATGTTGTGTTTTTGTATTATTTTCCTAAAATTGTGTTGGTGTTGGTAGGTAAAACTCCATCGAAAACAGTAAAGCTTCTACCACTTTACTGAATCGACCGACTTGACTTCCTGACTGTATTGACGTTTACTTAGACTTTGACTAGACTTTAGACCTGACAGTATAGAAAAACGATGCTGAAAATTGTAATAAAAAATATTATTTTCCCGCCATAATATACTCGACACTGGCCATGGTTATAGCCGAAGTGCCATAATAAGAAAAAAAAAATTGAAATGTCAATGTCATGTGTTGATTTCATCATTTCATGTTGATTTGCTTTTCATTGTAAAATCGGAAAAACTCTGAAAAAGTTACCTTATTTTTTGCGTGGAAAATGGAAATAATTTTATACAATTTGTGAATGAATCTTATTCAATGCCCATAACATGACTAATCAAATTTTAGAACTATACAGTGGTATTGGAGGAATGCATTGTGCATGGCTAGGTTAGAAAATATAAGTTTTGAAATTATCCATTCAGTTTCCATTGAGAAAAATGGGGACATACTCTTAAAACGTTTTATATTTCTAATTTCAGATTCGAGTTTAAATGGTGAGGTAGTTGCAGCAATCGATATAAATACGATAGCCAACTGTGTTTACAAACATAATTTTCCTCAAACTACATTAATAACCAAAAATATACAGTCCTTAACTGTTGAGGCAATAGAGAAACTTGATGTAAACACAATACTAATGTCTCCACCGTGTCAGCCATTCACTAGAAATGGCAAACAAATGGGTGAAAGTGATCCTAGGACAGACTCGTTCTTGTACATAATATCAATATTAGATCAATTACCAAAACTTGAGTACATACTAATGGAAAATGTGAAAGGTTTTGAGACCTCCAGTGTGCATAATTTGTTTATAACAAAGCTACAAGATTGTAACTTCACATTCCAAGAGTTTCTCATTTGTCCATCTTCCGTTGGTGTTCCCAATTCAAGATTGAGATACTATTGCATAGCTAGAAGAAAGCCAGATTGGAATTTTAAAAGGAAAGATGAAATAGTAAGTAATTGTATTTTGTTTGAAGCTAAAAAAATATTCAATTTTTCAACTGACCCTTTTGTTACAGATGACATCGCTCCCTAATGAGTACAGTGAACAG
Source organism: Cyaniris semiargus (assembly GCA_905187585.1). NCBI lineage: Eukaryota > Metazoa > Arthropoda > Insecta > Lepidoptera > Lycaenidae > Cyaniris > Cyaniris semiargus. The sequence goes on along the minus strand of LR994560.1, from coordinate 14,162,960 downwards.
TTTACAATCGAGAATATAATTAAAGATGCATCAGATGCATATCTCGTGCCGGACAAAATTTTAAAATACATTCATGCTATGGATATAATATATAAACAGTCTAAAAGGTCATGCTGTTTCACCAAAGCCTACTCACATTATGCAGAAGGCACAGGTTCTATTTACACCGATTCAAATCCAGAGGATGTCAAAGAAAGTCTGCAAGAAGCAAAATTATTTGAACCCGGTAGCATAGAATTTCTAACACCATTAAATAAACACAAATTCAGATACTTTACACCAATGGAATTAGCGGCCTTAATGTGTTTTCCAAACAAATTTAGTTTTCCTGACAATATAACTACAAAACAATGTTACAGACTTCTAGGAAACAGTGTAAATGTGAAAGTAATAAGTGAACTACTTAAGATATTATTTAATTAACATTATAAACTAATATTTACATAAGTTACAGGTCCCATAATATATTTTTATATTATGTCAATAAATTATTGTAAATGTTATTGTATTTTTATTATAGTATTTTTGATAACAAGTCTGGGAAATATTTTTCTTATTCTAACTTGTAACTTTACTACAGGTTTTTATTATTATTTTACTGCAAGTTATAAAGAAACAAGTTTGGGTGTTTTACAATCCTGCTATGAAAAGAGACTAACACTCAAACCAAAAGAGAATCGAGTGTAGTTTTGTGTTTTTAAATTTTACGAAATGTAGTTTACATCATAGTCAACATATTACATGATTTTTAGGTAGACCCTAGTACAAAATTAATATTATTTTAAGAAACAATTGAATCATAATACACATATGAAACTCATGAAATAGCACCATTGCTAAGGATTTGCCGTGCCCGACGTTTTGCTCTATAGTTTAGAACTCTCATTCTCAACATTACTGCAACTGACGATATACTGCCCACAATAAATGACCATATTGTAAACTTCCAATAAGCTCTTTCTTCCAAATAAGCTACCCGATCACAGCTGTAATCAAAATAATAAATTTATTTTATTTTGCCAAATCCACTTCATCTGCTTATAACCTTTGGGCTGATTGCAGATAACAAAGGGGAAAAAAATATAAGGTAATGAAGCTGGCAACTCTGAATGTGGACAGCCTTTTTCAAATATTATAAGAAAATACACATTTTATTAATTCTATGTTAAAATTACCTTCTTGTTACTGTCTCGCCATTTTCACACTTAAGAATTTCTTTAAAGCTTGTATGGATACACACACCAATGCTTTTGCTTCTTATTTCAAAGTCTGGAAAAATAAAGGGACTTTATTGTAAAAAATTTAAACATCAACCCTATTATAAATAATCGGCCAAGTGCAAGTAGGACTCGCGCACGAAGGGTTCCATACCATTATAGAGCAAAAATAGTGTTTTTTTTTGTATGGAAACCCCCTTAATTTATTATTTTATTTTAAAATTATTATAAATTATTAAAGAATACATATTATAATTAAGGATTCTGTGAAATTTTCAAGTGTCTACCTGTTGTCATTATTGTCATGATATCGAGTAAAAAAGGCCAAAAAAAAAACACGTTTTTTTTGGCCTTATTTGCTCGATATCAATAATGTTATAGCGGCAACAGAAAATTTCAGAAGTCTAGTGATAGCAGTTTTTGAGATACAGCTTGGAGACAGACAGACAACAAAGTCTTAGTAATAGGGTCGTTCGGAACCCTAAAAAAAATACACTATACAGATTAGAAATATAATAAAAATCTACATTGTTTTGAGCTTGTTCTCAAGCAACTTTTATAAGTATAAGCAAGCATTAAACACACAATTTTACATCGGAATCCAGTATGGATTTCGTACAACGTAAGTAACAAAAAGCAAAATAAAATACCTGAACAAGGGTGACATTCACTAATAACAGTGTATGGTTGTTGTGTCCAACATGTAGAATTATTTTCAGTGGGGAACGTTTTATTTCGAGTACGTTGGCTTCCTGACAACGTGTCTGCGAGCTGGGACTCCAATATTAAAACAACAACAGTTAATCTGAAACATAAGAGTAGTAATTATTACATGCAATGTTGACTCAACAAAATGCAGCATTCATTGACTACTTACACGGCCAGTAATATCGTTCCTAATAACATACATCGCTTCGAACATGTCTCAATCATTTTTCATTTATTTCTCAGGTGCAATTAAATAAGTTTTTCATAATATTATTTCTAACAATTTTAATAAATTTAAACATAAAATTTTCGCATGATCAATGATTTTGACATGTAAATTGTAATGTCAATATGACATTGACGTTTTTTTTTTTATTATCGCACTTCGGCTATTTAACCCTGGCCAGTGTCAAGCATAAATATGGCGGGAAAACATTATTATAGGTCTACCAGAATCTGATGGCAAAAAGTGAGAAAATAAATTGACTCTAGCAATACCGGGATAATTGGAATAAAACATTTTGATCATTTTTTTTCTTATAGCGGCTGATTCTGTTTGTTAAACATGTAAATATAAAAATTTATCTAATGGTCAAGGATATTTTTTGAAAATCTGCTGTCAAAAATTAAAATGCCTCATTATAATATATATAATATTATAATGAGGCATTTTCTTATTTTTTTAATTTGATTGTCAAACAGTTTTCATTTTAGTAACTAGATGGCGTATGGGTAGACAACTATCGGTAATAAGTAGTAATAACTAATACCATCATTAATGGGTTGTTTTCTTTTTTAAATCTCCACCAGACGGCGCGACGGTAGACACTTCTAGATTTCCTATTGGTTCCCCACTGATCTGAAATTATCTGCAGGTTGGCATCACTGACTACATATTGGTTGTGTTTCTAAAAATTTCAGTGTACTGTCAAGTGTGACATAAATAAAAATATCTTAAACCTAAGCGATCATTGGCCTAAATATTGACCATTAAATATCCGTTATCGTGCACAAGTGCAGGTAAGATGTTGTCAAAACCAAAATTTATAATTCCTGTGACATTTGGTGTGAATAACGATAAATAGGGCTATTTATTCCATGAGTTTTAACTAAAACATCGTTATAATAACTTTATTATCCTATTCGTTGGAATATCATTGTCTTTTTCAAATTGAAATGTATCAAGTTTTACATTCTTTTGCCCAGGTTTGTAGCAATTATTGATGGTATTACCGATAGTTGTCTACCCATACGCCATCTAGTTACTAAAAAAAAACTGTTTGACAATCAAATTTAAAAAATGAGAAAATGTCTCATTGCTACAAAACTGGGCAAAAGAATGTAAAACTTGATACATTTCAATTTGAAAAAGACACAATGATATTCCAACGAATAGGATAATAAAGTTATCCTATTCGTTCGTAATATGTAGTAAGTGATGCCAATCTGCAGATAATTTCTGATCGGTGGGGAACCAATAGAAAATCTAGAAGTGTCTATCGTCGCACCGTCTGGCGGAGATAAAAAAAAAGAAAACAACCCATTTTCAGCTTCGTTTTTCTCATGTTTTTCTATATTGTCAGGTCGAAAGTCTAGTCAAAGTCTAAGTAAAAGTTAATACAGTCAAGAAGTCAAGTCGGTTGATTCAGTAAAGTGGTAGACGCTTTACTGAAACTTCCGATGGAGTGTTGGAGGGAACACAAAATAGCATGTTTCTGGATATTGCATCACTTTCCTACACTTGTGTATGATAACGAATATCTAATGGTTATTATCCTACCAATATTACAGATTAAAAACCCAATCACAATTTTAGGAAAATAATACAAAAATACAACATCACTCTTTCACATTCCCGGTAAAACTCGACATTGACATTTGTCGTTTGACCCACAATTTGACCCACATCTGACCCACATTTGACCACTGACATTTTTTTTATTTTTATTTTATAATATTAATAAACGCAATGAATGTGACATACAGTCCGACAAGGCTTTATATGAATGTGTCAAACTGTCAATGGGCGCTGCTGCTGGTAAGGAGAACTGTCAAAAATGACATTTTTGTATGATAGAAGCGTTAGTTCCTTTTCTCGCCACGTTCATAAACAGCCTTGTCGAATTAAAATATTTATAATATAGTGCGTTTCATCAAATCGTTCCTTTGCCGTCATGTTGGCACTAATGCAAATTAGTGTTGCCTCATTACCCTTACTGTGCTACCTTATATTTATTTAACAGTTTATATATATTTACTATATAGTTTATATTATACAGTTTAGTACATTTATTATTATACAGTTTTATGTTAATAGTATTATGCTAATGGAAACCAGGTTTAAGATATATTGATTTATGCCACACTTGACAGTACACTGATATTTTTTAGAAACACCACCAATATGTTCTCAGTGATGCCAACGTGCAGATAATTTCAGATCGGTGGGGAACCAATAGAAAATCTAGAAGTGTCTATCGTCGCGCCGTCTGGTGGAGATAAAAAAAAAGAAAAAAAGACCCATTCCTGTGACATTTGGTGTGAATAACGGTAAATAGGGCTATTTCTTCCGTGAGTTTTAACTAAAAAATCGTTATAATAACATTATTATCCTATTCGTTGGAATATTATTTCAAATTGAAATGTATCAAGTTTTACATTCTTGTGCCCAGTTTTGTAGCAATTAATAATGGTATTACCGATAGTTGTCTACCCATACGCCATCTAGTTACTAAAATGAAAACTGTTTGACATTCAAATTAAAAAAATAAGAAAATGCCTCATTAGGTAGCACAGTAAGGGTAATGAGGCAACACTAATTTGCATTAGTGACAACATGACGGCAAAGGAACTATTTGATGAAACGCACTATAATATACTAAGGCCCGTATAAATAGTCAGTACTTAAGATGCGATCCGGTCTCAAGACGCGGTTCGGTTCTGTGATTGGTCCAAATTTTGACAGCCAACCAATCACAGAGCCTGAACCGTGTCTTGAAATCGAGATGCATCATGCCGATAACATTAAAGAGTGGTGAAAGAATGATGGTGCTAAGAGTGAAAGAGTTTTGTGAACGTGAAAAACGTAACGAGGCCCCAATAATTCCATTAAGATGTGTATAGTGCGTTTCTAGCTCGGGTTGCCGCCATTACAGCTTAGTGTAATAGGGTTACCAGCATCAGTTTAATCACCCTTAAACACAGACACAAACTTATGAATATTCGTAGAGCGTGTCTACCATGTTTACGTTAATAACATACAGGAATGCCAACATTTCGGCAAAAGAACTATTTGATGCAACGCACTTCTAGTGACGAAAACTACATAAACGCGAACGAAGTCGCGGGCTAAAAGCTAGTATAATAATATTATCAGGGCGAGCGAAGCGAGCCCTAGTATATCCCACAGCCGTCAGTCTGTACATTTTGTGGTACACTTTACGCAAAAACTATGTAGATGTGTTATCATCAGTCAGTCAAGGTGTGACGACTGACGACGCGAGCCCTCACAATTCACAAAGCTCGGCTTTTAGCTAGTAAATGCGAAAGTGACTTTGTTTGTTAGTTACGCCTTAATCACGCATAAAGTACTAAGCGGATCATCATGAAACTTTCATAGGTACACATTGTCTGGGGTATGGAGAAGGACATTGGGTACCTTTCATCCCTGGATAAAGAACGGTTCTCGAGCGATAGACGTTAACGCAGGCAGAGCCGCGGGCGAAAGTTAGAATTATTATATGAAATTTTCTTTAGGGAATTATTAAAAGTATTTTGTGATAACATAATATTATTATCTCCCCTAATTTAAGGTAGCACAGTTAAAGGGTAATGAGGCAACACTAATTTGCATTAGTGCCAACATGACGGCAAAGGAACTATTTGATGAAACGCTTGGTGGAGATTTAAAAAAAGAAAACAACCCATTGGGACATATTACACGTATCAATATTATCACGATTTCGTGATAATATTGATGGTGTAATAGGCCGAATCGCAGTATCGCAGTAGTACTTGTGATTCGCGTGATACTAGATTCTAGAATCATGATAATATTGATGCGTGTAATACCTGCCATTATCGCAGCAGCACAAACTACATAGAGATACTACGTATCGCAGCAGTGTGTATTATATACATGACCGTCCTCATACAAAATGTACTGAAAACAGATATCGCGCGTTAAAATCGACCGATAATATCGCGCCTGTCTGCGGAAGGCTAAAATCGTGTCGTGTCGTGTCTCGTAGGAAAAGCAAACGGAAAAGTGAAAACGCCCTTATCCATCAGTGTTGCCACCTTGGTTTTTGAAAAAGAGCAACTCGACAAGCTAGAAAGAGCTAGATTTAGCATTTTTTGCTATCAAAAGAGGAGCTAGAAAGAGCTAAAAAAATTCAGTGGCGGAAACTGTGTTAGTATTCTGTGCTCGCAGTTGTATTTGCATATGTTTCGGGCCATAAGAAATTAAATTAAATTTTTCAACAAGTTATGAAAAAGAATGAAAGAAATGGTCGCTCGCTAGTCGATCTCTCGTCAATATTATAACACTGTGAAAAATACAAACTAAAATAATATTACGATGAACAAGTTGTGATTACATTCTAAATTACTCGGTTTATACTAAGATAGAGAATTGGGGGATTCCCCAGTAGAGAAATAGTAGGGTCACCAGAACAAAACTAATAATTTACCTAATGAATAATTATTATGAGTGACGAAATCTATGCTACATGGCGCGCATTGTTTCATAACTCGTTAAGCACGGAGCGAAATTTCGTATCACACAGCGAAAAGAGCTAGATTGCTCTTTTGGGGCTAAATCATCAAAAAACGAGCTCGACTACAGCAAAAAGTGCTAGATCTAGCTCTAAAAGAGCTAAGGTGGCAATACTGTTATCCATAAAGTAGCATTTTTTATTTTATTATCTGTGAGTGGCGCCATGTTTGCTGAAAACGTAAACGCCAAATTGAATAGAAAGCGGATTTTTTTCTACCTGAAAAACTATTCGGCAAATTTAGTTGTAGTTAAAACGACGTAATATACGTGTTCGAATCATTTTTTAAGTTATGTGACTGAGTGCTCATCTTTAGTATCTAATTTGACTGTAAAATAGTGGACAATGGCTCTTCCAAACGAATCCCAGAGACCATTTCGTCTTTACGTTACCCATGTCGATGGTGAGGCACATTTCCTGAAAATAAGTGGGCAGCTCGATCAAGAGGCTTCGCTAATGATAGAGAGCTTATTCGAAAACGCTCGTGAAAACTTGGAACAAGGCATAGGAGCCGCTCCGCCTGCGGCAATACAAGAAGGTGTAATTTGTGCCGCCAAATACAAAGACGGGTCCTATTACAGAGCCAGAGTCATCAACACCTCCAACCTAGCCAATGGATTGGTCGGTGTTCAGTTCATCGATTACGGCAATAAAAATGTTATATCACTTAGTACCATACGATTGTTAGATAACTATGACCCAATGTTTCTAAAATTACCTGGCCAAGCCACAGATTATTATTTATCCCGTGTAATTAGTCCATCTGGAAAATGGGACGAGCCTATAATTCTTAAGCTTCAGGGTCTTCTCTGCTACTCCGAGTATCCAGCAACTATTGACGCTCAAACTCGAACCTTACCGATTATTTCTATTCAGTATAAAGGAAACGATCTCTCAACCCATCTAGTGTCCAATAGAATCGGCGTCGCTTTGCCGGTGACGAAACAGGAGATAATACTACTCCAAATGACGGAAAACCAGCACAGAATCGCTTGGACTCCACCGGTGACAACCGAAGCTCCTCCATACTACCCTGAGCATGTCCCGTTTTTGATCAACCAGAACTTCCCAAACCCAGCATCGGCTATGAGGATGACTCATAATGTTCCACTGTCTTTCAATGGTGCTCCAATACATGCACCATCCAATATAAGCCAGAGGCTTCTAGTGAACAAGGTGTCCCGGAATGCTGTGAATTTGAGAGCACCTGAACGTCAACCACACATCCATACTCCAATGTCTCCCCAAATACAACCTGCTCCTCCTTCCCCTAAGAAGTCTGCGACTTATAAGAGTAGGAACTTAGAGGTGAACACCGAGCACAAAGTTTATGTATCTTATGCTGAAGAAGGTCCTGAACTATTTGCTGTGCAGCTGGTGGTCGATGCTGCTAAATTGCAAGACATGATGGACGACATAAACAGGAGACCACACAGCAGTCTCGCCGAGCCACCGATGATCGGTACAGTGTGCCTCGGCCGGATGTCCGGTGACCGCATTATTTGTAGAGCTATAGTCACCAACTTGTCGGGTTCCCAGTGCAAATTATTCTTTGTGGATTTCGGTGACACTGAAATGGTGTCATACTATGATATTTTTGATATACCAGAGGAATTTGTGAAGCCCCATGTACTTGCTATAAGATTTTGTTTGTCGAAAGTAAAGAAACTGAACAAGGGCCCCCACTTGAATGAGGTGTTTAAACAACTAGTAGATGGGAAGGTCCTCACTTTGAAGGTTGTGCCACCAGAGGGTCCACCATTGATCCAGTATGGGGAACTGTATTTGGACAATCAAAATGTACTTGACATACTGTTAGCCAACATGAAGGACAATTTACAATTTAAATGGATAGAGATGTTGCCCAAAGGCAGCAAGAAATCAGTATTGGTATCCTACGTGGACAGCTGCGTTAAATTTTACATCCAGTTGTCTGAGAATATTGATGCATTGAATGCTGTCATGGATGCTGTCAAGGCTCACTGCAAGAACAGCAACTCACCAGGTCAACTTCCCGTGGGTGCAGTGTGCTGTGCCCGGTTTCCTGACGATGATGAGTGGTATCGAGCTATGGTGAGGGTCTCCAAAGGCGACCAAGTGACCGTGGTCTATGTGGACTATGGTAATGAGCAGGAAGTCAATGTGTCTGACCTGAGAACAATTACACCAGATCTGATAAAACTACCAGCTCAAGCGATGAAATGTGCACTAAAAGTAAGTAATCCGTGCTAATATTATAAATACAAAAATGTGTCTGTCTGTTACCTTTCACATTCATAAGAGATACTTTGAGTCTAGGGAAAGGAGATAGGATGGTTTTTATTGCAACAAAATGTATGGTCTCTCATTTCTGTGTACGGAGGCTGTGGAAACATTTTATTTACTTATAATTTGCATATTTGTATAACATAATATTTATAACTATTGCAAATGGGTTGTTTTCTTTTTTTAAATCTCCACCAGACGGCGCGACAATAGACATTTCTAGATTTTCTATTGGTTCCCCACCGATCTGAAATTATCTGCATGTTGGCATCACTGACAACATATTGGTGGTGTTTCTAAATAATATCAGTGTACTGTCAAGTGTGACATAAATCAAAATATCATTTTTTTTTTTCTTATTATGGCACTTCGGCTATTTAACCATGGCCAGTGTCGAGTATAAATATGGGGGGAAAACAATATTGTATAATACAATTTTCAGCTTCGTTTTTCTATATTGTCAGGTCGAAAGTCTAGTCAAAGTCTAAGTAATACAGTCAAGAAGTCAAGTCGGTCGATTCAGTAAAGTGGTAGACGCTTTACTGAAACTTTCGATGGAGTTTTGGAGGGAACACAAAATAGCATGTTTCTGGATATTGAATCACTTTCCTACACTTGTGCACGATAACGAATATCTAATGGTTAATATTCTACCAATATTACACATTAAAAACTAATGTCCGACCGAAACTGATTTTTCAGCCGAAACCGAAACCGAACTTTCGGCCTTACTCTCAGTTTCGGCCGAAACCGAAACCGAAACCGAAACTTGGTAAAACATTCAAAATTTATCTTCAGAACGTCCAATGTTGTGCGGTTAAACTTCATAAAAGTCGTTAAAGTCCTGTCAGTGTAGTGTCATGGCGAATCGAAAATCATAGACGAAAAAAATGATACGTTATGTTAGTTTATGTATCGTTTCTTGCTTTTTTGTTGATAAAATAACGTAACTAGACTCCAAAATGATAAAACAATGTAAAATCATCGCGTGACGACGAAAATTAGATTTATTAATCGTGATTAAAAGAAGATTATGAAATCCATTTGAAACGAAGTTGTGTGATTGGTGAAATCCTCCCTTGGACATTATCGACGTACTACTGAAAACACAATCAATTGCAGTATATTATTTTTATGGGAAACATGGACACGACCGCGGTCGAAGTTCAAAACGAAATTACTAAGCAAACTTGCTGTTGACGTCACATTTTTTTTGCCCCAGAAGGCATTTTGCCGCTAAACCTGAAAAATATACTGAGGGGAGCCAGGGTGAAGCTTACGGGGAAGTGGGCTAGACAAGATTCTAGTATTTAAATAAGCCTGCGTTTTTCGTAGAAATAAAATTCAATAATATAATTTCGTTAAAAGTAAATTTAGACAATTTAATAAAAATAAAACGAAGTGCTAATTTTTGATTTGGGACTAATCTGGAACACAATATAATCTCAAAACACGATTAAATAGACGGTGGCGAACTGAGCCGGGGCCTCGCTGGCAAGCTAGTATGAGTTAACTGCGAAGTTTACCGAACGACGCATGACTTTCGGCGGGGCCGAAAGTTTCGGCTATATTTTGGCCGAAACTAGATTTTTTGGCCGAAACTGGCCGAAACCGAAACCGAAACCGAAAGTTCGGTCGGTCACTATTAAAAACCCAATTAACACAATTTTAGGAAAATAATACAAAAACACAACATCACTCTTTCACATTCCCGGCAAAACTCATCAAAATATCTTAAACCTAGTTTCCATTAGCATAATATTAACATAAAACTGTATGTATTGTCTATCTGTCTGTCCGTCTGTCTGTCCGCGGTTTTGCTCAGAGACTATAGGACGATAGACCTACAAAGCTGTAATTCGGCATGAATGCACATATTGATGGTGCTGACAAAATGGTATATAAAATCTTAAAAATATATATTTTTTATGGGACCCTCCCTTACACATCAAGCAGGGATTAATTTTTTTTTCGCGCCCACCCCACCGTGGGTTTAGGTTTTTTAAAAATATTACGAGTATTCATAGACCATTTTCCGATTTAGGGATCCATATTTTGTGAAATATGAAGTTTTAAAGTGGAAAAAATCGTTAGAGTCCAGTGTCCATTCCATTCTACCAGCTAAACTGTTGCTTCTAGAAATGTGAAAAAATTCACGAGAGTAGGAAATAAGCAGAATTTAAAAGGAAAACTATCACGGCTGAGAAGACTTCATAAGTTATTGAGTAATCGATCAACTAAAAAAAAAAAAGAAATTCGGCAAAGTATAAAGGAACTTTTCGTTCAAAATCCTTTGAACGTAACTGAGATGATCGACCCTGTTACGACAAAACAATGCAACCCGGGTTACAGCGTTTTGTAACAATATAGTCTAAAATCTAAATTAAGAGCGGGCTGTATAATAAGTATTACGATCCCGGAAGACGATTGACTCAAATTAAATTGAGATTTATTTAATCATTGTATATTTATCTGATATTTGGCAAACCGAAAACACGATTCACTTATTTTGACTCGATAGTTTTATTTTTTCAAATTATGAATCTTTCTGGGCTTTTCAACAAATACCTGTTACACTTATTGAGTTACTATCATTAAATAACTTGCACTACTATAATCACACGCTTTATAAAATAATAGCTAAAGGAAATATTAGTATTGTATTTAATTTTTAAGTAATCATCAAAAACATTTTTAGGACTTAAGACCTTTTTTTTCGTGCTATAATGCAGGAACCGTTGTTACGCGATATTGTTCACTATTAGCTGCATCGTAAAGCACATTGCCCGGGAGCACAATTCATGGAATCATTGTATCACGATTGGAGGATAGCAGTGTGTGTAGGCGGGGCTAGCGTTTTGACAGTAGGCTCTTAATCTACTTGATGTAAGCTTTGTATTGATTGAACCCACAAAATTCAGGATAAGTTTTCGACCAAAATATTCCATATTACATTTCGCTGTCCCCTAAGAGTTAAGACGTGCTTTGAGCTAAAAAGTTTTAAACTCATTTTTTGCCTAACAAGTAACAGGGCTGTGATGTTGTTAGTAGTGTAAAACACGTTATTTAAATGTCCTGTCATTGACCAATCAAAAACTAGCGGTACTACAGAACCCTATATTGCGCGTGGCCCGACACGCACTTGGCCGGTTTTATTTTAAATTTGTAACATCTACAGGGAAAGGACTGTCAACCCTTACTAGAGGTTTCTCAACCTATCAAGGGTAACAGTGCTTCAACCACCAGTGAGGAGATTGTAATTTTGCAAACAGAGCTGTGATTAGTTATTAGTAACATGTTGTAATCTCCCTTTTCTGCACCAATAAAGTTATTATTATTATTATAATGCCTAATAGTATGGATTTTCTTTTAATAGCAATATATTAAAATACCTTCTTGAAACTTACAGTTATTGAAATAAGCCTAATACCCTTTTGTATTTTAATATTCTAGCTCTGTTTATTATTGTTGTACTGGGTTTTATATTGTTCAATTAAAGAGTTTTCTATCTATTGTTTCTTTTAGGGGTTTGAAAATAAACCAATTGAGAAGCAAAATTCGAATCAGTTGGAGATGTTGGCTTTGGAAAAGACATTGATGGCTCATATTGATGGACACCTCACCAGCGACACAATGCTGGTGACATTAGTTGATGATACAACCACCCCTCCCCTGGATGTGGCCAAGCGGATGATGCAGTTGTCCCAACCTAGGAGCAATTTGGAGGTAAGCTTTGACAGTAAGATTGATGATGAGAAATAATTAATGGTTAATCTAGAACAGGGGTCACCGATTAGTTTCGCTCGGGGTTCACTATAAGAAATGAAATTACCTTCGCGGTCCATACATTTTATATTAAAAAAATAATTAATTAACAAAGGTAATTACGGAAATAACAAAGGTACATAATTTATTTGCATATCACTAAGAAAAATGACAATTTTTGTAGCTCTTATCTCTTTGATGGTTGGAGTGAAATTGGTGCAAGCTTTTGACATTAAATCCTGGAGATGTTGATCACTAAGTCGAAACCGAAATTTATTTTTAACGAAGTTCATCTTCGAAAATACTTACGCACACAATGGGTCGGCGGTCCGGATGCGGACCGCGAACCGCCATTTGGTGACCTCTGATCCAGAATCTAGATCCTAGGACCCAGAGTATTTCACTTAGCATAGAACCATGATCATTTGACTAAGTATAGAAGTGGCTTCCTGACAAAATAATACACAAAATTGTAGATTGACAAAAAGTATGTCAGTATTTCAATTTTCGCATTTCTATTGTGCTCAAGCTGCTCCTGTAGATTTGAGATAAGTTTGGTAAGAGTATATATATTTTGGCAAATGGCAAGCATATAGTAAGGGACAATTAAAAGCATTCGCACTTATAAAACTACAACGATAAAAAGTATAACATCCAATTGGTCTACTTAGAAAAGTGACTATTGAGCAAAATTGAATCGTACGCGCGGTAGTTCAATATGATTTTTAATAGTGGACAGAAGTTTGCTAACTTTAAAACAAACCTGTGTGTACCTATAACTTATAAGGCTGAAGTCTCGAAACCAGCGGACAGTAGGGCGGGGGCGACGCGGCGCGTGACAATGAAATATAGATTTATATGGACAGGCCCCGAAAACTGAGCGCGCGGCGCGCGGCGTACTAGACGGCAATCGGCATATCCATATAAATCTATACATTTTCACGCGCCGCGCCGCTCCCGCCCCACTGCCCGCTGGTTTCGAGACTTCAGCCTAAGTGGCACTGTATAGTGTATACACAGAGAGGCATAGTATAAAAGCATTTTAAAATACTCTTTCTACTCTTTTAATTTGGTCAGAGGTTAAATGAATGATCGTCTTTCAGAGCAAAGCGCCACCGCTGCGTAAGGAGTCCCAGGAGAATTTCAGCTCGCCGGAGAGTGTGGTCTCCGACGAGGGTAGACGAGGCTACCGACGAGAGAAGAGCTTCAAAGACGATCGACGAGACGACGAGTTCGGTCAGCGCGGTGGCAGCTTCCGTAGTAGGTGAGTATTCCGCACGAATTTTTAGTGGGTAGGGCTGCCTTCAATTTACCTTGTCGACCGCAGAGAGTCCCACATATCCGCGGCTGGATTCCCCCGTCCCCCGCGGAATGCGCAGGAGCATTTTCCGTCCAAAATGTCTATTCTACGGTGGAATAGACATGACAGATTGACGAAGGAAATCTGTCATCTGTAGTCTGTTCCCGTTCAGGCGAGCACTTACCTCAATTCCAAAACGATAACCTTGCGAACGTGAGTGCCAAGCGTGTACGCATCGCAATAAGATTCATTTTAGCTTAGCATAAAATTGTAGTTACGACGGGCGGATCTTCTCTATTTTATTTTTCGTGTTTTTTTTTAAATATCTTTCGAAATAAATACTAAGAAAAAAAAATATTCGGTTAAAAGTTTTTTAATATAGATTCATTAACAATTTTTAAAATAAAATGTATGATAACCTTGTTAATACTTATATTTCGATGATAAAGATTTTTGTCGGAGGTAAGTTTGTAAATTAATTACAGCCAAAGTATTACGTTTTATTAAAATGTTTATGGTTTAAAACTTTTTAAATATTGTGCTTTATATCTCATATTTTTTACATTTCGTTATTATATTGGAACTAGGTAAACCGGGAGTCAATAAATAACAAAATGGGGTTTGTCCTCGCCTTAAGAAGAGAGTGACTTTCGGACTGGTCGAATGGCTCGCTACAATTAATGAATACTAGACGTTCCGCGCGGCTTCGCCCGCGTAAATTAGGTATTTCACAGACAAATCAGTCTACAAAAAATAGCCTATGATCCTTCACGTGGTTTACTTCTTATCTGACCCAAATAACAGAAAAATTGCTCTAGTAGTTCGTGAGATAAGCCCTTTCAAATAATTTTCCCCTTTTTTTTCCACATTTTCTTCTATTTCTTCGCTCCTATTAATCTTAGCGTGATAAAATATAGTCTATAGCCTTCCTCGATGAATGGGCTATCTAACACTGAAATAATTTTTCAAATCGGACCAGTGGTTCCTGAGATTAGTGCGTTCAAATAAGCCCTTTCAAATAATTTCCCCCCGTTTTTTCCATATTTTCCTCTATTTCTTCGCTCCTATTAGTCTCAGCGTGATAAAATATAGCCTATAGCCTTCCTCGATAAATAGACTATCTAACACTGAAAGAATTTTTCAAATCGGACCAGTAGTTCCTGAGATTAGCGCGTTCAAACAAACAAACAAACAAACAAACTAACAAACTCTTCCGCTTTATAATATTAGTATAGATAAACACGGCCTAGGCATTATTTGCAATTTCACTGATAATTCACTCTTTAGCTCGAACACACTGAAAATTGTAATGTTATTACGTGTCAGATATATAGTAGTACCGCAATAAACACTTCACAAACTCATATAGGTGATCCAACAAAAACTGACGTATCTATTTCTAACTAGCAAAGAAATCTTACAACACTGGAAGAGCTGTGCTTCTAAAACTCCTATAGTATTACAAACTTTCATGGGCAAATTGATATCGCTTACCATCAGGTGAACGGACTGCTAATTGCCTGGTTTATTTTATGAAAAATCAGCAAAGTATGAGTTGGACTCGCGCACGAAGGGTTCCGTACCATTATAGAGCAAAAATAGGTAAAAAATGTGTTTTTTTGTATGGGAGCCCCCCTTAATTATTTATTTCATTTAAATATTATTATTAATTATTAAATTATAAATACAACTGAGTATTTTGTAAACATTTCAAGTGCCTACCTATTGCCATTATTGATATCGAGCAAAAAATAGCAAAAAAATTACGTTTATTGTATGGGAGCCCCCCTTAAATATTTATTTTGTTTTTAGTATTTCTTGTTTTAGCGGCAACAGATATACACAATCTGTGAAAATTTCAGAAATCTAGCTATAACCGTTCTTGAGATACAGCCTGGAGACAGACAGACAGACAGACAGACAGACATCGAAGTCTTAGTAATAGGGTCCCGTTTTTACCCTTTGGGTACGGAACTCTTAAAAAACCAGTACCTACCACACTACGAAGTTAGTACAAAAGTATTTTAATAATTCTAATTTTTATTTTACCACTTACACTTTTGTTAAATAAGTACATTTTGTTGTTAACAATGATTTTCGCAGGTTGTAACTTGTAACTGGTTCTAAAAATAATTGTGTTAAATATAAAGTACAGACACGCTGAAATACCCACTCTTTCACGAAAATCACATCGATGTATAAACAGAGATAAATTACTTTAAAGTTTTTCGCCATACTTAGTACTATTTCTCATACTTTATTTATTTTATTTTATTTTACCATTTATTCATCTAGGCACATAATACAAATACCTTACAGACTAACATACATATTCATATTATAATAAATACCTTAAGGACTAACAAACATATTATTATTATATACGTAAAAACTACACTTTGTCACGTGTTGACGGCTACGTGACGCGCTTCGTTCCGGAGTCTCCCCCGGAACCTCCGGATTTATAACCGACTTCCAAAAAGGAGGAAATTCAATTCAATATTCGGATTTTTTTATGTATGTTCAACGATTACTCCGCCCTTTGTTATAAAAACTAAATTTTTGTGGCTATAAGAAGGGAGGTTATACCAACAATGGGAAAGTCGTGTTTTCTTCCTCTTTCTCAAAATATGTCTCAACCGTTCTATGGTATGGATTATCATCATCCTAGAAATTGATCCATTGGCCAATTTCTACTTGTCTCTTTCACTCACGCACAAATTATTATATTGCTAAGTGTTCATATTCGCCTGTGAAACCGCGATACAGTAAACGCGCGAGAGAGAGATGATGATGGACCGGGTGGTACGAATTTCTCCTCCACAAAATATGTAAGCTTACATGGGTGGAGATCGGTTTAAAAGTTTTTGACAGCTCCCAAGCCCATGTCCCAAATTTTACAATTCTCCCATGTCCCACATTTGACACTTGGTGTTTGTAAACGTTTAGAACTCATGCTCACCTAGTTTACACACAGTTGTATCTAGATATTCCATATCAACGCACCGTTTTGATGGAACGTTAGTTTTTATTGCCGGCAAAAACTATACCATGAGTCATGGCCCGCGCGCGCCGCCCGTGAACTTGGATATTCAGTTGCATCGTGATTGTCTATCATGTTTAAAGTTAGGTAAAACTCTCGAGAAATATTATAATTTGTTCAGCCGGTTGTGATTTTGTTTTTAGGGTTTGTGAGATGGTTGTAAAGTGATTTTTATGTTGTGTTTGTGATGAGTGTTTGCGCACTCGAAAACAAATTGATTTTTAGATGAAAAACAAGTGTTTTTATGAAATATCGTATTGATATTTGTGTTGTTTACGGTTTGGATTTTGAGAGATAGCCCTAGTGTGGAAGAAAAATTTATTATCATCACTTATTTAGTGCTTTCTTATATTCAACTATGTAAGATGTTTATCAGCATTTTCCCGGGGCTACTGTCGCGCTTTCCGCCCATGTTTTATCGGGATAAATAGAAACCTATGTAAATAGAGCCGTATTCACTATAGGTCTACCAGAATCTGATGGCAAAAAGTGAGAAAATAAATTGACTCTAGCAATACCGGGGTAATTGGAATAAAACATTTTGATCCTTTTTTTTTCTTATAGCGGCTGATTCTGTGTGTTAAACATGCAAATATAAAAATTTATCCAATGATCAAGGATATTTCTTGAAAATCTGCTGTCAAAAATTGCCATCAGATTCTGGTAGACCTATACCATACCAAACTTCATGATTTATTTGTAGTTGTTTTTGCGTATAAGCGTAACAAACATCCATGCATCCTCACAAACTTGGGAATTTATTTATTGTATGTAGTAGGATTGTGTAGGTTGTTTAATGTCGAAACTACAGATGTTTTGTTTGTAAACAGGGAATCGAAAGATGGCTTCGAAAGATCGGGAGCGGGCCGGCACAGCGACAAGAGACAGGACAGAGGCGATCGGTGAGTTTACGTGTTATTGGCGTTCTTAATTTATAATCCAAATAGGATAACATAATAGAATCTAGATAATTCTAGAATATATAGCATAATATAGCTGTTATGCCTTGTTATAATCTAAAGAGAATAGGTATCTGGTAATGACTATTTGCAATACAGTTGTGTAAATTCTGAGTATTCGTGACTACCCCCCGTCCGATTTTAACGTGTACGTCCTGTTTGGTCCTTAAAAGCAAATTGAGAAAATCCATTTTCCTATTACTTGGGAAAAGCCACTTTAAACTATGACAGCCACATAATAATATTATGTTACTCTGTCTTACAGCTTACTTCTGTCTTATCCTTGTTTTATCTTATCCTTATTCCACGTTTATCGGGAACCGTACATTTTTCCGGGATAAAAAGTATCATATGTCCTTTCCCGGGACTCAAAGTATCTCCATACCAAATTTCAGCAAAATCGGTTCAGCGGTTTGGGCGTGAAGAGGTAACAGACAGACAGACAGACAGACGGACGGACGGACGGACGGACGGACGGACGGACGGACGGACGGACGGACGGACGGACGGACGGACGGACGGACGGACGGATGGACGGAACGGACAGACAGACAGACAGACAGACAGACAGACAGACAGACAGACAGACAGACAGACAGACAGACAGACAGACAGACAGACAGACAGACAGACAGACGGACAGATAGACAGACGGACACTTTCGCATTTATAATATTAGTATGGATATGGAAGTATGGATTTCCAGAAGTTTTTGTATATTATGTTAGTCTATATCAGCTTTTGAACAAATGTGCCAAATTTCAAAAGTATAATATGTATGTATGTTTTATTGTTTGTGAGTGCATATCTCCGGAATTACAAGTCCGATTTAAGTGATTCTTTTTTTGTTGTACTAGGTATTGTTCAACTTAGGGAATACGGCAAGTTTCATCAAAATCGGTTCAGTAGTTTTTGAGATGAGGAATTTTAATTCTTAAATTACGTAAAATTTTAAAGTCGGTTATATCTTTTAAGAATACTATTTTAATCTTATACATATCACGTGGCAAACAATACAATATGTAAACAAAGTCTGCAATTAACGGTAAAGTACAATACGATATTGTAACGATGTCGGCGACCTACATTCGACAACGAAAATTTTAATTGCGCTCGCATTAAAAAATCCGGTTTCCGAAACTGGTTTATATCGTTATTAAACTAGAATATAAAACAAACTGTGTTAAATTAACTGATATTACAATGAGGTTTGTAGGAAATACAAAAATTGGATGCATACATAGTTTGAAGATTCAAATCAAGTAAGTATGTAGTTTACCAGAAAATCTTTGAAGAACCCGTAAGAGGCAATTAATATTGTCTTTCAGCTCCTAGGTTTAAGTCATTCAATCTATGTTTAATGTTTATCCATACTAGTAGTATTATAAATGTGAAAGTCTTTTTGTCTGTCTATCTGTTACCTCTTCACGCCCAACCGCTGAACCGATATTGTTTAAATTTGGTATGGACATACTTTGAGACTTGAGTACCTACCGGGAAAAGAAGTAGGATATTTTATCCCGGAAAAATGTACGGTTACCACTTACTGCACGATTGACGAATTTTGGTGCAACGAATGCGGGCGGATCTAATATCTAGTATGATCTTTAGTAGCAAACTATATTAGTAATCAAAATAAATATGACATTTAGGTATGAGTCAGTGTTTTGTGACCTATAGTAGAATGTATCAGTGCGTGTTGGCACTTGGCAGACAACTTAATACTCAATAGTCGTTAAGAGGCCGGGTGCCATCGAAATTTTCATACATACATAATACCAAAATCATTTTCTCATACGAAAATATTTAACATGTTTGAGTTATTTTTCAGCTTAAAATAGTAATTACCTAGGTTCCTACACAAAAATTTACTACAAAATATTTTAACAAAAAAAAATTTTACTGTTTAAATATTTTGTAGTAAATTTACTACTAAATATTAAAACACTAAAAAATATAGTAAAACACTAAAAACTATATAAATAAATAGTAAATTTACTACAAAATTTTTAGTATTAAATAAATATTTTAAGCTGAAAAATAACTCAAAAATCCATACTTCCATACTAATATTATAAATGCGAAAGTGTGTCTGTCTGTCTGTCTGTCTGTCTGTCTGTCTGTCTGTCTGTTACCTCTTCACGCCCAAACCGCTGAACCAATTTTGCTGAAATTTGGCATGGAGATACTTCGAGTCCCGAGAAAATGTTCGGTTCCCGCGTGATAAACGAATTTTGGCGCAACGGAGTTGCGGGCGTCATCTAGTGTTATATATTTTCGTATGAGAAAATGATTTTGGTATTACGTATGTATGAAAATTTCGATGGCACCCGGCCCCTTAAGTTCAGTACATTAGATTTCTCGTCTTCTGTGCCCAAAATTACGTTATGTTCAGTATATTCAAAGTTCTGCCCCTACATTTTCAACCCCCACGTTACAACCAACAATGTTACACAAAATTCGTATCGCTTGTATAGTGTCGAAATTCTAGGACATGGAATGAAATCGATAATTCCTGAAAAATAATAATAAATAATAATGTTTAACAGACGCAAACCACGGGACAACGCTTCGGGTGATGATTGGGAGGAGTCCGCAGCGCCCTCTGTGAGACAGAATAGAGACAACAGGTGAGCGAATAGTACTTAGCTATCAAAAGAACTGTTCAAAAAAAAACTCCGAAAAAAATAGATAGATATAGGTTTTTTTCAGAATTATCTATTCAACAGCGTTCTTGATTGGTTAATATTTTGAAACAGCTTAGGTAAGACAAGCAGAAAACACATAAATAAAATGTAGGTGTTATTTACAGTGGAGGTTTAAGCAGCTTTGAAATGCGCAAAACTATGAAAATTTTTGTTGGTCATTTGATAAGAATTATTACAATGTTTATCGAATATAATATAGTTTTTTATGCCTAAACTATTAAGCAATTATACACAAGCGAATGTAATTATTTGATCAAAAACTCGCATAAATAATGCAGTTTTTAATCGATTTCCTGTACAATTTTCCAATCGATTTGCTCACCTTTTTATAATATGGAACAGTTAAATAGTGTTTCGTTTTTATGCAAGCTGATTTGTGTAATTGTTATAATTTTGCGTATGCAGTGTTTTTAGTTTACTCGGTGTATTTAGCACAGGCTATATTCTTTTGTTTGAAAATGTAAGAATCGAGTAAATATTACTTGTCGATTGCCTGGCGTAGGGCAAAAGTAGTTTTATTGTTTATACTATTTTGTTATAATTAGATATTTATATTATTTTATTATACCTATATGTTATAAGTATTTAATACTTCTTAGTGTATTTTCAGGTTATATATTTAAGTAAACTATAAGTATTATACTATTATTGACAGAAAAAAGCCCAAAGACCAACCGGAGAAAGGTAAAAATTGGAAAAAGGATTTGGGCGGAGTCGGCAAACGGCTGAAACAGGCGGCCGAGGCGGCGCATGCGCACGCAAATGCGTCGCAGGCGCACGCTCATGCATCGCACGCGCACGCAAATGCGACGCAAGCGAATGCGTCTGCGCCCGCAAATGCAAAGACCTCAGTGCAGGACCGACTAAAACGGTACAGATATACGCTTAAAGCACCTGTACATGTCTTGCACTCATTCCCTAGTCGTGTGCTAATGTTTCTCTGAATCGCGCATATTATACTACACGCTTAAGGTTTTTTTTTTAATTTATACAGTTTGTTTAACTATCATAATGGTGTTCCATCACCTCGAGCATTCACGTGTAATGTAACATTTTTAGATTTGATTTTGAACATTACATTACAACACCGACGAGCATTCACGTGTAATGTAACATTACAGATTCGACTTTTAACATTACATAGCAAGTTGACTTCACTGTCACGTAGCATTGATGTTACAAGTTGTATCAAGATATTACACATTGTATCATTACAAGGTGCGCATTTCTCGGTTCTCCTCCCTCACTGATGTAATGCTTGACTCTGTAACGTTACATTACAAGCGAATGCTCCCGGTGAGGGAGCACCTTTGTTTCATAGTAATCAATTATTATTATACATATTGTTTACTAATGTGTTTATAATGTAATTATTGTATTTTCTTTTATTTTCATATTTAACTATATCACAGAATACATATTAGTTGACTATATTAACTATTACCATACTCAAATATACTTATTAGTAACTTAGTAAGTCTAGCTGCCTGATAATAATACGGTAGGCTAATTAAAAACGTAGGAACATTGATAATACTCACATTCTTGCATTAAAATGCACTTGTTTAAGAGCACTATTCTTTACACTGTATTTCGCTTTCACCGCAAATGCTCTCGTGCTTCGATTATGCATAATATCATGTCACGAATTCTTGGCTGTTAAGGATCTATTACACTAAAACAATATGCAGGATCTAATTAAACTTTATCTTCATTATTGTAATACATAGTATCGCTTGAGAAATCGCGGCCGCCAGCAGCCACGAGCGGCCACGGCCGGCCGTAGACTTCTCAAGCGTACTATGTATTACAATAAAAGTTTAAAATCATATGACACTGAAAGTGCTCGCCGCGCCGCTGCCATTCCGGTTTGGCGCGGCCGTTAGATGACGTTATTATTTGGACTTGGATTGAATGATAATGCAGATCATAATTATGATGAGTGTATTTGTAGTTAAAATGTAGTAGGGTGGATTCCGTTATAAAGTTTAGATGCAGTCTTGTTAAATAACGAGACTACAAAAATTCTCATACGCGCTATATTTGGTCAAATCTCTATAAACCTCTTTATGATAAGATGGTTCGTTTATAATTCAATGAGTGATCTGCAACTATAAGTAAAGGAGAATCAGAGTACAGTTTCAAGCAAACTGAAGTGGTAACAGCCGTCATAACGATTATAATTCCAAATTCCGATTCGGTGATGCGGAACGCTTCTCGTTAGGTGAACGTCACATTAGCAAATTGTGACTAAGATTTGATTCACACTGATTTTTTTCTGTAAGTTGATTCAAGTATTTCAAGTTGTTTCAAAAGTTATAGATTTGAAGATAGAACTTCATCTCAAAGATTCAAAGACTTCAATTTTATCTCACGATTGACTTATCTACAGAAATCTAAACAGTGGCGGGGCAAGACCTAAATTTGATGTGGACAAGATATATCTTACGAGGCCCTCACGCAAGAGGACATCAAAACTCGTAAATCCTTAAAAAACCTCGCGGTCCAAAGGGCACGAGGCCCCTTAGACCGCGAGGCCGTGGGCGGTCGCCCACACCGCCCACGCCTTACGCCGCCTCTAAATCTAAACGCATGATACAAGTACTTAGACTTTTGAACGCACCTATAACCTAAGTTATTTAGGACACATAAACGCATTCAAGGAACTAAACATAAATACGGTGAGCAGCTAAGCCAGTATCATATTGGTATGGTACAAGAACAGGAATCTAAATGAAACGTTTCTTGTGTATAATGTCTACATGGAATGGTACATCAATACTCAGCAGAACTCATGTAAAATCATTAGCACCTGTTTCCTCGCTCCATTTGGCTCCGTCACAGCACTGCGCACAGTTATATGTTTAATTATGCGTTTATATCTAAGTGAAAAATCTGCATACACTTACATTGTAAAGTTTAGAGATATAGAAAACTAGATACTAGGTTTATCGCACGGGAACCGCACATTTTTCCGGGATGAAAAGTATCCTATGTACTTTCCTGAGACTCAAAGTACCTCGATACCAAATTTGAGCAAAATCGGTTCAGTGGTTTGGTCCTGAAGAGGTAACAGACTGACGGACGGATGTGATTGTTGAATATTCTGTTTGATGTTCTAAAGTCTGGGAATAGAACAGAGAAATGCTGATATAGGCGTAAAGCTGTTTATCTTTTACATACATTTAACATTATTGATACAGAGTCTATTTACGAATTTGAGAGACAGAAATAAGGTGAATAGATTGTTTGAACCACTAGACATTACACTACAAAATCTTTTATCCGAGTGGCAGGATCGGTGGGATAACTCGATTAAAGGTCGGCACCTGTACAATTTCTTTCCTTCAGTTCGCGAACGACTCGCCATGCATTGGATAGAAATAGATCATTGCGTTGCACAATTCCTAACTGGTCACGGCAATTTTAAAGCTAAACTTCATAGATTCAAGTTAGTTCCATCTCCTCTTTGCGAGTGCTCGACCGAAGACAGCCCGCAAGAACAAACTGCTCATCACATACTCTGGGAGTGCGGTCTCTGGCATGAGGAAAGAACCGATTTGTTAAACAGCCTCCAATGTGTCTCTGGAGTCGTATATTACGATGACCTCGTAGGCAGCGCAAATAATTTCCGTGCTTTCAAACGTTTTTGTCATAAATTCTATTGGAAACAATCGAACACAAGTTTGCCATTATAAATAAATGTCTTTTTTTATGAAGTAGGCATATTATATTAAGTATAATTTAATTTTTTTTCCCGTGGTGCTTCCCCCTTTTGTTCGGACATCAATGTCATTACAATTTTGGCTGTTTCCCGCTTTGCTTAGGGAGGGAAATTGGATATCTCCTACTCCTCCTACATTTCTTCTGATTAATTTCGTTGCGGGTCCCAAGACAGATTTAGCTTGTCCCTCGGGCATCCCTGAGATCATATCAAAGGGTTTTCGTGGTTGGTTACCACTGTTGATCCTGGCGACACAGGAGTTGCAGTGGTGGGAATGTGTGGTGGGCCTTTTGCCCGATATAAAAAAAAAGAGTCTATTTACATTCGAGGTATACAAATATGCCTAATTGTCCACTTATTATTGTGCACATAACGCGTCGCTTCATTTATCTTGTTTCAGCACCGCTACACAGCAATTGCTTTTTTGTGTTATTAGCGCTGCTTGTGTCGTAACATGTTTCTTTACTTTTTATTTATTGTTGCAATAAACTTTTTAGATTATTAACTCTACGCGCCCGATACTAATTTCACCTTAATAACTTTCACTCGCCTTAGTGGCACAGAGAACAGTGATTATCATAATATGACAGTAAATATGTTAATGGTTTTCGTTTCAGCGATAATAGAGGCAAAAACCCGTACTGGGGAAACAATCAGAACGAAGCCAATGGTGAGGAGGAGAGGCGAGATAATTGGGGCAACAAAAAGGAGAATTGGGGCGAAAAGAAGGAGAGATGGGGTGATAAGAACGAGAGTTGGGGCGACAAGAAGGAGAGTTGGGGTGAAAAGAAGGAGAGCTGGGGCGAGAAGAAAGAGAGTTGGGGTGATAGGGGTAGAGGAGATAAGGAGGGTTGGAACCAAAACAGAGAGTTCCGCGACAATAGAAGCGATAGGGGTGGACGAAGTGACAGAGGCGGGAGAGGTGGCCGAAGCGACAGAGGAGGTAGAGGCGGCAGAAGCAACATGAACCCGCGAGAAAGAGCAGACAGATCCGACAGATCGTATGGGAGTGAGGGAGACAACAGATCTGAGAGGAGTTTCAAATCCGAAGGCAGTAGGGGGCGCGGCAGAGGCGGGAGACCCTACCAACCCCGAGAACCGCAGTTTAAGGAGCTCCCTAACCCTGTCCCATTGGACACCCCATTCCCAGAAACGACCGTCGAAATCGGGTCCCAACAGGAGGTGTCGGTCACCTGGATTGTGTCCCCCGAAAACTTCCACACGCAAATCCTATCCTTGCAATCAAAATTCCTGGAAATGATGCACACTATACCAGAGTTGTACAAGGGAGTAAGATCGTACACGGGCCCTATACAAGTCGGCAACTCGGTTTTGGCAAGATACCCATCCGATGGGGTGCTATACCGAGCGACCATTGTATCCGTCCAACCGTTCTCCAAGTTCATTGTCAGATACATAGACTTTGGGAACAAGCAGCTGGTTGACGCCAAGGATATATGGCAGCTTGATAGCCAGTTGATGGAGTTACCCAAGATGGCTGTGCATTGCTCTTTACTCGGAGTAGCCCCAGTGGACGGAGAATGGAAAGCCAACCCGGATATTGACCTGTGCTTCAACGCTCCCAGATACCAATGTGTGTTCCAAGAGTGTATCGAAGATCAGTATAAAGTATACCTCTGGAATAATGGTGTTAGTGTAGCTGATACATTAATTGAGAAGAATCTGGCCGTCTCCGCTGATAACCAGTCGGCTGTTACTTTGAAAGGTAAGATTGGAAGCGAAAGCAAATGAAAGTCATTTAAGATGTTGTTAAAAGTAAAAGTATAAGTACAAGTAAAATGTTGAAATTTGTTTTAAATTATTTGTAATTTATTCTAAAATATTATAAGACTTAAAAGAAACTAGGATATTGAAGATAATTGAAACAGCTAAGGCAATCAAAATTAATCAAATAGTAAACTAAATATAAACAGCAAAGGCAATCAAATTGATCAAATTAATCTAATATATATATATATATATATATATATATATATATATATATATATATATATATATATATATATATATATATTAGATTAATAATTTATAATATAATTTATTTTATCGTTTCAGACGAGCCGATAGATCTAACGATCATAGTGGGACAACAAATCAACTGCCGAGTGACCCATGTGGAATCTTTCGAGAAGTTCTACGTACAGCTGGATTTGGACAAGGCAGCATTGGTTGAAAACTCCATGGCCGAGTATGATGCTAGCAAGGTGAGCTAACTTTCTAGCCTTCTGTAGAAAATGTTAAACATGCTGGCCTAATTTGCTAAAAGTTGTCTACTTTGACATTTTTAGAAAGATTTCGAATTTAGCTACGAATAATAAAAACTAAGGAAACGTAACTCCCATACTTCAACCGTTTTGAATTTGGTTCCTTTTTGCACACTAAAATATGACAATAGCTACAAAACACTAACACTCAAATTTCCGAAAGAAAGCCTTAGACAATAATTGTCACTTCTATATATACACAAAATTGTGTACTGAATACATGCATAAAGTATGCATGTATTCGGGTCACATTTTGTAGGCTTGCAGACACAATTTAAAGATATTTCTAAGCCTTTCATGTTTGTTTGGTAAGTTTGTTTAACCAGATTGTCTGTCATACATAGTCAGGTTTTTTATTTACTCTTCACAGCTCCAACAAATACCGACCGAGAGTCTGGCCTCCGGTTTGGACTGTACAGTTAAATACGATGGCAAGCTGTACCGTGCGATACTGAGCGATGTAGCCGATCATACCGCGGTGCGAGCCGTGCTCCCCGACTATGGCAATGAGATTACCACTGCTGCTGAGAACGTATGTATTATTGTAGCTAATTCGTGCGTTCGTGAGTGTGCGCGTGTGTGCGTGCGTAGACACACGCACGTGCGTGTGGTACGGCGTGTGAATGTGTGTGCATTTTAGTTCTTATTAAATTCTCAACATTTTTATCCTATTTCAAAGATAAGGCATAAATTAATAACAGACAAAAACTTTATCACTATCTACTGTCCATTTTTCACACAATTTTTCACCAACAGTTCATGATACTGCCGACTGAGCTCAGCGTTTACTACTACCAGTCTCTTGAGTGCTGCTTCAACAACTACAGCTCGGAGTCAGAGAAACTGATGACACTTGATGAACTCAAGTTGAAACTCATTGGCAACAAGTTTATCATATACATCAATTATATTGATGGAATCAGGTGAGATTTATAGCCGTGTTTAATTATGAATTTCTGTATGTCCATCAGCTTTATCTTCATAAAAGAGACAGATGAAACGAGGCGTATATATTTTTCGAGACATTTAATATATAAGCGACTTTCCAACTGCTTTTCCACAATTTTTTCTAATAGAGTTGTCAATGATCGTTTAGAAGCTAGTTATATTTTTAACCCTTTACTTATAAAAATATTAACACGGCAAAGTTCTTCTTGTCTTGGTCAAGGGTAACTTCCCTTGACCAAGACAAGAACTTATTTGCTGGGTAAATATATTTCTAAGGGTTAGTAATACGATTATATCTAGAATTGTAACTCTATTTTCAGACTGGTATCAACTTTATACGAGCCGACTGGCGCTAAAGTCGCGATCTTTACACCGGACGAGGGCGCATACGACTCTGTTGTGCCGCTGTGTGCACGCGCAGTCTTCAACTACACGCATGGAGTGGTCTACGTGACTCATGTCCAGAGTCTCTCTGAAGTTTACCTACAGAAGGCGGCAGACGAGACCAAATTGACTGAGATGTTGGATACTCTGTATAAATATTATGAAGAAGGTTTGTAAAATTTTAGAGAATATACTTATTACTTACTAGTAAATAGTATTAATTATTAACATACTTAAGATATCCCATAACAAGGAGACTTTCGTTTGATTATCAATATTAAAGGAATTGGACGATAAACGGCCGAATTATACTTCCTGGGAGCCTGCTGAGGTCTTTAATAATTTGATTTGATTTAAATAATACTTTTGAATGTAAATTGCCAGATACTTTATATTTTATATTAAGATGTTTTCTTGCAATAAAATAATTTTACGTCACGTTTGTTACAGGAACACCCGAAGCGTTAACTAATCCCGAAATCGAAGGTCTGTGTGCAGCCAAATCCGCTGACGGTAATTGGTATCGCGCCACCATCACTGGGTTAACCGACACCGAAGCCACTGTACAGTTCTCCGACTATGGCAACTCGGAAACTGTACCGAGAGAATCCTTGCGGGTGCTCGATCCTAAGTTCTACGAACCGTGTGCTTTGGCGCTGGTCGCCAGCCTCGGTCTCACAGCCGTTAGAGACGATGCCGTCGAGAAATTAAAGGAACTTACGACCGAAAAGGAATTACAGGCTACCCTGGCCTTCGGAGATGAATGTTGGCTTACCAACTTACATCTAGATGGGGTCGATTTATCCCTGCAACTAATCAGCGAGAATTTCGCCGCGCCGCAGTTGGCCTCCGAGAAGGAAACCACCGCAGAGGCTACGGCCCCCGCCGAGGAACCGATTTCGCTGCCGGAAGGATGCACTCAAGTGTACATCAGCCACATCGACAGCCCCGGCCAGTTCTGGCTCCAGATGGCCGATAAAGTTAACGCCATCGAGGAAATACAAGCAGAGCTCCAAGCCAACGCGAACAACTATCCTGACGTCGACACGCGCGAGATGGGAACGATATGCGTCGCCAAATACTCCGCCGACGATCAGTGGTACAGAGCGGAAATTCTCGACTCCGACACCGATATTACGACCGTGCGCTTCATAGATTACGGCAACACCGACGTTTTGGACAACCAGCCGGAGCTTATTAAGTCCATTCCCGACCAGTTCAAGGACGTAGAAAAGTACGCGATACGAGCTAGCGTAAACGCCATTCCTACTGGCACCGGACAGTGGTCGGAGCCAGCCTCCGAGTGCTTCACTCAGCTTGTCGGTGATATGTCCGCTCCCGTGGATGCCATGGTCGTCCTCAAGGACGTTACGACGTACGTGGACATTTACGTGAACGGCCAGAATCTGACGGACAAACTGGTATCAGAGGGGCACGCGACGCGATCGGAGGAGGCGGAATGCGGCGGAGACCTGCCCTCCTGCTTCGCCAGCCACGTCAATTCGCCCTCGGAGTTCTGGATCCAACTGGAAACGGCGGCCCCGGAGCTCCAAGCCATGGAAGCGGCCATGGTTGACGCCGAAAACTTCCCCGCGCTAGACGAAAAGGAGGAGGGCGTCATATGCGCCGCCAAATACCCCGAGGACGGAGCGTGGTATAGAGCTCAAATAATAGTCGACGGCTCCGAAGGCACCGAGGTGTTATTCATGGACTACGGCAACGCGTCCATCACGAACGAATTACGCAATATGCCCGAGGAGCTAAAGACGAAACCTGCTCTGTCCAGGAAATGTGCCTTACAGAAGCCCCGCGACATAAAGTCGTGGTCGAGAAAGTCTGAAGTGAAATTCAACGAGCTCGCAGCGGAGGGTGCTACTATTTTTAATGTACAGTTTATTGCCGCCGGAGATATATCGATCGTCGAACTTTACTTGGACGGAAGGTCCGTAACCGAGGAGTTGGTTGGGTTGTGTGAGGAGCAGCCGCCGACCGAGAGACCTAGCCCAGTAGGTCAGGATATTCACAGCAGCGGAAAAATAAGTTATGTAAACGCCTTGGACGAGTTTTACATTCATTTAGATGATTCTACCTCCAATATCGACAAAGTCACCCAGGCATTGGCTAACGCCGAGTCGTTTGAGCCGACGACGGAATTAAAGGTGGGATCCGTATGCGCCGCCTTCTGGACCGAAAATGAGCAGTGGTATAGAGCTAAAATTCTTGAATTCTGTGATGTAGGGTACCATGTGCAGTTTATTGATTTTGGAAATAAGGCTAAGTGCGAAGATTTTAGGCAGCTCCCGGAAAATCTTTCGGAAATTGAACCACTAGCCAAGTGCTGTAGACTAGCCGGCTTTGTCGATGACCCGTCCAATGAATCCGCAAAATCTAAATTGAACGATCTAGTGGAGGAGCTTGTGACATTCCAAATTGAATTTTTAGATAGTCTGAAGGAACCGTTCCTTGTTAAGTTACTTTTAAATGACACAGACTTGAGTACAGTATTAAAAGTGGAAGACTTAGATGCTTATAGTGAACCTCAGAATGAAGAGAATGGTAACGATGAGTCTGAAATTTTAAATGCTAGTTTGGACAGTGCGAAAACAGTCGTCGAAAATAGCTCATTTAAAGAAGAAACTAGTATTGTAAAAGATGTAGAGCTTGAAGTGAGCGAAAATAGCGACAAGGTATTAGAAGCTGAAATAAATCTGGAAACGGATACTAAAGAATTAGATACTACATCAAAAACAGACGCTACTAAAGTAGATGTAGAACAAGAAAAATTAAATACGTCAAGTAGCGACGACGCTTCAAAAGCAGAGACCGTATCAAACAGTGAAGGAAAAGATATTGACAAAGATAACATGACCGAAAATAAAACTAATGAAGAAAATAATATAAAAAT
This sequence comes from Cyaniris semiargus, assembly GCA_905187585.1. Classification (NCBI taxonomy): domain Eukaryota; kingdom Metazoa; phylum Arthropoda; class Insecta; order Lepidoptera; family Lycaenidae; genus Cyaniris; species Cyaniris semiargus. The sequence continues at coordinate 14,131,974 of LR994560.1, read as the reverse complement.
ACCCGAAACTAATACTAATGAAGTTGAAAATAAAGAAATATCAGAGACTAAAGCTAGTGAAGATAATATTACGATAACACCGGATACTAAAACGAATGAAGATGATATTCCAAAACCTTTAGACACGGCAGCTAAAGATGCGTCTAGTGATTCATTAAATACCGATACGAGTGAAACATTATCACCTGACAAAGAAATAGAATCCAAACCGAGTGAGAAAGAAATGTCGCCAGATAAAGGAATAGAAATTGAAAGTAGAGACACTTCCCCAAGCAACACAGTAGAAATAAACGAACAGAAAACGACGTCAGAAGCAAAAAGTAATGATGCTATTAAAACCGAGTAGTGTAAATACAAATATATACCTTCTATATACCTAGTGTTAAAACTTGTGATATATTTTGAAATATGTTGTGCTTTTTATGTTTAAGACTTTTATAATCGTTGTTTATATGATTGTAAGTGAAATTCAAACTTCTGTTGACTTCATGTAATGAGTTAACAAGTGAAAATTACCTTAGGGTTAGTTGACAAAATATTTTTGACTAAAAATACTCATTTTTTATGATTTAACTTTGTAACGCTAATGAAAGCAGTCAACGCTTTCCTTCTTTTTCATTACAAGTTTGAATGCGATGTTAATAATTATATTTATGGTTCTGAAAAGTTGGTATCCTTAAGTAATAAGTACATATTGTGTTTTGTTACGAGAAGTTACGTTTGGATGTTTTGTTTTTTATTAATAAAGTTTTTTTTAAGTATAATTTTTTACCTCAAAGCTGTGTTTTATTTAAATTATAATAATTCTTCTGTATGCACCTATAAACAACAAAACTTCTCTGAGTTCGCTTTTAGTAAATAGACTAGCGATCCGCCCCGGCTTCGCACGGGTATAAAATATACAGCCTATGTCACTCACTGAAAAAATGATTAAAATCGATTCAGTAGTTTTGATTTATATTCATTACTACTCCCGCCACAAAGTGAATTTTAGCTCCTTTGTGGTGAGAGTCCCGACGCATCATCTACCGACCTTCTAGAAGGAGGAGTTCTGGCCGATTGGAGTCGTCTACAGGAGGTTCCGAGGACCACTTCCGAACACGTCGCGCCCCACGTCGCAGACAATACGTGTTTAGTGTTAGTGTTAGTTTTTAATATAATTGTATCATGTATGACAGTCTATAAGGTATATAAATTTGGGCCAAGACGCCTGAATCAAATAAATAAATAAATTACTACCCATGGGCGCACCCAGGATTTCAGCTAGGGGGAGGCAGCTCATACCTTCGAGAAGATGGTCGATCTGGTATATTGAAACAAAAAATCATGAAAATTGACTTTTACTTTTATTAATCTGACTGAAAAGATATTTTGTTTCCAACACTTCATTTTACGCAGAATGGTATTACACGTTTCTAATTCCCATTGGCCAGGAAAATTGACGTTTATTTCTGACTTGACTTGACTTCCAGGGGGGGGCAGCCGCCCCCCCCCCCCCCCCTGCCCCTGCCCCTGCCCCTACCTGGGTACGCCCACGTAATACTACCCGTGGCCCGCATTGGCCCTCCGTGAGTAATTTGTATTCTGTGCATTGGCCGGTACCGCCGCAAAAGCTACGTCCCGCAATTTTTAAATCTGTAATATCTTCGAAAATCATATGCTGTAAAGGGCCATATAGATCTATATTAAATCAACAATGTATTTAAAGTATTTAATTGAATAAGGATTAAATGCTGTATTGGTTAAAGTCGCTTCGAAAATTAGCTATTATTTGTAGTAAAAAGTGAAGGGGAATTATAAAACGAGCGAATAAAAAAATAACTTTGCGACTGATGATGACATACTGTTTTCATAACTTGAGCGGTATGAATTCAAATTCATTTTTTTAATTAAGAGCCCACAATTTCATCAAAATTCTCTATTTTTATCTCTTAATAAACGGGTTATTTCATAAAAACTATGCATCGAAAGTATGTAATAATTAAATTATTTTGATGCCAAGACTTCAATAAAGCAATTAATACAAAAAAAATCACCTAAATCACCTTACTCCAACAATAATAATAATCTCAAAAGACCTACTTTATTACCTATTACATACTTTCGATGCATAGTTTTTATGAAATAACCCGTTTATTAAGAGATAAAAACAGAGAATTTTGATGAAATTGTGGGAAAAGGAAATATAATTAGAAAAAACTAATCTGCGCATTTTGAAGATGAGAATGTTGAGCTCATTATGCGCTGAACAGATTTTAAAATTAATTATTTATTGCCATAAACTAAGCGCACAAACACAACTCGAAATGACATTGGGACGAAAGAGCTGTTTTTAACGCTCGATTTACCTACCTAACATTATCAACATAGATGAACTTAAAAAAAATAACTAGCTATTACTTATATTATACGCAATAATAATATTATTTCGTGTTATTTTATTAGACGTTGTTAGTTTGTCCAAAAAAAAATATACAAAGTTGCGCAAATAATTCGCAGCGAGTGAATTTTGCAAGACTGCAGCCTTAAGTGCGCGCGAATTCGAATGGGGGCGGGGCACTGACCTCCATTATACAAGGTCAGTGGGGCGGGGCGACGAATCGTTGCAGTCAGGTGAGTTGGGCTGCAGACGAAGAAGAAGAATAAGTTTTTATTTTTTTTAGTTGACTGAAGCGTCTTATTTTATTTTTGTAACTGACGTTGTTTCCGTTGACGTCTTTTTGCCAAATAATAAATTAGTAAATAATCCATGTACTTGCGTACTTGTATAATGGAGGTCAGTGGGGCGGGGCGCCGGGCGACGAATCGTTGCAGTCAGGTGAGTTGGGCTGCAGACGAATAAGAATAAGTTTTTATTCTTTTTAGTTGACTGAAGCGTCTTATTTTATTTTTGTAACTGACGTTGTTTCCGTTGACGTTTTTTTGCCAAATAATAAATTAGTAAATAATCCATGGTAATCTACTTAACACAACTGTACACGCTCGACATAAAAATTATACTAGCAGCGCTAAATGAGATGGGCGCACGAGACGGGTGCCCGCTCGCCCGCGGCGGTCTTCCGACGCGTGCGCCCGCGCCCGCATCCGCCCGTGTTAGCGTTGGCCTAGCGGGCGCGCTAAGTAACGATTTATTCAAATAGCGACGCGGTCGCGCTGTCGTTAACATATGTTTGCTTGCAATCTCGCGGTGTAGGCGCCAAACCAAACCGCTCGTTTGCGCCGCCGCATATTAACCCATTCCATGCGGCAATAAAAACTACACTTATTACCCAGGTGCGGGTACGATTTTCGTCGTGACGCCGATGGGCGTCTTCCGCACCTCAAAGGGTAACAATAAGACGCCGATCGGCGTTTTCAGCACACTAATAAGAATTTAATCATTATTACGTTAAATTCATTGGAAAATCTTCAGTTATGTCAAACGTGTGGTGTGTTCAAGAGCGTATTTGGCGTAAAAATTAATCTTACGGCATAAATTATTATTTGTGTGCAGTTATTGGCCTTCAATTGTTATATGGTGAAAATTGGTTGAATATGGCGAGAAATGGTAAGTAAATTGTATTAATTAAATAAATTATGCCCCCTTTCGACTAACATCTCATATATTTTAGTTTTTAGTGATAATAATAGCAAAATTATCAGTATAAATTAATAACAGGGGTGGCAAACCTTTTCGTAATTTCCGTAAGCGTATTATGCATATTTTCAAGAATATTTTTAATAAGTAACCTGAAAATAAACTATGATAACATTATGATATTTTTTTTTGGAGATTTGAGATAGTAGGGAATATATATGCATATTTTTTTGTTTCTATCTTTTATAAACATATCGTATAACATCATCATATTAATTAATTTAGAGATAATTTTATTATTTACTTACCTACATATATAATTTTTTTTGTTACAACTTTGTTAAAATCAAAAAAAATCAAAATTGTTTTATTTTGATTTGGTTAATGGGATATACATGGGATATACAAATGGGATTGTACCTGTGTGTACTAAATTATACTTAGTAGAGCTGTAGCAAACCGTATGTATTTCGGTACTGAGTAACGGGTACGCCATCTAGTACCGAGTAACGACACGTTACTCACGAATGCGTTTCGTTACTCGAATTTTTCGTAGTTGCCATATATTTTTTATTTAATTTTTTTTTATTAAAATGTCGCGACGAGCATATCGCATACCAGCTGATGATAAGCATTAACGCTTGCAGTATTCTAGGTTTAATTTAATTTCTCCGGGTTCCCTAGAACATTTTTTTTTAATTATTATCAAGCAAATTTAAAGAGTATTAACAGTTAAAGTAACGAATACATACGGCTACGCTTTTTTTAGTTTCTTTTACAGGTCTAATACTCAGGTATATTAAGTATTTCACATCTTATTTTTTAATTTTCCAGATAAAAAACGTCCTTGGTCACCCAACATATTAGGTGATACTGGAGATTGGAACGATCCTAATAATATGTCTCAGTCCTTATTGTCACCGCAACGTAAGACAACATATAATGTTACGACTAAAGAAATTAAGAAAGATGTAACATGTCAGCATTCATGTGAAGATTGCAAAATTGTAACTCAAAATATTGAACATGAAGATAAACGGAATGTCCTATTTGGTCAGTTAATAGCCGAAGAGTTGAACCAGATTAAAAGTGACGAAATATGCACAAAATATGCACAATCAAACGTTACTTAGTATTAAAATTTGTTATTTTTTCGATGAGTTTTCCGGTGGTGTCGCTAATAAATGCGCCAATATTCATCATTCCATTAAATCTAGGATTGGTCATTTCTTGCACAATACCAATAATTTTCTACCAACATTTTCCGATTGCAATATTATTGCCCATATCCCATGAAAGTTCATTACCTACTTTATTATTATTTTTTTAATGTTGTAATGTTCAATTTTTTTTCCAATGTGTAAAAAAAATTGGTTTATAGAAATATTATATTGTACCTACACGCTGCCTTAGTGCTTGAATGGGGGGTTTGGTCGGTGGGCCATTCAAGCACTAAGGCAGCGTACAGGTATCGGGTGTATCGCGGAACTCTTTAAATAGGAATGGGGCCACATATTTGAAATATTTTGGTCCATCGTGCCTCTATTTCTTGACCTCTGTGTGTATTATGATAGCTAGTTTGAAGACTACGAGGGCATAATATGACTGTAATATGCACTATCAACGAAAAATTGCCAAAATATGCACTAACGCCTAAAAAGTGTCATTATATGCATCTGCATATTATGTAAATGCATATAATCCGATGTCTAATAATAACTTTTTTTTAATGAAAAAAGTGGGCAAACGAGCAAACGGGTCACCTGATGGAAAGCAACTTCCGTTGCCCATGGACACTCGCAGCATCAGAAGAGATGCAGGTGCGTTGCCGGCCTTTTACGAGGGAATGGGGTAATAGGGTAGGGGAGGGTAGAGAAGAGAATAGGGGAGGGTAGGGAAGGAAATAGGGGAGGGTAGGGAAGGAAATAAGGGAGGGTAGGGAAGGGAAAAGGGTAGGGGATTGGGCCTCCGGTAAACTCACTCACTCGGCGAAACACAGCGCAAGCGCTGTTTCACGCCGGTTTTCTGTGAGCCCGTGGTATTTCTCCGGTCGAGCCGGCCCATTCGTGCCGAAGCATGGCTCTCCCACGGTAGAAAATTTTTATATACTTACCCAGTGGCGGGGCAAGACCTAAATTTGATGTGGGCAAGATTATATCTTGCGAGGCCCCCTAAAATATATTTTGCGAGGTCCCTGATGGATGACGCAAGAGGACTGATTTGTTGAGAGAAATAATTTTTGATACTTTTATTTATGAATATTTGGGTATCCAAACTCATAAATTCTTAAAAAAACCTCTCGGTCCTAGGGGCGCGAGGCCCCTTAGAGCGCGAGGCCGTGGGCGGTCGCCCACGTCGCCTACGCCTTGCGCCGCCTCTGTACTTACCCCAAAATCAATTAAATAATTATATTTATTTAATTGATTTTGGGGTAATTTGAATAACATGGCAACACAAGCCCGGGCACCACATACATAAAACCGGCTTCACGCGCGTTGTTTGAAGCAATCTGAATTAGAATATAGATAATAATATTATTATAGATGTTTATGGTATTACAGTTGGCTGAAAAGTTGAAGAAAAATTTATTAAAACCAAAGGTTGTCAATAGCTGGAAAACGCCTTTAGGCGTCTTCCGCATCTAAAAAGGAATTGGCCATTTTGCAGAAAGTTGAATTTATTGAAACGGCGTGCATTACGTTATTGTATTTTCAAAATTTGAGCATATATTGCACGTATAAACTTTTATAATTTGTTTTAGCCAAAATATAAGCTACTAAAAAAAGACGCCGATGGGCGTATGCCGCATCTGAATGTGACGTCCAAAGACGCCGATGGGCGTCCGCCGCAGCGAATGGGTTAATCTAGCTTTACTTTACAAAATAAGTTGCCGCTGAACTTACGGCCCATTTATATAAGAGCGCTTACAGACGAACGGCATTCGTTGACGGCAGCCGTCGACTGCCACGCCGTTGACAATTGCCAAAAAATTATATAATCAATGTAAAACAAATCCAGCGACTGCGGTCGACAAGTGCCGGTTCGTCTGATGAAGCCTGTGCCATCGATCAACTCATCAATTCAAATATTAAATAAAGCAGGCGAAAACAAAGGAAAGCCAGTATACAAGTCATTCAGTTTATTCAATATTCCTAATATAAACATAAAAAAATAAACACTAAAAACATCAATCAGTACAAACAATATCATACAGATGAAAAACTTCCAAATCAAAATAATTATGTACACTTTATGGCCAGCATTGTTTATGCTAATATATTAAACTCAGAATTCAGGACTAATCTAGTATCGTTACTTTACATGCCTCTTCTATTTCTTATCGCATCACTTTGAAGACTTGATGACTCCAGATGACTTTAAACTGATCATTATTATATTAAACTCCAATCGCACTACAGACAGAAATTCGTCCATTGACCAACAGCTCTCTTTAACTCGAACACAAGAAATAAAAATTGGTTTCCACAAATATGAGCTGGTACCAATATTTGTCACCATTGACGAATTGTAAGTCTTTCAATGGAATCCATTTTACCGAAATCTGTGTCTATGGAATTATTATTTTTGAGAATGACACACTATCAAGAGATTCAATATAATACAATAAAGTGCTCAATCACGAATGATCGTGATTCACGATCATTCTTCTACCCTACTTACATATCAATAAATAGGATACAGTAGTAAGGTGGTTATAAACATACTTAAAAAATTACATTTAAGGGATCTATCAGACAGAGAGCGGTCACGCGGTCATGCGTTCGAGCGGTCAGTTTTTCGTTCTTTGTGTAATATTAAGTTATATGTATAGAGATACTCACACAGGGGGCGTTCTGAACGCGTCAGAATTGCTCCTGTGTGACAGACCGCTCAAACGCAGAATGCGAACGCAGAACGCTTGAATGCGTGACCGCTCTCTGTCTGATAGGTCCCTTAATATTTATATTTATGCCATGAAACATTTCTTGTACATCATGCATGTTTCTTACTTAATTAGTCCTAATATACCTATATCGTTTAGTTCATCCCTTTTCTCCAAAATTAAGCCTTTTTCGTTGGCCAAATGCAATACAGAGAGTAAAGCTAGGGGTACACTGAGAGATTCGCGCATGTTAGTAGACAGTCTATTCGGTAGACGCGAGTAGACCGAGAAGAAAGTCGTCTTAGTCACATCCTCTTTTTCGCCTTCTGGAGTCTTTTCTGTTAGCATCTTCCACGTACAATGCTTCAGTTGCTTCATATCGACCTTCTTAGCTCGCATCGCGTATGGTATGAATATTTTGGCGACCTGTTAAAAATTATATCACATTACAATAATTATGTACTTATTGAATTATTTGGGCAGACCGCAGTACACGGCATATGTATGTATGTGTTACGCTCAAAGATCGAAATCGCTCATTGAGCGAAAAAAATAGCTCACATCGCGTTGTGGTCCAATGTAATGTGCATCGTTATCAAATACTAATATGGCATAAGCGTCATGGCTTTTCATCATGGCCACAACGCGTCGAGATCGAATAGCGTGTCAGCCACGACATGAATTTCGCTATTTAATCGTTCTGTGATTGCCACAACGCGGTGTGGCCGTTTTCATTAGGGCCACAACACGAATTTCGCGTTGTGGCTGTTTTACTGTGACATTGTTTTCATTAAGACCGGGCTCCCAAAATTATCTAAACACGCTAGCCCCGCCTACACACCCCGCTATCCTCCAATCGTGATACAATGATTCCATGAATCGTGCCCGCATGAATTGTATTTTGCGCTGCAGCTAATAGTGAACAATATCGCGTAAAAACGGTCCGGCGCATTATAGCACGAAAGTTCGCTATTCGCAAAAATGTTTTTGATGATTACTTAAAAATTAAATACAATACTAATATTTCCTTTAGCTATTATTTTATAAAGTGTGTTATTGTAGTAGTGCAAATTATTTAATGATAGTAACTCAATAAGTGTAACAGATATTTGTTGAAAAGCCCAGAAATATTCATAATTTCGAAAAATAAAACTATCGAGTCAAAATAAGTGAATCGTGTTTTTGGTTAGCCAAATATGAGATAAATATACAATGATTAAATAAATCTCAATTTCATTTAAGTCAATCGTCTTCCGGGATCGTAATACCTATTAGAAAACACAGCAAAATTTGAAAGCCCGGTCTTAAAGCCACAACACGAACTTCGCGTTGTGGCTGTTTTACTGTGACCACAACGCGATGTGAGCTATTTTTTCGCTCAATGAGCATTTTCGGTCTTTGAGCGTAACATATGCATAAAATTTAAAAGCATCGAAGACAAGAAAGAAAGAAAGAAATATATATTTCGCCTTTTCGCTTTTTTCTGAGGTCCTACATTATAAACCAAAAATTACATTTGTCAACAATTTTATATTTAATGCAATAAAGTCCTTATTCTAACATCAAATAATTGGTCTCCATATATCTGTGGACACGATGGCTTTTTAGCTCTCTCTCTCTATGCTTATATTTCTCTCTATCTCTATGCTTCTAAGTTTTATTAAAGGTGAAACTACGCGACACTACGCGGCAGCGCCGCGTTGCGTCTCTTCACGACTTAGTACCATAGAATTGACGTTTTATAGCTTGTCAAAAAAGAGTAATTAGATATGCTGTACACAATTTTGAAATAACATAAAAAAATAAAAAAAAACCTTATTAAATCGAGATAAAAATGTGCAAGCATATTTAAAGTACAAAATTAAATACAAAAATATTATGAATTAATGAATTTATTTAAATAAATTAATGTGTAACTTATATATTTTAAGATAAGACACTATATTGTAATGTAACGAATGAATCAGTTCAGATCATTTCTATGTAATAAATCTTATGACTTGGTAATACATTAACCATAATAAGCTTGATCTTTATAACAAATATTTGCACACTATAAAAGTAGTAGAATATGTGGAAAATGTAAAAGCTAACACCATATTCCTGTAAATAAATGATTTTGATTTGATTTGAAAGTGTATAAGCGTTCTCTGTGGAAATACAAAGAGAAAAAACCTTAAACCACCTTTTGAGCGTGATTACATTTAGAAAATGTTGTACTGCGTCTACTCTTTCTTGACAGACTGTACAAACGTTAGTTCTATGGTACGTGATGTGTCGCGTCGCGTCGTTGCCGCGTTAGTGTCGCTTTAGTGCGGTCTCACTTTAAGGCCAGGTAGTCCCTAATTTACATGACTTTGAATCAATAATAAACAAACAAATAGTGACTTTTAAAAGCCAAAAAAATACACATTGTTGTTTACTTAATGTACTTTGACAATTTGTGGTTCGAAATATAATATTGTAAACTTCACTAGATCAAAAATAACTCCGAAGAGGTGGCTAAATTCGAATATTTTGTGATATTTTTCTTATTTTTCATGAAGCTTATGATGTCTTACTTTCAAAAATCATATCTACGAAAAGCTCATAACTTAAAGAAGAATAATTTGTGGTTACATTTTGCATTTTGGTCTTTATCTAAGTGAAAAGTATAATTTTCTCCTATTTCGCCCTATCAAGGACGCGGCGAGCGTCGTAACCGCCACTGTACAAGGCGCGCTGATATATATGTTATTTTAATGTCCTTTACGTTGATATTTGTACTGACAGACATCGACCTGCTTAATTTTAGAGACTACCTGGCCTTAAGTTCCTCTTCTGAGAGTTACTGACCTTGGTGGGCGGTTCCAGCATCTCGCCGATGTCGTCAGCGGGCGGCGCCTCGCACCGCACAGTCTCGCCGGCTTCGTCGTTATCCCACTCGTCAGCCTCCTATAATAAATATTATAGTAACGTTAAAGGTAACAAATAATTTAAATAATATGTGATTACCGTTGAAAGCTTTTAAAAATGTATTCCACAACATTTTATTCATGCGAATGAAATCATATGTTTTTTAACATTCAGATTTCACAGCATGCCCAAAATAAATCAATAAAGATTTATTTTGGGCATGCTGTGAAATTTTATATCACACATTTTATATAATATTGGGCATTTTATATCTTTATTGATGTATGATTTTAAAGGAAATAAAATATGTCACTGTCTATTCTAAGAAAGTGGGACACAAGAACATTGTTTAGTGAAATATGGCTCATCAGTAGATGAGCCATATAGAATATAGTAATATTCTGCAGACGTTTTCCATGTATCTTAAAAACAAATAAAATATACACACCGGAGCCTGTGTCGGACAGTATCCAGCATCATTCTCGTTAGTATAGTCGTAGTCCACCGCGTCCACCGCGAGCGGCTCGGCGGGCGCGGGTGCGGGCGCGTCGCACGCCCGCATCAGCTTCACGCTGCGACGCAGGAACAACGCTCGGAAGTGGGACTCGTCGAGACCTCTGTTGGATAAACGTTTTGAGGTTATAAATTGTAGAATTGTATTATGTGGTTAGACAGGATACTAGCAATGAAAGGGGTAATAAAATAGTTCTCGTAAGTTATTTCAGGTTATTTTAATCCTTATTCTTACTATTCCTACTAACATTGAAAGTGTTACTGTCTGTTACCTCTTAATGCTTAAACGGATTTAGATGAAATTAGGTATGGAGATACTTTGAGAGACAGGAAAGGATATCCAGGGATAGTTTTTGTATCGAAAATTCGTGATCGCCACCCGATTACAGCGCAACAACTAGTTTTAAAATAAATACATTGTATTTTAATAATAATCTACATTCTAAAATAAAATAAATGAAAGTGGAATCTACTTTAAGGTGAGGCCAGTTCGAAAAGACTTATTTTTAAGCTTCCAGTCTGAAGAAATTATGTGGAATTCTCTTACATTGATCTCAAAATTGATGTAGACTCAAAAAGGAACAAAGTAACAAAATAACCGAACAGAATATTGAAAAATGGCATGGTAATTCTGTAAAAAAATCTTGAATATCACCATAAAAATACACTTCAAATTCGAACATCCCGTAATTTTCAATGACAATCATATGATTTTTTTACAAAAAGGATAGCTTTTTTATAGTTCTAACAAAATAACCGAATAGTTTTTTAATAAATGATTCGGTCATTAAAAAAATAAAATGTATAATTTTCTCCTATTTCGCCCTATCAAGAAGGCGGCGAGCGTCGTAACCGCCACTGTACAAGGCGCGATGATATGAATGTTATTTTAATGTCCTTTACGTCGATATTCGTACTGACAGACATCAACCTGCTAATTTTAGGAACATCCTTGCCTTAAGTATCAATTTTCTGACTGACAAGAACTAATGCGACTGCAGGCATTCTAACACTATAACGAAACTTTGTGGGCTTGGGTATTCAAATTCAATGTTAGCCATGATAAGTCGGCTAGGTTCGACAAAACGCGAACAAATTCAGAATCAGCCTGTCAATCAATTTATCTTAAAGACGATAGGAATATAGCTATAGGAACCTCTTGCTACAGGTAAAGGCCGAACGATCTTGAAATTGAGGGTAACCTATAACTAATGTGTACCTGTCAATAGGAGTCTTGAAGTTGGCCTCGTTCCACGTGTGCCCCGTCGCCAACGTCTTCCTGCTGATCATGATTTTGGCGGGCGGCGTTGGCTCGTATTCCCCGACTGGGGCGCGGCAGTCGAACGCTAGACCAGCTCCAGTGAAGTCCAGGGTCTTCTTGGTACGAGCCTTCTTGTCGACTGTCACACGACCGGCCGTAGATTGAGTGAGAGTTGAGAGTTTTGACGCTGAAATTGATAAGAAAAATTGCAGAAAAGATGACCATAATACTATACTAGCCTCTCTTTGTTAGTCTTCAGCCGCCAGTGCGCAAGTCCGGCCCAGGCGGACAGAGCACAATAACTGTACTCGAGGCGCGCGTGGGCAGCGTCAGCGGGCCTCATGACGGCTAGCAACAATACTTTACAATCTATTCGTCCTATGAGCTGGGATAGTCTTACAAGCCAGATTTGTCCTTCGAGCCGGACGCTCACCTCTGTTAGTCTTGAGCCGCCAATGCGCAGGCCCTGCCCAGGCTGACAGCGCACAGTAGCTGTACTCGAGACGCGCGTGGGCAGCGTCAGTCGGCCTCATGTCAGCCAGGCGCGCGGGCGGCGCCGGCACCGCTCGCGCGACGCAGGCCGCGACCGCAACGTCGCCGCCCTCGTCCGACGATATACCGCCTAGGGGCTCGTCCTCTAGAAATACATTCATATCGTGATTAAAAAAGAAAAGATGTATTGATGACATAGTCAAAATCCAAATTAAATCCTTGAATATAATTATATGTTCGGATACGAGACAGTAACTTTATTTATCACTTACAGTAGTAGTTTTTCGACAGTAGAAACTCCAAAAGTTCGTATATCTAATTTTACATGACGTCATTTATTGACTTTTACTGTCTAAACAGGAATAGACTAGTCACAAGGTTTTGTAAAGGTAAGGAAGCCTCTAAGCGGGCCTCTTAACGTTTATTGTTTCCTTCCCAGTCCCACTATCGTCAACGCGGGCGTGATCGAAAAACTTGTTTCATCCAGCGTAATGTAAGTTAAGAGGCGCGCAAGTGAGTGCGCGATAACATTGAACGATAAATAGTGTGAGGAAATTTCATAAAACTTGTTTCAAGAAATACGTGTTTATTAGTAGGCCTTACAAGTTTGTAACAGAAATGTTTGACATTTAGAATCCCCATTACATTTGCAAGGTTTATAAACAAATATTTCCTTTACTGGTACAATTAATAAGTACATTATAAACGCCTAAATTTCAGATAAAATTTGTGCAAAAAGCTGATTTTTGGAGGCTACTGAATTTGTTTCTCCAAATTTTGAGTTCGCGTTTTTTTATAAACCTAGATATAGTGCAGAAGATACCTATTAGTTCACAAGTTTCAAAGAAAGATCCTTTACAACGCTATAATCACGTACCAGTGTTTGTATGGAAAGATGGACGGGTTGGCCGCTCTTAAGATTTTTTATGTAAAAAAAAGTTATATTTACCAAACAGATCATTTTGTTCTTCGTCCTGGGGAATAGGCTCGACCTCAGCATTCACATCAAATGCTAGAGCCTGCTGTGACAGATTCAATCTGTTGTCTTCCATCCAGTTTGTGATGCGGTCCCTGTTACAACAAAAACAATAGAATTCTTTAACACAATAGAATAATCAATTAACCCCTTGATCGTGGAAAAACGTGAGAGAGATTTATACGTGGGAGAGCCATGCTTCGGCACGAATGGGCCGGCTCGACCGGAGAAATACCACGTTCTCACAGAAAACCGGCGTGAAACAGCGCTTGCGCTGTGTTTCGCCAAGTGAGTGAGTTTACCGGAGGCCCAATCCCCTACCCTATTCCCTTCCTTTCCCTCCCCTATTCCCTTCTCTACCCATCCCTACCCTCCCCTATTACCCTATTCCCTCTTAAAAGGCCGGCAACGCACCTGCAGCTCGTCTGATGCTGCGAGTGTCCATGGGCGACGGAAGTTGCTTTCCATCAGGTGACCCGTTTGCTCGTTTGCCCCCTTATTTCATAAAAAAAAAAAAAAAAAACGAGTTACAATAGCTTATCAATTGTTATCGCGGCCGGATGTGGCCGCTTGGGGCTTGATGAATTAAAGTAATGAATTAGTGTTTTCTGATTGCTAGTAGTTCTGGCACACAAATGTGGATACCCTAAATAGCCCTTTCGGAAGTCACATTTTGAAGTATAAAGAATATTCTTAATTTGAAAACTTTAGGATATTCAAACAGATTTGATGCCAAAGTTAGGAAGTGGTAGTGTGCAAAATTTAATTGCTATTTATCACACCAACTTACGTTTCTTCTGTTTCTGGATCCCAGTTGCTTATAGAAAATTTTGAGAACGGTTCACAAATGTGGTCTTCTTCTGTGAAAGCAGGTAAAAGTTTCGAAGCTAGTGTTATTTTCTCACTTATATCTATTTCTTCTGGTATATTCTCCTTTATACTTTCCAAAAAAGGTTCATCAGTCCTAGAAATAAGTATAAAATAAGTCATTTGTTCTAACAGAATATGTTAAAAACTGTAATGGATATAGTCTTATGTTGTTTATGTTAAAAACTATCAATTACTTCACCTGAGTATTAATGCTAGAGTCTTGTCGTGAACAGGTAATGTGGCATTGAATGCTCTGTTAGATGAAGTTACATCTCCTGCTGTTGCGGCTAGTCTCTCAAAGAATGGATCTGGAAATTGTTATAACTTGTTATAACATTGCACTTTGTTCAGAGCTATTATATTATAAAAGGAAAACTTTATGCTACAAGCCATACTGAGCCAGTAAAATTTTCTATAGCAAATGTTTTATGAAAAAATCCACAAGTGCCAAAAACAATGTTGTGTAATTTGTACTAGAAATATTTAGATATCTTGCATTAGATACTAAAAATTCTAGTATTTAGCAAGTAAATTAATAATAACATGTAAATTCTTACCAACACAGTCATTGGTGTCAAAGTCCCCATTAAACACCTCAGGGTTAGCAGCTACTGCTCCTTTGGATCTTTTCTTTTTTTTCTTTGGTGCTGCAGCCTCGCTGCCCGCTGCTCCTTCATCTTGAACCTCATTTTCATCATCCTTCTTACCTCTTTTTGTCTGAAAAAATTATAGTATCTTTAGATGTCAATTATCCAAACATGGGTGTTCAGATAATGAATTTGTTCAAATAATCAAAGTTCAAACTGCATTGTGTTTCTAGCCCGCAAATTCCATGTTTTGACCTAAAATATTTTAACGCTTCAACTCCCAAGCGGCTCAGCAGGCGTAGCATGGTTACTATAGAAATGGTTTCTTTCTACGGAAGAATCAACATACTGACAGATTTTATCGACAAAATGGCGGATTTCCCTTGTCTAACTGTCACTTTGTCTATTCTTCCGTAAAAAGAAACCGTTTCTATAGTGACTATGCTACACCTGCAGGTGGGCCGCGATAACAATTGAATAGCTATATTGTGTCTGGTTTTCCCACGATCGAGGTATTAATATGTAATATGATTAGAAAAATAACAAAACATTCGCATTCACTTCCTCAAATTTTAAATTATTTATAATAATTTGTACTTTTTACACAAAATAATGCCAGTAATAGAATCTCCCTGGGACCTTTTTTGAGAAAGCTTGGTGGTCCATGGTGGGTGCGCAATACAAACAAGTTTATAAAAAAATAAAATGTAAGCAACTGACCTGCGCAGCTTTACTTAATCCACCAGCCATTTTTAAAACATCATAATGCACAGCATCCACTCGGAAAGAGTATATCCTAGCAGATGCATCTACCACAGTAGACGCAGTTTGCAAGTTATCCATGCGAGCATCGTGACGCCGTAACATTGACGTCATAAAGTCAATCAGTTGCAGATTCCATGCATTGTCTTTGTTGATTTTCTGCAAAACGTAAAAAAAATAGAATGAGTAACATAAATTCATATGTAGAATTATTACTATTTTTTTAATGAATAGGTTAACAGTTTGATAAAGGACAGTAAGCTTATTGCAGTTTCTTACATTTTCAGCATAAAGTTTAAGGCATCCCTGGAAATGTTCCTTCTGTGGTGACGAAGACATGGTGTCACGACCTCGACGAGGGGAGGCTTGGGGCGTAGATGTAGCCACGGCTCTCTCGGAAGCCACCAGCGACGATCGCTCAGCATCATCATCATTACGCTCCTAAAATTCGGGGGTAATAGTTACTTGATACGTTTAACTTTACATCATCATGTGAATAGTGTGAAAATTTGATGTTTGAGTGCATATAGAGTTAGTGAAACAAATACTACCTCATCCCGTATGTTAGTAATTCTGTTGTGGGGAATCAAGCTACGCCTCTTCAAGGATGTACCGCTCCCTCCAATACTTCGTCTCGCGAAGCCGGGAGTTGAAGTTATTTGGTTTTCTATCATCATGGTTCATGCAGACACCGATGCTATATTTGTTTTTATTCAAAAATATCTTTAACATATATTTTATTTATAAAATTTCCGTATTTCGTTGTGTTTACAAAATTAGAAATTCAACGGATACTTTTTGAGTTTTGACATTTCTTTTCAAATATGAAGTTTGACAGTTTGTTTTCTTTATTTTTATGCTACGTCCGCACGTAACACGTTTGGCGTTTGCTACAAACTCCAAATCCCCACAAAAATGGACACAAACGTTAGGCTTGATTTCGAAATCCATCCACACGCTTGCGAGTGAGTTAGTTTGTTCTGACGCGGCAAGCATGACGGACGTCGAAGTTGCTGTATCGGCTATAACATTAGGCTTAAGTTATTTTTATTATAAATATAAGAAAACGATTGTAAAAAAAATAACCATGACCATCAGAATATCTTTCTTGATTTTCAGTTCCTTTACTGGTTTATTTAATAACTTACTAAGGCGACTCCATGCATCGGCTGCTTTTTTTAATCCTTGTGGTCCACTATTGCTAGGATCCCAAATACAAGGCTCCCCCTGGTAACATTCCAGGAAATTTAAAACGTGTTCATTAGACCACCAGTCATTCATTTTTATCGAAAGCACACACAAACGGGATACTACGTATATACCATTGGACGATCTGTGTGTATCGTCCAATGGTATCGTCTCATTGCACGAAGCTTCGTACAATAGACATGTGCGGCCACGGCATGACGATAGCCGATAACAGCAGCTGGTCACATCTGAGTGTATCGTCTCATTGCAAGAAGCTTCATGCTATGAGACGATACCATTAGACGATACATGCAGATCGTCCAATGGTATCGTCTCAAGCACGATTCACGAAGCACAAATGCATATGCGGCCGGGCCATTGGAAAGAATTTATGACGTGTTTGAACTTTGAACTTATATTACCTATATAGTTATACGTCTTTGATATATTTATTACAAGAGTAATTTTGTATATGCGGTTTTAATTATCTTATAATGAAATAAAATTAAACCCTAAAATAATTAGAATATATTTTTTATTGATGAAATGTGGTCAGTGGTAGACAATGACTGTGTATGGTGTGTCTTACATTTTTAGAGGTCGCTTCTGTTGACTTTATAGTTTATTATCTGTAACCTCAGCTGTTTGTAAACGGCGCGCTTGTTGCCAACTTCCCGTCAGTCATTTTTTATTTGGTGGCTTGGTCAATGGTCGACAAATCGAAAAATATCTTTGTCATCGGCAGTTTTTTAGAAAAGTGTCATAATGAGTTCTGGAATGCCTGAATTAGGCTCCAAAATAAGCCTAATATCGAAAGCCGATATTCGCTACGAAGGCCGGCTCTTCACAGTTGATCCTCAGGAATGTACCATCGCTTTGGCTAGCGGTAAGTTGACAAATGGATGCTATTACTTTGTTGTGTCATATTATTAATATTCACTAATATCGTTTAGGACCATAGAATGCGAAATTTGACCCCCCTTGTTAAATAGCTTGTGAAAATATGGATGGAAAAACAAGAGGATATTTCGCTACTACCGTCCATCTTAAATTTCTTATTTAGCAGTTTATACGTTTTACTTTCCTAGAACTGTATAAAATGTTGAATTGATCGTTGGAAGTGCGTAGAAAGTTCTAGAAGGAAAACACGTTGTTTATATTCTACCCTCAACTTTATTGCGGCTCCGAATGTAATAGCTCAGTTTTTGTATGATGACGTTGTTGAATGAATACAATCTTGTAAACAACTGGACGCTAAAATTGCTGCGAAACATTGCGTCTTTTTTGTTCTGATTAAATAAATATGTGACAATATCTCGATTACAAGTTCTTACCTACATAAAGTTTTATGAATTACTTTTCCAGTGTACTAATTGCATGAATATTGAAGATTACAACTGTTACCTTGTTTGGTTGTAAATAGGTCGTTAACCCCTACAGTACAATAGCAAAATAGAATAATATATTATGTACATACTACTAAATAAACAAGTAGCATTTATCAAAGTAAAATATAATATGATCTGTTACATCCTGTAGCCTACTAGACAATGACTTATTTTGTTTATAAAAAATTAAAATTTTCTAAATTATAAAGTTATAAAATTTATGATGATGAATATTATGTTAAAATGAAGAGCATTATTTCATAGTTTTTATATTTTTGCACTAATAATTGTTTTCATTTTGCAGTGCGATCGTTCGGAACTGAGGACAGAGAGACTCAATTCCCTGTGGCTCCTCAGAGTCAGGTGTACGATTACATCTTGTTCCGTGGATCTGATATTAAGGACATCAGAGTTCTCAACAATGTGCCCTCTCTGCCCAACGACCCGGCGATCGTGCAGATGTCCGTGCCCGCTGCGCTCGGGGGCAGCGGAGGTCAGAGCCAGTACTCTGGCCAATTCAATCATCCGGTTGTCGGACAACCCCAGTACCCGCAGTACCATCCGATGACGGGTTTCGGGGGCGGTGTGCACCAACAGCTCAACAAGACCAGTGAGTTATCTCCGCAGACGTCTGTGGATCTCCCGCAACCTGTGACGGCTCTCATCGGATCGGGAGTAATACACCACAACAACCAAGTTAAAGACCAAGGTTCTTTGATCAAATATTTTAGAATCACTGCTTTATACATATGCCATCTTGCGATTTTTATATGTAGCTTAGATCATTTATAGCTGTAACATTTCATGCATGTTTCACTTACTTAATGGCTACTTTTTTTTCATATAAAAAGTAGCCATTATTACATTACCTATGCTCTAGATCAGGGGTCACCAACTAGTTTCGCTCGGGGTCCGTATTAGAAATAAAATGACTTTCCCGGTCCACACATTAAAGTGATGCACAGGAGTACTACCTACTACTACTACTCTCATTTGTATCAATGAGAAAAGTGACGATTTTTGTTGCTACAATATGTTCATCAGTATGTCGAGACCAAAATTAATTTTTAACGAAGTTCATGTTCGAACATGCTTGGTCCGCACATAATGGGTCAGCGGTCCGGATGCGGACCGCGATCTGCCATTTGGTGACCCCTGCTCTAGATCTTATTCCTGTAGAAACTCACATGACTCGCTATGATATATGTTTTTACTTCCCATGGTTAATCCTATGACTATAGTTATTAACACTAAATAATGATTAATCTACATTTTAATAGCAAATATCCTAAATTGATTAAAATACCCTTTATTAGTTTGAGGTGATGGTAAAAACAAAGAAATCATAAAAAGTAACTTCTCTACTAAAATTATTACAAGGTAAAAAGGAAAGAAAAAGGCTAAGGTTTACAAACCTAAGGTGATTTTGTGGCCGTGAAATGGGTTGAGGAGGGATGTTTTGGGTGAGAAAAACCCCCCGTACCACTTCCACCACCAGGAACCCCCCCATTTAGAAGAAATTCGCATTTGAAATTTTCGTAATCTTGAGATAAGTTCATATGTTTTCTGGTGTTTACGAAGTGTTTTCAAGGCATCGCAAGGTTATGGTTAGTGAGGGATGATTATTTTATCATTTAAAAACTATATAATTCTGGGGAGGTATTTCTCGCCCAAAACATCCCTCCTCAACCCATGTCACCACCACAAAATTACCGTAGGTTTATAAACCTTTAGGCTGCCTTCACATTAAGTCGCCAGTAGTGCGGCAGCAGTGCGACTTCTATACTAAAGCACAAAATACATATTAGTACAAGTACAGAAGAAACACTCTACAATAGTCAGTACTCAAGATGCATCTCGGTCTCAAGACACGGTTCAGGCTCTGTGATTGGTTGGCTGTCAAAATTTGGACCAATCATAGAGCCGAACCGCGTCTTGAGACCGAGATGCATCTTGAGTACTGATTATTTATACCGGCCTAAAAACCCGTTTAAAGAAATAACGACTCATGCTACGATACTATAAAGATCAAATTCCGACCGCGCAATGCTAAGGCCCGTATAAATAGTCAGTACTTAAGATGCGACCCGATCTCAAGACGCGGCCTAAATGCCTACAATTATATTCACCTACGAGTGCACTCTCTTTCTATCGCATAAGAGGTACCTTTTCTGACGAAATCAAGATTGTCACCTTTTAGAAAATAATCTTCTTTTAATTACTATAGCTACTAATAGCAAACTTTTTTATAGTAATAATCAAATTTTAGTAACCCAACCTATATTTTATAATAGTTTTATATTCAATTACAGTGCAAGAGCTGGTCAGGAATTTTTTACAACTTAAACATAGTAACTTGTGTTTATTTCTGTGTAGTATGTGGTTTGTTTGTATGAAATTGGTTTATTTGTTATGTTTGTGTATTTTTTTATCTTTTTTTTGTATTTTAAAGTCTTAAGCCCATATAAATAGTCAGTACTCAAGATGCATCTCGGTCTCAAGACACGGTTCAGGCTCTGTGATTGGTTGGCTGTCAAAATTTGGAATAATCACAGTCTTGAGACCGGGTCGCATCTTAAGTAATATTTATACGGGACTAAAATTACCTTATTGAAATATTTCTTTGACCTTTTTACCTTATTGAAATATTTCTTTGACCTTAACTAATGTGATAATTATTGTTATAACACTGAAAATATAACATTACACTGTAGATACACTAATCACTAACATAAAAATCGCTCAATGCATATTCCCTTGGTCTGCTGCTTGAGAAACACATTTCATACCAAACTCGTATTACGCTTCGAACATGTAAACCATTTTGCTTCTATTTCTCCTATGCATATTTCTTTTGTTTAGGTCTTTTTAGTTGTTAATTAGTTCTCTTATGGTACATAATTATTTGTAGCAATGTTTTTAGTCACATGAAGGATTTTGTTTACCTTGGAAAAGCATTTTAAAAAATTTACAGCTGGTCTATAATAACTGATAATGAAACACAAGTTTCGTATTGTTTACATACATGTTAGATGCATGTTACATAAACGAAATTCCACTGAAATTTCAACTGGTTGAATTCTTGGATGTTGCTGTGAAGGAACAAAAAGTGGCCATTGGAGATTACAGATTTCCGGACAATAACTGTGATGCAAACATAACATTAAAAATCTTATAAAATTTTTAAAATGATTAAGATTTATCACAGTAATGTTGTGTTCATATAAAAATATTATTATCAACCAAAATAATTTCTTTTGATCTTCTTTCAGGCTCAATGCTGGACCTGATTGGAGGTGGTCCTCAGAGTGGTTCGAGGTCTGCTACTCCTGCTGCTTCCCACAGGAAGAGCCCTACATCTGATCAGGGCACGCAGGTAATATTTAGTTATGTTTTGTATGTATTATTGAATGGTTTTTTGTATTATTATAATGTCTTTATTTGATTACAATACAATACATTCTTCACAATTTATTCTTTACCAACAATAGGGGTGTAGACTATTTTTAGGAAATATATTTATTTTACAGATGTACATTTGTTACGCCTGAAAAATATATATAAAAAATAAATACACTCTTATTTAAATTAAAAAAAAAAAAAAAAACTTATTAAATTTCGTTTCAAAATTTTCCGCTAAAACCAGGCCTGTCCCACTCGCGCGAGTAGGCATCGAACTGTAAGTACCACCCGCGGGTGGCAAATCAGTAGGGACTCACAAGCGAGCGGTGACGCACGCGCACGAGTTGTTCGTAAATATCGTAATAACGGTACCAAAGTGTTTACCCAAAGGGTAAAAACGGCACCCTATTACTGAGACTTCGATGTCTGTCCGTCTGTCCGTCCGTCCGTCTGTCTGTCTCCAGGCTGTATCTCAAGAACCGCTATAGCTAGACTTCAGAAATTTTCACAGATTGTGTATTTCTGTTGCCGCTATAACGACAAATACTAAAAACAAAATAAAATTAATATTTAAGGGGGCTCCCATACAACAAATGTGATTTTTTTGGCCTTTTTTGCTCGATATCAATAACGGCAACAGTTAGGCACTTGATATTTTCACAAAGGCCTTAATTATAAGTCTACTTTAATAATTAATAATAATATTTACATAAAATAAAAATTCAAGGGGGGCTCCCATACAAAAAAATAATGATTGGCCTATTTTTCGTCTATAACGGTACGGAACCCGAGTGCGCGAGTCCGATTCGCACTTGGTCGATTATTACGTTATTATTTATAAGTTAATAATAACTAATAAGGCCGGTTATACGTTTAATACGATATACCTATCTAAGTACGTACGCGTAACTAGTTACACGCGAATCTATACTAATATTATAAAGCGGAAGAGTTTGTTAGTTTGTTTGTTTGTTTGAACGCGCTAATCTCAGGAACTACTGGTCCGATTTGAAAAATTCTTTCAGTGTTAGAAAGCCATTTATCGAGGAAGGCTATAGGCTATATTTTATCACGCTAAGACTAATAGCAGCGAAGAAATAGAGGAAAATGTGGAAAAAACGGTGGGAAATTATTTGAAAGGGCTTATTTGAACGCGCTAATCTCAGGAACTACTGGTCTAATTTGAAAAATTCTTTCAGTGTTGGATAGCCTATTTATCGAGGAAGGCTATAAGCTATATTTTATCACGATAAGACTAATAGGAGCGAAGAAATAGAAGAAAATGTGGAAAAAACGGGGGAAATTATTTGAAAGGGCTTATCTCACGAACTACTAGAGCAATTTTTATGTTATTTGGGTCAGATAAGAAGTAGACCACGTGAAGGATCATAGGTTATTTTTTATAGACTGATTTGTCTGTGAAATATCTAATTTACGCGGGCGAAGCCGCGCGGAACGTCTAGTTTATGATAATTAAATCTACATAGTACTAAGACATAATATCGTAGATTATTTCGAGTTAAATAAAAGTAATAGTAGTAAATTAAATAATAGTGAAGTAGTTAATTAAATATAAAGTTTATAATATTATTTTTAACAAGAGACAACCCTGATTTCGTCAGAAAGGGTACCTCTTACGCGATAGAGAGCGCACATGTAGGTAAATATAATTGTAGGCACCTAGCACTGCGCGGTCGGAATTTGAACTTTATAGTATCGTAGCATGAGTCGTTATTTCTTTAAACGGGTTTCGCTAGTGGGAATTCTGTTGGTACTACTAATATATATTCTGTGCTAAAACGCTAAAGTTCATCATAGCGTCGCTATGACGTCACGGTCCTCCAAACAACAAAAATCTTTGTATGGGTTTGACATCGAAATGTCACTGTCACACAATGTTTTGGAGATCGTGACGTTACATCCTGTGATGGCTGTTTGCGATCACGTGATATTACGGATTAAATATTTACTTTTTATTAAATAAAATAAAATACATTATAAAGTTAATGAGTAAAAATATGTCATTTTCGGTAATTCGGTAATTCTATAATACAAACTCTCAAAAAAACAATAATTTGTGTTATATTTCGTTTACTGTCTACACCCCTATTGATGCGAATTATTAAATTCACATAGCTAGATGTTGTCTTAACCAATCCAATTTATAATCCTCCTTTTCTTGTATTAATTTTCTGCTATAATATCTGCAGATCATGCAGCCAGCCAGAGTTTGGCCAGAACATCCTTTATTGATTATAGCGTCCTTAGTCCTTACTTATAAGAATACCTGTAACAATGACAATCTTAATTAGCTAAAAACATTGACTGGAGAAACTTTAAATCGCGTATGTACACACCTTAGCTTATGGGGTTCCCACACAAAACTGCGAATTTGCATCGCATCGCAAATATCTGTGTGGGAGCCCATAAGCTGCTTCTGCGCTTATGGACGTAATAAAAATAATAACAAAACTGCGAATTTGCATCGCATCGCAAATATCTGTGTGGGAGCCCATAAGCTGCTTCTGCGCTTATGGATGTAATAAAAATAATAACAAAACTGCGAATTTGCATCGCATCGCAAATATCTGTGTGGGAGCCCATAAGCTGCTTCTGCGCTTATGGATGTAATAAAAATAATAACAAAACTGCGAATTTGCATCACATCGCAAATATCTGCGACAAAATTCAATAAAAATGGCATTGCGATGCAAATTCGCACAAATTTGCAGTTATGTGTGGGAGCCCATAAGCTGCTTCTGCGCTTATGGATGTAATAAAAATAATAACTTAACCAACAGGCGGGCTCCACTGCGAGCGGTTCGGGGCAGCGCGAGAGCCGTAGGGGCAAAGCGCCCGGGCCGGCGGCGCCGCGCGGGCGGCCTACGTCGCGCACGCGCCAGCGACACTCCAGCGGTGGGCAGCCCCCGCAGCAACCACAGCAGCAGCACCATCAGCAGCAGAACCACAATAACCACCAGCCCGGAGAGCAGATGCAGAGTGAGTTTATTACCTTCTTCTTAGCCATTGTGTCCAACTGGAATGAAAAAAAAAATATCTAAAAAATAATTCCAAAAGGAATAGCCATTGTGTCCAACTGGAATGAAAGATATATGCTATGTTTTAATATAAAAGCAAAAATGTCTTCAAATTTCATAGTTTGTATTTTGGAAATAGATACAAGGATGTCTTTATTATCTACAAAACAATACAAACATGTATGTTGTTTGAATTTTTACACAGCACATTTTGCTGCAATGAAAATAGCTTATGATTTATGAATCAATTTAGACTACCATACTTTATATACTCTCAACGAAAACACACAAAATATTACCTAAATACATTGTTTTTCCTTTAACATGCATACAAACTTTCCTAATAAAAACAACACACACCAGCAAAGGATATCTAATCGTAAGAGTCAGACATTCTGTTCTCAGCGCAATACAACCGCGGTGGCTGGCGGGGTCGGTCGCGCGGGCGCGGCCGCGGCTTTGTCCCCCGCAACAAGAATACCCTCAAGTTTGAGAACGACTATGACTTCGAGCAGGCCAACACAGAGTTTGAGGAGCTCCGGAGCCAGCTGGCCAAGACCAAGATTGTTGATGAGGTTGTCAAGCCTGAGGCTGTAGCTGAGGTATGTATTGTGTGCTTCTTTATAATCTTATAATATTACTAGCTGTTGCCCGCAACTTCGTCTGCGTGAATATATGTTATTACAATCGAGATTTAAGAAATTGAATACCCATCAACAACTATTTTATTTGAATAAGACCCCAGGGACCCCAAAGACCCAGGAACATTGAAAGCTCTTAAGTAACTTTCGTCGGCGGGGCTTGAACCACAGATATCGTTTTGAAAAATCCTTTCTTCGGAGACCGCTTGGCGTGGACAGGGGATAGGGGCCACAGAACAGGGGACACGAACATGTGATGGAGATAGAGGATAGACGACAGAATACGGGATATTTAATGATAATCACTTTATGTGTCGTAAATTTCGAGGAGTTCCTTCAATTCCATTACTCATAGATCCCATTATAAAATTTCCACCTTCGCGACCACAGCATCAAATACAAATTATAGCCCTTAAATTAATAAAAGAATTCGCACAGAATAAACGGCGAAATAATTATTAATTTTGATTCAGATCCTTTCAATGCAAAAGAATCCAAAAAAAAAAATCCCAATAAAAGCATCATATTGTGGTTATGCATGTTGTAATGATGGTGATGATCATGATAATTAAAATAATTGACAAAGTGGCATGTGCTTCTAGTATTTTAAACAACGCTGAAACCCCTACATAACCCCTACATAAATATGGAGTCAGGAGTTCCGTTCAGCAACGGAACCTTCGGAAGCCCTATACCCTGGGATATGCCTTGGTGCAAATCTTTCTTTTCGGTAGCATATTATTATGTTAATTTTACTTAAAAAAAGGTGAAAATTAATGTAATGTTTTTGTTGTAAAAGAGTTCCGTCGATACCTCGAGAATCCCGAGAGAATCATTATCAAGTCACCGTTTTTGTAAACATGGTATCAAATTCGAATTTACAATCTATACAACAAAAAAAGAATTTTGACAATCGGACTACAAACAGCAAAGTAAATAATAACTCCTCCTTTTTTGGAAGTCAGTTAAAAAAAGTATCTAAGATGTTGACCAGGGATGTAAGGTATCACCATGCCAAATTTCATTGAAATCGCTCCAGCAGATTCAGAGATTAGCCTGTACAAACAGACAAACAGACAGAGAAACAAAAATTTCAAAAACAGTAAAGATGTGTTTTATTACACTTCTAACATGCCCCTGACTCGTTTTTTCAAGTTTATTTTCAATGTACAAAAATTTTACCTCTACGATATTATTATATGTATAGATGTTGTGCTACAATGTGTGAAGTTCGTTTCACAAAGTTGTAGATTTTTCCGTAACAAAAAGTATCCTAGATCGTAGATGTCCTTTCCCGACTCTCAAAGTATCTCTATTATGTGTTTTGCAATACATATTATGTACTATATTATACTAGATGTTGCCTAAAACTCCGCTGCGCTGAAATTCGTTTACAGTGCGACTCTTAAAAGTATCCCTTACCAAATTTCATCTCCATGGACTTCAACGGTACTAAAAAAAACGGCATTCGTAAGTAAAAAATAAATAAACCGTATTTCCTTATCATAGCTCCATCTTTCATTGTCTGAAATGTCTTTTTTTCAACAAAAAAAAAACGTCGATATCGATCCATTAACAACCAAGTTATTTGCACACAAAAAAAAACATATGTATTGAATAATTGAGAAACGTCTTCCTTTTTTGAAGTCGGTAAATTAGTCACCGATACTATTTAACCATTATTTTCAGGGTGAAGTGGACAAGAAGGATGATTCTGGCAACGAGACCGGCGCCGGCGAGCCCGAGGTAGAAGATGACTCCTACAGCGGATATGATAAGAAGAAGAGCTTCTTCGATAACATTTCATGCGAGGCTGTTGAGAGGTACATTTAACATTAATACATGTTTATTATCATTAGCCTAAACTATCCCACTGCTGTGCAAAGGCTTCCTAAGTCTTGTCTTGTCTGGGGTGCTTCCCCAGCGTCATATATTTTTCCATACAAAAGTGTCTTTCAGCGCTGCTACTTTCACAGAGAACTCTATACAGGGGACAGAAACACACCCTATAGTATTATCACTTTGTTTTGTTACACCCTGTATAGAATTAGATAACTAGGTTAGAAATACATTCATCTAAACTTAACATGTATTTGATAGGTCAAAAGGCCGCAGCCAGCGGACGGACTGGCGGACGGAGCGCAAGCTCAACTCGGAGACGTTCGGTGTGGCGTCCGCGCGCCGCGGGGCGTGGCGTCCGCGCGCAGCGTGGCGGCACAACCCCCACAACCCACACAACCCGCACAACCAGCATAACGGACCGCACCATCCGTGAGTAGTGTGAACTTTAAACTATTCACCGAAGATATCTGCAGGTTTCATAGGAATTGGCAAAATAGTGAATCATGGCGCTAAACTTAAAACTATTGTCGGCAGATACCTGCAGGTCTTAAATAGGAAAATTGAATACATAATTGCAGAGTATTGAAAGAAGTTGGGGTAAATTCTAACGCCATTATCATACAAGCGGTTGGCAAGCTAAGCGAGCACAGAGTCAGCCACGACTTTTAAACTACGACGTCGCAAACACGGCGGATAAGCAACTGCCCTACTCCGCTCGACTGCTAATTTCATAACGGCCTAAAAATTCTTGCCATTTCGGCAACATTTCATTCTATATGTTTGCTGTCTCAATTTGCTTTCCATTACGAATTACGTTACGAATGTGTAGTACTAAAATTATACCCCACTAACTAATACTTCATAGGCCGGGAGATGGTTTTTTATGCAAATTTATGACCCGGAAAAATGACAACTGACACTCTTTAAAACAAAAACTACAAAGAATATCGATCTAGGAGTTTTACTCTAATGTTTATATAGCTATCAACTATAGTATTTTGAAAGAAAAACGCGGTGAAACAAAATCGAGGTTTTTTATCACACTATGCATTGTATCGTATAATTTCCAAAAATTCAAATGCTATACTGATACAAATCGTCAATTTTTTTTCACCTTTTAGCTCAAGTACGACGGTCATCCGCCCCATGGTTACAATCTGTAATAAATTTTTTTAGGCACAATTGCATCCAAATGACGAGAATACAATGATGCCATGATGTGAAAAAGGATTTTACGTATTTTATAGTCGTATTTTCAAAACGTGTCAAATAAATATTTCAAGTATGGTAGCACTATTCCCCCTACTACAAGTATGGGAAAAATAATAACGGTCACATTTTGTCAAATACTTTCCAAAAATTCAAATGCAATACTGGTACAAATCGTTTGGCGAAAAAAAATATCACTCCTTTGCAGTGGTATGGCGGCCATTGGGAACTGTCGCAAAAGTATGGCAAGGTGATTTTCGTGAATGGCTACTCGACGACATTTAGCTATGCAAAAATAAGCCTGGTACAAATGGTTGAATTGTTTTATTTAAATTAATGTATTCGCGTCGGTATGGCGGGCTGTAAGTCACAGCCGAGAAGTATGGCATTACGCTACCGCCTACTTATTTTTTTTCGACTATCTGAAAATACAAGCATTTTTGTGGAACAAATCGTTCGACACTCGTTATTTATCCGACGCGTTCGATTAACGCCCACGCGTTTGGGCCGCCAGTGCGAACGCTATGACCATCATTTTCCTTTTTGCCTTTACGTAATTAGACTCCTGAAGAACCGCCATACTGGTAAAAATGACCAAGAATTTTGTGTCACCATCTCCCGGTCTATCAACTATGTACTTCTAAGTAAACAACCCTCATTAATACAGGGTGTAACAAAACTAAGTGATAATACTTTAGGGTGTGTATGTGTCCCTTACATAGAGTACACTGTCAAAGTAGCAGCGCTGAAAAACTTTTTTCTTCCATACATTTTTATTTCAATACCTCGTAAAAAATTTTGTCAACCCTAATACTACTACAGAACGCGAGAGCGATGACCTTATCATCTGACAGGGTCAATGCGCGCCGCTCGGTGTTTGAGGGACCAGTAATAAAATAAAATTTATTTTTGAAAGAGAAGTTATAAATAACCTTATAAAATTACAGTTTAAAAAGTTTAACACATTTTCAAATTTATTTAATTTCACATTTCCATATTAAAATATTTCAATAATATTTTTACTCTAAATATGTTTTATTATTTATTGTTGAATAATAAAATTAGTTCATAACATTAATCTAAGATAATAACGGTAAAAAGGACATAAAATTAAATACATTAAAATAAATGCAATATCCTGTTTTTCTTCAGTAATGTATACGGAACCACTAAAATTAAAAAGTATTCATGCTTTTCAAAAGTGGGCAGAGCTAGCGCCCACGGAAGCCATGACAAATTTTTCGACGCTTTAATTGGTCGCGGCGCATACACATGCTGCCCGCGTGAGATCAATCGATGCGTTTGATTTTGAGTCTATGAATGAAAGTCCACGTTGACTACAGATAGGGCTGTAACTCAAATATTTTTTTTAAATTTTGAAATTTGTTTTTCTATAAAATCGTGTGGCTTACAATTAATGCTAAGTACTACTTTTTGGATAGACCTACACCCAAGGATTACCTTAATTAATTTTATCACTTAGTTTTGTTACACCCTGTATATTTTACCTAAAAACTACCATCCTCTTTTTGTTGTTATATGGTGATTGACTTTGACCTTGACTATGTCGTGTTCACAGTTGGTGGAGGCCGATGCGCGGCGGCCGCGGGCGGGGCGCGCACAACACGGGCCGGCCGCAGCGCCCGCAGAATGCGCCCGCACCCCCCGCCGCCGCCGCCGCTCAGTAGACCTCATGTCATACGTACATATGCCAGGTACGTAAATCCAATTATGTAGGTCAATAACTGTTTCTGGAGTGACATTATACAATAGGCGACGATAGTTCTTACTTTCGCCACGCGCCAGAACAACTGCTTAGCAAAATTGTCGAAAACATGGCTTAGGGCTCCTACACAACTGCGAATTCGCATGACATCGCAAATATCTGCGACAAAACTCATACTAAAAATGACATTACGATGCGAATTCGCAGTTACGTGTGGGAGCCTTTATATGTAGTTCCAAAATATGAATCTATCAGGTTTACATGGTGTATGTGGTTTTCATTTGTGTTTTCTCTCTTTTCAGCCAAGTAGATATGTGATGCCGAGTGTATGAAGAATCTTAATTTATTATCGCGAGGACTAACAAATGGATAAGTAACGGAAAAGTGTAAGCTGGTGATGAAGTGTTTCATTATGTAATCAATAGTGTGAAGAAGCTGGAGTAACGGGTTGTTGTTATACGGTACGGATTCAAGACGATGGACATTGCTTTGGTGTGATAG
This sequence comes from Cyaniris semiargus, assembly GCA_905187585.1. Taxonomy (NCBI): domain Eukaryota; kingdom Metazoa; phylum Arthropoda; class Insecta; order Lepidoptera; family Lycaenidae; genus Cyaniris; species Cyaniris semiargus. The sequence goes on along the minus strand of LR994560.1, from coordinate 14,101,223 downwards.
TGTTGTATCCAATATATGGAAGGAGACGATGGACACTCCCGTCAGCTTGGAAGAATCAATCTTCGTCCGGCCACTCTCTTACTCTGTTACACATGAGTAGGCTATGTGTTCAAACATTGGGCTATGTTGACTACCTATAATTAGATATACGTCACATGTCGACCGTTGCGATATTAGGCTAAATTCTGTGATAGAGGTGTCAACGATAATATTAAAATCGGGGAAATAGACTCCTATAGAATAATTTAAATTTATTATTGCCCAAATTGAATATATTTTCCTAGCTTCACACATACTATGCGCAATTGTGCCTATCGGAGTTGTAACAAGTGTTAGTTAATGTGTTTTATTATTAAAGTGTCATCGCACTTATTTAAAATTAAAGATTGAAAGGGGTTAGGCGGTCCCACACTGGTGTAATGCTAGAGTAGAGCAGCGAGTCTGCAGGAATAAATGTGTTGATTATATTGGCTCAAAAATCTCATAAAGTTGAAAGTGAGCAAATCAATTGTTGGTATTTAGATAATAAAGGCATGCAAGTGGGACTGCACACCATGGCAGTTTTTGGAATGTAATAAATGTGTAGTAACTAGTAAAAGACTTGTTTATATTGTATAGAAGTGCTGCCTTTGGGATCCGAGCCGCAGCAGGCTTACATTGATTTCTTAGTGTTGTCACACAATTTTAGTATACTTAAAAGGGACAGTTTCGTTTCTTGGATCAATGTGTAATTACTTTAAAAGTCGAGCCTCAAGCATCACTGGATTGTTTGAAATAAAATTTTTGACTAAATACAATATATTTGTAAATCTCTAACTCAACAGCTGTACCTGGTGATTGTAATGATGAAAATATACATTTACTACAAATCTTCCAGATTGATATTTCATTAAAACTTTGTTTTATTTACTTGTATATTTTTATTGCAACTGAAAACTTAAGCTAATTAATATTAAACATTACATTTGAGTACACCTTTAACAAGCCCATAAGAATTTATAAAACATCAAAACATTTCTCCCCTTTCCCACATCATAGAAGCTATGATTAATATTTATTTCAATGCAAGGTACATTCATAAATCTAATAAAATTCAATTAAAACATTTAATAGCAATAAAACTTGTACAAAAATCACTATGCCGAATGACAAAATAACCATCAAAGTTACATTATATATTTTGACGGACAGATCACACAACTTGTTTTTTTTTAAGTAACGCAATTGTTATTATAGTAACATGCATAATAATTTAAATAACGACATCAAATTATAATGACAAACAATATACTTGCAATCATTTTAGTGATTTGGGACTCTTTCTCACAGTTTTGCCTAAATGACTTATAATAAAGTCTTGTTACTAAACAAGTTCAAAATGGAGCTATCTCGTTATCAACGCATACTTTTGGAAACTAAATAGATAGCTCAATATACGTGCGCGAGAGAAACCAGCAGTGAAGTGAATGACCTTATATTTTTCGTTGGCCAGGCTATAGATGGAATGTTGCTCAAACTATTGTTAATTTTCATGAATTGAACTATTTTTAAACAGCAACGCGACGCTTTAACCCTTTCACTAATAAAAAATATTTACACAGCAAATAACTATTGACAAGGTCTTCTTGTCTCTGTCTGGCACATTGAAAAGTCATGTGACAGATGAACACGGCGAACCTTGAATATTTATAGTTTCACGCCGCATGAATATCTTATTAATAGTAAGAAGAACAGAGTTATCGCATTTTGATTGCATTTACACTCCAAATAATTAAATACACAAAAGCTTTTTAATACAATACATGATATAAAATACTTCTTAAAATAGCCTTACTTGCTACGACTACTGAACAAGTATTTACACAACCGTCATTAAAAAGTGTAAAGTATGAATTCTAAAAGGATACGTAAAGACATTTCTTGAGACTTGAGCAAGAAAATTTTAAAGATTGTATAGGCGGTAGACCAGTGAAGATTGAAGAGTACTGAATAAGTAAAGCTCGAATATCATCATACCCAAATCAGACAAAGGTTTGACCACAGCCAAAATGTAAGTAACATTTTATTTATTTATTTAGATAATGATCACTTAAGACTGATTTATCTGAGTTTATGAATTAGGACTCAAACCCAGGGCAGGCCTGTCCCACTCGCGCGTGTAGGTATCGAAATGTAAGTACCCCTTTAAAGGGGCAGATCACTAGGGACCCACTAGCGAGCGGTGACGCACGCGCAAGATTTTTCGTCGCATATAATATCTACGTACTGATTTAACCGCTGTGACAGAATCGTTATTAATCTGATAAATATGAACAATTGAAAAAAGGTCAAAGAAATATTTCAATAAGGTAATTTAAGACTTTAAAATACAAAAAAAAAAGATAAAATATACACAAACATAGCAAATAAACAAATTTGTTACAAACAAACCACATACTACACAGAAATAAACACAAGTTACTATGTTTAAGTTGTAAAAATTCCTGACCAGCTCCTGCACTATAATCGATATAAAACTATTATAAAATATAGGTTGGGTTACTAAAATTTGATTATTACTATAAAAAAGTTTGCTATTAGTAGCTATAGTAATTAAAAGAAGATTATTTTATTTTCTAAAAGGTGACAATCTTGATTTCGTCAGAAAGGGTACCTCTTACGCGATAGAAAGAGAGCGCACATGTAAGTAAATATAATTGTAGGCACCTAGCACTGCGCGGTCGGAATTTGAACTTTATAGTATCGTAGCATGAGTCGTTATTTCTTTAAACGGGTTTCGCGAGTGGGCATTCTGTTGGTACTACTAATATATATTCTGTGCCCAGGGCTCAAAAGTCGAAAGTCAAGAATCTGGAGCTCAAGAGTCAAGACTAAAGAAGTAAAGACTATCGTTTTTGGTGAGAACTAAGACAGGAAAAATTATTCTGGACAGTCTGCAGGTTGTCGGTCGAAAATTGTATTTTTTTTAAATATTAATTTAGTTACATGTGTGTAAGTTTATTTTACGTTCTACCTACATATTCTTGAGAAGATCATCTTTCAGTAACTACAAGTATTTTAAAAATTTTAGTGTAAAGAATTTTTAACGGTGTATTTTAAATCTACAGTCGATTACAAAAATACATTACGGTTCTCGCATAATATTATTTATTATCAATATTTTGAATACCTTTAAAATGGCTATGTACACTGCGTTTAACTATGATGAGCAACGGACAACGGTATAATATTAAACACATAAAAGGTATATATAATTATATAGGTAGATATATATTATGATATTAAATGTATATAAAACGGTATAATTATAAATAAATTTACAAAAATGTAAATAAATTTCCAAAGTTCTAAAATACTCAATTCTCAGGTAGTAACTAGGCATAATTTTAAGTTTTAATTTTTAAATCCATGTTCGGTCATAGACTTTAGAACCTGGTGGGTACAGACAGCAGCGCAAATGTGTTTAAAAAATCTTTACTTTGAAGTTGATTGACTTTTTATACCGATTTCTGCCATTTGTAAGCATTTAAGATTATGACTGCATTAATTAATTAAAACGTTTTTTTAAATTAAATTATCATGCATGGTCATCGTAAGCTTCCACAAGATTATAAGTTAAGAAATACACTTACAAATCACTACTTATGTCATATTAGGTATTGTTTATATTAAATATAAACAGTACCTAATATGACATAATCTTAAATAATATTTATCTACATAACAATTAAATTTTAATTGTTATGTAGATAAATGTTATTTAAGATTCTACATATAATTCCAAGTTATAACCGTAGGTTCGTTTGTGCCTATATTTTTAGTGCTGTTGGCACCCGTGAATCATGATGCTTAGAAATGCAATACATGTCTCGCAATACCAATTATTAAATACTATCGCAAGTTCGTGTTTATTTATGGGTAATACCAAATATCATTGGCCGACAACACATTAGCGTGTTGTAGACCGTGTTTAACCGCGCCACTCCCGAGCTGGCTGCCCATTCTCTACGATCCACACGGTGCCACTCTGAGCTTTCGTCAACACTTCAATTAGGGTCCTCCCAACGTGTTCAGGGCTAAAAAAGTAAATTAAAGTCATATTTAATTTATAATCATCCCATCTTCAAATTCTAATACGTATAATATATAAAATAAATATTTTACTGAGCGTTAATTTTTTATTGTACTGCCTATCGTAAACACATCACTGCAAAAAGCTTATAGTAATTTCAGAAAACTGAAAAGCACATTCTTTACCTTTGTGTCTTGCAGTTGGCGTTATCCCGCTGCCAGGCTGCTTCGTATTCGGACGACATGAGTTGTTTACGGATCTCCTTTACGAGGCCCGTATCCGTGAGACCGGGGCAAAGCACAATACTCCTCACGCCAGTCAAATTAACGTGGTACTGATCCTGTAAAATATCACCAATGGTAAATTATTATTCTTACACCTCGTTCGTCACATAAGGTTCGGAAACTATTATATAAAAATATTATACGGTCCGCTGTCTGTGTCTGTAAAGTTGCTTTTTCAATTTTCTAGACAAAGACAAGGAATCCTTGTTTGTTATAATAATATACTGTAAATATATTAATTATTAGTAAAGGGAGTACCTATTTCCACCAAGAGTATTTAATTGGTCACAAAAGGAAGTAGGAAATTATAAAAGTTCGGACACTATGAGTTAGAACTGACTGTCAATCATATATTTATGCATCAATTAATTTATTATGTGCTATTTATCTCTGACATTTATTGATAAAATTAATTTACGAAGACAGATGAGTAACCGCTCAGTATATTTATAGACTCGAGTGAGTTCAAGTCATCTCAGTATGTATGCAATTTTATTTTCACATAAATAAAGAGCAATGACATTATACATCAATTGCAGAAATAACTTAGTCTTTTTCTTCTTACATCCGTCTGTTACTTAGATCCTACACTTACTCCGTAAGCCCGAGTTAATCCAACAACTGCATAGTTGGTTGCTGTGTAAATAGGCGTAGACACTTGAGGTCTTGCAAACGCAGTTGACGCAGTGTTGATTATGGTACCCCCTTGACCACCACGGTCCTTACCCATGAATCGGTAAGCGAGTAAGGTGCCGCGAATCACACCGTTCTGAAAAATATAACAAACCATAAAAATTGTACTTATTCAGACTTATTATGAAATAGATACAATATTATAATAAAGTTTTTATTATTAAGCTCGAAGGACCATGATTGAGTACTTCAGTATTGTTATTTGTTAATATCCTGTAACATTAGCGGGCCCCTAGACGATCAATTTTATTGTGCAATATCACGTATTCTGCAATATTATTGACCGTCTAGGGTTGATATTGAACGCGCCTGCCTTTCAATCTTATTGATAAATAAATTGTTCAATGATATTGCACAATAAAATTGATCGTCTAGGGGCACACTTATGTTTTTAAAATATACGAAACTTATGACTTTCAATAACTAGTCGTATGGTATTTACCTTTAGCCTGTAAATATTGTAAAGAAGCATTGTATTAATAAATGCTATAATTTACTAAAACGTATTCTCACCAAGTTAACATCGACTTCCAGCTCCCAAAATCTATCGTTCATGACACCAGCATTATTGATCACTATGTCTAATCGGTTGAATACTTTTATTGTCATCTCGAAGGCCTCTGAAAAACCGAATTTAATTTATTGTGAAAAAAAAGTTAAGATGCGAAATGATGAACCTAATGTAATAAAATGAACACTCTGTTAGTAGTGATATACATAGTTTCTAAATTCAATTAACTTAATCAGATTTCATCGGCTGTTTAACAAAGCACTTATATTTAGGTCATTCTTATTTTATGACGCTTTTAAAAAAGAGTCACCGACAAAATACGACCCCTGGCTGCAATGCAATCACATTAGACGCGTCATCACTTTAGGCATGCAAAATGATGATGCGTTTTAGGCATAAAAAAGTATAATGAAACCCCTCGTAGACTCCGTAGAATCCTATAAACCAAAGTATAGGACTATTTAATGCTGAACGATACAATACTTTTAAAATTCTTGTACTTTCATACCTTCGTATTGAGGATAATCGGTAACATCGCACTGGCAGAACAAAACGTTTTTTCGTCCATACTTTACACCGAGTTCGTCAGCTACTTGCTCACCTATTTCAGAATCTATATCGCATAATGAAACCTAAAAAAAAAACAATTTATTAATGTAAAATATGTTAGTATATGAATCAGTCAATCTTATAAGAAAATCTTGATGAAAATATGAAAAGGCAAGAAAACAAAAATATTTTTACACATTCTTAAAAGAAAAGGTAGAGAACACAACTTCTTTGTGATACATTATTTCATAATCGATGAAAGACTGAATTACATTCATTGACATCGGCGCCGGAAAAAATCAATACAAATAAAGGTGGGATCATGAAAAGTATTGTTTTTACCACGAATTCCCGTGAGTAAAGTGTTTTGTTTTATCAATCGGATTGAATTATAAATAACTTTTTTAATTATACTCGCAAATATGACGTAGTAAAATAAAACTCACCTTAGCGCCTTGTTTGAGTAATTCTTCGCTGTATGCAAGACCGATACCGGCAGCGGCTCCCGTTATTAAAGCGACCTTTCCTTTTAATTCCATATTCGTAATTTTCTATTTTGAGAGCACTGCGGCCGAATGCAGCAACTACTACGCTCGATCTGGGCGTGTTTCGATCCAGACTGGCTCGGGAGGGCGAGGGGGTGGCTCCCGGTCTCTCCCCGATTCCCCTTCCGTAGTAAATATACGCACGATTGCACGCCACTCTCGCTATCCACGTCGATTCAGACTCATGTGGACGGCTCATTGGACACTTTGTGTATTAAAAGCTCTCGTAGTACGACAATTGGTGTTATAAAATGAATGTGATTACTGATTAAGTTGCATTCTAGGCTATTGAAAAATAACTTTATACTATGGGATTTAATTAAAAGAAATGAGAAACTTCAAGTTTACTTTATTTGTTAATTTATCTTTTTGCTACTTGGTACAATAAATTTTTGTATAAAAATATCCTATTTTACATTTTTTACGTTAGTAAAATAATATCACAGTATAATATAAGCGCCGTTTATTAGTTTCAAATATTATGATCTTGATGTAATCTTGTAATAAAAAGACTGATATTCATAATATTATACTATGCGTTATAATTTGCGTTTTTTTGATAAAAATAATTGCCTAAAATATTTGACCATTACCATGTTTATGTGTGAATAATATTAAATACACACTAATTTCTGAATTTTCTGACTGTACCCACTACTTATATCTCAATTCTCAGTGACTGTACCGGAAGTTGTTTAAAAAGGAATTGTTTTGTCTATGGATTTTTTAAAATTAGTGACCGATGTCTTATGGTTATTGTAAACAGTCTAACCATAGAAAAATTTAAAAACTTTCTAATATTTAGTGCTTTTCGAACCTCTTAACGCACTACCAGCATGATATAAAGTTTACAAAAGTTACAAAAATATTTTACAATGTGTTTCATATAAGACATAAAAATACAATGATTTAAAATATTTTAAAACCATGATTTCAGTCCATAAAAGTGCTATTTACAGATCAAATACTGATCAAATATCACAGAATCACAACAGCTGCAGCTGTTTACCATTGAATGGTATTGGAATATTCTGAATGTCGGTTAGAGCTGCACAAATTGGTATTTTATCAATTAGTAAAATTTAAAACAATTACTAGATTGAATGTTTAGAAAATATGAAGTAAAAATCATGAATAAATAATAATTATTGCTATTAACCATTCTATTAACTTTGTATAGCTGTTTCCTGGCCGTCAACTAATATCGCTAAAGTAAAAAAAATAATAAAAAATTAAGAACTGGCTGATTTAAAAAAAGGTAACGTTAGGTGTTCGGAATTTGAATTACGTTTGGGCTTGGTCTGCACCGGCAGCGGGTACTGCTTTTGCGAGGTAGGAGAAAGTACGTGCGTTCGGAAGTCCTGACAGAACGCAGGCGCTGAGCGCAGATCGAGTGAGGTTCATTGGAGACGCATCGTACCATTCATGTGTGTCGCCGTCGTAGCATTCCACATGGGGTATTGTGGTCGAACCTATGAATACGTCGGCTATTTATAACGGGTAATTATAATTCTGTATTGAAATAGCTTAAGCAGCTGAGCTGAAAATGAAAAATATCATAGCGATAATTAAAAGCGTACTGTTATTTTCTTTATAGCAGTTAGGAGTTAGGACTGTAGCCTCCTTTCTAGCCACAAATTTCAGAGAAGAAAAGCGTCTTCTCAAACTTCGATATGTTAGACCAATAAATACCAAGACAACTAACCATTGAATCCTCCGATGACGAAGATCATATCGTCAAGCAGAACAGTTGCGAAGTTACTTCTCGCGCTGAACATCTCCGTCACCTCTTGCCATTCACCACCACGCTGCGGGCAGAATCTTTCACCTAAAAACAACAGCAGAATATAGAACCTCCTCCTTATTTGTAAATAGGTTAAATGCATCAATCATTAGGGTCATTACACAAGTCAATAAGATTTCACGATGATGATTACCGTCAACATTATTCGGACTATTATCACTTTATACATATTTTATATTTTATAGATATAAAATATCACATTGTAAGGCTTGCCTAAGAAACTGACCAGTGTTCAAACGATTATATCCGTTGAATCCACCGAGGGCGTACAAGTAGTCCCTATAGGCGATGAGGCTGACTCCGGATCGAGGGCTGATCATGGACCTGATGAAACTCCACTGCTTCACCTCTGGGTCGAAAACTTCAGCGGAAGACAGCACCTCTTGTCCATTGAAGCCACCAACAATGTATATCTGTTGTTTAACAGATTAGTTATTGTAATTGGATGTCGTTTCAAGACGGTGGGCAAGTGGTAGATTATTCCTTACCACTGATAAAGGTGAAACCTAACTACGCTCAGCAGAAAATATTATTCTTTTCACAAAATTGTATCAGCCAAATCGCACTATGCGCATATACAGTAGATCAACGGTGCTGCTGGTCGCGTCTCTATGCTACAGATTACAGTACCTATAGTTCGGTCTTAGCTAATGTATTAAAACATTTTTATTTTATCTTAAGAGGGAACGCGGGTGCAGTATAATTTAAACGAAGAAACTATTGCCATCACGCTTCACCCTGCGCCGGCACGTGTATTGTCATAGAGACAGATACAGTATATCGAGGTAACGTAGTCCTCTGATTCCTCCTTTAAAATAGTCTATCTTATTATTTTTTTTAAATATCTTCAGGAAGAGTGAGTCTATGCCTCTACGTTTTTATTTAATATTTTATCTTAAGGATCTTTCAAATTTGTTTTATGGTCGGTGGATTGGCGGGGTACGGGGCAGTCATTTCTTGCGATATTTGAAGGGTAATATTTTTTATTGATTAGTAAATTTAGAAAAAATCTAACGTAGAGGCATAGCTTTAACAGATTCCAATATTGTATAAAAAATCATTTGTCTAGACGCATTGTCCAGGGAGTAAATTGGGGAATACGTTTGTATGGAAAAACAGTGTTAGCGTTACCTCTTGTTTAATTGATATGTAATTTGGTAAAAACTACGTACTTTTCCTCCAAGTGACGCAGCGCTAGCATCCGACCTCTGTTTGTTCATGGGTGTCGTCATTTCCCATTGGTTCTTGTCTGGATAGTACCTCTCAGCGGACGCCATGCGGGTTCGACCGTTATACCCTCCCAATGCGTATATAAGGCCATCTAAAATGTTTGCAAAATAATTTTAAATGCCTTAGATACCTGGATCGTGGGAATCGCAGACACAATAGATTTTCAATTGTTATGCGGCAGCCGGGTGCCGCTTGGGGATTGATGGGTTAATTTGGTCAAGAACTAGTGAGATAAAGTGATAAGGCCCAAGACCCTTCTTCCTACCGAGCGCGGTGTAGGTATGTTCAGTCAGGCTAAAGCGGACTATTTATTTCAGTGTGCCGAGTGTGAGTTTTTTGTTTCACATTCGATCGTGAACGCGTTTGGCATTTATTAAGATTTTGTATGGGATTACTCACTGGGCTGGGCTCACTCCCGTGAGCATCGCTAGGTGGCGCTGTACAAATCCCATACAAAATCTTAGTAAACGCCAAACGCGTTCACGATCGAATGTGAAAGAAAAACTCACACTCGGCACACAGACGTCGTATTTAATATGTCGCGTCGACCAACTTCGATAGCGCAATACAAGACTGTGCACTGTTTGGTCCGCTACATTGGTAATACGTTTTGATAATGTTGAGAGAATGAGACTTCGGGTCGAATTATCCTCTCATTTATTCCTACTAGCATTTGTGGAAATCATTTTTTTAATAACGAACCATGCACAACGACACTGACGTAGCATCTCGCTTGGTACATGCAGGCTCTCTCCTCCCAGACATTCGTTACTGGATCATAGCGCCGTACGGTATTGAAATGATCACTTCCGTCGAAACCACCGATCATGTATATGAGGTTGTTCAGAGCACATAGACCGTGGTAGGCGCGGGGTGCGAGATCCATATGAATGGATAGAAACCAGCGATCAGCTCTGTAAATAGCGAAGGGTAAGAATATTTTTTATTAAGTTAAGGCGTGTTGTCGACCTGATATTACTAAGGGTGCAGCAGCAAAGTTACCTCACCTCGTGTCATAAGTTTCTACAAAACTGGTAGGACTGCCGGCGCTCCATCCCCCTACTGCAAAAAGTATCTCGTAAGGTATTCGGGGCCTCGCCAATGGATCGTTAAGATCGGCTTCCACGTCCGGTTTCGAATCAAGGATTGTGAGAAAAACTACTGCTGGATATAAGGCTTCTTGACACCTCTGTAACAATGACTTTAACAGTATTGTATACCTATATGAAAATGAAAATAATAATATAATAATATCATAAATTGGTTTCATACAACCTCATCATCGACAACCGGCTGCCACTGTAGAATTTTGGTTTTTAAATATTTGAAACTAATATGGCCATAACGCACACAAGTCAAAAGCGATGGAATGTATTTTCTTCGATTTTCGAGATCATGTTCTACCCAAGTCTTTAGAGCTTGAAAAACGATTTCTTCGTTACGTACGTTTAATTCGTCATCTCTCAGAATATCTTCTAATTCTTCAACAGTCAGTGTTTTGAATTCATTACACTCCTTTAGTATGCGACCAAAATTTTGTCTTATGTATGATTTTCCCTTTTTTTCTAGGTCACTACAAAAGTAGCATCGGGCGAATTTGAATATACCCAGACAGTTATGTGGTCGTATTTGCTGCAGCAAAAAATTACAGCATAACTGTATTACTCCGACTACATCGAAACGATCAGCATAAGGCAACAAGTTTTCAACGTTCTCCTCTGTTACCTTACAGGTTCCCGTGTATGCATAATCAAGTATGAGGTTCATGTAGTAGCTGGGTACATCTACGAATATTTCAGTTTCTTCTTGTTCGCCCTTTCTAAGAGAGTTAACGAATATGGCTCTAAAGTATGGACTCACTGCTGACAAAATAACTCGATGAATATGTATCGATTTCTTATCATTACATGTAATAACACCGTCACAGAGTTGATCGTTCAGCCTTAGTTCATTCCATATCGCCGGAAATTCTACTAACGAAAAATGTTCTGGTAAACAGACACATTTGCGTTTTCTAGTTACTACTTTCCTTTTCGACAATCGAGTTTTGTGAGTAGATGCTTGAGGACGCGAAGAATTTTTAGTTTTAAGCAATTTACGATGTTTTGGATTGAATTCCATCCCTTTTGAAAATGGCGGTCTAAATTTGATGTCCGTCAAGTTTTTATTAGTCAGTCCAAAAATATCTTTGGGTCAACCTCAACCAAACCTCAACCCAGGTCAACTCATATCAGAGAGTCAAAATTTCAAAAATATTTGGAAAGGAGGTTTAAGCGGTTGCTTTTTTATTGTCTATGGTGAATTTGAAACTTGCAACATTGTAAACGTCACTGTGACAAATTACAGCTGTCAGTTCTCGTTTTATCTATAGGTCTCTTTTTCGTCCGGTTGTCAATATGGTGAGTTTCGTTCGGTGTAAAAATAAAATTATCAATAAAAATCTCGGTGATCTAGTGATAGTGTAAAAGTTTTAAGTGATAATCAATAATATCAGTGATATGAGAATGTGTTCTTCTATGTATTTCAGGGAGTCGACATCAACCATAAACACGACAGGAAAGTTAGGCGTACCGAGGTTAAATCTAAGGATGTATACCTCAGGTTGCTCGTAAAAGTGAGTATACTTTACATTAGCCTTATTCACACAAACCAAGGATATTTTACCTCTTTGGATACATAGACAAGCGACAAAAGTTGACATAACCTATTGTTTACAGCTCTACAGATACTTGGCGAGACGTACAAATGCCAAGTTCAACACTATTATCCTCAGACGTCTGTTCATGAGCCGCATCAACAGGGCTCCCATCTCCCTGTCGCGCCTGGCTCGTCACATGAAGAAGCCCACGCGCGAGGGTCTGATCGCCGTTGTAGTTGGAACCGTCACCAACGACGTGAGGCTGTACAAAGTGCCCAAGCTCACAGTCGCCGCCCTGCACGTCACAGAGAAGGCTCGCGCCCGTATCTTGGCAGCCGGAGGTGGGATTTGCTTTGTTGTTACAGTCATAACAAACAAATTTTAGGTTATCAAATTATGCACAACTCTTTTACCTTTGTTAGGGTTCCGTACCCAAAGGGTAAAAACGGGACCCTATTACTAAGACTTCGATGTCTGTCCGTCTGTCCGTCCGTCTGTCTGTCTGTCCGTCCGTCTGTCTGTCTGTCTGTATGTCTGTATGTCTGTATGTATGTCTCCAGGCTGTAACTCAAGAACGGTAATAGCTAGAGAGTTGAATTTTCACAGATTATGTATTTCTGTTGCCGCTATAACAAATATAAATTTAAATATTAACTCATCAAGCCCCATACGAGCACTAGTGATTGCGACAACAATAGAATACAATAGCAGTTTCAAGAATCCGCGATCGAAGGGTTAAGGGGGGCTCCCATACAACAAACATGATTTTTCAAACATTTTTTGCTCGGTATTAATGATGACAACAGAGTGGCACCTGAAATGTTCACAAAATACTCGGCTGTATTTATACTTTAATACAAAAAATCAAATTTTTTATACAAAAATCACAATTTTTTCTATAATGGTACTTGTGGTATCTATATCTATAATGGTAATGGAATGGTACCCTTCTTGCGCAAGTTCAACTCGCACTTGGTTGATTTTTTCTTTTACCTTTTATTATATCGATGTAAATTAAATACAAACAATACTCAAACTAATATAAACAAAGTGGTGATGCCTGTAGGACAAGTTTTAGACTTTTAATATAGTTTCTTTTAGTATGGATTGAAATTAATGATTGTAAAAATGCATTTGTAACTCTCAGGCTGGTTTTATCGTTAAGCGTTTCGGCAGCGCCATTGGAGCGCGCGCATTCGAAGATGTATGGGGGTAGTAGTTGCGTTTTATAGTCGAGCGCGCTGCTCAGCGCTTGAGCTTTAATATAATAATAATATCTATGGACGCTTCACACCACGTCAGTCTGGCCCCGTGCTAAGTACCTGAAGGACTTGTGTTACAGTACCAGACAACGGAAATATATTTAATACTTTGAAACTATACATATATTTAAGATTTTTATTATATTATACACATAATATTTAATACACATCCAGACCCGGGAACATTGAAAACTTTTTGTTCCGTCGGCGGGATTCGAACCCGCGACCCCCGGCTTGAGCTGCCACACACTCGACCAATTGAGCCACAGAGGTCAACTAGTAGGAGGTAGTAGTTGCGTCAACTTTGAAACGCAACTACTACCCCCATACATCTTCGAACGCGCGCGCTCCAACGGCGCTGCCGAAACGCTTAACGATAAAACCAGCCTCAATTACATAAAAATAATGTGCAGTAGAAACTCGATTTTCCAGCCCTCAGTAATAGGGATTCACAATTATCCAAACTGCCATCGGAAAATGTATACCTTGATAATTTCTTAGTAAACATTGTTTATTAAACAAATGTGTAATATTATCATGTACTGTACAATGCAATAAATCCTGATGATCAAATGTATTAAATTCTTAATACATTTGATCATCAGGATTTTCGATTATCCAAATGCCTTACAACAATCACCAGACTCTAGTTCCCACTTTCCACACTTCCCATTAAATCTTGCTACTTCAAAAGAATTGCAATATATTATACCTGAGAGCTATGTACTATCAGAGAAGTTCATTCATAGGCAGATGGTGGGCTTACTTAATTTGGTTGCGTTATGTCAAACCCAGCCGACAGATTAAGCCCCAATTTCACCGACTTGAATTTAACGCTCGAATTAGTATCACATTACCTCTTTCATTTTTCTTATGAACAAAATTTTTCCTATGAACAAAAGAGAAGACATGACATTTTAACAAGCTGTTAACAATATAAACTGCACTATTTAGTAACAAATACACCCAAGTTAATTAGCTCACCCCACCAAAGAAATGGTTAAGTTTTAAATTCTTTTAAATGTTTTTGCCCTTTTACCACCAATGATTTCTCAAAACCGAAAAGAAATGACAATGAATCTGGTACTTTGTTCCACCATAGAGCTTAAACTAGAGACTTGTTTTACTCTGTAAGGCTGTTTTTCGCCGCCGCGGCGCACTGCGGTGCGATCATTGGTCCGACTAGTCTCGTATGTTTGTTGAAAACTGCGGCACCGCTCGCCGCCGTCGCGGCGGCGCCGTGTAAAAAGGGCCCATAGAAATACAAGGATGAATATGCAGCGGCGCCGCCGCGGTGGCGGTGCCGCTTCCGCTTCGGCGCGTGTGTTAACACGCTAACTAATAAAAAGATCTACACTATGTATACAGAAGTTATACTATTTATTGTTCTTGTCTGTCCAATGACTTTAAGAGGAGATCTCTACAAAGTTCTAGTTACAAAGTCTTAGTAATTTTTTGTTATAAGAGTTTCCTTACCAAAGTAATATCGTTTCCAGGTGAAATCTTAACTTTCGACCAGCTGGCTCTCCGCGCACCCACTGGCCGTAAGACCGTGTTGGTGCAGGGACGCAGGAACGCCCGCGAGGCTGTCCGTCACTTCGGACCGGCCCCTGGCGCCCCACGCTCGCACACGAAGCCGTACGTCCGTACAAAGGGACACGAGAAGGCCAAACCTAGCCGTCGTTCCAATGTCTAGACTTAATATAAGGACTCTAAAATAATTGCTCTTGTTTTACTTTCTATCCTTGTTCCTGTGTAGACATGAGTAATAATTTGGGCCAACCCACACGTACCACAACCACACGACATCGCAACGACAAAATGTCGCCGAGCAGTGGTTACGTGTGAATGGTGTCGCTGCAGTTGTTGCGTTGTACCGACAAAATGCCGACGTGGTTGCGTTGTCGCCAGTGGTTGCGATGTGGTTACGTACAAGTCAATGAAACGGAGGGGGGGAAGAGCGCGGGCGGTGTGCGCGCACTGTTATTGCATCGACGCAACGTTGTGGTTGCGATGTGGTCGGTATCACACAAGTGGTCGACAACGACTGCAAAATGTGGTACGTGTGAATGGTCCAGTTCATTTACAATACGAAATATACGCCCGACCACGTGGTGTGGTTGTGGTACGTGTGGGTTGGCCCTTAGAGTAAATTGACCATAGATCATTAGGCCGTAGCTGTGGCTGACTGGCTGTAGCTCAATAGTTCAAAGATGAATCTATTGTCACTAATAAACTCGGTCCTTTATGTGAATTATGTATGTGTCATCAAACAACAAAGATAGTATAATAGAAGTATATTAAACTAAAACAATACTCTTATTAACTTGCAATAAATAACTTTTTATTTATAAAAATAATACTTTGCTATCACAGATTATACACTAATCACAAAAGTTTTTCGACCAGAAGGTCACAAGAGATTCATCTTCAGGTTTTATGCCTAATACCTGCTTCAAATTGTTCACTGCTTCAGATTTATGATTGGAAGACTTGATAGCTGTTTTCAATGTATTTGCGATTCTGAAAGAGAATTATAATGCCTTAAAAACAGTAGTAATGCCTTGTTAGAAAAATAACTTTCTTGAATTCATCAAGCCCCATACGGTCACCGGCGTCCAAGACACAATAGAATGTGTCTCGTTTTCCCACGATCGACGGGTTAAAAACCTTAATTATAAATAAAATCTGTAATGTCAAGAGTAGACAAGAAAGAAAATATAATATTTTAGAATACCGAAATGAAAGACGAAATTCTCAGGTTTTCAATGTGTATACCTACCCTAACCATTCCAGTTGTATGGATTTTATGTATTGATTCAATACAGCATCATTAAATTTATCGTTCTCCATTCCTTTCTCTATTTTAGTCATCAGTGTTGGACCTAGGAAAAAAATTGAAATATTTTATTGAGTCTAAACACTAATAAAACAGTGTGTAGTAGAATAATTAAAATTATTTACATTTATTTGGTATAGTACCATTCCATTTGCATTCAAAATTATTATTTTCACTTTCTTGTAAATAACAAACATTACTTTCTATTTTACTATTTGGATACCAAAATTTAATATGTGAGGCTCCACTTGCATTTGGTAGCAAGTTGATTAATGTAGCTACTATAGTATTTGGCTGCTTACTTCTTGTATTTATGACAATCTGAAAGAAATATTACGTATTTATATAAATCGCTACTCAAAATTTTTAAGAAGTATAGCTGTTGCCTGAAGTTTATTTAATGCATGGTACATACAGTTTTATACATTAAACATTCTTAAAATTTTTAATATTTCCATACCAATTGGTTCAGTGGTTTAACCTTGAGGTAACAGGCATACAGTTTATTGTACAAGTTACCTACTTACATCTTTACCAACTAACGTACAATATAAAACATGTCTAAACACAGGTCTTGTTAACAGATTTTCCAAATCTCTTATAGACATCCTACTGTGCTTCACTTCACACATGTTATCTTGCAATATAGTTCCTCTGATGGCATTGTTGTTGATTTTATTCAAGATATCAGCACTCGTATACAATGTCTCTGTGTAAGTTGCCGCACCAGTTCTTAGTATATGAGTAAAGTATGAATGTAACTTTTTGAAAATGTCTGGATCACCTGAAAGTAATAAGTACAAGATCAAAATACTGTATTATAGTCTAATGCAGGGCTTCCCAAAGCGCCCGTCGCGACGCCCGGGGCGTCGCGACATTGTCCCAGGAGCGTCACATGTCAACACAACCAAATATGTCATTCACATATCCCCGGTTTCAGAAGCTATGCTCAGAAAAGCAAGCGCATCCTTCACATTAGCTAACCTTGCTGGCTTTAACTCATCAAGCCCCATACGGGCACCGGTGGTCGCGACAACAATAGAATACAATAGCATTTCCAAGAATCCGCGATCGAAGGGTTAATAGCTTTCATAAATTATATCTTTTTTAATTTTTATGCTTAGGTTTTGATTTGGTCATTATTTTCTAATAAAAATATAAACGTCCAAATAGTGTTTTTATGATAACCTATGTAGGCTGGTTCTAAAATTGGAAAGTATTTTTGATGGCTGGGTTGAGGGGCATCGTAAAGAAATGGCAAAGTCCCAAGGGCGTCACAGTACAAATAAGTTTGGAAAGCCCTGGTCTAATGCAACTGTAGTCTGTAGAGTATTATGTTTTCTCTGGCTAATCAAAGACCTTGAGAGGTATCTATAAAGTCTTGGTGATTTAGTGACACTGGGTAATCAGCAGTTGGGTTTACAGTTTTTTTTATTAGTTTGGCTATATACAAAATATTTCAAAATAATAAACCAGAACATTACAGATTACAAAAAAAACTCTGTTGCATAATACATAATATTGTATTAACGAACACTAAATTTAGGCTTTTATCATTACCTGTTAGTTGTACAAGTGATCTTGACTGCCCAAACTCATACACTCCTGTCTTCAGCCTTAAAGCTCTTTGTGAACATACCCTCTGTTCCTCCTCAAACACAACCTCAGCTAACTGTTGGAGCTCTCTGGAAATCCTCTATTACAATATTAAATTGCTTAGTTACTCCTGGCCACAAAATTACAAATATATATTCTTATCCAATTTGTGTTTTACTTGGGAAATGTAACTTTAAATATATGTTTTTTTTTATTGCATATGATATTTTATATCATATTATGAGAAGAAAATGCAGATAAAATTGTAAAAATGATGTAAAATGGTCTTTGTAAATTTACACTAAAACTCAATTTGGTGTTGGAAATTTTCTCACTAATTTGAATATCAAGTGGTACCTGCATGTGTTCCGACAGAGCAGGAGTTATGTTGAGCAGCATGAGCTTGTCCTTCATCAGCACCACAATAGAGAACATTCTTATCAGGCCCCGGGCTCTGGTATCTTTGATTTGGAACATATGACTTAAAACATGACCCTGCGTGTCACTGAAATATACGACGCCACCTTCTTTGTTCCAGCTCACCTTGAAATATTAATTTATGTTAAAATTAAAACACAAACTGAAATTCAAGATAACATAAAGGATTATAATTAATTATGTTCTTAACTTACTTCACAAGTTATGCTTCGTAACGCAGCCTGGCGTAAAAAAGTCGCTATTTCTGCATTCGGAAGGGATTGTCTGCTGCAGAATATTGTGCCGTTACTCTCTCGGGACACAAAAACGGTTTCTGTGCCGATGGAAGTGCATCCAATGCACTGAACAGCCGAAATGGATGGATCCGTGGCGTGATCTTCATTGTCACTCGTAAATGTGCAAAATAAAGGTTTAGGCCCATGCGCTTCACAGAAGTGACACAAACCAACTATGGCATTCATGTTATTTAATTTTTACTAAAATTCTTCATTTTACTTTTATTATAAAAAATAGTCTGATTTTTTCAATTTTTTGACTTTGACACATTTTGACAGCGAACCCGGATTTTGACAATAGATATTCTCCTTCTCCTATTGGGCTATTTTTAATTAATAATTGCCATGCATAAAAGTAAAGCGTACACGGTACAGTTAACAGTAGTCAGTACACGGCAATTCGAAACTGCCAAGCGATAAATCTCTAAGTTCTTACACGTACAGAACACGTGTAATAATTAGCTCAGCTATTAGCCTCATTTTCGTTTGTGTATTTTTTTGAGTTTACAGAGGATAATATATTTTATGATAAACAGTGAGTAGCAGGCGCATACAGTTATACCGTAAAACTTTGCGTAGATTTTTCTACATTGAAAACACATAAAATTTATAGGAATTTTGTATTTTCTTAAAAAGCAAGATTGCTTTTATAAAGGCAACACAAAATACTATTATTTTGGCAACACTACAAGAAAAAAAATTCTTGTTTAAAAATACCATTGGGCATTTGGGCATTGTTACGTAGTTTAAATCCTCTTTGATTACCTATTAACGCGGAATCGGACTGTTGTTTTGCTACCACTTATTTGTTTGTTTTGGAGTAAAAAATACTTTTATTGTTTGTTACTATTGTTTTTCACTTAAATGAGTGAATTTTACTACTGCAGTGAATTTTAATAAAGGTAAGTTACGTAAACCAGTTTTTTTCGAAATAAAGACCTAATTAGATATGATGGTAATTTAACGTCTATTTTGGGTCAAAAGAATACGGTTGAGGGGTGACAAGAATACGGGAAATGGGGTGAATAGCAACGCTTCTAGTCTAAGTAGAAACCAAATATGGTACCTACACTAGAAACGGAAAAGGGGTGACCAGTGCCGTTTGCCGTAGGGGCCTGCTACTTACAATATTCAGTCATTTTTTTGATTTAAAAATTATAAAATAAAATATATCCCTTGTTACTACATAATATAATATACCTTATACATACATATACTTTTGAAAGGCACATTTGTTCAGACGTTGATATAGACTAACATAATATGCGAAAACTGGGCAGTTCTGGAAATATTACATACATACAGGTCGAATTGATAACCTCCGTTTTTGAAGTCGGTAAAAAAAAATCTGAATGTCGACAACCCTAGCCCGAATTTCTTGTGACCCCTTTGGTGTTTCTGGTCACCCCATCACCAGGGTAACTAGAAATCGCACATATTTTTGCAAATTATGCTTAATTCATAAGAAAATGAGTACAGTGCTTTGCTTTGTCATGAAAGTTTTTGTTGGCAACATTATGAAAAAACAGTTCAAAGTTCAAAATTGTTTCTATTAACCCCGTTTTAGGGTAATCGGTATATAATAGTATTTTACTAGATTTTATCACATAAATAGTATTTATCACTGTTGGATCAGTAGATCAGCACACAATGTGACCAAAAAATAGACTGACTGAAGAACAAAATCTATGATTAATTAATTCTTATCATAACAAAATTTATTTACGTACCTACCTTTTAGTATTTTTAAACTTTATGAATATGACAGTGTCTATATTCTTTAAGGTCATTTCGTCCTAAAGAGTTTCTAATTGCAATTTGACTGCTTTATAAAGAAATCATACTCAAGACCCAAGTACAAATTAAATACTTAGAAAGAAAAGTGTGATGGTTTTCAATAACTCATTTATTGATCTGTACACTGATTTACAGCTAGATTCTTATGGAACATTAGCACAGTACGCAGCAATATCTGTGCCCAAATCAATGCACATACTTAACAGATTATTTAATAATACAATTATTGATAATATCACCCCAACACTGCGCTCATGGTACAAGCCAACACATCCACGAAAGAAAACATGTATCCGGATAGAAATAAATTATTTTAATTATCAACATAACTGTGCCTATTGAAAAGAATTGTCTAAAACGTTTCGTTTTCTATGTTTTACTTCTTAGAGACTGGCTTGTACGCTAACTTCCTGGTTTTGATGGAGGTCCACTTGTGTCGCTTGTAGTAGTATACGACTGCGGCTAGGAGGGAGCACATGCCCAGGGCCTTGATGGTCATGAGCCTTCGGTCGTCTAGCTCGGGCTCGGAGCACCACCGGAGGAAGGTGGCTACGTCCTTGGCGAGCTGCGCGGTGGACGCCGGCGTACCGTCGCTGTATTCGGCAGCCTGAAACGAAACAGTAACTACATGTTAGCATCTATTCCTCATCATGTGTACTTATTAAGTATTAACTAAATAAATACAAGGGTGTATCTGCCTGTGTTAAATTTGGTATGGAGATGATTTGAGAGACATAAGACAATAATAGGATAGTTTTTGTATCGGAAAAATGAATAGTTCCCGAGCGATAATAAAATTTCCGAGTAACGGAGTTGCGGGTCTAACAATATAATATTGAAGGAATGGATGCATGAAATTTTACATAATAAGTGTCTAAACACACCATGCCGAAGTTCCGCGGCGGAAGTTCGGCATGATTCCGCCTGCAATGTATTTTAAATTACCGATGACACACCATGCCGAAATTCCGACGCGTTATATTGTATGCGTTTGACATTGCTGACGTAATCATGCCGAATTTCCGCCGCGGAACTTCGGCATAGTGTGTTTAGACACTTGTGTGTTTAGACATTTAATGAATAGATCACAGGGAAAGACGGACCTATATTTTATTACCGGAAAATGTGTAGTTTCCGCGGCATCCTTTTTTGAGCGTACGGAGTAGAGAAAAATATCTTATCTCGCACCTTGTATAGCAAGCCATAAAAGTATGTCCATGAACAACATGTAGGTTTTCCCTCCATAGCTTAGCAGCATACGAATTAAGACACCTATGAGCTGTCGTGTCGTAATCGTGTTTAGCTCTCGCCATTGAGGTTAACAGTTAAGAACAATGCAATGCAATCACTAATATATTATACCTCGCGATTGGCGAGGTATAATGCGCGCACGAAATAATTGTCTCTAACAAACTGTTTGCAGTTTGGCGATTTTTATGGTCTGTGTTAAGGGCTCCCACACAAAACTGCGAATTCGCATCGCATCATAATGTCATTTTTATTATGAATTTTGTCGCAGATATTTGCGATGCGATGCGAATTCGCAGCTATGTGTGGGAGCCCTAAAATGTAAATATTTTATGAAAAAAGATAAATAAAACTGTAATTATGAATTAGATCTACTCACGTCGTTGAACAACACCTGCGCCATAGCAATGGCTCCTCCGGGGAAGTAGGGGTTGTAGCTCTGTCCCTCGCGGATCAGCACACCAGCGGGGGGCTCCGTGTAGCCGGTGAGCAGCGCGAATATGTAATCCTCGCCGCCCTTGCGGGCGGACACGATGAGAGACAAGTCCGGTGGGTATGCACCTGCAATGAAACACAATAGTATCAGTTGTGTACTTCTTTCGGGTCTTCCATTGTCCATTTATAACTAAAGCCCCAAACTTTTAAATAAAATAAACCAATCTTTATTAAATCTTATAAATCTTGCTATGTTGAATTGCAATTTAACAAAATGCATTAGAACGTATCTAATGCATTTTTTTAAATTGCAATTCAAAAAACAAAAGTAATTGGTTGTTTTTGGTGGTTCAGGTAGTATTGCTAACATGCGCCGGTTGCATCGTCCAGCTTTGCCGTAAAAAAACCTTAGGTCTTACACCACGCCTTCCTCTAAATCACAAAACTGACCGCTATTGGCAGCTCTGGCAGCGTTCTCGTTGGGGTACGGGGACGGGAAGTGGTCGGACAGCTTGCCGGGCCGGTCGAAGTAGTTGCCCTCCTCATCGGGACCATCTCTGATCATCACCTGGAATTATACAGTAACTTTATAGTTCAACTAGCTTTTGCCCGCGGCTTCGCTCGCGTTAAGAAGTATTATTATTATTTAGGTATCAAAGTCTCAGCCCGATCGGTATATCCTCTATTTTATCCCTTGGGGGTAGAATTGATCAAAATCCTTTTTAGCGGATGCCTACATCATAACATCTACCTGCATGCCGAATTTCAGCCCGATCCGTCCAGTGGTTAGGGCTGTGCGTTGATAGATCACTATGTCAATCAGTCACCTTTGAGTTTTATATATTATTTAGATTTAGTGAATAATCAAGTATTATTTAAATCATCATTTACTAATAGATCTAAACTCCCGCACGCGCACCCCCGCCTTGGTGACGCCCACTTCGCAACGGGCCGTGCAGCAGAAATCGTAATATTTTAATTTCGCCATAACTTCAAAATCAAACGTCCAATTTTAATCATTCAAAGACCAAATATTATCTATATAAACTCTACTTAGTGATGAAATAATTTATTTTGATAAGGATTAATAGCATGAGTAAAATAAACGCGTTTCAATGAAGTCCAAAAAATTTCAAGATTTTTAAATAAAAAAATGGTTGTTGTGCCTCACTCAACATAGATAAGTATAGTATGTCGCGGACTTTTTTGTAGATATTTATAAGATCTACAATTAATTAGAACATTTTATGGTTTTATCTTTTATAGTTTAGGCAGCGTACGCAAAATAAGTAACTTTTCTGGTTGATTTTTACACCTTGTGTCCGAAAAACCCAAATATCTTACGGAACCCTATTTTTTTCCAAAATAAAATTTATCCTATGTTACTCGTGGATAATGTAGCTTTCGAATGGTGAAAGAATTTTTAAAATCGGTTCAGTAGTTTTTGAGCCTATTCATTACAATTAAACAAACAAACAAACAAAGTTTTCCTCTTTATAATATTAGTGTAGATATAAGTTGTGCTGAGTTCAAATAGTTATTACATTTCTCAGGGCCGGATTGCCGCCATCCTAGGACGCTGCCGCTCCCCCTAGGACGCTATAGGACGCTGCCGCCCCCCCCTAGGACGCCATAGGATGCTGCCGCCCATAGGCCATGTCCTATACTGCCTATACATAAATCCAGAGCTGATTTAGCTATGTAGTTTTTCGACTTACATAGTGATATTTAATTTTTGTCAATATGTTTATTGTTTGTGTTTTGGAAAAGCAAAGACTGTTGAGGGCCAGATTTTAATTTTTATGATGTCAAGCAAAATTGTACTGGCACATGACTGTGAAAATGAAAGAGTTTGCCTCACGTTGTTTGCACACTGACACCATAAGCCACAAAAAAGCGAGATGACTTCAGGCGAGAGGAACTGACTCTGAGAGTCACTTTTTGTGGATATTGTCACCGATGTGCAGTAGGGGGCGACGCTAGGCGACCGCCCAGGGCGCCGGATAAAATGGGGCGCCGAAGGGAGGCCTTTTTAGGGTTCCGTAGTCAACAAGGAACCCTTATAGTTTCGGTCTGTCCGTCCGTCTGTCTGTCCGTCCGTCTGTCCGCGGTTTTGTTAAGAGACTATAAAACCTGCAAAGCTGTAATTCGGCATGAATGCACATCTTAATGATGCCGACAAAATGGTATAATAAATCTTGAAAAAAAATTTTTTACGGTACCTCCCCTACACATCAATGCGGGGGTGTTTTTTTTTTCGCGTCCACCCTACCGTGTGGGGGTGTCGTTGGATAGGTTTTTTTCGAGTATTCAAAGATCATTTTACGATTTAGGGATCCATTTGTGAAATATGAAGTTTTAAACTGGAAAAAATCGTTAGAGTCCAGTTCCAGTCCCTTCTATCAGCAACGATTGCTATGGAAATGTGAAAAAATTCACGGGAGTAGGAAATATGCTGAATTTAAAAGGAAAACTATCACGACTAAGAAGACTTCATAAGTTATTGAGTAATAGTCGATCAACTAAAAAAAATGTATTCGTAGAAGTACAAAGGAACTTTTCGTTCAAAATCCTTTGAACGTAATTGAGATGATGTTGCATTGTTAGTAGTGTAAAACACGTTATAAATGTGCATTCATTGACCATACAAAAATTATCAAAAACTAGTGGTACTACGGAACCCTATATTGCGCGTGGCACGACACGCACTTGGCCGGTTTTTATTTAGCACTACCAGCAATCTGGGTGCCATCGCCCAGGGCACTGGTAGTGCTATAACCGGCACTGCCGATGTGTCAACATCAGTGTTAACATACCTCAGCGGCTTCAGCCTTAGCCTCCTCCTCAGTGTGGGTGACATTCACCAGGTTGCGGAAGGCGATGTATTGCAGCGAGTGACACGCCTTGCACACTTGTTTGTACACTTCGTAACCACGGCGGACGCTGCAAATTAAAAAAAAATCCATACTAATATAATATTATTAACGCGAAAGTGTGTCTGTCTGTCTGTTACCTGTTCACGCTCAAACCGCTGAATCGATTTTGCTAAAATTTGGCATGGAGATAGTTTGAGTCCCGGGAAAGGACATAGGATAGTTTTTGTCCCGAAAAATGTACGGTTCCCGCGCGATTTACGAATTTTAGCGCAACGGAGTCGCGGGCGTCATCTAGTTATTAATAATGTTTAACCAGCAATTGCTTGCAATCCTGCAACTTTACACGGTCGTCGTAAAATTGTAGAAAAGGCAAATCTGTCAGTTATTCAATTATTATTCCCACTGGCCAATGCTTATGTAGGATTGCATGAGTTTTTATTTTTATTTTTTTAGATGTAAAATTGTAAATTTGTGACGTCACTCTAGGGGGGTCTTTCAAATGTAAATCGGTGACAAGGGAGGGGCTATAAAATTCGTGTACTTTATGGATGGTCCCAAACACCTTAATAATAATTTTATAAAAGAAAAATTTTGGCAAGGAATGTAAATGTAATCAGTAAGTTATTATGTGGCATCCAAGGGATGTTAAAGGAACAAGACGCTTTTCATGAGGTGTGAACTGTGAAGAACTGTGACTCTTCTGCATAAGAGTAGCACTGAATAGAATTACTGGAAAGGGCTGATGTCTTTGCCAATAGTAATGCAAAATTAAAAGATAACTATTAATAATAACATCTCTTACACATACTTTTTTTTTTTTTTGTTGTTTTTGTTATAATTGAGGAGCTGGCGAACAAAACCGGACATGTCCACCAGAGTGCGAAAGTATATATATTTTTTTCGAATGTTAATATTTTCAATCAAAACTGGTTAAAAAGGCTTTAAAAACCGGTTAATAAGGCTTTTTTTCTCGCGAACTAATCGGGTTCTGTTCGCCAGCTCCTCAATTGTTTCTTCAGAATGTCTATGTATAATATAATAGAATAATATGTAATTAAAAATATTTTTATCACAATTTGGTTTATTCATCTTACATAAGGAAAATCAATAATTATTATTTTATTATAAATTTTATTATTAAATTAAAGAGCTTAAATTATTATTAGAAGTTCCAATTTCAGCAATGCTTGATTTAAATTAATTACACTGCACATAAGCATTTTTGATGGGTTATGTAATATGATATTATCATATTAGTCTACTTATAAATGAAGATTTCGAGTTTGTGACTGCAAGTTCTGCATCTGCATTACTTTTATTTGATTGTATTTTAAGTTGATTATTATTTGTATTTTTTTGTTGTAGCTGAAGGCATGGATCTATTTTGAATAATATTATGAAAAATGTTTATAACATGTAACAATTTTGTATGTTGTCTACAAAAACATACCAATGAAGTTTTGTGATATTGTCTAATACTGGCTGGAGATACCTAAACTGATTTTGTTTTTCGGCTTGACATGTGTTGTGAGAGCGGATTTCATCAGGCAGACGAATTACTAAGAATTAATTAATTCTCTTTTTGCATTTATAATTTGTAATTAATATTAAGTTGTATTATATCCCTACTTGGGGATCACCATGACAGGTACATTTCTACGAGCTAACCTCTCTGGACTCTGCGGCCGCTGCGAGAGCTACCTACCTGCCTACAATCTACCTGCCTACAACCAGCCTACCTGAACCCTACCTGCCTGCATCCAGCCTACCTGCAACCTAGCTATCTACAACCTACCTACTGGAACCTCTCCACCTGCACTCGAGTCTAATCTTCCTACAGCCTTCATGAAAGTAAAGTACACATAGGCACAACAACCCCTATTTTTTTAATATACTTTTAATTTGATTTCTAATTATTTTAATTTAACACACTGTAACTACGAAAAGTTAGTGTTACAAATGATTATTGATTACATCTTTCATATTCTTTCTGTTATCTAAAAGAGATATCTTAATATTAGTGGCAGCCCTAGGGGGTGGCAAAAAGGGCAATCGCCCAGGTATGGGTAAGGCCGCCACTGCATACTATCACCAACAACAAACAATATTTTACCTGGCATGATCGAGGGACTTGAACCATCCGTCATGGCTCCAGGGCTGATGGAAGGGGTGAGCCTCGGTGCCGGATGCCTGCACCGACTGTTCCAGGGCAAACAGCAGGGCACCAACACCACCGCCGACCACACCCAATGTGGACAACCACTGGAAATATACACATCAAATTGATTATAACTTTTAGGTGCATTTTTGTTTGTTTGTTACCCTAAGTATGAGTTGAATAAGAAGCAAAAAATATATACTATAGATGGTTTGAAAACCAAAAGAGAATATATATATATATATATATATATATATATATATATATATAAATAACTACATATTATGTATTTGTGATTTTAACCTGTCAAGCCCCATACGGCTCAAGTGGGCCGCGATAACAATAGACTAACAATATATTTCCAAGAATCCGCGATCGAAGGATTAAACTGAATATTGTATATGAACTGGAAGTAAACCTAATCACTTTCTTAATTAGTTTTATCTGTTTATATTTTACTAGACGTTCCGCACGGCTTTGCCTGCGTAAATTAGATATTTCACAGACAAATTAGTCCACAAAAAAAAGCCTATGATCCTTCACGTGGTCTGCTTCTTATCTATGCCAAATAACAGAAAAATTGCTACAGTAGTTCATAAGATAAGCCCTTTCAAATAATTTCCCCCCGTTTTTTCCACATTTTCCTCTATTTCTTCGCTATTATTAGTCTTAGCGTGATAAAATATAGCCTATAGCCTTCCTCGATAAACGGGCTATCTAACACTGAAAGGATTTTCCAAATCGGACCAGTAGTTCCTGAGATTAGCGCGTTCAAACAAACGAACTCTTCCGCTTTATAATATTAGTATAGATTTTTTGCTAATAATATTGCATCAAAATGAAACTTGTAATAATTAGTATCTTTGATCTTGTGATTTAGCTACATAAATAATACACAACATGGTGAAATCATCATGTTTACAAATGGTGAAATCATCATGTTTACAAAAGGAGAAAATAAATAATTTGTGAAAAAAAAAAGAAAACTTAAAGTTAATATGTTGAGATAAGCAAAAATAATGGTTGCTACAGTCTACTTGTTCCAATTAAAAAAAAAACAACTTGGGACACTTTTTCTACCATCAGCTGTCAGAATCAGCAGTGATGGTCAAATCATGTTTCTCAAAAGTAACCAAATTGTAGTTTGAACTTACCAGTTTCCTGTTCTTCGTCCATCCTTTAGCAGTAGTAGATAGTTGACATACCTGCAAGGGATGACCACTGTTAGCTATTACACAGTAATTGTTACATAATGTTGAAAAGGTTATCCTTCGCCCTTATTATATTTCAGCAATGGTATTTTGGACTACACAGATAGTTGCACGTTCACGAAGCGCAATAAAGTTCCCTGATAGCACCAAACGAGTCGAAAACTTAAGTAATTCCGAAAAATTTGACAAATTGATCCATGGGGCCAAGATTGGAATGACCACTTTTGAATCACTTCCAGGTTTCTGTAATTTTATTTCGGCACTTGACTAGTTTTTATTTAACTATTATCAGTACCTGGGGTGCCACTACTCCATAATTTTTCAAAAGTCGTGCACCACAAATCCTGCCTACGGCGGCCGCCATGATAGTAAAACGTCGTTCTGAAAGATCAAAGAATCAACTGACGTCAGTGACGACTGACGTATGACAACGAATTTTTTTCTTTTCTTATTATGGCACTTCGGCTATAATATAACCATGGCCAGTGTCGAGTATATTATGGCGGGAAAACAATATTTTATAAATTATAATACAATGGGTTGTTTTCTTTTTTAAATCTTCACCAGACGGCGCGACGGTAGACACTTCTAGATATTGGTTCCGAACTGATCTGAAATTATCTGCAGGTTGGCATCACTGACTACATATTGGTTGTGTTTCTAAAAATTTCAGTGTACTGTCAAGTGTGACATAAATAAAAATATCTTAAACCTAAGCGATCATTGGCCTAAGCGATTAAGCCAGTATACTGGTAATAGTTTAGGAACACGCTGACATAATAAAAACTTGTCAAACTGAAAACTGACAACTGAAAGTTTTGGCGGCCATGTTACTTTGAAACTTCTTCTACTTTTTATTGTTGGTGTGGTTTTTATTATTTTTTCCCAAATTGTGTTATTTGGGTTTTTGATGTTCATTATTGGTAAAATATTGGCCATTAAATATCCGTTATCGTGCACAAGTGCAGGTAAGATGTTGTCAAAACCAAAATTTATAATTCCTGTGACATTTGGTGTGAATAACGATAAATAGGGCTATTTCTTCCGTGTATTTTAACTAAAACATCTTTATAATAACTTTATTATTCTATTCGTTGGAATATCATTGTGTCTTTTTCAAATTGAAATGTATCAAGTTTTACATTCTTTTGCCCAGTTTTGTAGCAATTATTGATGGTATTACCTGGTATTACCGATAGTTGTCTAGCTAATAGAAAATCAAGAAGTGTCTATCGTCGCGCCGTCTGGTGGAGATCAAAAAAAAGAAAACAACCCATTTTCAGCATCGTTTTTCTATATTGTCAGGTCTAAAGTCTAGTAAAAGTCAATACAGTCAGGAAGTCAAGTCGGTCGATTCAGTAAAGTGGTAGACGCTTTACTGAAACTTTCGATGGAGTTTTGGAGGGAACACAAAATAGCACGTTTCTGAATATTGCATCACTTTCCTACACTTGTGCACCATAACGAATATCTAATGGTTAATATCCTACCAATATTACACTTTAAAAACCCAGTTAACACAATTTTAGGAAAATAATACAAAAACACAACATCAAGTTCTTTTACATTCCCGGCAAAACTCCCTGACAACGAATAGATCGATTTTTGTTGCCAACTACTAAAAATGTAAACTGGGTATTTGTCAAGTGCCATAAGTCCTACAGCCTACTCGGAGTAGGCTGTAGGACTAAGGAGTAGGCTACTCCTCAGCTCTAGAGTCTAGCCTCTACGTCACCTGTATACTTTTGCAAAATTATAGGTCTACCAGAATCTGATGGCAATTTTTGACAGCAGATTTTCAAAAAATATCCTTGATCATTGGATAAATTTATATATTTGCATGTTTCACACATAGAATCAGCCGCTATAAGGAAAAAAAAAGGATTAAACTGTTTTATTCCAATTACCCCGGTATTGCCAGAGTCAATTTACATTCTCACTTTTTGCCATCAGATTCTGGTAGACCTATATTTTCGAATACATACATCTTAAATGTTCTAAGGGCCTGTATGCACTTTGATTAGTGCGAGTGCCAAGTGCAGGTGATTAGTGATTAGAAGAAAATAAAGGACTTGTACTAATCAGTTGCTGTCCACACTAATTACTTTCTCCTGATTACTAATCACCTGCACTCGCACTAATCAAATTGAATACATGCCCTAAGGGCTAGCGTTAACTATGGCACACTGAGGTTTTTACTATAATGCCGCGGCCGCACATGCGTCTATCGTCACGAAGCTTCGTGCTATTATGAGACGATACCATTGGACGATACACCCAGATCGTCCAATGGCAGGTATTACACATATCAATATTATCATGATTCTAGTATCACGCGAATCACAAGTACTACTGCGATACTGTGATTCGGCCTATTACACCATCAATATTATCACGGAATCGTGATAATATTGATACGTGTAATATGCCCCAGCCCCCAATGGTATCGTCTCAAGCACGCATGTTCGGCCGGGCCATTAGTATTTCAAAGAATTCAATGCTCTATAGGGTCAGGAAAAAAATTGACATTGACATTCAAATTGACTTACAAAAATGACAAATGCTAAAATGTTCCTGCATGTTGATGTACCTATCCGGTTTTTAAATTTAATACATTATACATAATATTACGGTCGGAATTAAAATAATTATTAATGGAAGTTTGTGTGTCTTATGTATATGATAGCTCAAAGCTGCTTTAAATTTATTTCCCTCAGTAGTTCCATTAGTTTGTTTAGTAGGTAAGGTTATGATTCTCAAATTGTTGTCTTCTAATAAAATTTCACAAGTTTACTTCATGTATTGGCTTTAAGATATTATTTTTTTTATATTTTTAGGCGTTTGTGTTTCAAATCTTACCCAAAGATGCGAGTATTCACCCAGAAAAGGAATCCCATAACGGGCAGCACTGAATGGGATGTCCAACATGAAGACTACGATTATCACCAGGAAATAGCGCGGTCTGCCTTCGCTGATATGCTGCACGACACCGAGAGGAACCAGAAATACTATAGGGCGCTAAAACTTGCGATTGACAAGCAACATAGTGAGGGAAAGAAGGCAAATGTTTTAGACATAGGTAGGTACTTGTTTCCTTGTATTCAAATAAAAAAAAATATCGATGTGTAAAGTAGTTTATAAATCCCGTTTTATTATATTATTTATATTTTGAATTCAAAATTTAAGTACTTACTTTATAAAAATTATACAAAACTAGTTCACGACTACTACAGAATCTCACCAGAAAACTGTTCAGACTAAAATGTGTGTAGTATCATAATCTAAAGTCTACTATTATTACTATACTGTACTCGGCGAAACATGGCGGTAGCGGTCATTGACTCCCTGTCAAAAACTTGTAATTTTCTAACTCCCTTACTAATAAAAACTTCTTACACATCCGTGTAACGCATGAATAGTTAAACACGGTGGTTGTGTTTACACAGGGTTTATACAGAACTCTACTAATAATCAAATGATAATGACATTTATGACTTGTGTAACTAAAATCGTGTTATATACCATAGACTGTAGACTCAAAGGAAAACGTTCAGGAATTAAGTAACACGCATTCTGATGTTCGGGTGTTGATGACAAAAATTGATATAAAAGTTATGTTTTTATGAACCTGGTAATTATAATTGGACACAAGATTGATATTTAAACATTTTTGGTTAATATTAATCAGTAGAGTACGTGAATTTTCTAAATAATATAATGTTCGACTATAGCATTTACTTTCAAAGTTTTTGAACGCAACGCTAATGTCAAAGTTAATAAAATTTGATATTGTCATATTTTGTCACTTATGACGTATTAGGGGCGCGTTCCACTAAGCGCTCAAACGCTGAAAATACTCCTTAAGTCGTTTCACATGTCGACCGCGATCGTTGTGATCGCGGCAAAAGCGTCACTCATGACGTATATTTTCGCTAATGCAAAGCTAAAAACGACCCATCTTAAAGGAGGGTTGAAGTGGACGTTTTAATAAAACCGCCATCTTTTTAAATGCAAAATAAGCGGTTTAATTTAAATTTTAAAAATTATAATAAAATAATAATAATAAAGTTAGTAAAATAAGAGGTAAAAAAGGAATAAGAATGACAGTGATAATATTAAAACTAAATAAATATACATTTATAAAATAAATGTAACAATAAACAATGATGACTAAGGGCGAAGCCAAACGAGCGTAGTTTGTGAGTTGTGAGTCGCAGAATTTCGGTTCGGCAGAATTCTGCTGCATTCAGTTTTATACAAAAGTCCTGTTTGATACACACGAGCATAATTTTGTGAGTCGTGATTTGTATGAAAAGATATTTACGCGGCAGAAATTCTGCGACTCACAACTCAGAAATTACGCTCGTTTGGCTTCACCCTTAAGAGGAAAATAAAATATACGATAATATCTTGAAAAAGGCTATAAAAACGAGAAACTATTAAAAGCCGTTCCTAGACAAAAACAATATAAAATGCGATAAAATTATTATTTGAAATGAACGCTAGAAAGTCTCAATAATCCATTACACTTGAGTTTGTATCATTGACGCGATTTGTATCATGCGAATGGAACGGCAAAAACCACGGTCGTGACTCGTGAGCGTTATCGTTGTAGGTGCTTAGTGGAACGCACCCTAAATAAAACGATGTATATTTCGTTTACATTGAAAATCTATTTCATTCAATTGAAAGAAATAAAACATTAAATAGTTCTTTTTATGTTTCTTTGCCAATAAGATGGTAGAAATCAGCAAACGCACTCAAAACTACATGTTCAAAATAAAATATAATCAGCCTATGTAATCAGCTGATCTATTGAAAATGCGCCATCTTGATCTTATTCACACTCTATACTAGGGTGATGCCTTGTGTAAGCGTTAGGTAAAGTATGGAAGTTACAACAGCGTTATACAGACCATATGTCAAAAAAATGATTATTAGTAGAAAAAATCTTACGCAGCCTCTATACACCTGTGTAACTTTTTATTAGTAAGAGGATATATGTATAAATCCTGCGATTGACAATGAAGTGTCAGATGTTGTCAACTGCGGCTTTGTATAGAAAATGACATGTTTTTGACAGGGAGTCAATGACCGCTACCGCCATGTTTTGCCGAATGCAGTATAGCCACTACAATACCAAATTTGATCAAAACTTTTTTAGTAGTCTTTATGCAAAAAAAGAAAAAACAAATTCATATAAAAATTTGTTTTTTTAATGTTCATTATTAGTTTATTTGTTTAGGCACAGGTACTGGTCTTCTCTCTATTATGGCAGCACAATGTGGCGCAGACAGTATTGTTGCCTGCGAAGCTTTCAAGCCCATGGCAGAATGCTGTTTAAAAATTCTAGAACAGAATGGTGTGGCGGATAAAATAATTGTCATCCCCAAAAGATCAACTGACCTCACAGTGGGTGAAGATTGTGATATGAAACAGAGGGCTAACATATTGGTGACTGAAGTTTTTGATACAGAGTTGATTGGAGAAGGTTGATGTTTTTATTTTTATTAATCTTAAGCCTACATTACTTAATCTTTATTAAGACCTGCCATAATTATGTTTTCCTGTTTGTAACATTTTACTCTTTTTTAAATTTTTGTTTATAAGTAATCTAAAATAGCTTTTAACTGAATTAATCATTACCTAAAAAGGTTTCCAGATACTTTTAAAACTTATGAACTTTTTATTATGTCTAAAATAAATTGTAGGTGCTCTATCTACATTCTCCCATGCACACAAAAATCTGTTAGAACAGGACTGCATAGTTGTCCCAGATTCGGCAGTCATATATGCACAGGTGGTGGAATGTTCAACACTACAGAAATGGAATAAACTCAATGATGTAATAGATGATGATTCACAGATTGTGTTGAGAACACCACAGAAGGTAAGGTCATAAGTTCCTGCAGTTGTCATGTTCTTTTCTTTTTTTAAACACCTCTTTTGTTTTGCTATCTTTTGACCTTGAGCTGGAGTTTAGGTAAATATGTCGTAAATCTTCTAAGTAACAATTTTTTATTAGTTTTTTCATGACTGCCTGTATTTGTTTGGGTTATAAAAATACCTAATATCTATTTTGATTAAAGTTATAAATTGTAATTTTAAATACCATTTCAGATGAAGGACTGTGCAGGGTCTGCTGCAGTGCATGACATCCAACTGTCACAGCTGCCTAGAACAGACTTTAAAGAGGTGTCGGAACCCATACCAGTCTTCTATTACGACTGGTCGGGCAAAACACCTATAGACATGAAGAGGACTGTTAAACAGGAGTTCTCCGTGACCAACACTGGGCATGCTCAGATGATATTCATGTGGTGGGACCTGAATATGGATACAGAAGGTAAATTTTAAATTGGCCCTTACTCCAGACTATTCCAAGGATTGAATATATAGTTTTTGGGTATATGGATTTGTCCTGAATCAACACTATCATATAATTGTGCGGTAGAGCAATTTGTAACTAACCAGAATCAAGAGGCTTGACTACCCTAAAACTACCACTTTCTTTAAATCAAGTCATTTAATGATGATTTTAATGTGTTGTTTTGATGACTGTTACAAAGTATGATGATATTACAGTGCAAAATTTACACAATGAAAAATTTAAGTTCTGTTTTACTGAAATTTTTCATTTGTAAGTTTTTCATGTATTTCAAAATAAAAATAAAACAATATTCCTTTGCACTGTAATACAACATTTTATAATATAATTACAGGTAAAATAGTGTTGAGTTGTGCACCATGGTGGTGTCATCCTGACACGAATTTTTCTTCTGAAAGACCTCAAGACACAATACCATGGCGAGACCACTGGATGCAAGCAGTCTACTATCTACCGAAAGAATTACAAGTTGAAAAAGATGCTGAAGTGTCCTTAATATCCTGCCAAGATGATTATTCTCTGTGGTTCTATCTAGAAGACGAAAACACAAAATATAGACACTATAAAAGACCAATCTGTGAATGTGGTGTGCATATGGCTTTGTCGAGAACTCATGTTTCTTACCTAAACGATACAAGTAGAAATTCCAAGTTATTGACACAGTTGAAAAACGATGTAAGCAGTAATACAACATTATTAAGTTTGAATGGAAGTGATTTACTCGCTTTGGCAGTAGCTAAGTCTGTAAAGAAAGTATATGTAATAGAAAACATGTCGATTAACATAGGAATCTTAACAGATTATATCAAAGAGAATGGTCTAGAGAATGTAGAAATAATACCAGATGCCACTGATGTGATATTAAATGAAGTGACAAATGTTTTTTGTAATCCCAACTTCAGTTCAGCGATATTGCCCTGGGAAAATTTAAAAGTAGCCTATCTGCTTTACAACTATAAGGAGAAGTTGAATGCGAATGTTAGTATTATACCAGATGGGTGTGAATTCTGGGGAATGCCAGTTGAATTTCAAGATTTACATAAAATAAGGATACCATTGAATGAATGTGAAGGGATAAAGATGGCGTCCTTCGATTCCCTTGTCGAGGTATGTGTCAGTTAGTAATTACTAGAGACCAGATTATATGCAACTTAAAAAGCTTGTTATATGCATGCAAATATGCATGAAAAATGCTTGAAATATGCACGAAAATTGGCAGAATATGCAAAATTAAATGACAAATTTTAGGAATCCCCAAAAAAGTTCATTTTTTTATTTCAAAATCTGCATACAATAAGTAAATTATTTTTTGATAGGCGATAATTATAGGTACAATAACATTATATGACATTAAAATTATTTAAAATTTTTGTAAACGAAAGCAATCAAATATTTTTCTAAATTTTCAGTGGTAAGATTGTGTCTACGATCATTTTGAATATGTTTGTAAATAGAAAAGGTTTGCCCCACATCCACTGATGTAACTGGGCAAAATTCGAAATTGGGTGCTATGTTAGTACTTACAGTTTCTGGCTTACTAAATACTTCCCCCCTTACTAATAAAAACTTCTTACACATCCGTGTAATGCATGAATAGTTAAACACGGTGGTTGTGTTTACACAGGGTTTATACAGAACTCTACTAATAATCAAATGATAATGACATTTATGACTTGTGTAACTAAAATGTATGAAAACTGTAGACTCAAAGGAAAACGTTCAGGAATTAAGTAACACTATCTGATGTTCGGGTGTTGATGACAAAAATTGGTATAAACGTTATGTTTTTATGAACCTGGTAATTATAATTGGACACAAGATTGATATTTAAACATTTTTAGTTAATATTAATCAGTAGAGTACGTGAATTTTGTAAATAATATTATAATGTTCTACTATGACATTTACTTTCAAAGTTTTTGAACGCAACGCTAATGTCAAAGTTTTTTTTTTCTTATAATGGCACTTCGGCTATTTAACCATGGCCAGTGTCGAGTATAAATATGGCGGGAAAACAATATTCTTTAATACAATTTTCAGCTTAGTTTTTTCTATATTGTCAGGTCGAAAGTCTAGTCAAAGTCTAAGTAAAAGTCAATACAGTCAAGAAGGCAAGTCGGTCGATTCAGTAAAGTGGTAGGTAGACGCTTTACTGAAACTTTCGATGGAGTTTTGGAGGAAACACAAAATAGCACGTTTCTGGATATTGCATCACTTTCCTACACTTGTGCACGATAAGGAATATCTAATGGTTAATATCCTACCATTATTACACATTAAAAACCCAATTAACACAATTTTAGGAAAATAATACAAAAACACAACATCACTCTTTCACATTCCCGGCAAAACTCAAAATAATATTTTGACAATTTAAAATTTTATTAACTTTGACATTGGAGTTTTGCCGGGAATGTGAAAAAGTGATGTTGTGTTTTTGTATTATATTCCTAAAATTGTGTTAACTGAGTTTTTAATGTGTAATATTGGTAGGATATTAATCATTAGATATTCATTATCGTGCACAAGTGTAGGAAAGTGATGCAATATCCAGAAACGTGCTATTTTGTGTTCCCTCCAAAACTCCATCGAAAGTTTCAGTAAAGCGTCTACCACCTTACTGAATCGACCGACTTGACTTCTTGACTGTATTGACTTTTACTTAGACTTTGACTAGACTTTCAACCTGACAATATAGAAAAACGAAGCTGAAAATTGTATTATAGAATATTGTTTTCCCGCCATATTTATACTCGACACTGGCCATGGTTAAATAGCCGATGTGCCATAATAAGAAAAAAAAAAATTATTTTGTCACTTATGACGTGTTAGGGGCGCGTTCCACTAAGCGCTCAAACGCTGAAAATACTCCTTCAGCCGTTTCACATGTCGACCGCGATTGTTGTGATCGCGGCAAAAGCGTCACTCATGACGTATATTTTCGCTAATGCAAAGCTAAAAACGACTCATCTTAAAGGTGGGTCGAAGTGGACGTTTTAATAAAACCGCCATCTTTTTATATGCAAAATAAGCGGTTTAATTTTAATTTTAAAAATTATAATAATAAAGTTAGTAAAATAAGAGGTAAAAAAGGAATAAGAATGACAATGATAATATTAAAACTAAAAAAATATACATAATTTATAAAATAAATGTAACAATAAATAATTATGACTTAAGAGGAAAATAAAACTATACGATAATATCTTGAAAAAAGGCTATAAAAACGAGAAACTATTGAAAGCCGTTCCTAGACAAAAACAATATAAAATGCGATAATATTATAATTTGAAATGAACGCTAGAAACTCTCAATAATCTATTCCACTTGAGTTTGTATCATTGACGCGATTTGTATCATGCGAGTGGACCGTCAAAAACCACGGTCGTGACTCGTGAGCGTTATCGTTGTAGGTGCTTAGTGGAACGCACCCTAAATAAAACGATCGCGATGTATGTTATATTTCGTTTACATTGAAAATCTATTTCATTCAATTGATTAAAGAAATAAAACATATTAAATAGTTCTTTTTATGTTTCTTTGCTAATAATATGGTAGAAATCAGCAAACGCACTCAAAACTACATATTCAAAATAAAATATAATCAGCTGATCTATTGAAAATCCGCCATCTTGATCTTATTCGCACTCTATACAAGGGTGATGCCTTGTGTAAGCGTTGGGTAAATTTGTATGGAAGTTACAACAGCATTATACAGGCCATATGTCAAAAAAAAATATTAGTAGAAAAAAAATTACGCAGCCTCTAAACACCTGTGTAACTTTTTATTAGTAAGAGGGTTTATATTTAAAATTCGTGTATGTTTTTCAGCGTTCCCGCACCATAAGCGACTGCGAGTTGGAAGCTCAGCCGCTGTGGGAATACCCGTGCTGGTCGCGGGGGGAGCCCCGGAGACTCCTTGATGTGGACCTCAGGACGCTCCAACCCACTACTGTAGCAGACGGAGTGTTCACTGTTGTGTGAGTTCGATATTTAAAATTCAAAATAATGACCGTGGAGAAAGATAAAGTAAATCTAAGTGGGAAGAGAGAGATAGAGTGTCATATCTATCCATCACCTACCCATTTTGATTAAGATTTCCCTAGGAACATAATTGTAACATTTTCGTATCCTAGTGAAATAGTGACAGGTACAATAATGTACTAAACGGCTGATTGATTTTATCCCAATTATCCATTTTATTATCATGTCATATATTTTTTCATCTTTCTTGGTTGTCTGGAAGAAACCGCTCGAAGCCGCTATAGGACCGAAAGTGCAGATCCTATTTTTTACATATTTAATGTGCTAATAAAAATTTATTGTTATTATTACAGTGACAACAATGACTCATCCCACACAATAAACGGTTTAGCGGTGTGGGCGGTGTGGCGAGTGGGCGGGGCCAACATATCGGCCGGCCCCCTGACCCCGCCCACTGTTGGGCAACGAGTCACCTGGGATATGCACACACGTCAAGCGGTTAAGATACTGGTGAGATATTTAGATGTTGAAAATTGTAGATAAAACTTCTAACGCCTTTTTCGTAATTCCACATACTGGGTTAGGCTTTAACTTTCAAACCATAATGATTTTTAATGTACCATTGAGGAAATTGATTCCTAGGCAGTTGACAGACCAACGTCATTTGGCCGGATCATGTCAATTCAATATTGTTAATTGTGATCTGTCGGCTGGGTTTGACGTAACGCGACCAAACTACGTAGGTCCCCCATCTGCCTAGGAATCAACTTCTCTGATAGTAAAAGCGCTACTTATCTTACTTACCAGTGCTCTAAATCTTTATTTGCCTCCAGAAAAACTTATAAGTAGGTGGCGGACGTATGTTATTTGGACGGTCAAGTCAATGTTAGTCGCGATCTGTCATCAAATCAAATCAAATCAAAATAATTTATTCACATAGGTCACACAGTAACACTTATGAACGTCAAAATTTTAAAAGGTTACAAAATTTTCATCTCATTCTTAGATACATAATACACAATTCGACTTACATCTACTGATAATAGGTACACTCACTGACCTCCATTATACAAGTACGTTGGACTAATGATACCCTTTGAAATGAAAGCTATTTTTTGTGCCTATTTGAAGCGGAATCAGCTCCCCCAATGTGAGTGATAGGAACTAAATTTGACGTAAAAATGACGTTTGAAAGTCGCCATATTGGCGCTGATAGCAGTAGTGGGAGTATTTGGAACTAATAATAGTGATGACAACCAATAACGATTATGCGGCCATTTGCAAGTTACGTCAAATTTAGTTCTCTTCCCTCTCACTGGGGGCGCTGATTCCGCTTCAAATAGGCACAAAAAAAAGTGGGTATCATAGGTCCAGCGTACTTGTATAATGGTGGTCAGTGGGTACACTACATTTATAAAACAAAATTATAATTCAAAATAAATAGTTCTATGTCAATTTTATGCAAAATAATAATGTCAATTTAATTTTTTCAAATAACTTATTATTATGCATCTGGGCTTAACCTATTATAAATTGATCTACCATGTGCCTATGAGACAATTGCTCTGATAGAATATGCAATTTTCTTAAATGTTTTATTTATCTTTCAGCAAAGCTCTCGCGAGGTAAGCGGCGGTGCGCAGTGGAGGTACCAGATTGCTTGCGACCTGCGGCAGGGACAGTTCGATATCGCTATAGATTGGGTACAATAAATTTTATACACATTAATAACGTGTCTTATTTCTAAAGACTTTGTAAGAATTAAGTAGTATTAATATATTTTATTTAGATAGAAATGAAACGTCAATAAAGAAAATAATAGAAACCTACAAATGTCAGCTATTTACAATGGCATGGCATTCGGCAATTTTTTAAGCTATTGCATAGCTTTTGTCGCGGGCTTTGAGCGCGGCAACCGAATCAATAAATTCCGTAACGAAAAAACCTAACACACCCCACTCCGACCGTGCGGCGTTGCCAGCTTCGGCACGGTTTGTGCGCGTGCGAGACTTATGCGAATTATAATTGCATAAGTTGATAAAAAAGCTGTGCAATAGCTTTACCGTGGCAGTGCCCGAGTGTCATACGTATTTTTATTTAATAAGGAGACATCAGACAAGTGATAGTAAAGATTAAATATCACAAGGGTCACCAAATGGCGGACCGCGGTCCGCATGCGGACCGCCGACCCATTGTGTGCGGACCAACAACTTGAAGATGAACTTCGTTAAAAATAAATGTCGGTCTCGACTTGCTGATGAACATCTCCAGTATTTAATGTCAATAGCTTGCACCAATTCAGACACATTTAGCAACAAAAATTATCACTTTTCTCATTGATATGTAAATAAATACCTTTGTAATTTCCGTAATTACTTACCTTTTTATAAAATGTGTGGACCGAGAAGGTCATTTCGTTTCTTAAAACGGACCCCGAGCGAAATTAATTGGTGACCCCTGAGCAAGATCATTTGCAGGGTAGGTATAGGTCTACCAGAATCTGATGGCAAAAAGTGAGAAAATAAATTGACTCTAGCAATACCGGGGTAATTGCAATAAAACATTTTGATCCTTTTTTTTCTTTATAGCGGCTGATTCTGTGTGTTAAACATGCAAATATAAAAATTTATCCAATGATCAAGGATATTTTATGAAAATCTGCTGTCAAAAATTGCCATCAGATTCTGGTAGACCTATAGTAATAGGTAACTTTGTATGTTGTTATTACTTCTATCTGTCCCGAGTCCCGGTAGACCTACGTAATTCGGTCGTAAAAATGTCAAACCCAGACTACTAATATTGAATTGGCCATGAATTGGCATAACCCGACCAAATGGCGTAGGTCTCGTCTGCCTATGAATTAATTCTTCGATGACACAAACACAAACAGGCCGTCAAATTCGCAAAAACCGATTTACGTATAATTTACGTTACCTACGCGGTTCCAACTTTATACGTGGGAGAGCCATGCTTCGGCACGAATGGGCTGGCTCGACCGGAGAAATACCACGTTCTCACAGAAAACCGGCGTAAAACAGCGCTTGCGCTGTGTTTCGCCGAGTGAGTGAGTTTACCGGAGGCCCAATCCCCTACTCTATTCCCTTCCTTTCCCTCCCCTATTCCCTTCTCTTCCCATCCCTACTCTCCCCTATTACCCTATTCCCTCTTAAAAGGCCGGCAACGCACCTGCAGCTCTTCTGATGCTGCGAGTGTCTATGGGCGACGGAAGTTGCTTTCCATCAGGTGACCCGTTTGCTCGTTTGCCCCCTTATTTCATAAAAAAAAGGGAGCGTAAAAACCTCAACCTACCGCAGAGCAAAAACGTGGCCTAAGCGATTCCGGACGAGTAGGCTGTTTTTACACACCCAGGTCTCATTATACCGCGATCGCACGATTGATCAATTATTTATAATTTAATGGAAAATCAACTTAGCGCCCATATAGTCGGGGATTTGATTTACGTACATTAACGGCACCCCTGATGCGGTTTGTGAAAGGCCCAATGTTAATCTTGGACGTTTTAATTAATTTGTTCTAAATTCAATTGAAGTTTGGGTATAGTGCTACAGTTAAAATGTAAATGTAATTACCAACTAAAATTGAAAAACAATAGCACATGATTTAAAAAAGGATTAGTTATAATAGGGTTTTGTCACTACTCGCCGTCAGGGTCGGATTTAAACTTTTGCTGCCCTTGGGCACTGAAAAATTGCCGCTCTATTAACTAAATTAATTCGAAAATAAATGTTTACTTATTGAGTTGCACCAATTTACTATCGATAAGAAAATGTCAAAACAACAGTTAAATCTCTGGTTTGGTCAATAATGGTTTGCACCATTTTAGCAATGGTTAAAATGATGTCACATTTTTAACAATAACCGTAACCGGTCAATTTTGGCCGGTTATCGTTAATGTTTAGCTAACAAATTTCAAAATTATAACCTACTCTAGTTTTTTCATCATATTTAAGTTGAAGATTTAAAAGCTTATTAAAATAATAATAATGTTAAATGATAATTGATAACAAATGATCATGGTGCAACAAATATTTGTAAAGTTATGTGGTCATCGTTATAATATTTATACTAACCTTAACTGTAACAATAGCTCTTCGGTGCAACTTATAAGGTGTTAAAATTATGATTTACAATATTTCAATTTGACAAATATCCTGAATTGAATTTCCTGAATTGAAAAAAAAAATGAAGAGTCGAATTTCCTGAATTATCCAGTAAATAATATAATTACCATTTATCACTAAGTACATATTATAAAATCAAGTCGCTTTTTTCCCTCATGTCTCTTTGTTCCCTTTAATCTTTAAAACTACGCAACGGATTTTGATGCGGTTTTCTTTAATAGATAGAGTGATAAAGAGGAAGGTGTATAAGTTTAAAAACATTCATTAAATAGTGGAGAAATACTGTTATTTTTGGGGTTTCTAATGTGATGTCGTAAATAATTACATTTTTTTCCGCTTACATTGCAAACGCAGGCTGAATCCTACGAGATTTATCAAAATAATGTACCAAGTATTGTACACTATGAAAAGGTCTACAGAAAACTTCGCGATGGTATAATTATGTCTATCTCTTATGGATATCCCACAATAAATTTTTTTTGTCATTTACTTTTAACTACAAATAATGGCTAATTTTCGAAGCGATTTTAACCAATACGGCATTAATCCTTTTCCAATTAAATACTTTAAATACATTATTGATTTAATATAGATCTATATGGCCCTTTACAGCATATTAATGAATATTTTCGAAGATATTACAGATTTAAACATTGCGGGACGTAGCTTTTGCGGCGGTACCGGCCAATGCGGGCCACGGGTAGCAATGAATATAAATCAAAACTACCTACTGAATCGATTTTAATCATTGACCCGTGGCCGTTATTTATGCGGCCCGCGACAAAGTAAATTATTTGAATGGTCAACTATACTACACAATGGTTAAAATTACGCCATATTTAACGATAACGTAACCGGCCAATTTTGGCCGGTTATCGTTAATGTAAATTACTTAACAATTAATGTCATAATACCTAATAACCTAATCCAGTTGTTTTATGGTGTGGTGCACCTCACTCATAAGGCCTGATTACACCTACCGAGTAGAGTGGCGAGATAGTGTTCTCGACCAA
The DNA here is from genome assembly GCA_905187585.1 of Cyaniris semiargus. Taxonomy (NCBI): domain Eukaryota; kingdom Metazoa; phylum Arthropoda; class Insecta; order Lepidoptera; family Lycaenidae; genus Cyaniris; species Cyaniris semiargus. The sequence continues at coordinate 14,057,235 of LR994560.1, read as the reverse complement.
TAAAATTTGCCGAGAGTACTGTCTCGCTACTCTACTCGGTAGGTGTAAAAACCGGCCTTTATACTTCGCCGAATACATTTTTTTTTAGTTGATCGACTATTACTCAATAACTTATGAAGTCTTCTTAGCCGTGATAGTTTTCCTTTTAAATTCAGCATATTTCCTACTGTAGTGAATTTTTTCACATTTCTAGAAGCAACCATTTAGCTGGTAGAAGGGGAGGGGGGGGGGGGGGGCGGAGACACTGGACTCTAACGATTTTTTTCACTTTAAAACTTCATATTTCACAAATGGATCCCTAAATCGGAAAATGATCTATGAATACTCGTAATATTTTAAAAAAAGTTAAAAAACCTATCCAACGACATCCCATACGGTGACAACCCACCCCGGGTGCGAAAAAAAAAATTCTTCCCCGCTTGATGTGTAGGGGAGGTCCCATAAAAATATTTTTTAAAGATTTTATATACTATTTTGTCGGCACCATTAATATGTGCATTCATGCCGAATTACAGCTTTGTAGATCCTATAGTCTCTGAGCAAAACCGCGGACAGACAGACAGACAGACGGACAGACGGACGGACAGACCGAAACTATAAGGGTTCCTTGTTGACTACGGAACCCTAAAAAGGCATTAGTGTGGAACCGCTCTTGGAGCGCCCTTCACATCCTCTGTGGCCCGGTGCTGGCACTCACATTGTCATGTGTGGCCCTTGGCCAGTAAAGTGTGACGACCGCTGCTTTATACCAATCGCAGCGATTCAAGCGCGGAGAGGTAACAAATGGACACTTCCGCATCCTACTTAATATTATAAAGGCGAAAGTTTGGATGTATGTATGTATGGATTTATGGATGTTTAATAAGGTTACTCTTTCACGCAAAAACTACTGAACGGATTTTAATGAAACTTTACAATAATATAGCTTACTTATACATCAGAATAACACATAGGCTACAATTTTAACCGACTTTCAAAATGGAGGAGGTGTTATGTTCGTTTTTTTATGTTCAACGATTACTCCGCCGTTTGTGAACCGATTTTCAAAATTTTTCTTTTGGTGTATAGGTTATCATCCCAATTAGGTACCATATTCATAAAAGTGGTGACCTGATGAAGGGATCCATAAGAAATCGAGGGAACTCCTCAAAATTTATATGGAAACATGTGTTGAATTCGGTTTTGTGAGCAGTATTCTAAGCATATGCTACCAACAAGCAAGATTTTGCACCAAGGTATACCATGGTTCGGAAGGTGCTGAGAGAACTCCTGACTCTTTATAGATAGAAGTTTGGGAGTTTCAACGTTGTTTTAAGAACGGAAATGCTACTATGCAAATTACATTCATCATCATCATCATCACTACAATAAACCATTATAGAACCATGTATCGTCCCGTTTTGACCCTATCATTGGTACTTTTCATAGTCTTTTATTATATATCACTTAAACCGCGGGTAACACCGCGGGGCACAGCTAGTTTATAATATTAGTATGGACACTGTGCAACTACACAGTGTTTGTAAACATTAGTGCTAATTAACACCTATTATACATTATTTACAGCGTCTACAAGTACATAATTGCGACATAGAATTAGTACCATTTGCAGCGACAGGTACCAAAGCTTCCCGCTACGTGGTACCATATTTGGTCCCAATAGGTGTACTTTACGACCTTGGGACGCCAGTCGTTACTGAAGATTTATCCAAATAACTCCAGAACATTTCACATCCATTTCTGGCGTAACATAAAAAGTATATCTTATAAGATCAATTATGACCTATTACAGCGAGAAATAATAAATATTTATTACGCAATCGACATTATAAATAAAGGAGCACTTGATTATTGCGTCGGTAGTTTATGGCGTTATTTATTTAAATTATATCGTCGGCGGTTCTAATTGCCTTTATAACTCAGGTATACACAGACAAACTGTAACACTCGTTAGTGTTAATACGGTAGAAGATCGTATATTTCATTATATTGGATAAGCAAATAAATTTTTAGTCACTGTCTTAGCAAATCTTTTGTATCGCAAGCTGTCAAGTGAGTCGTCTTTATTACCGCCGTATAAAGCTATGAAACAACGTTCACGAACAAGAGAGAGCAAAAATGGATCGACTTCCTCACTCAGGAATAGCGCGGTACCACTAGCTAATTCAGGATGTTTCTTTGTTAAAAATTTCTGATTGTTAAAAAAAATTCTCACTTTTTTTGCTTATAATTTTTTAAATATTTAATTTAGGGTAAAAAGTTATATTAACATATTTGTAGGCAAATTAATTTGCATCAAATTATGATTTCACATTTTTTTGTGAGACGTATAGTTTCCGAGATATCGCGAAAATAGTGTTGTCACCCCTTTTTTCAAGATGGTGGCCGGGGGACAAGGGTGGCGACCCTACAAACTTGAGGTTAAGCATCTATTGACCCCCCCAACATGTCCCAAAAATAAAATTGCGTCCTCTAATAAATGCAATATTCGGTCCTTAAATTGTAACATTTCAATGGACTAAAGTCTGTCAATTCAATACAAATTTAGAAATGCATCTACGCGTCGCATTGCGGTCTGAATTGACCCTTAGTCTATTCACGCCGCATAAAACTAAAAACTGATATTTCTCATCGGTTTTCTACGAGATTATGATATCTTTTTTGGCCGACAGCCGAAACTCTCAACGGCCAATGTAGCAGTCAGTCATGTGCAGTTTACAGCTTAAAGAAGTCTATTGTTTTAGGAGTTGCTTCAATTAGAGACAGAAGAGATTCACAATCCACAGGCTTAGCATTGCAATTTGCAACAGTATGCGTAAGAATAATGCCCGGTTTCTGAAACTTTTGACATAGGTATTTTATCTATTCACAAGCGTTTTTGATTGGTTGACGTTAAGGGCCAACCCACACGTACCACAACCATACGACATCGCAACGACAAAATGTCGTCGAGCAGTGGTTACGTGTGAATGGTGTCGCTGCAGCTTTTTGTAGTTGCGTTGTGGTACCGACAAAATGCCGACGTACGTAACCACATCGCAACCACTGGCGACAACGCAACCACGTCCGCATTTTGTCGGTACCACAACGCAACTACAAAAAGCTGCATCGACACCATTCACACGTAACCACTGCTCGACGACATTTTGTCGTTGCGATGTCGTGTGGTTGTGGTACGTGTGGGTTGGCCCTAAAACCGTAACTAATCAACTACACTGTTGCAAAGATAAACTCTTGTAAAAAAACCTTAGAAACTTCCCAGTTTCTTTTTGTCCCGAAAATCTATCCAGACAGAATCTATCGACTTAGATTCGGGACAAATTATTGACAAATTTCTATTTTTCCGTCTATTTGTCTATTCTACATTAGAAAAAAACTTCTTTCTATGCCATGCCATGATAAGCGTGTTGGCTTCACGTCGGAAAAAGTGGCGCATGTGTAATAAATAGCGTGGAGGAGCGACATAACAGCCCTTTACAGAGCGCGTAGCTAAGTAAATAGAGTCATGTTTTTACTCCGGCTAATCGCTATCAACGTAGACTTTACAATACGTAGATAGGTCCAAAAATAATCCAAGGAAGGGTTTGTGTCTACGGAAAGAAAGATAATGTTTCAAATTGGCAAGGTACTTTGTCATTTAGTCTCTGAAATCCGTCAGTATTTCTATTCTTTTGCGTTTCTCCAGTCCTGAGGGAAGCAATAAATGGATTTTTTTAGAGAATATGCCAATTTATCATGCTCCGTTTTCTTACCTCTTGTATATTATGGTGGATTGCAGACTCGACCTTAGGAAGAAGTTATTGTTTTTGTATACGGTGCTATATCAATTAATATTATGGTATTTACATTTATAGCGTGCAAGCCTTTATGTATTGGCCTATAATCGAGGTCACGTTCACATCACCAACAATGGGACCTTGTTTCTGGCTCTGACGATACCTATGACTATTTTTCCGAGTCAGTCCGAAGTCCAAAATAAATTCGTACTACCGATAGAGTTCTGGGTTGATATTATTTATTAACCCAGAACTCTAATGAGAGCTCAAATGGAGAGAAATTTCTTTTATTCGCGCTCTACATTTTGTCTACCCAGAAAATACCTGCTAAGCTAGGTACTCTAAGTTACGTAGTAACTATTTACTAATCAGGTGCTCTAAGGGCCCTTCCACACGACGTATTTTTTGCGCACTCACGGCGCGCGTTTTTGATGCGCTCGTCTTCTTCGCGTTTTCATCGCGTTTTTTCAGATATAAAGTTTAAAACGTGTCGGCTTCCTTGCGTTTGCTGAGCGTTCAACTTGCGTTTGTATCGATACAAACGAGCGTAAATAAACGTCGTGTGGCCCTTCCACACGACGTTTATTTACCGTTAGTCTCACACTATATAAGTGTTTTCTGATAAGTCATATCTATATCTAAGGGAATGGTTCCTATATCTGCGGGCACTACCATCTCAGCACCGGTGTAACAGGTTCCCCGTTTGAACCTTACCTTATTTAGTTATTTTTTCCTAATTATTCGTTTGCGGATGAGGTATGTTTAAAGGTGTCGTAAAAACAAGCAATGCATTCATTGTAGACACTACCGTACTGTACAAACGTGGTCTTTTCGACCTTACGGCTCAGTAATAAGATCGAAAAGTAGTAAACTATAGATGTTTCGGTGCTTGTACTCGGCACAAATCCAGCGGCTCTTTATAAACACAGGAGCCGACGATTTTAATTATTTATATATGCAGTGTAATTATTTTAATACGTTCGGCGAAGTTATTGAGTCTCGATCAAAATATTTTGAGATGGAATGTCTACTACACTGTCTCAATCATTAGCGCGTAGATTGCATTTTTTTCCCGTCAACTAAAATACATATAGACTCTTGATGATGAATGAAAATATATTTTACATAATATATACTAGATAGTATTGTAAATGCAAAAGCTCGTCTGTCATGCGTTCGAAAAACTACTGAACGTTTAACGAAGCCTTTGACAAAAGGAACATGTAAAATAAACTCGGATTTTGCCACCATTAAAAAAAAAACTTTAATCTTTCTGCTTCACTCAGCTCATGATATTATGTTAGACCTCGGTACTTTACAAAGTAAAAGATTAACAAGCTATTTCCAGTTTCCTTGATCTCATTTCTAGACAATTACACTAATACATAGGTTCCTGCTGTGATTTACTTAGTATTTATGTCGTTTGTGGGAGAAATATTAACAATCATCACTTACATAGACCACCTAGAGAGAGCTTCCGATGGTATGTGACATATAAAAATATATATAGTTAGGTGATGTCGACAAAGTTTGTTACGCCGGTTTTTCTGCTATGTTTAATGTTAGTTCTTTGACTTGTGATAGGCATTATGATAGTTTCGGTCGCATCCGTGACTGCGAGGGCCGATTCTCAAGCATCGATTGTCACCATTCATAGACCATCGATATGCTTGAGAATCGGACCTTAGAATCTTGACTTACAAAATATATAATATTAATATCTGATAACTTTTTGGACTGTGTTTTTGGTCTCGCTAGCCAGTGCTGTCGTTTTGGCATCATTTAAGATGTACCTACCTACTTACCTACCTACATATTTTTTTAGATATATTATAATTATTGTAGAATGACTACAAATCAATTTAAAATAATAAATTGGCCTCTAAAACCCTTCTTATACTTCTCTCAGTTGATCTCAAACCTTTAACCGTTTAGAATATAACTCTCACGCTAGTTATTAATCTGTTGCTCTAAGCCGGGAAGAGAAAAGTAAATTATGTACCTACTTAGGGTGTACCACAGTCCACAACGATCTTATTACTATTGGAATAAGATCCAAAATGCCAGGTTACCGTAGGTTATAATTAATACCACGATAACTGACTCCATATTATCATATCTTAACATTTATTACATAAATACTGTTATTTATTGAATCAATTGACCTTTTTGTAGCGTCGTAATGACGAATTTACAATTTATATATTTACACGATTTATCGTCATTTATAATCTATATTGTTATTGTTATGATATAATGAGTCACGTTCGTGTTTAGTGCAGTTTTAAATTAGGCTTTAGTGTTAAGGCGAGCACTTACCTCAATTCCAAAACGATAACCTTGCGAACGCGAATGCCAAGCGTGTACGCATCGCAATAAGATTTATTTTAGCTTAGCATAAAATTGTAAGTTACGACGGGCGGATCTTCTCTATTTTATTTTTCGTGTGTTTTTTTAAAATATCTTTCGAAATAAATATTAAGAAAACTGATTATTCGTTTCAGACCTTTTTAAAATAGATTCATTGACAATTTATTAAAATAAAATGTAAGTTATTCTTGTTAATACTTATATTTCGATAACAAAGAGTTTTGTCGGAGGTGAGTTTGTAAATTAATTACAGCGAAAGTATTATTTTTTATTAAAATGTTTTTTATTTAAACTCTTTTAAATATTGTGCTCTATATCTCATATTTTTTTACATTTTGTTATTATATTGTAACTAGGTAAATCGGGTATCAAGAAATAACAAAATGGGGTTTCAGCCCGCCTTAATTCGGACCGCAACGCGACGCGTAGATCTATACTTTATGCCGCGCCACGCCTCGCCTCGCCTCGTCGCGTTGCGGTCTGAATTGACCCTTAGTTTATATAAGCTTTCTTAAACTTTCTCAAGACTCAAACTATTCGTATTATACATAATATCTATGTGACAGTTTTCTTTCAATAGTAACAGACGTACAACTTACAATGGATCTCGAAGCACTCGGATATTATTTCGGGTGTGGATGCAAAGACTTAAACATAATTGTTTGCGCAAGCAAGAACGGTTTCCGGGCACTCATGCGCAAAAAAGTTGCATCTCTCATAAATCGCGTAAGGGGAAGACACAACAGCATCCTGATGATTGTGGCAGATGATCCGCATGCAGCTATTTTGAGGAACTACGTGCGGTATATGTCGATGTTATTTCTGATTTTGGTGGCTCCAAAATAGCCTCGTAGAGCTGTACCGTCAGTAGGTAACCAATTTCAGAAGTATAATAAACTAGACGTTCCGCGCGGCTTCGCCCGCGTAAATAAGATATTTCACAGACAAATCAGTCTACAAAAAATAGCCTATGATCCTTCACGTGGTGTACTTCTTATCTGACCCAAATAACAGAAAAATTGCTCTAGTAGTTCGTGAGATAAGCCCTTTCAAATAATTTCCCCCGTTTTTTCCACATTTTCTTCTATTTCTTCGTTCATGTTAGTCTTAGCGTGATAAAATATAGCCTATAGCCTTCCTCGATAAATGGGCTATCTAACACAGAAATAATTTTTCAAATCGGACCAGTAGTTCCTGAGATTAGCGCGTTCAAACAAACAAACTAACAAACTCTTCCGCTTTATAATATTAGTATATATATGTGACCAAATGTGTTAGCCAGAGAAAGTACTAACATTGCAGTAAAATACGTTTCTCATAAGTCATCTTATTAAAAAAAGTTTGCTGAAGGTTTACCAATTACTATATTAGCCATAGAAAGATATTACCAAAGTTTTAAATGTTCGATTACCGGTAAATGTCAAAGATTCCATTTCCGATTTCACATGACTTTCAGGAATTGTAATCGTGAGAATCGAAATAATTACAAAGGACACGTCGGGGAGTCGTGATTTTCGTACATCTCGATAATAATAGAATTATTACTAGAGTCGACGTTACCCTGTGGGCACTGATGTGAGGTCGAGGGCCCGCGGCGACAGAGAAGGTTGGGCCCTTTCGATTGTGAGGTTGGATGGAAAAACTATGGGTTATGTAACTAACGGCCGTTCCCAATATTTGATCTATCTCTGGTTTTGCCCTACTAGAGATAGGAATAGCTCTCATTAGACATTAGAGACATATATTTTATGTCAATTCAATGTTAGCTGCGATCGGTCGTATGTCAAACCAGAGATAGATTGAATACTGGGAACGGCCGTTAAACGTTGTACGAAAGTTGTGTAAAAAGTTAGACTAGTCTTTCACGTGTCAGCGCCTGATTTATTATATTCTTATATAAAACGTCATCCTGCGCCTGATCTCTCACATTTTATGTAGAACGACATCCTGAAGACTGCGCCTATTCCCTCATACCTAGAGCATAATATATTAAGAGGTGCAGTCGGCAGGATAACGATACGGGCAGGCGCAGTGTTAAAGTCACTGCGACAGATCTCTGATACTGTTATGAAAAGAGTCCAACCTGCCGTCTACGCCTGATCTTGCATACTATTCCGAAAAAAATTGCTCGTGCCGACTGCGCCTGATTTTACGACTTACGCCGATGTTGCAGGTCTGTGGGATGGTAAAATAAAGTTGAAAATCGAAGTGTGGAGTTCCGAATCAAATGCCAATGTCAGATTTGACTATAGCAGTGTTCGAATTTCAAATCTTTTGTACTAGTCCAGAGTTCTATTCTTAGTGCATCAATGCCTTTAATTTTCCTTATGATTCCGGGTTCCGCATCTAATAACTTTAGACAACGAACATTTCCTAATGAAAATACCCTTTATTATCATATCTGGATCCCGTTAGAATAACCTTTGTATTGAATATTGATATGAGGTTGTATGGTAATGTTGAACACAGGACAGTGAAAGGACAGCTCCAGTTGAGAGTTACGGTGGGAACACACTTTGTATCTTAATGATGTAGTTTTATGTGCTTTAGTATTGGCTTTTGCAACTTAGATTCAATATACAGTTGCCACATCGGCCTACAGTTATTAAAATTATTTTGCCCTTTTCGCAGTTGGCTGACTTAGAGGGAAGGTGCAAGGAAAACACGAGGACAAGCCTAGAAAACAGAATATAATGTAAATTAGTCAAAATTCTAGATCTTGATACTACATTCCTACATATACAGATACATATATTCCAAATCTTTCGCTGTTCGTGCTGCTACTCTTTGGAACACTTTGCTTCTAGATATTCGACGAGCCGGTTCAATAAATATGTTTAAACATAAACTTAAATCTAAGGGCTAGGGCATATTAAGGTAATTAGATTGGACAGGAATGAGCTAGGGCTCATTCCTGTTACATCTTTGCTTTGTCATCAACATAGTTAACTGCTAACATAAATTGTTCTGGTTTTAGTAATAGCTAGTAATAGTTTTAGAATTTGTCTTAGTTTTAGTAATACTTTAAGCACTATAGGATTAGTTTTGTTTGCGCACCTACCATAAAGTTAATATACCTAGCGGAATAGAACAACAATCTCGAGCTGTCAAACGAAACCGAAATTGGTTTACATCTGTGTGTAAAAATATGTGTACGTATACACTTACACAAGCATGATTGAACATGAATTCTATGAAATTAAATTGTCAACGTGCCGATAAGTGCCGACTGGATGTCAAAAAAAGAGTTCTGCTGTCATGTATCACACGTCTCTTTTTACCACGCAGTGTTACTGATAGTGACATCTCGCTTGCTCAGGCCTTGATTTTATTTTATTCCAATTTTCAAAAGGTTGACTGGTAGAGATTGCTTAGTAGCAATTAGTACTATTATATAGTAATATTTATTATTGTATCTTTCGTATTATGTACCTTACTGTATTTTGGTGTGCAATAAAGAATTATTATTTTTATTACATTTCAGACATGAAAATTTTGTCGTAATAAAAACTATCCTATGTCTTTTTTCGGGTATATCCATTCTTTGAATCTAAATCGGTTCAGTAGCTTAGGTGTAAAGAGAAAACTCAAAACACACAAACGGGCACACATTCGAAGGAAGAAGAACCTATTAGCTTAAAATCCTATTACTAAATATCCCATGTCATAACTTTTCCTCACAGTTAACTTTTAGTAACAGCTACTTATTATGGTCCCTTCAGCATATTCTACCTCGCAATTTTTATGAAGTGATCCTTACGTCGTTAGCATAAAGATAGAAATATATACGGTAAAGGTAAAATAATTGCGAACGGTGTAGTTTACAGTCTTTACTGCCAATTAGTTGGCGTCGTAAACACTCGAAATATTGTATACGACCTGAGGCTACTGCGTTGCTTAATTTTATGACACTCATTACATCATTCCTGTTCATTATGTCAATAAATCATAAGGGTTTTACAGACCCCACCTTACGTTGGACCATCATTGCAACCACAATTGAGAAGCTGTCTATAGCACGCTCAATCGATGATCATGGGGGATCAAGACTAATATGTTGGTAAGTTACAAGTTCGTAAGCGCTTGTATTGGTTCATATTGGGCCAACGTGGAAAAGCTTTATACAATGCGTAAAAGAGCTTTTATTTCCTAAGTGTTGTATGTAGCCGCGGTGTTATTGCAAAAGTTGGAATTCTCTTATGCAAAGCTTTTGTTACCCATACTATAAGATTATTATATAATATTCTATTTGCAGTTGCCATCTCACAAAATCGGATAAGTCAACTTTAACTAAAAAAATAAATTAGGTACTTATTAGGTAACATAATTAGTTACATTGCAAAAAAAAAAAACTCTTTTTGTATTTACCGTAATCGGTTACACATTTTATCACTTCCCTCGTTATAATTATCTAGATAACAAAGTTCTGTCAGCATTAATAAACTTGTATACCGGAGATATTAAACAGATATTCTCTAACTGTAATATGTTGTTGTCACAGCGGCTATAAACAAAGATCCTATCTAAGGACCGTGTAAGGGAATCGTAATCATTAACTTAATCATTGCCAGCGGTTATTAAATATTAATTTATCTGTTTACTAATATCTGATACTCGCCGCTTGCAGAGGTTGTGAATTGAATTGATTGCACTTGTGCATTATAAATTATGTATAAAACAGTTCTCTGGGAATATAAGATTAGATTTCTAACTTTGTTAGACCGATATATTGCGTTCGATAGTTTTAAGTTTTAACTGCAAAGTTGCGAATCAAAAATGTATGGCAAGTGACTTAATTAAGTGACTATTTGACATAAGTCCCGTAGATTTTCTGTCAAACTGACAACAAAATAAACAATATTCGTCTCTCGACGTTAAATTTCATTTAACTTCTATTTCTGACTACCGATCTTTAGTTTTTGGCCGGCCCATACCTTAAACTACATGCTTAAAATTAGAAGTTATTGCTTATACATATTATCTAGGTTCCATGCTTTTTGTTACAAGCTTAAACGTCACAACTTACAAGCTATTAGACTATACTGTTTTATATAGACTCTACTTTTTTCTCGTCTATGATCTACGCCAACTCATAATCACCTATCAGGTGCTTTAGCTCAATAGCAACCATTATTATAATTTTATCGTCATTTTTTCAACATCACGTCAGTCGAGCTATCTATTAGCATTAATATCATTATGAATAGTTTAAAATTCTATTACAACATCAAAGTATTACCCCTAGGGCATCTGACGACCTCTGTGGCTCAGTTGGTGGGCTGTTGGTAGCTCAAGCCGGGTTCGAATCCCGCCGACGGAACAAAAAGTTTTCAAAGTTCCTGGGTCATGGATGTGTATTAAATATGTGTATGATATAATAAGAATCTTAAATATATGTATAGTATAAAAGTATTAAATATATTTCCGTTGTCTGGTACCCGTAACACAAGTCCTTCAGGTACTTACCACGGGGCCAGACTGACGTGGTGTGAAGCGTCCATAGATATTATTATTATTATCTGCCTACGTATTTGGTGAGCCTCGATTATCCGAACTAATTGATATTGGCGTTTATAAATTTTTTTTTAAAGTGAAACATATTTAGCGGCGTTGTTAACTTTTTTTAAGATGGATAGAAAATGTTAAACTCGTGTGACACGTGACTTAATCAAAAATTCGTAAGACGGAGCGATTGTAAAAAGCACCCACTGCGGAGAAGTTTTCGCGCCTTTTTGCAATTTCCCTTTTTCTACCGCTCGGCAAATTTTTTTTTCTACGTTTCGTTTTTCACTTCTGCTGGCACTCTCGTGTGCAACCTGTTTTTTTGATTATCAAATGTTATTTAAGGCTCACAAATGCCATTATTGCAGTTTGAAAAGACCATGCTTCTTCGGATAATTTTAAATGCCTCAAAGTTTGTTATCGAATTTAACTTAAATTTTTGCATATTACCTCTCTGTTTTTTTTTTGGATGAGTAGTTAGGATAACCGACGCTCCACTGCATTTAGAATTACGGAATTATGATACTGGTCGGTAATATAATTTTTTCTCACCTCGTGTCTCACCATACGTAGTCCTAACACTTAAAAAGCAATTACATACAGGTGGCAAAGAGAAGTTGCATCAAATTGATGGCATAATTACGCGTTTTGATTAAAGTGCGAATTGCCCGTAAAGTGGCGAGTGTTGCCATAAATTAGTGGCAAATTGCCATAATTGAAATATAAACGTATACAGATGCCGTTTTGGTTAACTGGTCTTGAAAGTCATCAATTGCTCGCAACTTTGTTTGCGTTGGAGGAATATCTTAAGCACCTAACGATTTAATATAATATATTCTTCGCGAGAATGCAGTTCATACAAATCCTTTTACTGTTCTATCTTTTGCTGAAAACTCCATTAAAATCTGTAAGCAAGTAGCAACCTTAAAGAATCTACTCAAAATGCGAACAAGAACGGACGCGACCTTATTTAATACTAATGTGATAATGTGGTAATATTGCGCTGGATTACCAAACGACCCACATCTTAGGGTACACCGAAACGAGACGTAACGAAACGCGACTCTATGATGCAAGTAACGCAAAACGATGCGATACGATATTAACATTTCAATTTTACATCCCTATTGTACCATCTATTCACAGGTAGATGGTGGACCTACGTAAATTGGTCGGATTATGCCAACTTAATGTAAGTCGCAAACTGTCGGCTGGGTTTGTCATAACGCTACCAAATTACGTAGGTTTGCCATCTGCCTATGAATCAACTTCTCTGATTTAATATATTTTTATTTTTTATTTTTTTTATATCTATGGACGCTTCACACCACGTCAGTCTGGCCCCGTGGTAAGTACCTGAAGGACTTGTGTTACGGGTACCAGACAACGGAAATATATTTAATACTTTTATACTATACATATATTTAAGATTTTTATTATATGATACACATATTTAATACACATCCATGACCCAGGAACTTTGAAAACTTTTTGTTCCGTCGGCGGGATTCGAACCCGCGACCCCCGGCTTGAACTACTAACAGCCCACCAACTGAGCCACAGAGGTCGTCAAATAGTACATCTTTTTACGTCTCGTTTCATCTTTCTTGAAAATTGATAAACAAAACCCTTTGTCGCTATTATAGATCCATCTCCCTTGAAAATCAATAGACAAAACTCCCTGGATGTAAACCGCATTTTGCCGTTGTAATGACAGTGTAGGTGTAATGACATCTTCGGGTCCATTCCTGCGTAATACCTCGATGCTCGTGTGACTGCGGAGCCTTGGGGCATTAGGTACAAATTATACACTGTGGTAGAGTAGGAGAAATGGTATACTAGCCGTGAGTAAAGGTAAGCGCCTTTGACTTGTTGGCCATTATGGACGATTACAGGCGAATACGACGTTGTACAGATGCCAAGCAGCATGGTCATGAATCATGATAGAAATGTGAAAGAATACATATACTGACAGAATTTAGAGACAAAATGATAGATTTCACTTTGTTAATTTGTCACATGTTTATCTATCCCGCCGTAAAAGCAAACCTCTCTACGATGGCCAAGTTACTCAGCTATAAAGGATGTATATGGCTTCTACAAGATAGGCCATGATAAACAATCACAGAATGTGCCACCATTCTAACGCAGCTGAAAGATACGCACAATCGTCACCGATTACGCACAATCGTCACCGATTACGCACAATCGTAGATATGACGTGATATTTTGTGATTGCCTGTAATCGCCTATTATAGTGAAAGATATAGAGCCTCTTATAAATATTTTTCTCAAAGCTTTTAGTTTAAATTATATGATACTGTTCCTTGCGCTCTGTGGCTCTAAGCTCTACAAAGCTGTACGGCGTCTACTATGACCCATAATTTTATTATTAGTGATGTTGTTATACACGGACGATACTTTTATAAAGGCAACAGTCATGAGTAGCATTATACTTAACTACGGCGATTATAATAATGGTAAAAAGACTACTGACTTAATGGTGCATGTTAGAAATATTAGAAGTTATGTTTACTCTTGAAAACTGAGGGAATCGTACATTTTTTAAATAGGATCCTGTCTATTATCTATATGTACCAGTACATCTATAAAGATCTGCGAGAAACATCGATAGTAGTCTAATAACAATTTTAATCGTAGGATTCTGCGTTTTTAACGTAAAGCTTTTATTAACATAGTCTTAGCCACGGAAGTCTTTATAGTAGCCATATTCATCTACAACACATGGTCCCTTGTTCTTTTTAGCTTCTTTCACTAACTTTACGTCTATTTTAGTTCATACTTGGAAGGAAATTACCTTTGTTAGGTTTTCTTGTGCGCACAAGCGCGTAAAGTGTAAGACGCCGGAATTCACGGGTTGCGGACTTCAAAGGAAACCTAACGGAGTTTTCGCGCGTTAGGGCTCCAATCCTTGTAGGGCTGCGCTGGCCCTTTAAGGTCATTTAACATTCTGCGCCTAATGAGGCCTGATAATGTCGGGAAATATTACGCGACAATACGGTGAGAGATCTTGTAATAATGTCTAAGTAGCTCTCTTTGTAGTTGAGACTTGAGAGCAAAAAGCATAGTATTTACTAGTCAGAAGAACAAAGTGTTTCGTCGAGATGAAATTAAGGCGGGCTGAAACCCCATTTTGTTATTTCTTGATACCCGATTTACCTAGTTCCAATATAATAACGAAATGTAAAAAAATATGAGATATAGAGCACAATATTTAAAAGGGTTTAAATCAAAAACATTTTAATAAAAAATAATACTTTCGCTGTAATTAATTTACAAACTCACCTCCGACAAAACTCTTTGTCATCGAAATATAAGTATTAACAAGAATAACTTACATTTTATTTTAATAAATTGTCAATGAATCTATTTTAAAAAGGTCTGATACGAATAATCTTTTTTCTTAATATTTATTTAAAAAAAACACGAAAAATAAAATAGAGAAGATCCGCCCGTCGTAACTTACAATTTTATGCTAAGCTAAAATGAATCTTATTGCGATGCGCACACGCTTGGCATTCGCGTTCGCAAACTTATCGTTTTGGAATTGAGGTAAGTGCTCGCCTTAAAAACATAGGTAGGGTTTTTGAAAGTCACAAGTGATATTTTTAACTGACTTCCAAAAAGGAGGAGGTTATAATATGTTCGGCTGTGGATATTTTTTTTACTGCCTAGAAAAATGTCATTTGTGGACTGTAGACTACTTGTTTCATATTATAATTAAAATAAAAAAAGCCCTAAATTGGACAAATCCGGCATTCTAGAGGTCATTTCATGAACAATAATAATATACCATTATTGACACTTCGTTATTACAGTGTCACAGGTTAATTGTAATAATTACAGTTACAACAACTCTGTAACAATTACAAATACAATTACCGCCATAAATAACTCAGCGACAATCGCGTGATAAACCGCCAGATAAAAACTGTTGATGTGTAATCCATCAAAGTCGTTGTTTGCTTAATTTAATGCCTTATTTTATTCTGATGTGTATATTTAAGGGGTGTAAAAACATGCGATAAACTTCGACCGAAATTACTCGGTTGAGTTAGTCTGAATGCGACAAAACACGATTTGAGGGAAGTATTTATTTAATTAGGTTATGAAAATTGAGAAACACCCTTATTCGACGAAAATATTATATTTGAAAATAATACAAAATAATCCCTTCTTATATTATATATGCGAAATATGTCTGTCTGTCGACTGTCTGTCTGCTTGTTAACTTTTCTCAGTTCACACTTAAACGGCTGGACCAATTTTGATGAAATTTTGGTATGAAAATACTTTGAAAGACGGGAAAGAACATAGTAATAGTTTTAGTGCGGAAAAATTTACTATTCCCGCGATATAAACGAATTTTAGCGCAACGGTGTTGCGGGCGTCATCTAGGTACACATATTTTTAAATTTTTATTTTGAAATAAACATAATATTAAGGGCCATTGCTTGAATTGCACAAAATCTCGGCGCGAAAACGGCATATCGTTGTTCGCCATCTCGACAATAGCCACAGATACACAACCGATAGCCATAGCACGCTGAGATTTGTCGACGTCCAACATAGGTTATCATATTTATTTGGTGTTGCCAGTATAAATTATGTAAAGTTCAAAGTGTGCTACTGTGAGTGAAATATATTCCAAATTCGGTAGTAATGTAAATTGTAATCTAAAGCCTTCATCATAATTAATGCTATACTCAACGTAATTCTACTATTATAATTCAACATAAGCTTCAGAAGTTCAGACCTTCTGCAGCAGTGTCGGTATATTGAAAATACAAAATGGTATTCTTAGAAAATCACGTAAAGCAACGTAAAACGCGTTCTAATGGAAGAGAAATCTCTAAAAACCTGTTTTTTGGCATACCATTATAATATTAATATAGTATTTAGCAAAGATTCGGACTGGATTAAAGCTGTATTAATGTTGGATTAAAAAAAAACTATCACCAATCAGGATACTGAGCTACGGAAAGTAACAGTTTTCTAACGTAGTTTTCTGTTTTAGATTGAATTTCCAGTGTTTTTTCAATTCGTCCAATCACTAGAGGAACACAAAAAGATTGAATTGTTAAATTAGACATAGGGTTAATTGTGCCCTGTCTGGTGATCAGTCCTGACGTAGGGCCCGTCAAACCTTTGTCAAACGCCCAATTAGGGCCTTCGTTTACAAATTATAACGAACTTCTCTTTTTTGTTTTGAAAAGAGAATCTTTTTGTTTTTTTTGCTACGTTTGTTATCGATACCGATGATTTTGCCAGTTTTACACAAATACGCGTTTAGGCTTATGTTATTACGCCTTACGATATGTGGCTGTATTCCCAAACGATAGTTATGGTCAAAGGCCTTATTATCCTGAGACTGCAACCCCATCATGTAGCTTGAGGTGTTTCAAAACTTTAGGGTATATTTAGTTTTACAGTGTGTTGCGACATGTCATTTGCTACGCAAACTTGTTTTTTTTTAAATATTAGAGTAAAGAAGTTTTATTTATGCATTTCTCTTCCAATCTCTTATTCTATTCGCTACTTATGCATAAATTAGGTATAATTTATAAATATACTTTGAATCTCGAGAAAGGACATAGAATAGCTTTTATTCGCCGCAAAATGTTCGCCCCCCAAGCAATAAAAAAAGCAGCAAAATTAAGTATCGAACAACAATTTACAGTACCATTTACTGAACTTCATATTAATTATTAATATTTAGTAATCTAAGCTAACACCATAACAGCTAGATATTATCAAAGTTCAAGTATTCCGTATAAGGGTAGACACAGAAACGCCTGCGAACAATAAATACGCTGCGTTTGTGCCGCGGCTCGTTCGTTTGTACACGGTGAAATTTATTTCGATTACACTGGAATTTGTAGAGTGCTATCACACAGATGAGAGAAAACGCTGCGATTGAAATCGAGATAGAGTCGTTATACGGACATTTTGTAAAACAATTAATCTTGAAAAAAAAATCTCGTCAAATATAATATTTAAAGTTAGTAGAGTAGAAAATTTTTATGAGACAATGTTTAATAAAACTATACGCAATGCATAATGTATAATAATATTAATATTATATACTTTTGTAATCCATAACTCTTCATGTCTTCTTTATAAACGTACTAACACACTAGTAGAGTAGGAATTTTTTTGAGACAATGTTGTATAATATATAATATTAATATGTACTTTTGTAATCCATAAATTTTCATTTCTTCTTTATAACTTTCCTTAAAACGAGTTGAAAGAACATTAAATAAATGCTGCGCAACGTTGCGCTTGTTTTGTTCAGTATGACAACCCTTTACAAAATCATAACACTGGCGGTGCCTTTTAAGTGGACTCAGTTCAATTCATTTCATACTCCATAATAAGCGAAATATTAGAAAGTTATATTAATTTACTGACTATTATGTCCAGGTGTTGAGTTGAGATAAATCAAAAATTCCTTTTAACAGTTAGTAAGACTGCCTTCACATTATGTCGCAGGTACTGCGGCAGCCGCGAGGCTGCGGCGGTACCCGCGACATAATGTGAAGGCAGCCTAATAATTTAGCAGTTATTCTGTGCGATTGTAAAGTATTTTCATGGTAAATCGATGCCATGAAACAGAAAATAGGCATATTAATTAGCTGTTTCTGTTTAAGGCCCGGTAGTCCCTAAAATTAGCAGGTCGATGTCTGTCAGTACGAATATCGACGTAAAGAACATTAAAATAAGATTCATATCAGCGCGCCCTGTACAGTGGCGGTTACGACGCTTGCCGCGTCCTTGATAGGGCGAAATAGGAGAAAAAAACTTTTTGTTTTTAGTATTACACAAATCAAATATATCAAATGGTTTAGGTTATGTTATGACAAATGTACTACATTTTTTGTTTTTCTAAAAAGTGTGTAATTTAGCCATAAAATGAGTTAATTATGAAAAACAGCGTTAATAATAGTCATCTTTGAATTTTTTTTCTATCGAGCAGAATTTTTCAAATTGTGTACTGATATATCTATTCGTATAGTAAATTTTCATAATTTACAAACGGTTTTTTTTCATACTTAAATAATGACATTTCCTTTAGAAAAAAACATTATTTAAAAAACCCATTTTACGTAGTTGTAACAACCACTGCACCTTAAGAATTCATTTTCATATAGTTCTTTCAGTAGTTAGCACTTTCATTTTTCGTATTCTATAATTATTTCAACCGGGTGGACCAATTTTGATCCAGCTGTTATGATTCAGAGTGTTTTTAGCATTAGTTCGCCTCATCATCAGCCCGCCCAGTGCTGGAAAATTTGGGTACATCATGTTAGCAACTTCCAGTGATTTGATCGGTTCAAGACTTTGCATTCTGATTTCTGACACTTTAAAAGTTTTAAATAGTTGTTTATTTTGGTTAATTTAACATTAATTTCATCATCCAGTTATTACTAAACTCTATTTACTACACAAAGTTGCACATTACACACTTGAATGGAGACTTTTCTCGCGGTTTTGGGCTGTTCCATTTTTAAATGGCTCATCGGCACGGTGCAATGTGAACATACCCTGAGGGTGTAACCTTTATTTATACGAACAAAGGGAGGGAATCAATTATCATGAAGCTCAGGTACTCACCGGATGGCCGGCGGTGACGGACGCAAGATGTATGTAGGAGCCTTTACAAGTGGCTGAGATCGTTATCTGGTTCATCATTATCAGCACGCGGCTCTCCTTGAATTTTCTTCAATAATAAAGAAGAGTCAGATATATCTAGTTTTAATTTAACCTAAGTTTCATTGTAGTTTGGAAGCGGTCTCGGTATTAAAGAAATAGGAAAACATTAAAAGTGTCCAAAGCCTCAATGTATGATATCATGACAATATCAAGACGATTCGATTATTATTTAATTTTTTTGTATTTTATTTAAAAGTCTAACGGCCGTCATTAATGACTTCTTAACTTTAATGAAAAGTTCAATAGAAAAATTGTTGAGCTTATGACAAAATCTTTATTAAATTTAAGTTAAGTATCTAATCGTAAATCTCTCTTGAGTTCGGTTGTAAATGAACTTATTACAATACTTATGAATAATAATTTGCGTTTCTCAAGTTCTAAACAGAAAAGAAAACTTAAGTAAATTTTCTTTAAGAATTGTTTTTTTTAATTTCCGCCTTTATACAATCCTGCTTCAAACAATATGTTCTCACAGAAATTAGAGTTATTAGGTCCTAGTGAAACCTAAGTGCAGACCTAGGTAATATATTACAGTCTTTGATTGTGTTAATTGCTGTAACAGCTATAGTTAGTAATCCTTTTAAGGGTTCACTACATTGGTCAAATATGGAGTTTCTTATGCGCTTGTTGTATGTTTTAATGCTGTTTGAAGACGTGACAAACGCACTTGGGATCCTCCAGTGCAGAGTGTAGGGAATTTCCATTTTAACAAAAGAATTGAACCGACTTCCAAGGTAAAAATACTAACATTCTTAAATGAACTAAAAATTATTAAATAAATAATTCTTACTCTACGGTGCATTTTTCAGAATTCACCTAAACCTCAATTACTTAAGTACTCAATATTCATAATTTTGAAGTCGGCACCAAATTGAACCAAGAACCAACCAACCAATTGCACCAAGAGAACTGACGATTAATATCGTCAGTTCTCTGACAGAATATCACCACACCGCACCGTGCGCCATTCAAAAATTTAAAAGTACTTTACAGAAGAGATCACGCAAAGACACAAAGACAGACATAACATTATATTGATAGTAATCCATATTAATATTATAAATGCGAAAGTGTGTCTGTCTGTATATATTCTGTTACCTCTTCACGCTCAAGTCGCTGCACCGACTTTGCTAAAATTTGCTATAAAGATACTTTTCATCCCGGAAAAATGTACGGTTCCCGCGCACGAATTTTAGCAACGGAGTTGCGGGCGTCTCCTAGTAAAAAATAAATTTATAAAGTGTTTACATACAAGTCTGCAAATCGCATTAATATAAACGTTCCTTAAGACAGTGCTAAAGGAAGTGTGTGTTGTGAATGTGGTGAGAAATTCCGCAAAAAGTTATAATAGCCATACGGAGGGTTTTTTTTAAACGGGCAAAAGGCCCACCACACATTCCCACCACTGCAACTCCTGTGTCGCCAGGATCAACAGTGGTAACCAACCACGAAAACCCTTTGATATGATCTCAGGGATGCCCGAGGGACAAGCTAAATCTGTCTTGGGACCCGCAACGAAATTAATCAGAAGAAATGTAGGAGGAGTAGGAGATATCCAATTTCCCTCCCCAAGCAAAGCGGGAGACAGCCAAAATTGTAATGACATTGATGTCCGAACAAAAGCGGGAAGCACCACGGGGAAAAAAAAAATATGCTTAATATAATATGCCTACTTCATAAAAAAAAAGACATTTATTTATAATGGCAAACTTGTGTTCGATTGTTTCCAATAGAATTTATGACAAAAACGTTTGAAAGCACGGAAATTCTTTGCGCTGCCTACGAGGTCATCGTAATATACGACTCCTGAGACACATTGGAGGCTGTTTAATAAATCGGTTCTTTCCTCATGCCAGAGACCGCACTCCCAGAGTATGTGATGAGCAGTTTGTTCTTGCGGGCTGTCTTCGGTCGAGCACTCGCAAAGAGGAGATGGAACTAACTTGAAACTATGAAGTTTAGCTTTAAAATTGCCGTGACCAGTTAGGAATTGTGCAACGCAATGATCTATTTCTATCCAATGCATGGCGAGTCGTTCGCGAACTGAAGGAAAGAAATTGTACAGGTGCTGACCTTTAATCGAGTTATCCCACAGATCCTGCCACTCGGATAAAAGATTTTGTAGTGTAGTGTCTAGTGGTTCAAACAATCTATTCACCTTATTTCTGTCTCTCATGCTTAGGAAATCTGGGGTCGTAATTTTTTTATTTTTGTAATATAAAGCAGCTCGGCGCTGTATTTCCAAGTCTACAGGCAAAACAGCCGACAGGACAGGAAGTGCTAATATTAATGCGAGAATATTAATGCGAGACGTTGGCTTTGTAAAAGTTTACGCCGGGCTGCGCCAATCGTAGCCCTATCTGCCCAGACCGGCGAGCCGTAGCATATTCTGCCTAAGTACGTGGCTGTATATATTTTAGTAAAACTATAGAAATTTATTTTTGCTTTATACGGAGGGTTTGATTGGTGTGATTCATTGATGGAGCCTTCGTGGGAACAGTGATTTTATTGAAGCATCATCAGCTATTTAAGATGATCATGGATTACCAGTATCTCTCTAATTGAGGTAGGCAAAAATGTACGTATGTGCGTCCGTTTTAATGGAAGATAATAATATATTTGTATTGCATTGAGTTAGAAAGTCTTCTAAATGCCATTTCGTCAATGTACACCATAATGCAACCTCTTCACTTTTCCAAATACATTACAAACGTGTAGGCATATTTAACTTTAATTATTGTCCACCGACCATTTAGATTAATGTCTATTCTACATACTGTAGAGTCCAGACAGTTGCCGCAATCATGTTAAAAATCAAGTTTAACCATCAGAGTTACGTTAAGAACTTTAACAATAATTCTGAAGAGCAGCTAAAAAGCGGTCTGTAATATGTATCTACTGCAAATTAACTAAGTATAATTGCTTCCTAAAGCTTTGTAATGGACATGAGACCTCTGCAAAGGTATCTATGAAGTCTTCCTGCATGCCGCCTACGGTTGATAGTAGCTTAAGCCTTTCAACGGGACATACCACAGTATTCAAAGCCCATTCAGATATAATTAGCATTTAGACGTCAATAAGTCCAGTGTCCAGTGTTACACCCACTGCCTACTATATTATTAGGCGTTTAATGATAGCTTTTAGCATAATATACATTACCGATACGCAACAAAGTAGCAGTGATTGGAGGAATGTTAGGAGCTACATTGCTCTAATAGGTTGCGTCGACGCAGCGACACCGTAACGAAAAACACCGCGTCCGACGACACAACGCATCAATGTGGCATAAATTTTATATCCCAAAAAATGCACGAAAAGTCATATTGCAACGTGACGAGGTGATGTATTTTTAACCGACTTCCATAAAGGAGGAGTGGCTGTGGATATATTTTTTTTAATGTATGTTCAACGATTACTCCGCCGTTTGTGAACCGAACCGATTTGTTGTATAGGATATTGTTCCGAATTGTTAAATAAGCCATTAATAACGGAACTTTATTTACAACTATATAATATTATACATATTGAATTGACAGCTTTTTGCTCGCGTGTTGCGTAATGCGTTGTTGTTATCTTCAGTTGATAAGCGTTCAACGCTAATTTGCAACTACATACATTTTATTCGCGAAAACGTGTGTTAGCATTAGCATGTGTACGGCTTTAATAAAATTTATGTGGTTGCAGATTCGCGTTATCGCGCGTTGTGCGCTTCTCAAAATTTTCTATGGCCATTCACATATTATGCGGATTGCTTGAAAATATTTCTTCTCAGACTATTAGTTTATTCTTTACTAATCAGGACGAGCGTAACGAGCCCGTCGAGTATATCCCACAACCTGAACATTTTGTGGTATACTTTACGGAAATACTATCACGCCTATTGAGTTGTGCTTTAACATAGTAATTTTTATTTATACAGGGTGCAATTAAACCTTCCGGCCAAATTTCGATATATTGATCCTTGTTAAAAATAAAAATACACGTATTTTTTCTTTTATGATCACTTAGTATTAAAATGTTGAGATAAAGGTTCCGAAAGTTTTCATAAAAAACAAAACCTTCCCTGGACTTTCACATTTCAAGAGTTTTAGGGCCGCGCTACACCGGAATGGCAGCGGCGAGGCGAGCACTTTCAGTGTCATATGATTTTAAACTTTATATTCATTATTGTAATACATAGTATCGCTTGAGAAATCGCGGCCGCCGGCGGCCGCCAGCGGCCACGAGCGGCCACAGGCGGCCGTAGACTTCTCAAGCGATACTATGTATTACAATAATGAAGATAAAGTTTAAAATCATATGACACTGAAAGTGCTCGCCTCGCCGCTGCCATTCCGGTGTGGCACGGCCCTTAGCGAGACTAACAAAATTGAAAATTCATTTTTAGTTATGTGCCTCTAGATTCTGTGTCTCTTTACTATGGTGACTGTAGTCTGTATGTAATAAAACAGCGATTGTAATCCATGATACCGAGTACACGCAAACAGTCGCACCTTCACAAAGTATTCAGGATATGCGATAATCTTCAATTTGTCTAAATTACAAACAACCTTATATCTTCTGGGCACATCAAATTTATTGTCCAGCATAAAATACCTTTATTCAATTCAATTTATACGTTTTATGTGTTCGAGAATATTATGAATTTCGATAATATTATCTCTTTAACTTAATAGTTATCGAAATTAATGTATAATAGTCGATACTGCTTATCGTTATTAATGCTCCTAGTTGGCCACTTTGCCGCGCTATCATACAAATGGAGTTGGTACCAAATACTCCAATAGTTCATAATCGAAGTAAAAATTTTATTATTGGAACGTCCTAGCCGGCTATAAAAATATACTTCACGACACAAAAATTATTTACATTTCTCTTGGTATTGGAGTACAACTTTAGAATTTTAAGTTTTTACGATGATGAAAACATCTGTTTACGTCAGCTTTGCATGGCGATATATATTCTCCGAAGGAATAGACAAAGAGAAATTAACACATCAACATTCAACACCATTCGTTGCAAAATAGTTCTAATTTTACGGAGGTAATTTTGAAGCACTTCACGGTCTTAATGACAAACAAACTTTTCTTTCTAAGCATGAACTTACAAAATAGCCGCTTCTGAGTAGAACTTTTCTTTTACATAGTTCACATTATAACAGTCCTAGTCTTATTTGGGTTTTAATTTGTATTTTGAACACTATTTCTCGACAGTTATTCACAAATTATATATTTTTATATAATTACGTTTGACTGAAAATATCGGGCATTTCTTTCGAAAACAGTTTCGAACTCCCCGGCAGGCGTTTTAAAAAAAATAACTGGATATAAGTGCACGAGATAAGAATATTAAAAGGTTAGATTGCGTTTAATATCATTAATAGTGTGCAAACAGGTTGAGAGGTACTTAAGATGAGTCATACGTAAGTAGCCCTTACCGTCTTATCGGAGGATAAGTAAGTGTAAGTGTTCAGTAGTTTATTTTGGTCATTTAATTTATAAGTTTAAAAAAATATGATATTTTGCGGTGTACAAGATGTGAAAGCGGCCCCTATTCTGGTATTTATAATTTATATCAAACATTATTACTGCCTTTTAGATGGATCCTATAGAACAACAAAATAGTATTTATAGACAAAATGATGCCAATTTTACAGCCTGATATACTACGAATAATAAAAACTATAGTTTGAGTCAAATAAAGGGTCAATCCAGAACGCAACGCGACGCGTAGATGCATTTCTAAATTTGTATGGATTTGACAGATTTTAAAATGCGTGAGACGTCATGCAAATCTGTCAATTCAATACTTTATAAATGCATCTACGCGTCGCATTGCGGTCTGAAATCTGAATTGACCCTAAGGCGAAAAAAGTATACGTTTCGTTCTACGTTTCGATTTACCTTCGTAGATGTTGACTTGACGATGTATCTACCTTCGTATATAACTGGCAAAGCTAGGTCTATGATGTCAGCTCCCAGCCGTGACTTCCTGATGGCTTCGGAAGTCAGTCCGTGTCGGAGTCATGAGCTGCATTAGCAATAATCACAAGAAACGTTTATATTTAACTAGATGACGCCCGCAACTCCGGTACGCCAAAATTAGTTTGTCGCGCGGGAACCGTACATTTACACGGGATAAAAAGTATCCTATGTCCTTTCCGGGGACTAAAATTATTTCTATTTAGCTAAGTCGGTTCAGCAGTTTAGGCATGAAGAGGTAACAGACAGACACACTTTCACATTTATAGTATTATTATTATTATTATTATTAATACTATATATTAATACGCGAGCGAAAAATTTTGTGTCCCTTTTGACGAAAAATGGGGAAATGTAGATGAATGAAATTTTGCACAGTTATAGTTTATATGGAGAAGGAGTGCTACTATTTTTTAGCTAATATTATTTTGAAATTATGCTTTTATCATACATTTTTTTAAGAAATAAAACATTACACACACTACAACACACTACAACACACACACTAGGAAAGATCAAAGATGACAGATTTTTGAGTGACAAGCCTATACATACGAATTATACTCTTTTATTTATGGTTGAAGTTTGTTGACAACAAGTTGAAAAATTGAAAATGGATTATAGTTTTTTTTTATTGAATCTTAGATACTATTAGACAATGCTTACACGGCCAGTCTGAGATCAGCTGAGTCCCAGAGACAAGACTTGAAAAGAAAAATATGATAAAGTCAATATTTGTTTACAAAATATAGGTAGGTAGTAGTCCTAATGTCGTTGAAACTAAGGTCGAATTTCGACCATTGGGCGATCTCTAGTTAATCAAATTACGTGTCGAGGACTTATTTAATTTTACGATGATTTTCAAAATTACACCACACAGTCGCTACAGTATAAAATTCTAACTCTTGTAATGAAAATGTTCCTTTGCTTCTTATGTAGGTTATGGTATAGGTCTACCAGAATCTGATGGCAATTTTTGACAGCAGATTTTCAAAAAATATCCTTGATCATTGAATAAATTTTTATATTTGCATGTTTAACACAGAGAATCAGCCGCTATAAGAAAAAAAAAGGATCAAAATGTTTCATTACAATTACCCCGGTATTGCTAGAGTCAATTTAATTTCTCACTTTTTGACGCTTTCTTTAATATTTAATGCGCGTTGTAGCTGAATGTCTTTTTCTAATTTTTTGAACTAAAGTTATCATCAAACTGTAACTTAAAACGACTGATTATGACTAGAGCTCTACTTATCATTGACTTATTTGTATTCTAACCAATTTCCATCCAAAACGTATCAACATAGACGAAATATAGCCTAAATCAATTCAAAACTTCACAGATTAGAAACACTTAGTTGTCCCACCTTATCTAAAAAGCTCTGATAACGGTTTGTACTTTATGGAATACTCTCCTTTCTATTTCTTATCTGTTATCTGATTTATGAATAATATTACGAAAACCTTTCTATTAGCGATTAAATTATTGGCAATCGGCAGTGGATGGTGAATAAAAAATAGATAAAACAAGAAGTGTAATTTTACCATCACATTCACCGAATGTCTGTTTCTGTAGTAATATGGAGAAGAGGCATTTTTGCTTGAGTAGAATAGAATAGAATACTTTATATCGTTCAAGATATTGTACAAACATAATTCAAAAATACATTCAGCAAAGATACATGAACACAAACGGCTTTATTTACGATTGAGCAATTTTTTCCTAACGACCTTTGGTATAGGAGTACAATAATTATTAATTTAGGGTATCCTGTTCACTAAAATCTATGAGTAATGAAACTTAACAACTAAATAGTAAGTTTATTATACACAAATAATTAGTTTATTATAAACTAATAAAAACTCTATAATAATATACTAAAAGGAATAAGTATAATCCACTGAACATACATTTATATATATACATTTTAAGTACTACTGAAAAAGTGGTAATAATTTCAGAAGTTAGGATATGG
Organism: Cyaniris semiargus; assembly: GCA_905187585.1. Taxonomy (NCBI): domain Eukaryota; kingdom Metazoa; phylum Arthropoda; class Insecta; order Lepidoptera; family Lycaenidae; genus Cyaniris; species Cyaniris semiargus. The sequence continues at coordinate 14,029,893 of LR994560.1, read as the reverse complement.
CACAAGAATTTGAAGAAAAAGTCTCAAACAATCTGCAAAAAAAGCCGATGTTCAACATATTTATTCTTATATTTACGTCAATGTCATAAAAATTTGTTAATATGGTTTCAAACTATAGTGCGCAATTTGACGATGCAAAACATGGTCAAATTATAACTACACACAATGCATGGTAATTGGTAAGTATGTTGCAATACTCTCGACACACTTAAACTACTATAATAATATTTTAATGGATAAGTATCAAACTTACAATAACCATAACTTAAGACTATATTTACATATTTTTATTGAAACAAAATAACTTGTTATTACTCATTTAATATTATTATCTCTTCCAACTAGTTGATAAAGTCGTTGTAATGAATTTAAAAGTTAAATGTTTTTATTCCACGTGTTCGAAACAATTAATATTATAATACCAATATTTACATTAAGACACAGCCATTTATATGTAAAAATGGTAATGCCAACAAGAAATCAACATTAAATTCACTGGTAAATATGTAAATAAATACAGATGTAAATACTATTTATGCGTTGATAGAGATCGGTGGTCATTTTAGGGTTGTCGCTCGCTAGATCTTAAAATTAAAAAAAACTGGAGCTCAGCTTATTTTGTCGGTTGATATTTAGGCAAGATATTTAGAATTTAAGAAGTTAAATGTGTGACGAAAAGAGAGACAGATATTTGACAATCTGCAAAAAAAAAGCCGATGTTCAACAATAGTTAAATATGGTAGTTTCTTGTGAGCGGAAAGTTCCTTGGTGCGAGTTAGATAGCCAGAGGTCGAAGCATCATACGAGATATGAGAATCAGACCCATAAAAGAAAAAAGATCCCGATTTAAAAAAATAATAATTTGTGATTTGAGAAACAAAGGATACGGATGTAAAACCCGTAACATCGCTTGGCTGATCGACTTTTTACTTGCCTATCCGACACATGGATTTTTATATCAGACAATCAGGGCATCAGCCTGCTTTATCGTATTTAAACTTGGAGACAGCATTTTTCCAACTTTGGAATCGAACACACAAACTACGACTCTAGAGCTACGCTCTAAACCATTGAACCAAGTCTCTAGTGCCAGTGAGGTAGAGATAGCCTAAAAGCTTTATCTGGCAACCCTATTTGGAAGCCTCCATAAGTCTTGTATGGGCGATTATTCACGATGGACCTATGACCGTTTTCAATTGCCGTCCCCGTCATAACGGCAGGTTTAACGTTGACATATAAAATATAGAAACACAATCGTATATATATAGATACACCATATGACGCCCGCAACTCCGTTGCGCCAAGATACGTTTATCACGCGGGAAACGGGATTTTTCCGGGATAAAAAGTATCCAATGTCCTAATTTCAGTCCAATCGGTTCAGTGGTTTGAACATGAAGAGGTAACAGACAGAGAGACAGACACACTTTTGTATTTACATATAATATTAGTATGGATAATTTGTTTAAGATTGCTTTAACAATCGAATTAAAACACGGGAGAGCTATACTTCAGAACAGGCCGGCTCACTGGCCTCACAGATAATTCAGCAACGCAATATGGCTGATGTTGCACTGAATGAAATAACTAGAGATGTGTAGATAATATATTATAATGGGCACTTGTTTGCGTTGAATGTTTCTATCCGTCATAAAATATGATATGGAGAAACCAGTTCCTAGAAAGGCAAATATGTATAGATATAGAAGAATAGAAACCCTCATAAGAAACCAGGTCATTCAAATGTTCTTTATATGAGCTGATCTTATGGGGGTTCATGTAAATGCCCCAATCAAAACATTTAAATTATAAAATTTTACAAAAAAGAAAAAATGTCGGCTCTATGGAAAAGAACTATATAGAATACTATGTGACATAAAACTGTTCGTTACAGATCATCCCATTATGCCACAACATGACAATAAACATTTGATTGTCCGTCTATAAACTCGTAGTCATTTAACATTATTATTTACATTTTACATATAGTACATGTTTATTGTACCATAAAATTTGTGTCCCTTGATCTTAAGACATAGATTTGGAATTTTTAATTTTGATTATATTTTTTATACAACTTTTGAAAGGAAACTTTACAAAATCTCCGCTAAAGAAAACCTTTTTATATCCAGTTTCTTAAGTTTTTTACTGGAATTTATCTATTTAACGGTGTTTTTGATTGGTTAATATTTTGATGTTAGCCAATCAAAAGCGCTATTAAATAAACAACTGTCAACCGAGCAAAACTCTTTTAAATCAGCCCCGAAAATCCTCCAAAACAATCATCAAACTTTTTAAATCTGAGTATTTAAAAAGTTTGATGATTATTTTGGAGGATTTTATCTATTTCTTATTTGCAATCAACGTGGATGCAAATGTATGCTGTTTGATAGCTAATAAACAGCTTGTAAGGCTTTCCACGATTGTGAAATATCGGAATGCTGGGCCAGCACTCGGCACTAAACACGCATGTGATGGTTGAACATAAAACTGGCCACTTAGACAAATTGCATTCAGTTTCGATAGCGAAGTTGGAAATAAAATTACAAATTAAGTGGTATTTGACATAATGCAATTTTTGGACGTAATTAAATATTTTTAAACTTAGGATTCTGAAGGACGAAAAATATGGCCCACGAAAATGTCGTACTGTATAATTTAAATGGCCCCAAATAACTCGAAGTCACCACCAATCAAAAAACTGAGCCCCAACTAACCAACAAAAGTCAAATTATTTTCTAAGACTTTTTAGAACTTATAACTTTATAGTTTATATCCTTTTTGATCTTTAGTGCTCATTTGCGATAATACCTATAGTTTGTGTGGGTTCAGGTCTTTAGGTCCACAATAAAACCTGGGTGGTGCAGTTATAATAAGTGGTCATAAAACGGCTTTTGGTTAGCCAACACTTTATATGGCGATCTCAGGCTTTATGCTGATATAAAGCGATTGTTTTAAAATAGCACCTTGAAGTAATAAAATCAGAGAGATCCAGATTTTTTAGACTTTGTATTGTTTTTATTGCGGAAAAAGCCGTACGGTTTGACTTACGTCTTACAGCTTATAGCTTACAATATTTTGTCCAGATGTTGATTAGTTTATGGCCTTTATGGCATTGAAATCGTATATTTTCCTGGATACAATATATCTGTCGCAGTCTTCTGGTTCAACCTGCGATTCGATTGAATGACCAGCGCATTCTTTGAATGACACCATTCAATTGAATGACTCGGCCGAACGTTGATTGTACAATCGTCACTTAACGTCCAACTAAAATTTAATTTAAAGTGCGTTTACTTGTAATAAAATAATATTATGATAGCGTGGATTTACCTTTTATTACGCCGCCAACGGCTACTCAACAAAATTATAATATCCCATTTAACGGCTTCACTTCACTAATATGACTTTTACTCTAGGTGTTAAACGTTACGGTCAATGTCTTGACGAGTTGTCCTTTATAGTCATTCAATTAAATAGTGTCATTCAATGAACGCGCTAGTCATAATCGGTTTGCAGAATAAACCAGATGACTGCGACATATCTACTGTATATTGAGACTCAATGAGTCACACAAAATATCATTGTAATTATTCGACGCTTTTAGCGTGAAGTGTTGGAAATATGTAATATGTAGTAAGTATATTTTAGTAATCTTTGGTCTTGTGGATAGGCGAACGTAAAGAGGCTGCATTTTAGGTCCCTATTTAGAAAACGCTGATTCTAAGATCGAAGCGAACCGAAGACAATCGCATAGAATTTAAAGACATTAACCTTAAAACGATAACCCTAAGGTTTAGGTTAAGGTTTCGAAATAATTGAAAATTCCACGTATTTAGTACGTGGCAATTACTTTTATCTGGTGGAAAGCTATCGGTGGGCCTCTGACCTCAGGCCAGGGGCCACAATGGGCCGCAACAGGCCGCAACGGGCCACGGGTCGGCGCGGGGCATTAATGGGATATTAATGAAGGCCCCCACGATTTATGGTGCAGGTGTAGTAAGTATGATAGTTGATTATTATCGTAAATCAATGGAACTGGGCTATGAAATAGCCACCGCTATGGTATATGTCTTAATGAGAGAGATTTACTTATTTTAGCCTTTATGGTCTGCGATGATGGAGGACCATGTAACAGTAAAATTAAGTAATAAACGTTAGAAACAGTCCCCTTACTTCCAAGTTTGGGGCTAAGGTTTGTAAATAACACAATCGAGAATTTGATTCTATACACTATCGAAAATTGAATCAACTCGATCTCAGTTGGATTTGGTACTCCCAACATTTATACAGCGTCTGATCCGATGATGATGATGAACTGTTGTTAAATTTGTTATAAGAAAGAATATCGAAAATGAATCAGTTTCAGAAATTAGGCCCAAGCTGCCCTACCCAAGACCCAAGTAGTCTTCTTACTCGTATTACCCCGGGGCCCGGACAAAAAAATATTCTATTTCTTACCCCTATTGAAACAATAATAACTTATGGCATTTATAATAGTTCTCATTAGTAATAGTTACATAGCTGTATATATTTTCTTAACAACAAAAAGCGTCCAAAGTTAGTCAATAAAAAATGAAAAATGTTTCAATACAAATACCTTTTCATTTCATAGCCTATAATAACATATCATGCTGATAAGTGCATTAGCATAGAAATGCAAAAAGGCTTAAAAGGTCCGTGAACACAAGCATAATGCTGATAGCGTAATAGCTTGTATTATCTCCACCTGTCGCCCAAGTCAATCAATATACTGCGAAATAAAACGCATCATTTAAGGGTTTCAATTCATAAAAGCGTTTCTTCACTGTCTTGTCTGTTAAGAACAACTTACAACAAACATTTATCAGATTGTAATGCTGGCGATTTTTGGAGTTGCTAACGTCACATCGTCGTTGCGCTTGCCAAAACCTCTATGTATAATTAGTATTTTTTTCTGGGGTAGACAATAAACTATTTTATTGAGTGAATAAAGATTGATGGATTTATGAATAAATTAAAAACGCGTATCATTTCAAATATAGACCTGATGGGTCTATATTTGAAATGATACGCGTTGCCTTGAATTTCTTAATAAGGATACAAACCAAAGATTACTGTGGCTTGCATCATTGATATATATTTAATAGAATTATTTGATATATTTGCAGCATCTTATCAGTCCTCAGGCAACAGTACTGTTTTACCACTAACAGGCAATAGAACATAAGAGCGGCAAAATGCAAATGGTATCATTACATATGTGGATTGTGCAACCTTTGAATTTCATAATAAGGATACAAACCAAGGATTACTGAGGTTTGTATCATTGATAAATAATCCATACTATTATTACTAATGCAAAAGTGTGTCTGTCTGTCTGTCTGTTACCTCTTTACACCCAAGTCCCAAACTGCTGATTTTGCTGAAATGAGGTATAGAGATACCTAATACCTTTCCCTACTATCCCGGAAAATGTACCGATCTCGCGCGATAAACCAGTTTTTGCGCAACTGCATTGCAGGCGTCATCTAGTTATTCTAGTTGATGATAATTGATATTTTTGCAGCAACTCGTCAGTCCTCAGGCAGCAACAGTACTGCTGCTTTTAACGGGCAATAGAACCTAAGGGCGGTGGCGCGGTCACGACTTATATGACATTGACGCGATCCGCTAGCAATTATCACAGGGAGCTCCAGGCAGGAACGTATTGACGGCGTATCTATAATTAAAATGATTGCAGGATATAGAATATAATTAGATGGTGATCTTTGAAAATACATGAAAACTTGCTACTGTGCAGTTAAAATTGAAATTCCTATGTTATATAAGTGTCAAGAAAAAATATACCTAATATCATATCATATAGCTGTAAGAAACTTTTTTAAATAGATTAGTAACTTTATATATATTTAAAATTTTAAAAGTTCTATGATTTTTATAAATTCCATAATAAATGTTAAATGTTCCTTCAAATTTTGGTTTTGGAGGAGAATGAACAATCTAGCTAATTCCAATCTCTAAGAAAAAGATCACTTTAAGTTCTTTATGTTTTCCCTCTTTGCTCTATGAAGCTCTGCCTCTTAGCAGTAAATAAACCAAAATGCAATTAGAAAACTAACATCAAATCATACTTACTACGTTTAAATGGAAACCATCACTATTTTTATTATCTTCTGTAACTAACACAAGATTCCAGCTCGCAATTTGTCGGACAATAGACCGAAATTTCTACGGGCACGATATTCAAATGACCACAAATTACTGTAAACTCGTTCCGACCCCACGCGATTATAACTCAATAATTCTTTAAGGTGGACCTTCGATTATCCGGACTAATTCGGACACTGAAGCCCGCATTAATAAACCGCTCTTACCGCTAAGATTAAGGTCAAGATCATGATTTGGATGCGTTATTAATTAATAGACCGTACCTACTTAAGTAACTCACAGATGCACATATCAACTGAGTGCGTTCTAAAATTAAACAAAAATTCGGCACTTAACTGTGATGTTAAACAGTTACGACTTACGAGGCTGTTTATTAAGTGTAGTTAAACCTTGACTGAAGTGCTTCACGAACATACATTTTATTATTTTATTTATTGCAACTAACAAAATATAGGAATCAATAAAAGGTCTTGTAGGAAACAAGCAAGTTACTAACCCTTAAAATTCTCGCGTGGTCGTTCGGATAATCGACGCTCCACTGTTAAATAATTTGCCTCGACTATCTATCATTATCTGTGGCCATAAATCTTGGCCGAGTCAAATTGTTCCCATTTCACACCGAATAAGTTACGGGAGCGCACGCGCAACTGCGATTACGCACCGCCAGCACGCATGCCAAAAATGGCCGCATTCAAATGTTCTAAATTCAAATTTTACTTTTTCATGCGGCCTGGAAATTGCCAGCACGCTTTCAGCTCCAAATTCAATTTTGTTTTTTTAAACACATCGAAGGCCACGAGACCCCTCTGTTCCAAATTTAAATGTTCCATTTTGCCAAGTCATGTCTCATATTTTGTACCTCATCGATGGTTTAATTTTTATGTAATCCAATTTTTTAACATCGTTATTAACCTTTTGCTATAAAATAGGGAGCAAACCAAAAACAATTAATTACCAGATAATAGCATTAAATTTTTTCAATGACTCGCCGTAAAAGCGCTACTGTCATGTAGTTAATTTTTAATCAATGTAAAAAACTTGTGTCTCGAGTATCTATAATGGCAGCTGAACGCCATTCGTCACGCAAAGCAAGATGCTTTTCATTAAATTATGACCCATTGAAATTAATTACTTAATCAGAATATTACGAAACATACCTAGTTAATAGTAAGCCTTAGAGCCGATGAATTATTTAGAATTATAATTTTATTATTCCCGGTATTTATCCATTATTTACATATAATTCACAATAAATTACTTTAATGATCGCCTGTCCACATTACTTCCTCGTCGGTATAATAGGATCGATATGCTAATTTCGTGCCTGACGTCTATTTACCTTATCAAAACCTTGTCCGTCATTACAGGGCATATAGGGCCACCGAGCTAGCCATCTGCCCGTCGATAACAATATTAAACTACGATTATGTCTTTATCTGAATCTATAATTATGCGTCAGCCATGTTTGAACAACGGTATAATTATGTTTATTATACCCTAACTTTTACACGATGCAAAAACGTTTACATGTTGTTTAAGAAACAAGAAAGTGCCAACAGGTGACGACAAAATATTATTATAATAAAAATAACTGAATATCGCTTTTGTATGTATTTAAAAGCGAACTTCATAACTACAGGTGTATTAAATTGGAACACTAATAAATTATTTATTTTAACTCTTGTATAATGTAGGTAGGTAGAAACTACTTGCCAATAACCTAAAGTTGACATGTAGGTTTTTTTTAATGTCAATACAAGTAGGTATAACACGCAGAAAATAAAATGGCTCCTGCCTCCATAGAATGTCCTTAGAACGAGATGTCTAATTAACTTTTGAGTGTTACAAGCAGCAATATCATTTAAATATTTACCAGTCAGCTTTCCCCAAATACCCATACACTGTGGTGTATGGGTATTTGGGTAAAACCCACAGCCCACACCTAAAAATGTCGGTACTTCTGTTTTTTGGCTTTTAGCAACATTACCTGTGTCTTGTGCCAAAAAAAAGTAATTACGCGGTGGCATGGCGCTTGACACATGTCAAATTGATAAACATGGCCGACGCAACTACCCTGCACCTGTGCTTTCAGTTTTATCTTATTAAATGACGGGACTGATAAGAACTTTAATAAAACTATAATTAAATGTAACTAATAATTAAATGTAAAACCAGTGTAAAAGTTGATATTTCGCTAAATGGTTAATTAAATGGTACGTTAAATATTTTATTTATTAAAGATGCAATTTGTGCTATAATATTAATGTACAAATACATTGTAGACTTTGTGTTTATATAAGGGGGCGTCCATTAATTGCGTGAGACGTTTTGGCGATTATTTTCTCTGACCACAAAATTCGGTGAGGTTTGGCCCGTTTGGCTAAATGCCTTGCGTTGTTTGTGGACGGCCCCTAAGGTGTTTTTTAAGTAAACGCCTAATTTTCAGGAAAAAATCGCAATATTTTGTTATTCATTTGCCCATACTAGCTGTCCAGCATACGTAAAGTAATAAAAAGACATTAATTTGACTATAATAAAATAATATTATAGTTAAGAGAAATGACCGTCTAGGTATCGTTTTATAACGCATGCTCATGATGATGATTATTTGCGATGGGTTGCTTAACCAACCATTAACTTTATTAACCAAAAGTTCAACGATTGAACGAAATTGAGCAAGAGATACTTAGCCGTAAATCGTAATTCACCAAAGATTTTATCACACAAAAATTCAACAAGTAAAATTATCGAAGCAAAACTAGGTAACTCATGATATCCTTATTTTAGAACGTATTTTTTTAGTTGTGTGTACCCTTAATTTTATTTATCGTGCATTTTACATAGCACACCTATAATTTTATTTAAAGCCAAGACTAAAGCATATCCCATCAAGTCAATTTGGCATAAAGCTCAAATTATGATATCAACTTTTTCATTAATTTTTTTGCAGAAATATATTCATACACTTTGCCTCTAGAGAAATGCCCTATTTTTGCATATTCTTACAATTTAAAATATGTATTTTACACCCTGACAAATAATAATAATAATATTTTAAAAAGATAAAACCGACTTCAAGATTGTACGTAATTGAGAATTAAAATTCCGTATCTCAAAAACTACTGCACCGATTTTGGTGAAACTTATACTATTCTCTAAGTTGAACAATACCTAGTACAACAAAAAAGAATTACTTAAATCGGACTTGTAGTTCCAGAGATGTGCGAACACAAACATAAAAACATACATACACACATACATACACTTTTGAAAGGCACATTTGCTCAGATGCTTATGTAGACTAACATATACAAAAACTGGGCAGTTCTGGGAACATTACATACATACGCGTCGAATTGATAACCTCCTTTTTTTGAAGTCGGTTAAAATATTTACACAGCGAAAAACTATACTAAAAGGTCTGCTTTTCTTTGTCTGGCACACTGAACAAGTTACATTATAGACAAAAATCTTGAATATACTGCCTTAACACCTTTATTATCAAGGGGGTATTTATATTGCAAGACGTAACGTTTGTAAGATTATAATCAATAAGTAATATCCATTGAAAATAACTCACGAATGGATCAAAATAAAAAATGATAATGTAATTTTTTTCTTAAAATCTGTAGTTATGTCGCTTTGGCTGGCGAGACAGTCATTCATCACAATATATTCGAGCTGCAATTTGTGAATTAGGCATGGTGATGGTCAGTTGTGTGATAAACAATTTAAAATATCGCCAAGGGTGATCATAGAATTTGTGGAGTCGAGTTCAGTATAAAACAAAAGAACATTGACATCCTTCTTTTTGCTCTAAAATGATCTCGTGCGATTTTTTTAACGATTTGTGCGATTTTTTTTCCTTGCCAGGTAAGCTCCCGAAACGGTAGTGGGCATCATGTAGACTAAAAAATGTACAAAATTAAATCTGAATAATAATGTTTAAAGTTTAGAATAGTTATAACAGGTATGACCTAGTCCATTATGGCCCTATCAATTGATCGTGATTGTATACACGGAAAAGTGCTTCTATTTCGTTCGGCCTTCCCTTCAGATATGTTCTTCACTTCTTAATTTCCTACAAGTTATTTAATTATTACTATTCATCTCATCCTTCATTTTCTTCTGACGGATCTAGACAGGAAGAAATATAAAAACATCAACATAAATATCTAATAATAAACATTATCACTAAAATAGTCATACATAGAAAAGACATCAACGCGCGACGAGATCACCTCATATGTATAAAATAATTTATTACCCAAGGGAACCCCAAATGAGAGTAACAAATTCCTCGACATTAAAATAACGGCATTTGTCTACATCACTAACGAATTTGGTTGATTTTAACAAACTAGCTCTGATTGGAGAGTAGGTTATGTCATGTCGATTAACATAATATTTTGTTAAGACTTTTTTATAAGATTACGATGATCGTAAGTTAAGAGGCAAAACAAAAGGAAGAGTAATGATTTTGGCGTTTTCGTATGTATGTTTATTCCATCGTAGCACCTGAATTGATCGACTGTAAAAATATTCGTTTTAAAACTAGAATGACACAATTGTGGGCAATTTGCATAGACTAAGGAGTTACAGATACCGTATTGTTGTATGGAGTTACTAGACTATGGAGTTACAGAGCATTGTTGACGGCTTCGACCAATGCAGAGAGGAATGTGAAGACTTTCTCAAGACCTCTGCTAACCTCAAAATTAAGCTGAGGAATGCCGAAGACTACATATTAAGATTAGAAGAACAAATTCAAGCTCAAAGTTCCACCCAAACTCAAATCTTGTACAATAATCTTATTTGTGACAAAAGCAACTCAGTTTCTAACACTAAATCATGTCAAAGCATTTCTACAATCGATTTAACCGGTGATGATACCGTACCACTATGTACAATGAATAGTCAGAGGAAATTAAAGATGTATATGAAAATCAAAAAGTGTGTGGGAATAATGCGTGAAGGCCGCAAAGGAAGATCTTCCGACCGAGCGAGGTGTTATGCTCGGTCAGGCCGAAGCCCACGTGATACATTTCAGCTGTCGTATATATACTGACGTGCTCAGAAAACTTCGATAGCGCGATGCAGGAATGTTAGGCGAATTGTGGGTACCGCCACAAGTGTATTAGGAATTATTGTAAACTTTCAAAGAAAAATAAAAAGTGTCTAAATCATTTGTCGAAAGTTATAAAAGATAACAAACTTTTGAATAAGAACTTAATAAACTGCAATCTTGACTTAGATCAAATAAAATGTAACTATGAGGCCGATGTATGTAACCTGAAGAGATTTCGATACTTCTTGACTCTTTGGATAATTTAAACAGAAAATATGCCTTGTCACAACAAGAAACACAGGGGCATATATCAGCAATGAATGATTTGCTTGAAGTGACTCGTTATAATGAGGAACGGATTTACTCTTTATTGAGAGTCAACGGCTCCCCAGACAAAGTAAATCATTATATTTTAAGTAGTATAACTGATATATGTTCCAGCCAGAAGGCACATACTGAATGCCCACAGATTATTTTATTCAGTGATGAATTAGGTAAGGATTTAGGTATTTATTTAAATAGGATGTGTAAAGGACAGTCAATTTCCAATTTTTGTGATATTTTAAAAAGCGCTTTAACAAGGGCGTCCGTGGCCTAATGGGTACCCCTTTGATTCGCAGGTTCGATCCCGGGTGGAGGCGTGTACCAATGAGACATTTTCTGATCTCAAGTACATAATACGGACGCTCGTACGGTGAAGGAAAACATCGTGAGGAAACCCGCATATAGTTAGTCCCAGACTAGTTAGTCTGTATACAGAGCAAGTTAAATAAAAGCTTTTAATAATGTTTAGTAAAATTTTGTTTTATTTTATCCACTTACTCAAACAGAGTCTGCGTTCATTCGAGTGTAGGCACAAAACTTTGTCACTTCTGCGGTACTGATCTAAAGCCATCACCTCCCCGCCTCTCACCCCGCTCATGCCTCAAGTGTGACATATTTTTTGTTTGCAATGGCGCCTCCAGTACGTAGTACATAGTATCTCTATGTGATATGTGATGATTTTAACAGTAATTTATTAGATATAAATTCCACTACTGTTAGATTCAGATCTTTATTTAATCATAGAGAGATATCAGACTTAGTAAAGTAAATCTTTTAAAGGTCAATGTATACGCCTTTACAATAAAATTCCAGAAAACTGTTCTGCAGTTCTGCAGCATATGCAGTCAGAATTAACAAAACATTAAAACCGACTTCCAAGGTAAAAACAATAATAAAATCCTTATAATATGAACTAAAAAGTGTTAAATAATGTTTCCTACCTAATAGTGCCTTTTTCCGAATTCGGCTAAACCTCAACTATTTCTGTACCCAATCTTCATCATTTTGAAGTCGGTACCAGATAAAGCTGAATCTTCAGTTCTCTGACAGAATAGGTATTTGAAACTTTTGGAACTGGCACCGACTTCAAAATTATGAAGATTGAGTGAGATTGAACAGAAATAGTTGAGGTTTAGCCGAATTCGGAAAAAGGCACTATTAGATAGGAAACCTTATTTAATACTTTTTAGTTCATATTATAAGGATTTTATTATTGTTTTTACCTTGGAAGTCGGTTTTAATGTTTTGTTAAAAATAATAATTTTACTCTTTTTAGTTACCTAGTAAACCATCGCGTATATTCTACGTATTACAATTTGTTAAGAGTCACACTCAATGCGATTGTGTTTCTTATTCCTATTACGATGTAGATTGTTTTCCTATGTAAGTTTTTTCATACTAAGGGTTCAATTTATTACATCGATCGTGGGAATCGCAGACACAATAGATTTTTAATTGTTATGCGGCAGCCGGGTGCCGCTTGGCCTTGATGGGTTAATAGTTAAACTAGTGTAGTACCTATCGAAGCAACTTACTTCTCTTTTTTCTTTCGAATCTCAAAAGTAATGTCAAATGTGTGCCTTACGCTCTGGAGTTAAGGTTGACTTTGTTATGTTCAATTTTGTGGTATATAAGTCGCTTAGAACTTGAATCATTCATTTTGAAACAATATTATATTTTTATTAAAATCGCTATGAAAAGTACCACCAATTATTATAAGGACATAACGTGATGATATAATTATGGTGTTGTGGGGGCATATTGTATCCATATACAACCATGTGACACTGGTGACCCTGACGTGGTAATGATGATGATGATGATGAATATAATTTGCATAGTAGCATATGTTTTCAGTTCTTAAAACAGCGCCTAAACCCCCAAACTTGTATCTATAAGGAATCCGGAGTTCTCTTAGTATCTTCGGAACCATAGTATACCTTGGTGAAAAATCTTGCGTTTTGGTAGCATATGCTTAGAATACTTCTCATAAAACCAAAATCACCATATATTTTCATATAAATTTTGAGGAGATCCCTCGATTACTCATGGATCCCATCATCAGATCACCACTTTTGTGAAAATGGGACCAAATTGGAGGGAAACCTAATAGAACAAAACAAAAATTTTGAAAATCGGTTCACAAACGGCGGAGTAATCGTTGAACATACAAAAATAAAAATATAAAAAAAAATAATATCCACAGCCGAACATATAACCTCCTCCTTTTTGGAAGTCGGTTAAAAATTAGAGAAATTTCTGATGAAGACACGGCACGATTAGTATATTATAGTTATTTTCATAGTAGAATGTCATATGGAATCCTTTTATGGGGAAACACAACACACACACACACACATTAATACAATATTTGTGCTGCAGAAGCGAGCCATACGTTCTATTTTTAAAATGTCTTCTTTTGAATCTCTGAGAGATAAATTTTAAGAAATTGGTATTTTAACTGTTGCTTCTCAATACATGTTGGATAATGTAATATATGTTAGAAAAAATATAAATAAAGCTAAAAGTGACATCCACTGTAGGAACACCAGAAATAAGCACAAGCTGGATTTGCCGGTGATCAGACTTAGTAAAGTTAGTAAATCTTTTAAAGGTCAATGTATACGCCTTTACAATAAAATCCCAGAAAACGTTCAAAATCTTTCGGTTAATAAATTTAAAAAAGTAGTCAAAGAATATAAGGTCAATGATTTCATAAATGATGGCACATCTTGGGAGTAGGATGGCTGCTTGCAAGGCTACCTCTACATTATTATATGACTTACAATAATTATGTATGTATGTTGACATTGTATAATTTTAAGTTACAGAATTGTAAATTTTATTTTAAAAAGATTAATTTTTTTCTCACTTTTTTGGTAAAAAGTGGGACCCCGTGAGAGTTTCTTACGCCGGTTCTTCTCATCGGGTTAGTTCGCGAACGGGTGGTAGGCACCATGTGGACTTTCTGAAAACATTTGTTTCAAATTTGTTCAGAAATAAAACAATTTTTATTTATTTTATTTGTTTACTAGAACAGGGTTTCTCAAAGTGGGGTACGCGAACCCCTAGGGGTTCGCCATTCGACGGCAGGGGGTTCGCGACAAGATTTACGTAATGGTGGCAACAGGAGTCATTATTAGAAATGTCCGTAGATGAAACTCTTCAAGCTGATTTCAAAAGGATGTCTTTGATAGATTTTTTGGCAGCTAGACAGGCAGAGTATTTCCAATTCTCACGCAAAGAATTTCCTTTTACCCTTTGCTACAACAAACATATGTGAGAGTGGGGTTTCACACCTGGACATGATAAAAACTTCATACAGAAATCGACTTAATGGCGAGTCAGAATTAAGGTTAAAATTGTCCAAAATTACTCCTAACATTGAATCCATTTGCGACAAGAAACAAGCATACCCATCACATTAATATTAGAAAGACATTTCTTTTGGCACTTTATTTGTTACCTTTTATTCAAATAAAAACCTTATTTTCTTCAACAGTCAATTTTATTATTTTCTTGGGGGGGACTTCATTAATAAGGGGTTCGCTGTCACATGGAAATTTTAACAGAGTTCGTGGAGTCGAAAGTTTGAGAAACCCTGGACTAGAAGGCTCAAATCTAATCGTTATTTGTTTAGTGCACTGCAACCGTACATCTTGTTATAAAAACTATATTCTTTGCCCAGGCTCACTTTATATCTATACAAACACGGTTTAAGAGGTTTCGCACTCAAGAAAGCCTTAACTCATTTTACTAAAAAAAATAAAATTGAAGGTAGCATGGAACGGGGAACCAAGAAAAGGTTATTGGATAATTTTGTTTGCGGCAAATGTATGGTTCGAACGTAACGAATTTCAACATTTAGCTATTAATTTATTTTTACCTATTATACTATATATACCTATTATACATACTATTATTGATTTTTACCTATTAATTCCCGAGAAAGGATAATCCATATTATCCATACTAATGTTATTAAAAACTACGCGGCTTCGCCTGCGTAAATGAGGAAATTCACAGGCAAATTAGCCCACAAAAAATAGCCTATGATCCTTCACGTGGTCTACTTTTTATCTGTGCCAAATAACATAAAAATTGCTCCAGTAGTTCGTGAGATAAGCCCTTTCAAATAGTTTTCCCGGTTTTTTTCCATATTTTCCTCTGTTTCTTTGCTCCTTATTAGTCTTAGCGTAATAATATATTATAGTCTATAGCCTTCCTCGATAAATAAGCTATCTAATACTGAAAGAAATTTTTAAATCGGACCAGTAGTTTCTGAGACTAGCGCATTCAAACAAACAAACTCTTCCGCTTTATAGTATAAAAGTATAGATACGAAAGAGTGTCTGTCTATCTGTTACCTCTTTACGCCTAAACTGCTCATCCGAATTTGCTAAAATTTTGAAAATTTTTAATCCCAGAAAAATGTGCGGTTCCCGTGCGATAAATGAATTTTGGCGTAAAGGAGTTGCAGGCACCAACTAGTTACCTATACTGCATGGCTGGTGAGACATGTGTAATACTTAGGAGAGTACTCGGTACATTGAGTACATTATAATTATGTAATAAAATGTGACGTTATCAGCGTGAAGGGACCTTATTGTCGGTATTGAGTTACAAGCATCCACATAATCTACATTTAATAAGCTATCGAACCATGTAAATAACATGCGTGTAGGCCTGGCAAATATTTTTTTTAAAAATGTTGAAACTCGAAAGTCCTAAAAGGTGATATTGAGAAAATCGCATTCAAACTTCGAAACCCAAAAAAAGTATGTTATTATGGGAAGTTACATAGATATTATGTTTTTTGAGAAGTAAATTATATGGTCTTTTAGATTTTAACTTCAATTATATAATTTTAAAGCCTTATTCCCGTTTTTTACCACGCCAAAGTGCATGATGTAATGAAAATG
This sequence comes from Cyaniris semiargus, assembly GCA_905187585.1. Taxonomy (NCBI): domain Eukaryota; kingdom Metazoa; phylum Arthropoda; class Insecta; order Lepidoptera; family Lycaenidae; genus Cyaniris; species Cyaniris semiargus. The sequence goes on along the minus strand of LR994560.1, from coordinate 14,013,429 downwards.
GTTTTTACTAAATATTTCATTTATAGTATGTTTTCTTTTTCTTTTTTATAGTATTTTATGAAAGAATAATATAAAACGCGTAAGTTTTTACTAAATAAAAACGACTTCAATATTAAACGACATTGTTTATTATATAAAAAAAATATTTGAACAAATGAAACATTGTGCTTCACTAATCTTACTAATCAGTCAAAATCAACAAAAATATATATTTACTATGCTTAAAAATAGTCAAATGAGATCAAATATATAAAGTTCTATTAAAAAAGTAACTTTTTCAGTCTTAAAATTCAAGTTAAAGTTTAGTGAAAAGCTGGTACAAACACTAAACATTTTATAAAAGGGACCTTATTGTCGGTGATTAAAAATTTAGTGATATCACATAAAAATGAATATAAATTTTGATTAACATTGAGGTTCTTATTTTTAAAATAACTTTAATTATCCTTTAGTAACAAGACGTGTACCAAAACATGCAATTTCTCTTAGTTATCATAAAATATATTAAAAGGGACCTTAATGTCGGTCGATTTTTAGTAAAAAAGTTAAAAGAAGATACAAAAATACTACTAATTTCGTAGTTGTAACAACGAATTATAATTTGTCTCTCTATTTATACAATATTTAATGATAAATCAACGGGCGGTCAACCTCTAAATAAACCAATTAGGGTAAATTGTCGTAACTGGCCACATAATATTATGTGTCCAGTTAAGACGATTATGACCGATTTGCCATTATCGCCGAATTGCCATTTAGACAGTCGATTTTCGCCGTGCGGCGTAAATCGTACGACTATAGTCACCCGTGTAAACCCCACATTAGCCTTTTCAACATAGCTTTGCCACATGAGCAATAAACAGAAAAAAATTGTAAAGGATCGCAAATAGCATGCAAACTTCTATGGTACAGGTATTTACTATTTAGTATAGGCTTCCACAGTCTCGTAGATAAAATTTAAACTAGTTAGTATGTAGATACTCACTAGGCTCATTATAACTCTAAACAAACAAGCTCGAGCACAAACTGACGCACTGACGAGTAACGAAAAAACGAATTAACAGGCGGGTACGCAGCGAGTGAGCGAGTGGGCAGAACCGACGCCACGAATCAGAAAGAGACGACAAATCCTTTGATACACGCCGCCACCGCGTCTCGCCGACTAGTACCGTCAAAGTCAGCTATCCCCAACACTGTGCACTGTGGCCCGCGTGATGTTAAACTATTTTGAAATTCACGCCCACCGGCAAAATAATTTCCACTTTTAAATCATTAATTTTGAAGAAAGTTGTTTTTTACCCCTAAAAAAATTTTGTTGCGGCCCGCGACACCAAGACCAAAAGATATTTGTGGCCCGCATGAAGAAAAGGTGGGGGACCACTGGTCAAAGTCTTTTAACCCGATACCGTACCGAAAGAAAGCCGCAATCGACTCTCGGCTGCAGCACCGACAATAAGGTCCCTTTTTTACTAAACTTTAGGTTCAATTTTAACCTATAAAAAATCGTTTTTAAAGCCTGTGTCTTTGTTATATAAAAATTTAGAGTCTGTTTATCAATATGGAGCAAAAAAAGAAAAAATGATTTTTTTCGACGTTTTACTTTAAAGGCGATTATCTCGGAAACTAGAACCGACAACAAGGTCCCTTTTCCCAGATAACGTCACAAATTAGGTAAGTACTTAATTTTTTACCAAATTTCCCTTTAAATAAATTAATCATGAATCCTAAGTGAATTACGCGGCTAGGCAAGTAGGCATACTATGCGGCCGGCGCGGCGCGGCGGCGCGGTGCGCCATCAAAGACACATCGCGCCGCTGCCCGCTAGTCGCTACCCTTTCCGCGCGTGGTGTCCATGCGTTGGGTAAGACTGCCTTCACATTATGTCGCGGCTGCAGCGCGGCGCGGCGCGGCGGTACCCGCGACATAATGTGAAGGCAGCCTAAATAATTATTTAACTTTAAGCTACATTTACTCAGTAAGTAATCAATTGATATTATTTTTTTATATTTTTTTTTCATCTAATAAAATAGCCAAACATCACGTCGTCGAGTATTGAACATGTCACACCTGTCATGTTGTATACTCATGTATTATTACATCTTTGGGCTTGAACTAATATATAAGCTACTACTGTTCTTGCCGATTGTCTGTAGGGAACAATTTTCCGTGTCGAATGGCAAATGCCGGTCACTAGTCAGTAACGGTGTCCAGTAGGAACCTGGCAATCTAGTGCAATGTTTTTCAACCTTTTTTATGTTGCGACCCCCGGCCCTGGTATGAAAATACATTGCTCGATTCCAAAACCCTTTGCTTTTACTTATGTATGTATGTTAATGAATATATCCTCTTGTTTGGAATCTCCTACTAAATATAATATCAATATTTATAATCTTTACTAGCTGTCCCGGCAAATGTTGTTTTGCCGTATAAAGTATTTCGATTGTCACCATGGCAACGTCCATCGCTATCCCATCACACAAACAATGGTCGGTCTCGAGTTGTAATAATTTACTATTATTTATTCAACAAATGCATTTATCAATATAAAAAGTAGATGTTGTCCGATTCTCAACCCTAGCCGATATGCTCGCTAAGATTCACGAAAATCGGTCAAGCCGTTTCAGAGGAGTTCAAACACGCACTCCGTGACACGAGAATTTTATATATTAGATTGCTTTTTAACTGAAATGGTTCTCTTGTCCTTCTGTAGGGTACAGAAACATGGTTTAAAAACACTGATCTAGCGTATATTATCTACCGTGTGGGCTACAAAATTAGTTGATTCGGTATATTGATTTTACTTATTCAACTAGTGGTTAGCTTCCTGAATCCCAGTTCTAAAGCTTGACTTCAATAGGACATAATATTACTGGAATGTTTTCACGGATAGAGGCAGAGCGACAGTCATCATCATCTAGTGCCCTCTTCATATCGAAGTTCGGCGGTCAGCAGGTTGAATTTCTTCCGGTCCTGGGCTAATTTCTTTAATTGTGGGTAGCTACATCTGGTCCGTTTTTTTATGTCATCGATCCATTTTCTTCTTGGTCTACCAGGTGGTCTCTTGCCCGGCAATCTACCCTCTATGATCAACCGTATAAATTCGTATTGGGATCCTCTTTGTAGGTGACCGAAAAAAGAGACCTTTCTTTGGATGATGATATTCATAAGTTGGCGTTCTTCACAATCCGCTCTTTTTAAAACTTCTTTATTTGATACGAATTGTGACCAAGAAATTTTTAACATTTTTCGTAGTGTCCACATTTCAAACGCCTGTATTCTTCGACAACTATCTTTGTTTAAAACCCATCCTTCACAGGCATACAGAAGGATAGGACAGGAAGGAAGGAGCGACAGTAAACAAAAAGTTTTCAATATATCACACGTGTGCCGTGTGCAACATGTCGGATTGTGGTCGGAATATTTACTGTATATGCTAGTAGCGCCCTCTGATCCGAGCTTTGCGTAATATTCCCTATAACCATCAAAAATCAAAATCAAAATATTTATTTCTAAATAGGTTAACAAAGTTAACGCTTTTAGAACGTCGCGTCTACATAAGGCCTACCACTGGTTCGGGAACTAACGATAGCATTTAACAAAATTAACATTTAGTAAAGAAAAAAAAAACAGGTTTAAATCTCTATAGGAGATACAATGCGACATACACGTACTCTTGTTAATCTTATAAAACTTTCTTCAGGGGTTAACAATAAAATAGCCCCACAAAATTATCCTATTGACTCCAAAGGCCACACGAGAACATTTCAATCCACAATTTCCACTGTAATCGGTAGATGTCGCTGACATCAGTTTGACATTTAATTTTCCCGCCATCCATCAACTGACATCAAGATATGCGCTATTAGCACGATCGCCCTATTTATATCATCATAAGGTTGAAATTCCCGTGAAATCGATTGGCACAAAGTTCGTGCTGTGAAATAGCAATTTAGTCTAACAATATGGCTATTAACTTTGAACATTTCGAGTCCTTTTAAGGTGTTATATTTAGGCCACCCATAATGCCTGAGGCTATCTAAAGGTCTATGGGTATAAAAATAATAGGAACTGTGCTTGTACTTTAGAGAACTTAAGACCGCACTTAGATACATTTAATGATGAGATACTTAAATTAATGAAAGGAAGAATTTGACAGAAAATATATAGTTAGTCAAAACTATCATTAAATTACTATCCGCGCGCTATCAGAATGGGATGCGTCTGACACGCGCGCTGACAGCTGGCCAGTCGTAGGGTCGGCTAACAAAATAAGGTTTTTATTCGCGTACATTTCTTTCAAGTATTGTTTTAATTTTTTTGTGATTATAAAAGGCAATATATATCATATTATTATAGTAATTGATTACTAATGAGTGGAAAAAGGGGTAAGATTTTGAATGGTCAATCACGATTCACGCCAAATAATTCTGCCAATTGATATATATTTCGATGAAGAACGAAGTTTATGAAATATTACCAAGAAATCTTTTTCATGAAAATTTTGAGTTTGCTCAAAAATAAGAAAATAGTAACTGAAAGAGTTGTAGCTGCCACAGGGTTGACCAAAAACACAGCAATATCTTTAATGTACAGAAATGTTTTATTATTAACTATTATGTATAAACCTATAAATTAATGAAAAAATTCAGAATATTTTTGCTAACGCTACTTCATTAGCAAACAAAACTGTCATTCCCATGTCATTCCGATCCCATTCTGATCGCGCGCGGATTATACATTGAAGTCGTAATTAAGTATCTCTGAGTGCGGCCGTGAGTTGACATTCACAAATGTCTCATAAAATGTGGCGTAAAAAGTGCTTCCATAAATCGAACTCTATCACAAAGTCATCATCATCATACATCAATGTGGCCAATCTATACTAATCTGTTCTGTTATCTGTTACACCGATTCGATGAAATTCGACACCGTCCTGGAAAAAACAATGAAGGATTCAATGTAAAAATTTACAGTTACAAATTTCTGCGCAACCGAAGACGCGGGCGAAACTTAAGAGGCTAATAAAATATAAGTGGTCCTTATGTTATTAATTTTAGTGTCGCCTTGGCGGTTCGCAGCTGTTTTTATAATGCATTTATATCACCTCATTTTGTGATGCGCCGTTCTCTTATTAACTACTAATTTGACAGATGCGTTTATCAAATTGGTATGCGCAATAAGGTAAAATAGTTTTAAAATACTTTGTCTCTTTTTGCAGAACATAAGAATGCTACAGTAGGGAGTTTCTAGAGAAAAAAAATTAAAACTTTGTGTTGCACTCTGCGTGTGCTGACAGAAGTAAAAACGGAACAGTAGCAGTGATACATTTTCTCTATCTCTTCCTACTCTAGGACTGCCTGCTACTAGAATTAGAGATGAAAACTCCCCGGAAAGTTTCCCTTTCTAAGGAATACTTCCTGAAAACTTCCAAATTTGGAAGTTTTGAAAACTGTCATTTATGTTATAAAGACAGTTGTGATGTTTATTTTTAAATGCAAATAACACTAAAATTAGGTACTTTTTGTAGTTTGATTAAATTGAACATACTTTAGGTATAATTATAGGTGTGATATGAATGCAGATTTGTCCAATTTATTATTCAGTCGCATGATTTAGATAGTTCTTATAAATTTTTATTATTTATCTTAGACTAGCGACCCGCCCCGGCGTCGCACGGGTATAAAATATAATATAGCCACTGAAAAAATGATTAAAATCGATAGCCTATGATCCTTCACGTGGGCTTCTTCTTATCTGTGCCAAATAACATAAAAATTGCTCCAGTAGTTCGCGAGATAAGCCCTTTCAAATAATTTCCCCCGTTTTTCCACAGTCTCCTATTAACCGTAGCGTGATAAAAAATATAGTCTATAGCCTTCCTCAATAAATAGGCTATCTAACACTGAAAGAATTTTTCAAATCGGACCAGTATTTCCGGAGATTAGCGCGTTCAAGTTAGCCCTTTCAAATAATTTTCCCTGTTTTTTTCAAGTTTTCCTCTATTTCTTCGCTCCTATTAGTCTTAGCTCAATAAAATATAGCCTATAGCTTTCCTCGATAAATGGGCTATCTAACACTGAAAGAATCATCAAAATCCGTTGCATAGTTTTAAAGATTAAAGGGAACAAAGGGACATGAGGGAAAAAAAGCGACTTTGTTTTATAATAAGTATTATGTTTATAGATTATAGATGTACAAAAATTTTACCTCTACAATTTTATTGTATGTTATATGTATAGATATAGATAGATAGATACCTATAGATAGATGATATATACACTAAAACAAATAATAACTAAAAAAACGGTAAAGGTTTGGAAACCTACCCCAAAATTGATGGGGAGCGGGGGTGAGGGGGGAGGGGAGAGGAGGGAAAACACCCCCCGTACCAAATCCATACTGAGAAACCCCCCAGTATTGGAGCTACTCACCTTTGAAATTTTCGGGATTCTGAGGCTACATCATATTTTATTCTCGGCAATTTGCATAGCGTGTTTTGTGACGGTCGCCGGCACAGTCACAGTTCTAACCCAACCAACTTTTGGACTTTCTGGATTGTGTTTGTTTTTGTTTTGGCGGGGGGCTGCGCCCCCCGAGTCCCCCCTTTTTTTTATAACGGTCGCCGGCTGCTGCCGCAGCACGCTCGCTGCGCTCGCTCGGCTCCCTCTGTGTTGCGGTCTAAGTTCTAACCTAACTTAACCTACTTTTGGAAATTCTTGATTGTGTTTGTTTTTGTTTTGGCAGGGGGCTGCGCCCCCCGAGCCCCCCTTTCTTTTATAACGGTCGCCGGCTGCTGCCGCAGCACGCTCGCTGCGCTCACTCGGCTCCCTCTGTGTTGCGGTCTAAGTTCTAACCTAACTTAACCTACTTTTGGAATTTCTTGACTGTATTTGTTTTTGTTTCGGCGGGGGGCGCAGCCCAAACAAACACAATCAAGAATTTAATTTTAAGTTATCAATTGCATGTAAACACAAATTTAGTAGCAAGTAGCAAGTTCAAATTTAGTTAAGTAAGTATAAAGTCATAAGTTAAAATTTAGTTCACTACTTATCTACTTAATACGTGTAAACCAGCCATAACTTACCCCGGTAAGTTTTGCCACAGATTATGTATATTGTGGCAAAAAGCAATGATTGGCGTCTCTAACTCCCTGTGTCGCCGCAAGCCGCTGCTAAACGCTGTAAAGCGCTGTAAATTGTTCATGCTTTTTAACGACTTTTAAGGATAAATTTCAACAAACTATGAATTACATCTTCCATAAAATACATCAAATAATAATGATGCGAATTTTCGAGTAGATCGGACTAAGGAATCGAGTTGTCCCATACTAACTTCATCCCCCCTTTTCACACCCTTAGGAGAGGAATTTCTAAAAATCCCTTCTTATCGCACGCCTACGTCATACGAAGAACACTCCCTCCAAAGTATTTACGATCACTGGTTTAGGCCATAGCGTGATTCCATTTTCATGTCATTCAGGACAAAGCCTTTTATATAATGAATATGGATAACATAGTTTCAATTATTTTTCGGAGTTTTCACCTCTAGCGTATTGAATTAAGTACCTACCTCGTCTGTTTCCGTCGGTAAAAAATTACTATTTTATAGAAGAAAAACCATTTTTAAGAACTTCGAAAATGTTTCTGAAAGTTTCCAAAATTTCGGAAACTTTGGAAGTTTTCACGGAAAATTTCCGGTAAACTTCCTGAAACATTCCAAAGTTTCGGAAACTTTCCGAAATTTTCAACACTACTACATACTTCAATCCATCTTATTAATTGCCGATCAAGTCACGTGTCTTGACGAGTGTTTAACATTTTCCAAAATATCCGAGAAATGTGCACAGCGCCACTAAAGATTCCAAGTGAAATTTTGGAAAAAGTTGTGAATAAAAGTCAAGTATTTTAAACAGGTATTTAATTCGTGCAAGCTCATAAAAATCCAATAACTGTACCTCTTAAAGAAATTCAAGACGTGAGTGGAAGAATAAGGTAAGTAACATGAAAAAACTCCCCGTTTTTTTGCTTAAATGGAGGCTTTAGGGCCAGAAAAATTATTCGAATAAGAAAAACTGTGGATTATATGTGTAGTTAGATATATTAGCTAGGTTATGAAGTACATAAGTTACAAGTTTTATGAAAATAGTAAGGGAAAATATGAGTTATTGTCCGTATGTTACGAAATGTTACTTGTTCGATTCTTCCACTCACGTCTTTATTATTCTGTTATGATTATGGAGAGAATAGAACCTATTTGTCTTCATAAATATCTTAAATCCCGTATTTTACGTTATGTCTGGACACCGTGTAAATCGTAATCGTGTAACGTTTTCTGATAATAACAACAAGGTATTTCAGCCACCCACGAAAATCTTAAATGTGAATTTAATGTGACTCATACTATGGTGACCATAACAGTCCTTTTTGAGGACGTTTTTTTGGTTTTGATTGCTATGGTTATGGCACAAACATATTTTCTATTGATTTATAAAGCCACGATGATAATACTAACTTAAAATAATATTTTAAATTAATAACAGTATCCTACGAAAACACTGTACTTTTTGAGCAAAAAAGTTGTCAGTATTTGCTAAGCCAGATCCTAAACTACCATCAATTATTCTTTTATCAACATCAGTTCAGCAGTTTTTGCGTGAGGAAGTAACAAAATATTCACAAACTTTTGCCTTTATAATAACACTAGTTTCATGTTATGTAATGATTAATTTTATTCCTCTGCCCACCGTACCTTTTAATAGTAGAAAATAGCAAACACTATGTTGTTACATAGTGACTAGGCATATACATCTATACATAATATTATAAAACAAAGTAGCTTTTTTCCCCTCATGTCCCTTTGTTCCCTTTAATCTTTAAAACTACGCAACGGATTTTGATGCGGTTTTCTTTAATAGATAGAGTGATTCAAGAGGAAGGTTTTTAAGTATAATAACATTCATTAAATAGTGGAGAAATACTGTTATTGTTGGGGTTTCTAATGTGATGTCGTAAATAATTACATTTTTTTCCGCTTACATTGCAAACGCAGGCTGAACCCTACGAGATTTATCAAAATAATGTACCAAGTATTGTACACAATGAAAAGGTCTATAAAAAACTCCGCGATGGTATATGTCTATCTCTTATGGATATCCCACAATAACATTTTTTTGTCATTTACTTTTTACGACTAATAATGGCTAATTTTCGAAGTAATTTTAATAAATACAGCATTAATCCTTATCCAATTAAATTCCTTAAATACATTGTTGATTTAATTAGATCTATATGGCCCTTTACAGCATATGATTTAAATGAATATTAAAAGCCCTTTACAGCATATGATTTAAATGAAATTTAAAATTTGCGGGACGTAGCTTTTGCGGCGCGGCGGTACCGACCAATGCGGGCCACGGGTACTAATGAATATAAATCAAAACTACTGAATCGATTTTAATCATTTTTTCAGTGACTGACATAGGCTATATATTTTATACCCGTGCGAAGCCGGTAGTAAGTACATATCATACAGGCAGACAGGTAGGCTGATCATAGATAATATGTATATTCTATTTTCCTCATAGGTCTATGCTATACTATCCGTACTTCCATACTTAATATTATAAATGCGAAAGTGTGGCTGTTTGTCCGTCTGTCTGTCTGTCTGTCTGTTACCTCTTCAAGCCCCAACCGCTGAGCCGATTTTGCTGAAATTTGGTATGGAGATACTTTGTGTCCCGGAAAAGGACATAGAATACTTTTTATCACGGAAAAAAGTACGGTACCCGCGCGATAAACGAATTTTGGCGCAACGGAGTTGCGGGCGTCATGTAGCAAAAGACGAAGTACATACCTAATGTTATTAAAACAAAAGTTATTTTATTTTGTCTTGGCTGGATTAAAGGTTAGCAATGACTGTTAAGTTTTTATTTAAGATATCTTCCAGCCTTCGTTAAATATGGGTGTATAATATTTAACGCCTCCGTGGTCCAGTGGTTTAGAGCGCGGCTCTTGACTCGGAGTTCGTGGGTTCGATTCCCGCGTTGGAAACATGTTATTTCCAAGTTTGGTTAGGACAATGCAGGCTGATCACCTGGTTGTCTGACAAGTAAGATGGTCGATGTGTCGGATGGGCATGTAAAAAGTCGGTCCTGCGCCTGATCTCTCGCCAGTCGTGTCGGTCTTCTGTCCCACTGGGTTATGACAGTAAAGGAATCGAGAGTGCTCTTGTGTACTGCGCACACACTTGGGCACTATAAAATTACACCTGCGTTACTGGCCTGATTTCAATGAAACCGGCCACCGTCACCGAAACCGGTGTGGGAGTTATTATATTGCTATAATTTAAGTTGATTTCCATCAGGTGACCTGTTTGCTCGTTTGCCCCCTTTATTTCATAAAAAAAAAACTAAGATTTTTTGTCGGTTATAATCTATGTAAATAAAAATGAATTTAAAATTTTGCTAGTCTGGCTAGAACTCGAGAACTGCTGAACAGATTTTGCTAATTTTAAGTCTTGAAATTTCGTGGAATTCCACGGAAGGTATAGAATATTTATGAGTTATGTGATACGAAGGTATCGTCACCTAGTTATAAATTAAAATTATATATTCAATTGCATTTACACAATTATTTCGTCCCAAATTTTGTGCTCATATTGTCACCGTATACATAAGAAGGTATAAATAAGGTAATCGAATCATGTTCAATTGTTTATCAACGGAACTGTGATTGGGCAACATTTGTAATGCAAATCCGTGATCGTGGGCAAAACGTTTGAACGTATCACTTGTGGGCATGCTGATAAGGGAATAACATTACGACTTGCGGTCTTGTGAGTTGTGACTCATTATGTACCATTTAAAGTTTACAAATTGTTTAGGGCTGCTCCGATACTGTTCAAAATATAGTATAGATAGGAAAAAAGGATATTTTGGCAATGAATCAATATTTGATGTATAGAAAATTGATCATATTATTATATTCGTTTAAACGTGGTTGCGTGTGCTTCGGTATGAATGACTCTATCAGATTTTATGGAAAAAACGATGGTGGAACTGCGGAGGCCTAAAGGAGCCGGAGCGAGATGTAACAGACTTGGAAGTTGGAACGCAATTTGCAACACCAGATGAGTTGAGAGATGAACTCTCTGATAGAGCCATATAGCTATCACTTATTAATTACTAGATGACGCCCGCAACTCTCTTGCTCCAAAACTCTTTTATCCTATGGGAACTTAACATTTTTCCGGGATAAAAATTATCCTACGTCCTTTTCCCGGACTCAAAGTATCTCCATACCAAATTTCAGCAAAATCGCTTCAGCGGTTTGTATGTTATTTATTATTATGGAAGTATGGATTTTTTTATAGTTTCCTGGTTCATTTCACAAAATAATTTTTCACATACCTACTAAAATATGTTATAAATAGTACGAAACGTACGTATATAAATAGTACGAAAAATTGTCGTGACTAAGGAAACCAAGGTAGGCCCCAACTCTAGCTTATCTACCCGCGGAATGCAAGTGCCTATTACGGCTGATTATAATTTCACAAATCATACCCGCGCTCAATAGATGTCTCTATGAACACTGACATCTAGTTTGACATTTCGTTTCCCGCCAACTATCACTTAGATCTGCGATAGGGCTGGTGCACGAAATTGAGACGCGACTGAATCTATGAATCTACGAATTCGCGCGACTTAGGGCCTGTTTCACCACTTACTGATAAGTGCCGGATAGGATCTTATCTGACAGATAGAGTATTGAGTATCTGATAGAGTATAGAGTATCTGTCAGATAAGTTGTGAATAACCTATTCGGCACTTATCAGTAAGTGGTGAAACAGCCCCGTAATGTCAATTTTTTTTATTATGGTTTCATATTATTATGGTTTATACGACAACATATCAGTAGTCCTTTAGTAATTTTACTAACAACTATTAAATCATCGAATGTATGACTAGAATTTACATTCGCTGGCGTATTGCCAGTCCTTTTCGTAAATACGTGCTCTGATACTATTAGGGAGAAGCCACACGGGTGCGGTGCCGCTGCGGCGCGGCGACCTGCATATAAAAATCAATGATATGCCACATGGTGACTTCTCCCTTACCGTAACCGTTGTGTCTCTGATGGTACTTTAGGTGGTGTGTGACTATACTCGTCTGCTAGTAAATATCTATTATCATCTAGGGTTATTTAAGATAGTTGTAAACAACTTTCGCAACAAAAATATTTTTTTACAATTTATTTAAAAAACTAATAAGTACTAAACTTTAAATTTTTAGTGGAAAACTTTGGGGGAGGTTTTTGCCCAGTGGGACAGCATAGGCTCTTAAAAAAAATTAAACGATGTATCTTCACCGAGCGTCGCATCGCAATTCGCAGCTATTCGCGCCCCGCGTTCAACAAGCACACACCCTTAGATAGGTCGTGATACAAGTGTTACGGGCCTGCCCTTTGCCAGACTGTTATTTGTGAAGCCGTGGCCAAGTGGATTACTGATAAACATCTAGATGGCTGCGACAGCGAAAGGTTTTGCCGACACTGTCATGTTTTGCCTTCGTTTGATTAATATTAATCAACAATTTATGGAATTATAGTAAAACTGATATGATAAATATGTCTATTTCTCTCTGTTTCCTTAAACCGCTGAACTAATTTGAATGAAAATTGGTATAGAGTTACTTTTAATCCCGTCATCTCAACATCAGGATATCTAATAGACAATATTGTATCATAATATTAAGATAAGAGCTTTCTCGGGAATACTCAGTTTCGATATAAATGTATACAAAATTCATGCTGCCTACTCTACATATATTTTTTTTAATATTGAAACGGCGATTAACATTCTGAACGGATACTACGCCTCTACATTCTACATACCTACCAAGACTATCGAATTGAATTGTTTCCAATGGCCAATTTGCTTGATAAAGTAATATACTGTAACATCACACTAATCAGGTGCTTTTTAATCTCGTCATGTGCCTTCGTTTACGCAATCTTGAGAATTGCCGCTCAAAAATTAAGAAACGGTGTAAAATATTCCACACACGTAAAGTATTTCAAGGATTATGCGCGTTTGTGTAGTTGGAAATTACTAAAGCACGTTTAGGAATTACTAAAACCTCTGTTTAGTGTTTTACGTCTCACTTCGTCCTCGGTCAGTTGTGGTTTTGACAGAAGCTGAAGACTCAGGTAAATTACAAGAAAACAAACTTGGAAATTGAAAATAAAAAATAGTATATCTTACATTTAAATATTTTGGAGTAATATTTAATAAGAACTTAATATTTAAGTGTAAAATAATCTAGTATAGACAAACATGTAGAGTTTTAAGTTTGGAATAAATATGTTGGTGTCCATGCTACCTTGAGAAATTGACAGCGTCAAAGTTTTTCACTGAATAAACTGTTTCAAAAGAATTGATCACACCGCATACGTTTTTGAGTAAGCGGCTTCGAAAGTTTTTTTTTAAATATTTTCTGACCGCAAAAGTAGCAGCATAATCTTTTTATTAAACACTATTATTATAATCCACGTGTTTCAAATCTAATATGGCCGCCAATTGGCTGTTGAGTCACAGTTGGTAAACAAGGATGATGTGTCAATCCGTAATGTTAAATAATGTCCCTTGACTCACTCCGTTGTTGGCCGCTTGCCAGAGCACCGCTCCAAAACAAATTAATAATCCTTTTGATAATATATCAATCATTTAGTTCACCTTTATGAGGTTTTTGGCCTAATTTTCATATATAGCATGGGCGGCAACAGACTTGCGATTAATCGTTTCGATTCATCGCAAATGAAATGCCGTGAACTGCACAGTTTCGAAGAGTTTTTGGACACGAGTTAATTTTTTCAACATAGTTGTTCATTGGTTAAAAATTTGACGTAAGCCATAAAAAGCGCAAGTGAATAAATTAACCTTAGAAACTGGGCACAAGTATCGTTGCGATTTCTAAATGTCAAATCCCATATACATTTTTGTTTTCTAGCTTCCCTATCAAAATTATCAAATGAAAGACCAACTACTTGATTTCTAAATTCTAATGGTTCCCACGTTTGCGTTATATAAAAACTTCATGCCAATTCCCTTGTAAGTGTAGGAAATGATCGATTCAATCAGAACGTTATTTCGTTACGTTATTTTCTATAGCTGAGCCTCATCAAAATTAGACCAGTCGTCCAAGCCACTTCTATGCAACAAACTAAAAAAAAACTTCATAATATATTATATAGATTCCATTTCTCAAGTTATTGCTTCTTTATTATTCTGACGGGCAACAAGACATGATTTTACGAGTCATCCTGCCGACTGCGCTATGTTAATACTTCGATTGACTGCGATTCATCCACGTACAATAGCAGTAGATGGGGTATCGCGTAAACATAGCAGCATAATAGCGACTGTTTGCTATCAATAGTTTTGAATGTGTTTGCTATTGTTTGTCTAGTGACGTCTTTATTATCGCCGTATAAAGCTATGAAACAACGTTCACCAACAAGAGAGAGCAAAGATGGATCGACTTCTTCACTTAGCGCAGTACCATTAGCTAATTTTAGGATGTTTCTCCATAATTTTTATAAATTTTAATTTCCCCATATTATAGGCTGCTGATGACGTTGTTAAAATTTTTTCTCACTTTTTTGCTTATAACTTTTTAAATTTTTAATATAAGGTAAAAAGTTATATAAATATATTTGTAGTAGAGGTGTTCCGATCATGACTTTGGCCGACTAGCCGACTAGCCGATTAGTCGGTTGCAAACAATACGACTAATCGGCCGACTAGTCGGCAAACCGATCATGGTTTCAGATGTTTTTGTAACGCTTTGTTTATTGCTGATTCGCGGGTAAGTCGTATATATACACCGCCTGCGAACGTGTCGGATCGTGTTTTAGTTATGTTATTGTCAGTCCTCTAGTGCCGCACGTATTTTTTTAATTATAAATGTTTAGAATAAAGAAGATATTATGTTGTTATTTAATAAAATATGTCATAGATATTTTTTTACAATCAAGTAATTTCAGAAACAATTCACTTCTTTTTATACGTGGGAGAGCCATGCTTCGGCACGAATGAGCCGGCTCGACCGGAGAAATACCACGTTCTCACAGAAAACCGGCGTGAAACAGCGCTTGCGCTGTGTTTCACCGAATGAGTGAGTTTACCGGAGGCCCAATCCCCTACCCTATTCCCTTCCTTTCCCTCCCCTATTCCCTTCTCTTCCCATCCCTGCCCTCCCTTATTCCCTCTTCAAAGGCCGGCAACGCACCTGCAGCTCTTCTGATGCTGCGAGTGTCCATGGGCGACGGAAGTTGCAACCCTCCATCAGGTGACCCGTTTGCTCGTTTGCCCCCTTATTACATAAAAAAAAAAGTAATTTCAAGATAATCAAAGTTTTTCTTAAATGTAATATCAATAATAGTAAAATAATAAAAAGCCGGATAGTCGGCGCTTTTTGCCGACTATTCGCCGACTAGTCGCCGACTACGAAAGTGGCCGGATAGTCCGACTAGTCGGTACATCTCTAATTTGTAGGCAAAATAATTTACAACAAATTATGTTTTCAAAAATATTTTGTAAGACGTATAGTTTCCGAGTTATCGCGAAAATAGTGTTGTCACCGCTTTTTTCAAGATTGTTGCCAGGGGACAAGCGCGGCGACCCCACAAACTTGAGGTTAAGCTTCTTGACCCCCACATGTCCCAAAAATAAAATTGCGTCCTCTAATAAATGCAATATTCGGTCCTTAAGTTCTAACATTTCAATGGACTATAAATCTTACCAAACTGGCACCTACTCGAGCATCTGTTGCGATTACAGTTCGCAACGCTGGTTTTCAGTAAGCGCCATTAAAAAAAAAATTAAACATTAAGCATAAACTATCGGTTATATATACATAATAGCCCCTCATATACCATGCAACAAACACCACCTCATAGAATATCATCGTCAATCGCGCTACAAGCTGCATCGAAGATTCCTATCACAGACAAATTGTTTCTACAATCTAACAGCCTGCGTGATGCCATTGTGTTTATTATATCAATAGATAATTTAAATGTTAGTAAAAAAGCATTATATTCATTATTATATAAATGGGAATGTGCGTCTGTCTGTTACCCTGTACACCATGTGCCTTATCACATTTTATGTCCTAAGCGATCTAAAACCTAGATTCCTATTTCTTTACTGGAGGTCGAGGCTTAAGTTTGTGGTACCTAGGAAAGATCCAGGATTTATATTATAATCTATAATAAATAATAATACATAACAGTGTGTAAGTGTGACTGTCTGTAAACTCTTCACCGATGCTTAAACCCGTGAACATATCTAGATGAAATTTGTCAAAGAGAGTTTATATTTTCAAGTAGACGTTCCGCGCGGCTTCGCCCGCGTAAATTAGATATTTCACAGACAATTCAGTCTATAAAAAATAGCCTATGATCCTTCACGTGGTCTACTTCTTATCTGACCCAAATAACAGAAAAATTGCTCTAGTAGTTCGTGAGATAAGCCCTTTCAAATAATTTCCCCCGTTTTTTCCACATTTTCTTCTATTTCTTCGCTCCTATTAGTTTTAGCGTGATAATATATAGCCTATAGCCTTCCTAGATAAATGGGCTATCTAACACTAAAAGAATTTTTCAAATCGGACCAGTAGTTCCTGAGATTAGCGCGGTCAAATAAGCCCTTTCGAATAATTTCCTCCCGTTTTTTCAACATTTTCCTCTATTTCTTCGCTCCTATTAGTTTTAGCGTGATAAAATATAGCCTATAGCCTTCCTCGATAAATGGACTATCTAACACTGAAAGAATTTTTCCAAATCGTACCAGTAGTTCCTGAGATTAGCGCGTTCGAACAAACAAACAAACAAACAAACAAACAAACTAACAAACTCTTCCGCTTTATAATATTAGTATAGATAATATAGATAAAGGACATAGGATAGTTTTCAGTACAGTTACAGTTTCAGGAAAAAATTGCGGTTCCTGCGCGGTAAACGTCAATGAAGTTCAAGCAACATTATTTTATCGTTTTGCCGAATCCAAAAATAAAAAATCTTCCATATTACAACAGTTTCTACTAACCGTGCGGTTATCACAGATCAAAGGACGCCGCGGTCGCCGTGGCCGATTACGGCGTTTTTAACGAAATGCCGCGAAGGCTTCTATGAAGTCGTGTAGTCAAATGCTTGTAGTTTAGCGGAGCATTGCCCCTATTTGGAATTTTTTATAATAAAACTGCCTATTCGTCATGATTTCCACCACAATTGCGTATCTGATCGTAAGTGATCAGATACGCAATTGATGCGTGGCCTCTTCACATTGGACGTAAATATAGGCGATCACGAGTTGCCAATTCGTCTATAGTTGCCTATGATCGACTTCGAAATGGCATACTGTTGTCACCTACTCATCTACGCGTTATGGTCGCCATCATATTATGGTTCTTAATCATGGTCCTTTGTGAAGAGGGGCTATAGACGAATTTGGCCCCTCTAGAAGATCGTTCTCGCCTCTTATCACAATTATGCTTGATTTACACGGGTGACTAACGGGTCGATTTTAGTCACCCGGCAAGTCACCAGTCGTATCGCCTGTCCAAGTCGAATCGCTACCCCATTTACACGGGTGACTAACGGGTCGATTTTAGTCACCCGGCAAGTCACTCGCTACAGGTGGCTACAGTAGTATTCGCAGCAAGCGATGGCTTGCGACTGAGCGTTTGCACCGTCGATTTTAGTCACCAGCCGCATGCGACCGCTGGCCGCACGACTTTGGGGCTTGCGACTTTAGCCGCATGCGGCGTAGTCGAATTGCCATTTACACGGTCGATTTTCGCCGTGCGGCGTAAATCGTGTGGCTTTAGTCACCCGTGTAAATCAAGCATTACCCATCTTGGCTCAACGAGCATAGGCATTATTACAAATACATGTACAGCTCTTGACAGAAAACCTTACAAGTTACACCATACACCCTTTTTATCGTATTCATTTTACTATACATTTTATTATACATTTTACTTAATAATCTCTATCATAGCGATTGAAATGTTATGAATCATGTCAGTGGTCACGCAGCTGCAGTTCCCCGCGTGTCGCACATTCCGAGGTAATTTATCGCAGAATTGTGCTGTTTTTACGGAATCTGTGTCGTTTTGTGTCGAGTGAATTGATTCCTAGAAAATTGTAGTGGCCTATCTAAGTGATAATTGTCTACTACAAATTACAATGTTGATATACTGCGTGACTGGTGAGACATGTTCAATACTCGAGGACGTGATATTTGGCTATTTTTTTGGTGAAAAAAAAAATAATAATATAAAAAATAATATCAATTGACCACTGAGTAAATGTAGCTTAAAATTAAATAATTATTTACCCAACGCATGGACACCTCGCGCGGCGGCGGCGGCGGCGGCGGCGCGGCGGCGCGGCGCGGCGTGGTGTTTCTTTGGTGGCGCACGCCTGACGCCGCGCCGCCGCGCCGGCCGCATAGTATGCAGCTACTTGCCTAGCCGCGTAATTTACTAAGTGTCCATGATTCATTTATTTAAAGGGAAATTCGAAAAAAATTAAGTACCTAATTTTATTACATAATTATAATGAGAATCGAGTTGTATATACACGCGCAACTTCGTTCACCCAGAAATACTTTTTCGCGCGGTAGATGGAACATTATGCCGCAATCAGTCGTGTTTTTCTAGGACTCTAAATATCTTCACACCAATAATTCAGTTCATGTTCAGAGGTTTTAAGTATAACTTTCGCCGCAATATAAAATATGCTATATCCTTTTCAGATACTCAAAGGAACTCCACAACAAATATCATTTAAATCGATTGCGTTTAAAATTAACACAGACGAACAGACTTGCATTAAGTTTTAGTATTGGTTTGCGTTAAGAACAGACATAATCATCAATGTAATAAGCAGTGACACTTGGTGTTTATAGGTCTACCAGAATCTGATGGCAAAAAGTGAGAAAATAAATTGACTCTAGCAATACCGGGGTAGTTGGAATAAAACATTTTGATCCTTTTTTTTTTCTTATAGCGGCTGATTCTGTGTGTTAAACATGCAAAATATATAAAAATTTATCCAATGATCAAGGATATTTTTTGAAAATCTGCTGTCAAAAATTGCCATCAGATTCTCGTAGACCTATAGGTGGTCTATCTTCTGTCGATGGTGTCATTTTATGTTTCATCAATTTCGTATCCACACCCCCATAACAATATCCTTGCAGGTTGAGAGTAAATACTAAACAATCCATTATAGAGTCGTTGAAGTAATTGTGTATATTTATGACCGTGTTAGACAGATCGTGAGCTCCATTGACCTATTGTGAACAGGGTATTTCAATTTAGATGATTGGATATACTCGAAATAGCCAAGTAATTAAAAATATGGTGATTGCTAAAGTTAAGTCCAATCAAAAAACCGGCCAAGTGCGTGTCGGGCCACGCGCAATATAGGGTTCTGTAGTACTGATAGTTTTTGATATTTTTTGTATGGGCAATGAATGTACATTTATAACGTGTTTTACACTACTAACAATATCATTTCAGTTACGTTCAAAGGAATTTGAACGAAAAGTTAATTCGTCGAATATTTTTTTTTAGTTGATCGACTATTTCTCAATAACTTATGAAGTCTTCTTAGCCGTGATAATTTTCCTTTTAAATTTCCTTTTAAATCCTACTCCCGTGAATTTTTTCACATTTCCAGAAGCAACCGTTTAGCTGGTAGAAGGGGGGGGGGGGGGGGGACACTGGACTCTAACGATTTTTTCCGCTTCATATTTGAAACTTCATATTTCACAAATGGACCCCCCTAAATCGGAAAATGATCTACGAATACTCATAATATTTTTAAAAAACCTATCCAACGACACCCCATACGGTGGGGTGGACGCGAAAAAAAATATCATCCCCGATTAATGTGTAGGGGAGGTACCATAAAAAAAAAGGTTTTATATACCATTTCGTCGGCATCATTATAATTCTGGTAAAAGAACATTTTTTATCTATTAGTAATAATACTCATTCCAAAAATTGACATTCATGCAATAGTAAGAATTCAGAAATGATGTTTAAATTGTAGTTTCAAGTTCCAACTTCTGAATTATGTCTCTATATTTTATTTTTATTTTTTTCCTTTTGTAATCACCTTTTTATATAATATTATAATGTATGTATGTATTTGTGTATGTATTATTAAAAATATTAAATCTTTATCTAAGTAATATTGCACATTCACCTACTTAACTATCAATAACATACTGTCCTTGGCCTGTGGTTGCCTGGAAGAAATTACTTATTAGTAATAAGGCCGCCATTGTGGTACACTGTAGTTATAAGTTGATAATTGTTGTGTTTTTACTTCTTAGTGTGTGCACAATAAAGAATATTTATTATTATTATTATTATGTGCATTCATGCGAAATTACAGCTTTGTAGGTCCTATAGTCTCTGAGTAAAACCGCGGACAGACAGACGGACAGACGGACAGACAGACAGACAGACGGACAGACGGACAGACGGACGGACAGACCGAAACTATAAGGGTTCCTTGTTGACTACAGAAAAAGCACATACAATAAATAATCCGACCAATATCCGACACGTTGCACACGTCATATCAGAATATTATTGACAGTAACGTTTTCAAACGTCGGACAAAACTTTTTGTTTACCGTCTGTGCTGGTGCTGCCTCTAGCGTGTAAACATTGCAGTAGTATCTCCTATTGTCAGTCACTAATAAAAACTACAACTTATAGACGAAAATGATAAGACAAAAATATCACGTGTCATTTAAAATTTTCCATTGTTTTGGGAAAGTCGAAGAAACGTTGATGCATCTTTGATGACGAACTTTTTATAGTTTGAAGATTTTTCTCCTCAAAATACCCTTAAATCATTAATAAAACCTAAAGACGCGTAGCCCATATTATGTTACTCAGCTCATTAATATTACGAACCTTTATAACGTTAGGATTACGTCAATTGTGCGTGCTGCCCCAACAGAT
The DNA here is from genome assembly GCA_905187585.1 of Cyaniris semiargus. Taxonomy (NCBI): domain Eukaryota; kingdom Metazoa; phylum Arthropoda; class Insecta; order Lepidoptera; family Lycaenidae; genus Cyaniris; species Cyaniris semiargus. The sequence continues at coordinate 13,992,377 of LR994560.1, read as the reverse complement.
TTTCACCAAAAACACGAAATTAATAAGCTAATCGAACAGCGTAACCTAATATAACGGGACAGGAACAAAAATGGGTACAAAATATCCCGGTTTGAGCCTATGACATGCGGTCTCCCGGGAAATAAGCGAATGTTCGGTGTTGCCACACCTTAGTAATTTATTACCCAATTATTACTCACCAACGCCCGTTTAAAGTTGTTTTATTTTTAAGTTTGAGTGACGTGTGTTGCTGTAATGCATTTGCTGAAATTTTTGCTATATTTAGATCAAATTATATGAAGAGACTTATGGCCGCACTCATTATTTAATGATTACCTAACTTTAATCTAAATATATAATTAGACTGAAATTGTATGTAGTTTGTGTCAGCATCTTTATTTAAGTTAAGTTTAATGTAAATGTCTCTAAATGTGCTTTTGCATTACGTCCGATCTGAACCAGAGATTTACCGTGTGTGCTTTGACGGATCAGCCGTTTAGAAGACTTCCTAACCAATATTACGCCTCCATGGTTCAGTGGTTTAGAGCGTGGCTCTTGGCTCGGAGGTCGTGGGCTAGATTCCCACGTTAGAAACATGTTATTTCCATGTTTGGTTAGGAAAATGCAGGCTGATCACCTGATTTTCTGACAAGTAAGAAGGTCCATGCGTCGGATGGGCCTGTAAAAAGTCATTCCTTCGCTTAATCTCTCGCCAGTCGTGTCGGTCGTCCATCCCTCTGGGTTATGAGAGTGCTCTTGTGTGCTACGCGAACACACTTGGGCACTATAAATTTACTCCTGTGTAGCTGGCCTGCAGGGCTATCAGGTTTCATTGAAACCGGCCACCGTCACCGAAAACGGTGTGGAGGTATTATCATCATAGTAACAAACATGGCCGTCTTCCATCCAAAAGTAGGTTATATAACAGTGTTGACCGGCTATATTAATTGTTGAATATCGCCGTCAATGCACATTATTCGAACTCTATTTTGGCGCGTAGCCAAAAACAAAAAACTTTTTGAGAAAAAGCTTTTATTTAAATAGTCTAAAAAGAAAAAATAAATTTCTCCTTAAATATTTTAATTATTAAGTTATAATCCTCAATATATTATACAATTTGCATGATAATAAAAGCTTGTCGCGACTCGCGAGACTTACAATCTATCAGTACTTGATAAATTTATTAAAATAAAAATATAATATCAATTTACTGAGTTAAATTGGTACTTACTAGTTTATTTACAAATCGCGCGACAAGCTTTTATTATCATGCAAATTATATAATATATTGAGGATTATAACTTAATAGTTAAAAAATTTAAGGAGAAATTTATTTTTTTCTTTTTAGACTATTTAAATAAAAGCTTTTTTTCAAAAAGTTTTTTGTTTATAATTTATTTTTTGTTTTTTAGTTATCTCTGGCTAGATTTCTTAGTCTGTTTGATAGTAATTTGTTTTGTTTCAAGAATTTGTTAAAATCTGATTAACTTAAGTCCTTAAGAAATCGTACTCGACCATTGAAAAATCTATGTTTAGCGAGTTGTTATATTCCGTTTATTTTTGCATGACTGAAAAGTTAAATTTCATTTAACAAAAGTGACCGGATTCAACCGAACATTTTCTGAAACCCGGCCGGATTTGACTTGAAGTCATTTCACGTCAAGTCACGTGACGTCACGTAAAGTCACGAGTCACGACACGACACGTAACGTCATGTCACGTCATGCGACGTCACGTCACCTCACGTCATTTTACTTTACGTCACGTCACGTCACGTAAAGTCACGTCACGACACGACACGTCACGTCACGTCACGTCTCGACACGACACGACACGACATGACACGTCACGACACGACACGATACGACACGACTTGACTATTACTTTTCAATTTACTCCTAATGAGCCCTTTTATTTGATACCCATATTGCAGAAGTGCTTTTAAAAAACTATTCCCCTATCTTGGCTAAGCTGCCATATTGGATGTAGAATGACAATATTACATTCGTTTTCGAGTTACTTTCAATGAGCCCTTTCATTTGATATCCATATTTCAGAAGTGCATTAAAAATAACTATGGATGTAGAATGAAATTACATTCGTTTTCGAGTTACACCCTAAAAGCACTTTAATTTAATATCCATATTGTAGGACTGCATAGAAAATAATTATTTCGCCATCTTAGATGGTCGGCCATATTGGATTTAGAGTGATGTCACATACCATATCGTGCATTGTCATCTAAACTAAACGCGTATGCAAAATTTCAGCTCAATCGGTTAAATATATCTACTTCAAAATTGAGTTCCAAAATTCCACCGTAACATACTTACATACATACAGAGCAAGTTAAATAAAAGCTTTTAACAAAAACTAGCTACTAAACTAAATTTTAGGTGCAACTAAGTAAGTTGCTCATGACCTGTATAGTGTATGCTTTTGGCCAACTTTCCCAGCTTTGTCCACGCGTGGGCAGTGTCAACAGTGTGCCACGTGGGAGTGGGATGAGTGCACTAGCTTAAGTGTACAGCTTACAAAGTGCTGTATTATGTAGTAATTTGAAGTGTTTTAGTATGTCTCTGATGACGATTTCTTAGGTTTACGCGAGTATTACACGTATTAAATTTAATCACTTACGGATTTTGTCGCGGAGCACTTTTCTTATTCCCAGCGTTTCAGCTGCTTCCCAGCGGCCATGGTTACGGGTGAACTTAGTCCACCGACGCTGACAAAATCATTAATTTATTTAATATAAGATGACGCCTGCAACTCTCTTGCGCCGAAATTCGTTTATCGCGCTGGAACCGTACATTTTTCGCGATAAAAAGTATCCTAAGTCTTTTTCCGGGACTCAAAGTATCTCCACACCAAATTTCAGCAAAATCGGTTCAGCGGTTTGGGCGTGACGATGTAACAGACTGATAGATAGGCAGACACACTTTCACATTTATGATATTAGGATGGAATTTTGATGAGAAAAAAAGGTTTCTGATGAGTTTCGCGAGCTACATCTCTCTGTCACTCTAACCGCTGTCGATTCTAAAATATCTGGATGCTGGATATTATTATTTAAGGTAAAATTTCTGGATCGAAAACTAAAAAAGTGGAAACTAATTACAGCACATAGAGTTCTCGGCAATTCTTAAATATTTTCACATTACATTTCTTAGGCACGCTCTACAGCTTAGAGCCTAAATGGCTTGTCGAATTAAAGTCTGAAATGTAGAGATTTACAGTAGTTTATTTATGAGATAACATTATGCAATGCGCAGCATTTGACTTTTTTAATTAGTTAGATTTTAACAGCTTATAACATTGATGATTGTTAAATGTTTATACACCATTTTAGTTCATTTTGATCTCAATGTAAGCAAAATACCAATGGGCTATAAAATATTATAATGCTACCAATCGTACATTATTATCCGCATAGTAAACAATGTCGCAAACACCGTGAGGAACGTTTTATTCTCTACAAGCTGTGCAATATTATATTTAACCGACTTAAAAAAAAGGAGGTTATCAATTCGACGCGTATGTATGTAATATTTCCAGAACTGCCCAATTTTCGTATATGTTAGTCTATATCAGCGTCTGAACAAATGTGCCAAATTTCAAAAGTGTATGTATGTATGTATGTATGTATATATGTATGTATGTATGTATGTGTGTATGTATGTTTTTATGTTTGTGTTCGGATATCTATGGAATAACCATTCCGATTTCAGTAATTCTTTTTTTGTTGTACTAAATATTGTTCAACTTAGGGAAAAGTGCAAGTTTCATCAAAATCGGTTCAGTAGTTTTGGAGATAGGGAGTTTTAATTCTCAATTACTTACGTACAATTTTGAAGTCGGTTTTATCTTTTTAAAATACAGTTATAGCTGAACCTATTATATACACAGCTTAAATTTTCCTTTAAGTACAAAAATCAAAACGAAATGAAACAGTATATCTGTAGGTTGTATGTCTGAGTGGGAGGCGCTAATGCGCTAGTATTGTGCAACTCGTACGTAGGCAGATACATAATAACTTTAATATTTCGGTGAAAGTCCAATCTGATATTCAATAATTCAAATTTGAATTATGAGTTCCGACGCCAAATTTAACTTATTCATTAATATTGGTTATGAAACTATTGGGAATTGTATTCAAAATCAGGGGCCGTACCACGAAACTGTTTTGAGACTCAAACAATCGAACGAAAATGCCGCGTCCTACTTTAAGGCGAGCACTTACCTCAATTCCACAACGATAACCTTGCGAACGCGAATGCCAAGCGTGTACGCATCGCAATAAGATTTATTTTAGCTTAGCATAAAATTGCAAGTTACGACGGGCGGATCTTCTCTATTGTATTTTTCGTGTGTTTTTTTTAAATATCTTTCGAAATAAATATTAAGAAAAAAGATTATTCGTTTCAGACCTTTTTAAAATAGATTCATTGACAATTTATTAAAATAAAATGTAAGTTATTCTTGTTAATACTTATATTTCGATGACAAAGAGTTTTGTCGGAGGTGAGTTTGTAAATTAATTACAGCGAAAGTATTATTAGGGTTCCGTACCTCAAAAGGAAAAAACGGAACCCTTATAGGATCACTTTGTTGTCCGTCTGTCCGTCCGTCTGTCAAGACCCTTTTTCTCAGGAACGCGTGGAGGTATGAAGCTGAAATTTATATCAATTACTCAGGTCTACTGTTCCTTGAAGCTGTGAAAAAATCAAACTTCTAAGCCAACGCAATCAAAAGATACAGCCGTTTATGCCGCAAATTTTCGACACTTGCAAGGGAATCAAAACCTACAGGGTGCTTCCCGTGAACTCAGAATCTTGAAATTTGGTACGAAGCAACGTCTTATAGCATAGATAAAGGAAAAATTACGAAAACCATAAATTTTTAGTTACATCACATAATATATTTTTTTTTAATAATTTTAAACTTACTACCCATTTCCTCATAAACGCGTAGAGGTATTAAATTGAAATTCATACCAAATACTCAGGTCTATAATACCTTTAAGCTGTAACAAAATCAAACTTTGTAAACCTTGCAGGTTTGTACGGAACCCTCGGTGCGCGAGTCCGACTCGCACTTGGCCGGTTTTTTTTTATTAAAATGTTTTTGATTTAAACCCTTTTAAATATTGTGCTCTATATCTCATATTTTTTTAAATTTCGTTATTATATTGGAACTACGTAAATCGGGTATCAAGAAATAACAAAATGGGGTTTCAGCCCACCTTAATAAACGTGACGTTGACGTTGTTAAAGCAGGACGCGGCATTCTCGTTCAATTGCTTGAGTCTGAAAACGGTTTCGTAGTAGGCCTACTGGTCCGGCTTAAGATAGTAAAGGTGTTAAAGAGGTAGTAAAGATGTTAGGAGGTAGAATAATTTCATTCACATTTAAGCTTGGGTTTAGTTTGGAAAAGAGATATGAGTAGGAGGTTCTATTCCATAAAATATCATCCGTTGAATGTATAACCTCCTATTTTTATGAAAGTCAATCGAAGTTACATTTCATAAATGAGTAAAGAGTAAAGCTAAAATACATATTATTGAATTCTTGCCAGAACTACCATGTTGCCATTCTAAACAAAACAAAAAGTCTTCGTTGAAGTCAAATGAAAAGCTGAAATGTATGCTTTTCTCCTGACTTATGAATTAACTAATTAAACAAGGACCTAACTTTACCATAATATACAGGATGTCACAAAACTAAGTGATAATACTTTAGGGTGTGTATGAGTGACGTGTATAAAGTTCACAGTAAAAGTATAGCAGCGCTGAAAGAGCAAATTTTTGTTTTCACTTTTGTATGGGGAAACTCGTGACGCTGGGGCGCTTGCCCATACAAATCACAAAAAAAAATTGGTCTTTCAGCGCTGCTACTTTCACAGTGAACTTTCTACAAGGAACACATACATTTGTTACACCCTGTATATGGTATAGCATATTACTTAGAAACCATTATCAAAATTGCAACAGAACTAATGAAATCGTAACAAAAACACCTCCCGGGCAGATTCTGCGAAGTATTTAGTATCTCTTACCTAGATCCAGGTAATGATGATGAGGGTACAATAGTTAATTGTGGGATAAGTGTCATGTGGGTAGAACAAAAACAATACACAAATGATCATTAAAATATCATTTACCGCAAGATTCACGATGCGATCCGCTGTCTACTGATAGGCAGTATGAGAATAAAATGTGGTAGATAACTAGCTAAAAGCCGAGCTTTGTGAGGGCTCGCGTCGTCACACCTTCACTGACTGATGATGACACATCTACATATAAAGAACCTTGAGTGACTGATGATAACACATCTACATATAAATAAAAATTACCATGTTAAAACACAAAGCAATAGGCGTGATAGTTTTTCCGTAAAGTGTACCACAAAATGTACAGGTTGTGGGATATACTAGGGCTCGCTTCGCTCGCCCTGATAATAAACATGAAAGTGTCGGTATGTCTACGTGCCTGACTGTTCTTTATTGACTGCTGCACCGATCATAAAGTTTGGTTTAGTTATGGCGCTGCGATTGGACATTTTTCCGGGAAAGAAATTATTCTATGTGCTTTTCTGAAAGTAGGTACTCGTAGGAAGGAAGTAGTTTTAATGGCCAGTTATGAAGAGGTTACCTACAAACATACATTTTTGTATACTTTTAATATAAGTCTGTACTATCAAATGAACAAGAGCTGAAGATACAAAATGGCATGTCAGCATATGGAACGACGTAGAAACATTTGATGGGAAAAATTCCATACAAGAAAGATAATTGTCTTTTAGTTTTAACATTATAAATACCTTCGAAATGGCCCCCAAACGATCCCGAAGCTGGCCTATTAATTTGACCACGGTTTATTCGTCGACATAGTAACCTAAACCAATTCTAAACTAAGCATAGATGTTTAACGTTAGACTAAGATTGTAAACTTGTAATTGTTATTAGTTTACATAATCTGGCCATTTGTATACATCGGCACGAATGTGTCGCCCTGATTGTGCATTACGATCGAAGGCCGGACAAATTGAGCACCCTCTTAGGTCTATTACAATTACTAAACGCGTGCTAAGTGTTTGAATCCTAACTAGGTTTTAAATAGATGAATTAATGCGATAGTTTTGAGTTTGGTTATAGCTTTCTAGATATTGCGACTTCTATTGAAAATGCACTGTACAGCTCTCTCTATATTTTTTAGATTGAGTAAGTAAATGTGTGGTACTACTTCTTGTAATTATTATATAGCAAGAATTGGAATAGAGTCACATAATTCATTATTTTTTCGACATAAATCGTCGAAATAAAATTTTACATTTAAAATTATGAAGTTTTCGGACTCGTTTCTTGGTTTGGCTTTGGACTATAATAATATGTTTTTAATTTTTATAGATGAAAGATTTTTACGCATTACGGAAAACTAGTTTGGTCGAACTATTAAAGCAAAGATTTAATAATAAGTAGGTAAATTCGAATTTAATGAAGATTTGACATAAACTCTACATAATATTATTCGGTTTAACTCTTAGTAAATCAAGGGTTAGTATTCATTTAATGTTTTGGGCTATGATCATATTGATGATAGATCATTGTGTTGATCACGATGATAATAGTGATGATGACGATACTACAGTTAAGTAAAAACTCATAACTCGCACCGATCGTGAAATATCTCGACAGCCAACGATTTCTATCGGTTATTTACGAACCACTCGGAAAGGTTAGCTTATTATTTTACCAGTGACAATACACGATTCATAGTTAATGAGGCAAAAGTATCTCGATTCTCGACATAGTACTGTATACAATATAAACAGTAGATCATCTTACTATACCAGTCAGCCGCACGCACATATTAGCGTGATTTTAGATATAAAAATATAAATAAAGTAGAAAAGCAATGCAGTAAATTCGCAACGCACGTGAAAGATGGCTGAGTTGTTCTACCTACTATTTAAATTTATGTTGCAGCGTCTCTGAACTGTATACACAATATAAATAAATAACAGTAGACCATCTTACTGTAGAAATTGGTCATCTACCGCAAGCACACATAAGCGTGATTTCGGATAACTTGAAGTAACAAAACAATGCAGCAATGCAGCAACGTGCTGACGTGCCTAAAAGGAAGTTTTTGTGTGAAGAAGAGGAAAACGCTCGATTTTCGGTACTTTACGACTATATTTATATTCACTGTAGACATGACTCTTTCTAATTTAATTCATCAAGCCCCATACGGTCACCGGTGACCGAGACACAATAAAATATCTATTGTGTCTCGTTTTCCCACGATCGTCGGGCTAATTTGGTTTACGATGAAATTAGATAAACTTTATTGCTGAGAAAGAAAAATCACTTAAAAATCTATTTTCTGTCAGTTTATGTCTTTAAATTGAAGTAATTAATTTTAAATGCACATCAATCTGCCAACATCCTGCGCTAGGAATAGTCAGGCGCCGGAAGCCTTTGGTACGCTTGAAAATCCTCATTAAATTTTTGACTTCTCTGAAGCCACAGCAATTTTAGAGTTCTACAGCTAAATTGCGTCATTTCGTCACGTCTGTTTGTCTGTACGTCCGTATGTCACAACCATTTTTTCGAAAACTATAAGAACTATGTTGTTGTTAATTATAATCTTTTATGAACTGATGCGCACGCTAAATTAACCATTGTTTTTTTTGCAAGTACGATTAATTTAATAATTTTTTTTTAATTAATTTTTCTTGTTCCCCCGTACAGTATACAGGTAAATTATTACATTTATTTATCTTTTTACAATTGAACATTTTTTTAGAGTTTTCTATACTTACAGATTAATTAATTTATATCATTGGTAATGAGCATTTAGCAAATTATTTTATTATTGTAAATGTTAATTTTACCAACATTAAATCTATTATAGACGTGCCAAAGGTTTAGCAGATATGAGCGCCACTATAAATCCGTCGAAGGATGCACAAGAACATCATTATGTAACGCAACACCACGAGTCACGACGCACACTACTGTTCACAATTATACTACCTCCAGATAACTTCTATTCCAATGACATAAAGACTCTTATAGAAAGTTCGACTGTTTACTTTTATTTTGCCTCTATAAAACCTCTATTCCAAAGACATAAGGCCTTTATAGATAGTTCGTATTACTCAGAAAGAGTCTGGACATACACCGGATTTTATTAAAGCAGGAGATAGAGACCACTTGAGTTTAAAATTAACGGCCACACGCAAATAGATTTAATTATTACTAGCTAAAAGCCGAGCTTTGTGAGGGCTCGCGTCGTCACCTTGACTGACTGGTGATAACACATCTAATATATAAAATTCTCGTGTCGCGGTGTGCGTAATTGAACTCCTCTGAAACGGCTCGACCGATTTTCGTGAATCTTAGCGAGCATATCGGCTAGGGTTGAGAATCGGACAACATTGCCATGGTGACATACTTATTTAGTCACTTCAATAAAATAATATGGGCGAAATACTTTATATGGCAAAACAACGTTTGGCGGGACAGCTAGTCTACACATAAAAAACCTTGACTGACTTATGATAACACATCTACATATTATAAATAAAAATTACAATGTTAAAGCACGAATCAATAGGCGTGACAGTTTTTCCGTAAAGTGTACCACAAAATTTACAGGATGTGGGATATACTAGGGCTCGCTTCGCTCGCCCTGATTATTTAACTTTTTGCATTGAATTAATTTTTAATGAAGATTTTACATAAACTCCACATACTATCTGTAACTGGAAACACTCATTAAATTAAAGTTAAGTAATCATTTAATGACTCTGAGAGCGGCCGTAAGCTAATACTTAAAGTCAGCGACGGTGGATGACTGGCTCTTAGATCAGGCACAGGCCACAGCGCACTGCGCACAGGATAGTCTTTACATGCCTATACGACGCATGGATCATCTATCTTGTCAGGCAATCAGGTGATCTGCCTGCAATGTATCTCCTAATCAAAGTTGGAAACAGTATTTTATAACGCGGGAATCGAACCAGCCTCCGAGTCAGGAGCCTCTCTGGACCACGGAGAGAGAGAGAGGAATTTATTCCTTACTAATATTATTATAAATGCGAAAGTGTGTCCATCTCTTCACATACAAACCCCTGAACCGATTTTGATGAAATTTGGTATGGAGATACTTTGAGTACCGGGGAAAGACATAGCCTACTTTTTATCGCGAAAATTTTTGCGGTTGCCGTGCGATAAACGAATTTCTACGCAACGCAGTTGCGGACATTAACTAGTTAATATAATAACTAGTTTATATAATTAATAATTGTTATTATAATATTTATTATTTAAGTATATCCCACGTGCATCCCGGATATAATACAGTGCCATTAACAGTTATTTGTTTGGCAATCAGCGACCGAGATTACAGCTTCGACACGCCATATTAAGTCAGTCAGAAAACAATTTCCTCTCGTCATTATAGCATATCTGTTAGTTCCGTGATGAAATAGTATGATCGTATAAATATTGTATTTAATGTGTATTTTGTAGATAAGTTGTAGAAAGAAAGTATACATTCGGTTTTGTAATTATGTGATTGAAATACACAATTTGATAATTTTGATCAACAAGCGTGCCGCCCCCGGCCAAATTCCACTAAGCTAGTGATAGCCTGCTGACATAATTTCGAAAAATATAACTATCGAATCAAAATAGATAAGTGAATCGTATTTTCCGTTAGGCAAATATCAGATAAATATACAATGATTAAATAAATCTCAATTTCATTTAAGTAAATCGTCTTCCGGGATCGTAATACTTATTAGAAAACACAGCAAAAAAAATATATCAATTTTAAGACCGGGCTGCCAGCCCGGTCTTAAAATTGATATTTTGTAATCTCGCTAGGTATATCATAATCTAACGACATTTACAATTTCACGGTGGCACAAGTCACAACAGAAAACTACCACAGCGGGATCCTGCCTGACCGAGAAGAGGGAAGACATGAAGTTGTTGGAGACAAAACTTACATTCCAATTATTTCCACAAGTAACCTGGTCTTAAAATGAGATAATTTTAAGATAGAGTTATATATTATACTTAAATGATGATTTAAAGACTGTCTCATCTTTATCATCTAATATCCCATTCTCAACATTCTAATTCCTATCCGCATGACGCTAAGTGTTATCCCTCATGCAAACGATCAAGGGCTTATACATACCTTCACGTCAGTTCCCCCCACCTTTTTGCTTTCCCCCCTTTCCCCTCCCCCCTCGCCCGCGGCCGATGAAGTCATAAATTACATAACATTGGAAATTGTTTTGGATACGGACGCACCTACTAATCTCATACGTGCCCCGAGCGAGCGATGATTTATCATGCCGTTCGCCATATATGGACATGCCGTAGATCATGATCTATATAGCGAAATCAATTTGTTGCACCTACGATTTCTTAAAAATATGATTTACGGTGTTATGGAATTGTACTACTTCGTCTTGAGGCCTCAGTTTTTGTTCTGTATGTTTATTTTGCTTTAAACCGCTTTTTTGAGGGGGACGTATTAACCGCTCGATTTTTTTCTCATGTTGGGGCTGATCTAGCTTAAGCATAGAATATTATGACTTATCGATAATCACTCCCCTTGGGATGTTCCAAACAATCCGACCGAAATCCGACATGTCATATCAGAATATTGACAGAAACGTTGTCAAACGAAGAACTGAACGTTTTCTTTACTGTCTATGCTGGTGCTGCCTCTAGCGTGAAAACATTGCAGTAATGTATCTTATTGCTATCACATCTAACCAAATATCTTTCCATCTAATTAACCTGAAACTTTCTATACCTGCAGTTACTGTACTTAAGTTTATGGCAAGTTCTAAACGCGTAACTGGATGGGCCTGCAGTGTGTTAGTTGCAACTTGCAACATTTGAAAGGGGTAATATTTTTTTACACACGATAATGATCTTTAACGGTTTAACTGTGGTATTACCGTGTATTTTACAGCCATTGTTTTCTAGTATAGTCAGCAACGGTAGCGATCTTGAGCTAAAGCTTTTTTTATACCCAAACAAGTTTTATACAAAAATCGGCCAAGTGCGAGTTGGACTCGCGCACGAAGGGTTCCGTACCATTATTGAGCAAAATTGGGCCACAACTTGTGTTTTTTTGTATGGGACCCCCCCTTATTTTTTTATTTTATTTTAATATTATTATTAAATATTAAAGTACACATCAAGGACTTTGAGAAAAATTCAAGTACTTATCTGTTGCCATTATTGATATAGACCAAAAAATGCCAAAAAAATCAAGTTTGTTGTATGGGAGCCCCCCTTAAATATTTGTTTTATTTTGTTTTTAGTATTTGTTGTTATAGAGGCAACAGAAATACATAATCTGTGAAAATTTCAACTCTCTAGCTATCACCGTTCTTGAGGTACAGCCTGCTTACAGACAGACGGACAGACGGACAGACAGACATCGAAGTCTTAGTAATAGGGTCCCGTTTTTACCCTTTGGGTACGGAACCCTAAAAATGGAAGTAGTAAAGGGTAATTTTAATCTTAAGGGTTTGTAAAATATAAAGCCATTAAATCAGCAACGAATTACAGAAAATATTATCCTGAAAGAAGTTTTTCAAAAATACAAACTCTACAAGTTACACTAGAGATGTTGGCTGCACTTGATAGTACAGTAGATTTTAGGAGAAGGCATAGTAACAATAAATAGGTTTTTGGAATTTTCAAAAGTAGAGTCAGCATAAACCCTTACTTCATATTTTCTTAAATAAATTGATGAAAAAATAGTAAAAGCACGTATATTGAACAACAAACACTTCTTTGTTGTCTCTACATAGACACTACGAACTGTAAATACGCGTTAAGAAGGAATGACCAATAAAACTGACTATTGGACAATGGAGTATTATATTACCTGCATCTTATACGATAATGTTATTGTCCGTCTGTTAGTAAATTATTTTGTAGTGACACGAGCGGTTTAAGTACTGTCGTTAACGCTGTTTCTAAGTTTGACCTCAACTACTTCACAAGTACTGTCAATGAACTTTATGTTGTCTGGTGACAATCTGATTATTACCTCAGTTCTCATATTATCATTGAATTTGTATAAATTGAGAAAGCACTTAAAATTTTACACACACACACGCACACACACAGATACGTCGGGAGTTAAAAAAGACGAATCACAAGATACGTAACCTTATGGGTATCAATAAGGTTTTTTTTCTCATCTAGATCTGCTACTGTAAGATTCTATAGGTCTAACAGAATCTGATGGCAATTTTTGACAGCAGATTTTTAAAAAATATCCTTGATCATAGGATAAATTTTTATATTCGCATGTTTAACACACATAATCAGCCGCTATAAGAAGAAAAACGGATCAAAATGTTTTATTCCAATTACCCCCGTATTGCTAGAGTCATTTTATTTTCTCACTTTTTGCCATCAGATTCTGGTAGACCTATATAATAATCTATTATTATAATTTATATTATATATTTATTTATATTCTAATAGTTTAGTTAAATTTGGCTCTCGGTCTGCAGACTTTGTACTTAGGATTACAAATATAATATTATACTAATTACACCATTCTAACTCTATAATATAATATCATGATACTTTGTGCTATATCCCTTTTTATTATTAACCAAAATATTTACTCGAAAAAGTCCATCCATCAATAATAATAGCACAAGTTTCCAGTTCAACAATCCTGTTTTTGATATCGTCCATATAAATAATATTAGCATCTGTTTTGTATTATTGAAATAAGTGTGTATAGTATAGTTTTAATACTCTTTTTACTACTTCAATTATATCCTCGTAAATCCTCTCAGGGAATACGTGACTTGGTCAGACCTTTTTTTAGGGTTCCGTATTCAAAGAGTTAAACGTGACGCGATTTCTACAGTTAAGACTTTACTGTTTATGTGCTATGTGAAAATTTCACCAGGTTTTCTTATTATGACGAACCGCATGCAACTTGATATTGTCAGTTATAATGTTTTGTGCTCGATAATAACAGCTACAATTACTTGTAATCCTTACAGAATAATAAACTTGTGTATTGTATTAAACTTTTTTAATAAATTACTGGGCCTTCAGTTAAATTATTTGAAAAGAATCATAAATGTGTGAGATTTTGACATAACGAATCGCTGCATTTTTAACTTCGTTGTTAATATTAACGAATGCAACTTGACTAAAGGCCCAGATAATTTCAAGGAACCCTTCGTGCTGTATGCGATTCGCACTTCACCGGTTTTTTGTTTGAAACATGTCGGCGTCAATGGATCTCGATAAAGCCATAAATTATAATAGCTTTAGCAAATTATCTGTAGTTTTTCGATACTAAAGTACAGGGTGGGATTATAAGAGTAAACTCGCTTTTTAAATTGATAGCTGGAAACATAGAGTAGTTTTTTTCAGAGATAGTAAAATATAGATCAGCTCTACATAGAGTAACAAGTAAGAGAGAAAACATTTTTAAAATGATTTTTTTTATAATACTCTAATTAGCAATCCTTACTTAATATTATAAATGCGAAAGTGTGTCTGTCTGTCTGCCTGTTATCTCTTCACGCTTAAGCCGCAGCACCGATTATGATGAAATTTAGTATGGAGAAATTTTGAGTCCCGGGAAAGGACATAATAATATGTGCTTTTTTATCCGGCGCGATAATCTAAAAATAAATAAAATCTAAAAAAATAACGGAGTTGGGGGCATCAACTAGTGAGAAATAATAATAATTCATTGAAAAGAAAGAATGAAGCCACAGATATTAATTCAGAAGTTCTATCCACACTACTGCTTTCGTCTGAAAAGACCAATCAGCATGCAAGATCACAGGTTAGGCATTAGGTCTTAAGGCTAAAGAACTATCAAGAAAGGTCTTCCGACACTAAATCAAAAATTACTTGATTTACATCGTCTTACCGTTATAGTATAGTAGTTATTTAGATTTAAGGTGTTGTGAAGAAATATTTTTAACACCTTCTTTTATAGTTTCACTCAATAAATCTATAGATTTTTTTATTTTTATTAATTACAAAGACTAAATGGGCTGGAAATTTATTTGCTAGCACATTTTATATTTGGTTAGCCCTTTTTAGGTTAGGTTCTTTCAAGTTTCAGTAGTTCTTTTACTAGCAGAAAGTTATAACTTTGCGTTAGCAACGCACTTTATCTATCATCTACTATTACTCCCCTCGTTTATTTGCTCCTCTTTACTGCCTATCCTTAACTCATCTGCAAACATGTAACCATTTTATCTTAATATTTCACATCATCAAAATCGTGTCAGCAAAGTTCGTCTCTGTTCTTCAGGGTGGTCCGCCATATCGGCTCATCTTTAATACTCGCCCGGTAATAAATCGATCAGGCATTATTTAAAAATGGCACCTCGAAGCTTCCAGAACGTGATAATGCAGCGTTTTTTATTAAAAACCGGCAAGTGATGGAAAAGCGAGTGCTTATAGCCGTTTTTACGCTGAACCGACCTAGATAAATAGAGCCGAGGGATAAGGGACCGAGTGAATAACGAAATGAATATGCATTGATGGCATGTGAAGAATAGGTCCAATTTTTTTTTGTTTTTTATGAAATAAGGGGGCAAACGGGTCACCTGATGGAAAGCAACTTCCGTCGCCCATGGACACTCGCAGCATCACAAGAGCTGCAAGTGCGTTGCCGGCATTTTAAGAGGGAATAGGGTAATAGGGGAGGGTAGGGATGGGAAGGGAAGGGAATAGGGGAGGGTAGGGAAGGGAATAGGGTAGGGGATTGGGCCTCCGGTTAACTCACTCACTCGGCGAAACACAGCGCAAGCGCTGTTTCACGCCGGTTTTCTGTGAGAACGTGGTATTTCTCCGGTCGAGCCGGCCCATTCGTGCCGAAGCATGGCTCTCCCACGTATAAAAGTCCTATCACCAAATCAATCTAACAACCATGTAACCGCCAAAAACTAGCCATGTAACAAAATTTTGAGAATGTAATATGACGTTTTGTTGTTTTATTAATTTAACGGAGCCGCCCTCAGAGAGATTTAATGATTTTCAGTTATTGAAGATTTTGACAAATTATAATCTTCATACATTTCCTGTTACACTCTTCATAAAAAGTTGCGTGATAAATAAATAAATATATCTCTGATTGTGGCATTAGATTCCGAATCAAATTAATAATAATTAAGCCGAATAAACATATCACCTTACTCTACCCTTGGGATACCTAGGGGATGTATGTTTATTTAAGAACTACGTTCGTCTAGTTACATAATATTTATTTATTTTTTATTTATTTAATCATTTATTGTGCACAAAAACATTCACAAATAATAATTTACACACAGTAAGACGACACAATGGATCTGCTTATTTCTAATAGAAATCTCTTCCAGCAGCCCCACGGAGCGAGATTGGATGAGAATAGCAGATAGGACGTGCTCAAATATGAATATCAATAATATGTACTTCTGACAAATTATAGAAGTAATGAAATACTAGTAATAATATAATAAGCAAATAAAAATATTATGATAATGACAAAATAAATAAATTATAATATATACCAAGTTCTACAACAACAACATAAGTACAATAAATAATATATAGTTATATAATTATAAAATAAGTATTGTAGGTATAATAAATAAATACTATATGTATATATAATAATGGTAATTAAATGGATGGAGATTCGAGGTAGTGCTCTTTCAAGCGTCTTTTAAAATAGCAATGGTGGGACTATAACGAATGGTGTGAGGGAGTGAGTTCCACAATCTGACAGCATGAACAGTAAACGAGTAGGAGTAAAAGTTGGAACGATGGGAGGGAAGGGAGAGATTAGACCGGACATTGGACCTACATGGGAGATCAGGAGATCGGGTAAAATTGAATCTATCAAGGAGGTATGGAGGAGATAAAGGATTGTACAGGATATTATAAAGTAGGGAGAGGATGTGGGAGTTGCGACGGAGACGGATGGGAAGCCATTTGAGTTTTGAACGGTAGGCTGAGATATGGTCGAACTTTCTCAAGCCAAACACGAAACGTATACAGAGATTCTGTAACCGTTCGAGTCTACCTAACTGCTCTTCAGTGGCGTCAAGGTAACAGGAATCAGCGTAGTCAAGGATGGGAAAGATGAGTGTCTGGACGAGGAAAATTTTGGTATGTATAGGTAGGAAATTTTGGAGGCGCCTAAGTGTGTGTAGTGAGTAATGAACTTTCCTGCTTACTTCGGTCACTTGTGGATTCCACGACAGGTTATGTTCAAGAATTATGCCTAGGTTTTTGGCCGAGTCTGTGTAATTAATAACGGTGCCATTATACATTACGCTTGGAGCATTGCATAACCGTTGAGACATGTATCTGCTGCCTATGATCATAGCTTGCGATTTTTTGGGATTAACCAACAGGCCAAAAGAATTTGCCCAGTTGGCTATTCGCTCAAGGTCAGAGTTAATGTCATTGACTGCAGATACGATGTCGAGAATGTGAGAATGGCGATAGATTTGCAAGTCGTCTGCGTAGAGATGGAAGAAGGATTTAATTATTAGAGTGATATTATTTATAAATATTGAAAAGAGCAGAGGAGAAAGAACGCCACCCTGGGGGTAATATTGGCAAGTTTTTTGACAATAATTATGCCTTTATATGTGAATGGTAAACCTCTTTCCGTAAGGAGATTCGTTTGCTCGTTTAAAACAAACTTTCCATTAGAAGATTTCTTTGCTCGTTTCTTTACGCAAAAATAAAATTGTCCCGTTATTCATTACCGAAAAACATACTTAACAAAGAACCCACATCAAACAACCCATGTATTCGATTTTATTGAACCTTACGGGATGCAGTCTTGCAAAAATGTGTCATAACAAACGACCAATAGAGCGAGAGGGAATATCATTATTTGAGGAAACAAGCGGGGGTGAGAGAGACAACGATATAGTGCAATGTTCATTAAAAAGGTCAGTAGGGGTGTAATTTCCCCCCATTCCTCGGGCTATCCTGTGGTCGTCTTTTTAATTTGTTCTTACGTTTCAGGGGTGCCAAGTGACATTATTTACAATACTTATTTTTTGCGTGAAATCGTACAGTTTTATTTTTATTATGCGTAAAAAAATATCATAAGATAGGAAAATTAATGAAAATTTGCAATGATTATAAAATACAATACTACAGTTTGCCAAATACACCATCACACATACACATATACACGCGTAGTATGGCCCCACGTTGGGCGCCACATTCAATGTTTTAATGTTAACCAGCTAGAAATCTGTTAATTCTAAGTATTTCTGTTCACCATACGCCACGTTTTACATAAAGTAGCACAATTAGAATTTTTGTGTGAACAATACAAAAATTTCCTTCGAAAAATTTCCATCAGGCATCAACACCCAGTCCTTTGAGAAGACCTGTTTGACTAAGCACTCAGGTAAGCTGGAAGTAGCGCAGCAATAAGGACGCAAAATTCGTGAGGTCACTTCCCAAAAGACTCGGTGCTACTGGCTGAAAGCAAGTTTTATCGAAAATAAGACGTATTTTTGCCGAAATCCTAGATGGCAGCCCTAGAGTGGCGGGACAGCGATGCCGGGAGGCGCGGCGTCTTATCAACGAATTAATTCTAGACTAACGAAGACCGAGGGCGGCTGCGATTAACACAACCACCCCAATTTGTAGACCTATCAATGTACCAGATACGGGATTTTAACCGATTTTCCAAGGAGAAGGCGGTTATATTATATTTAGCTGCAGTAGATTTTCTTTACTTTTCACTTGACTTGTGTTTTCATTAGACTTTTAAGCTATTGTATAACGACCGTATCAAGAAATTCCGTAGCGAAAATACCTAACACTCTCCCACTCCGACCGGCAGCGGTGCGGCGTTGCCAGACTTCAGCACGGTGTTTGTGTGCGTGCGACTAGACGTATGCGAATTATAATTGCATAAGTTCATACAAAATGCTATGCAATAGCTTACTTCGGTAGTTTCCGAATGCCACACGTGTTATTATTTTTTTCTTTTCAGGTCAAAGCCTGTGCAATTGAGACGTCAGGAGTCGGTGGCATCCTTGGCGGAAAATGTATTTATATATGTGCAATATAATAAAACCAATAATCGATTTATATTTATTTATGTTTAATTGATTTAGACACATTTTTGCTTGGATCTTCGAAGTTTGCTGTCTTTTCTTTAATATTTTTTAATATCTAAAAAGGCATTGATATAACCTATATTGCTCAAAATACTTTTTAGTTTTTTTATAATCATTATAGTTCGTCTTTTATTCATAGTAAAACTAACTTGGCGATGATTCCGCGTCGTCCTTTTTCACCTGGCATATGAAAGACGGGTGTGAGTGTGAAGAGAGAAGGACGATGTTTGATTTTTTTTATTAGTACCCCTCTTAATGACGAGTTTGACAGACAATGTTTGTAGCTTATGTGAATATCTTCATTAAAGTTAAGTAATCATTAAATGGAAGCGGATGTTAGATCGAATCTTTAACTCCTGCCGCCTCTAACCATTCCAAGCTCTGCCTCCCAAGGTCCGAGCGGGTGGCATATTAAGACGAAGTTGGAAGTAAAAAAAGGCGAAAAAGAGTTTTATATTCTCTCTCGAATGGGAAGAAATAGGAGAAATCTTTCTCATTTAGTCCACCAGTACTCACTGGGTGGCTGCTGGGGACAGACTGTTCTGCAGATTAATTATTGCAGTGATTTTGAAGTGGCGTGATTGTGTTAAGTGGTGGAAATTGAAGTTATGTAAAATGATTTTGACAGTGTCATGTGGAGTATAGACGTGTGATTTTGACAGTGCTTAGAGTATCGATAGATGGTGGAGTTTTGACAGCACTGCTGTTGCTTCGAGGCTTCTATAGTGGTTTAGGAGTAAGAAAGAGGAACGTCAGTGGCGTTTTGTAAAAAATACGTACCAAGACCTTGGTGCTGAAAATATTTGTGTGTTTGACTGTAAATAGTAGTGTGTTGTTAAATTTTTTTGAGATATTTTCCACGAGTTATTTGACTTTGAACCGCGTTAAGTTTGCAGTAAATCATTTTCAATCAGTTTACATGCCAAAATTAGCTAATGATTGCATCCCTTCTGGTTTATAGGTTACATTTGGTTATTGAAGCCAACCTAAGCGTAATTGCGCTAAATAATTTCAATATTAACGCGAATAAACCATTATGGATAATAAAGTTTTAACATGTGAGGTCCACAGGGCCCACAGGTTATCGTATTATATCTTAGCCCTCGCGGCTTCGCTGAAAACCGAGGTAAAAAGCTTGCATTATGTTTGGTCATGTAACTTCTCTGGCGATAGCATGTATATGTTATTACTAACCATTAGCCAATTCATCCACTCGTTGCCATTTTTAAATACAAAAATGTTTAATGTTGATAAATAATAATACAATTATTTTCAGTTCATTTTATAATATTATAGACTTTTGATGATTACTGTCATCAAAAGTACTTCCTTCCTTCCAAATAATTTGCGTAAAAATGGTGCCCAAAATTTGTATGTCTAGTCCGTATTGATTCCCGAATGAACTCCCGAGAAATATGCTTACATCACACAGTCTTTGTCTCCTGATAAAAATATGCGATAATGTGGAGGAGGACTCTTTTGGGCTTTTTTAACGTCAATTCAATTCGAGATTGAGCAAGTATTTTAAAAAGTATTTAAATGGGTATTACTGCAATGTTTTCACGCTAGACAACAGCACCAGTAAAGACAATAAACAAAAAGTTTTAACGTTTGACAATATTCTGATATGACGTGTGCAACATGCCGGATTATTTACTGTATGTGCTAGTGGCGCCCTCTGCTCTGATCTCTGTGTAATATAACCAATCACTAAATCCCTATTATAACAAAAAGTATAGAATAATTTGCAAGATATTGTTAACTAATGGTTTCAATAGAAAATTAAAACCGGCCAAGAGCGTGTCGGGCCACGCGCAATATAGGGTTCCGTAGTACCGCTAGTCTTTAAATTTTTGTATGGTCAATGAATGTACATTTATAACATGTTTTACACTACTAACAACACCATCTCAGTTACGTTCAAAGGAATTTGAACGAAAAGTTCCTTTATACTTCGCCGAATACATTTTTTTAGTCGATCGACTATTACTCAATAACTTATGAAGTCTTCTTAGCCGTGATAATTATCCTTTTTAACTCCCGACCAAAAAGAGGGGTGTTATAAGTTTGACGTGTCTGTCTGTCTGTGGCATCGTACCATCCAAACGGGTGGACCGATTTTGATCTACTTTTTTTTGTTTGAAAGCTGACATGATCGAGAGTGTTCTTAGCTATAGTTCATCATCATCAGCCTCCTCATTGCTGAAATATCATGGTTTATCTGGTTCAGGATAGGCCGATTAGCAACTTGCAGTCGTTTGATGGGTTTTATATTTTGCAGTCTGGTTCGTGACACTTATGAATATATACACACTAGACGTTCCGCGCGGCTTCGCCCGCGTAAATTAGATATTTCACAGACAAATCAGTCTAATAAAATAGCCTATGATCCTTCACGTGGTCTACTTCTTATCTGACCAAAATATGAGAAAAATTGCTCTAGTAGTTCGTGAGATAAGCCCTTTCAAATAATTTCTCCCGTTTTTTCCACATTTTCTTCTATTTATTCGCTCCTATTAGTCTTAGCGTAATAAAATATAGCCTATAGCCTTCCTCAATAAATGGACTATCTAACACTGAAATAATTTTTCAAATCGGACCAGTAGTTTCTGAGATTAGCGCGTTCAAACAAACAAACAAACTCTTCCGCTTTATAATATTAGTATAGATTAATGGAAAGTTGACCTGGTGCTGCTGCATCACCTGGTAATCAATAGGATACCCAACTCCTCACCAACTTAGAGCTTCGTGTTTGGGCTCATTTTAATTGCGACAACCAGTAAGACGTAGATAAACAGTGAATATTTGCATGCTGCTGCTGCAGCATCACCTGGATTCTATAGGAGCCGAGCTCCGTATGAACCCAGGGTGGAGGTTTCATGTTTGGGCTCATATTGACGGCCTCATCCAAGAGGATATTTATAGATGGTATTCATTGGGATATGATCCTGTTGATAGGAATAATTCTACACTATAACCAACACAAGTTTAAAAAGCATAAAATAAAATTAAATTAAGAAATTAAAAAAAAAAAACCCCCGCCAAACGACTTTAAAAAGTAATGAAATAATATTTACTGACTTTAAGTTTAAATAATTCCTAAGTGTAAAGTAATATTTTAGTCCATAATTGTTGTCAAGGTGTGTCGGGGGACCGCTAAATATGTAGATGTTTGATTTCACATAACATTATAGTTTAAAGGTCAGTTCACAGCGAACTGAATCGAGACAATCAGCGACTATTATGGCGATACAAAATGCAAAAGTCGCTGTTGTCGTAGTTTACTTGGCGGTCCCCCGACACACCGTGACAACAATAAAAAATATTACTTTACACTTAGGAATTATTTAAACTTAAAGTCAGTAAATATTATTTCATTACTTTTTAAAGATGTTTGGCGGGGGTTTTTTTAAATTTCTTAATTTAATTTTATAAATTCAGCATATTTCCTACTCCCGTGAATTTTTTCACATTTCCAGAAGCAACCGCTTAGCTGGTAGAAGGGGAGGATACTGGACTCTAACGATTTTTTCCACTTTAAAACTTAATATTTCACAAATGGATCCCTAAATCGAAAAATGATCTATGAATACTTTTAATGTTTTTAAAAAACCTATCCAACGACACTCCACACGGTGGGGTGGACGCGAAAAAAAAAATCATCCCCGCTTGATGTGTAGGGGAGGTACCATAAAAAAATATTTTTTTAGATTATATATATTATATACCTATTTGTCGGCATCATTAATATCTGCATTCATGCCGAATTACAGCTTTCCCAAAAAATTTTCAACAACAAAAGGCAAGAAATTTCATTGCTTCAAACAAATAATGAATGTATATTCAATCATGTTCAATCATCACTTTTTAAATTTAAAGTACTCGGTATGTAGAGACTGAGTGATTTGTGACATAAGGCATTGAAACAAATCAAAATGTGATAATATTTCACTAACAGCACACTTAAAGAATATATTAAAAATCCTTTTCCATACCACCAAAAATCTATGAGTGTTAGAGCGAGATGGCGCGCTACGTGCGAGCGGGATGAAACATGTAATCCACTTATACGTCACGCTCGGGTTGCTCCCATATATTTTTACTGGAGAAAATTCGGGCTTAAGGGCAGCGCACACTTTCCCGGGCCGCAGCCTGGCGGAGCGGTGCGCAAAATTCCTTTTTAATTGCTTGAATATTATTTGTATATTGTGTAATGTAATGGAAACCAGCTCGTTGACATTTAATGTATATCTTTTAAAACAATTAGAACTTATATTCGCAACTTTAACGCCCGATAAAGTTGCGAGGCGGATTTTCATCCGTGCGATACGGCCCTCTGCGCAAAGGTGTGCGGTCTGCGCAAAGCGGATCCTGCCTGCTGCCTACAATTCCTTGAGGAAGTAAACTGTACTTAAAATCTGTCAATGTACTACGCTCCCACGCTGCGCCACCACTGTTCTAGGGTTCGCATTTTACGTTGCGCTCCGCCCCGGTACTGTGGCTCGGCATAACAAGCACGTAGATTTAATACACATTAAGCCGCGCTAGATATCGGTATTGAAATGAAATTTTCCGCCCTGTAGGCCCAAGGGATAACGAAGGTCTAAGAATGTGACCCTTCAGCCCTCGACCGGACCGGATTATTGGACTTTTTATTAATGTTTGTTTCTGTTTACGGGTTTTATTGAGTTTCTGACATGCTTGGGCAGAGTCGAAAATATGTCGATGATGTGTCACACACACACTTATGTCTTCATTAACAATCTAGCGACTCGCCCCGGCTTCGCACGGGTATAAAACATATAGCCTATGTCACTCACTGAAAAAATGATTAAAATCGATTCAGTAGGTAGTTTTGATTTATATTTACTACCCGTGGAACGCATTGGTCGGTACCGCCGCAAAAGCTACGTGAAAATACTTTAAATACATTATTGATTTAATATAGATCTATATGGCCTTTACAGCATATGATTTAAATGAATATTTTCGAAGATATTCATTTAAATCATATGCTGTAAAGGGCCATATAGATCTATATTAAATGAATAATATATTTAAAGTATTTAATTGGATAAGGATTAATGCCGTATTGGTTAAAATCGCTTCGAAAATTAGCCATTATTTGTAGTTAAAAGTAAATGACAATAAAATGTTATTTTGGGATATCCATAAGAGATAGGCATATACCATCGCGAAGTTTTTGTAGACCTTTTCATAGTGTACAATACTTGGTACATTATTTTGATAAATCTCGTAGGGTTCAGCCTGCGTTTGCAATGTAAGCAGAAAAAAATGTAATTATTTACGACATCCCATTAGAAACCCCAAAAATAACAGTATTTTTCCACTATTTAATGAATGTTTTTAAACTTATAAACCTTCCTATTTAATCACTCTACCTATTAAAGAAAACCGCATCAAAATCCGTTGCGTAGTTTTAAAGATTAAAGGGAACAAAGGGACATGAGGGAAAAAAAAGCGACTGTTTTATAATATGTAGTGAATATGTACCAATCTAGAATTGGTATTATACTGCAGTGTTCTGCAAAACACCCCCCATGGAGGGTCACGAAGCTTCTGTAGGGGGTCGCCAGATGAGAGAACTATTTCAGTTAAAAAAAAAAGATTAAAAAGATTGATTTATTAAGTAGGCGAATTTATTAAAAAGGATAATATATTCATTAACATACATAATTATATGATAAAAAGGAAAGGACGTAGGGGGTTGCGAAATATTTTAATGAAAAAGGTTGAAAAACTCTGTCATACTGCAAATAGATGATGCGTATAAATATCTCTATGATAACATATGCCTTTTACCATTTTGTTATAGAAAAGTACGTTCTCAAAATTTACTTGTTAGAAGTAGGTAGTTTAGTTTGCTACATCTAATTTATAACATGTCTTGTTCAAGTCAGGTACAAAATAAGCCAGACAGCTGAAATAAACTTATTGAAAAAAGTCTCGTCTGTAAATGAAATTTAAATTAAATAAAGTGCGATCCGACTGTGAAAATATAACATGGCGGGAGTAAATATAAAATGGCGGCCAATCCTTTGCCAATAAGCCAATAGACGAGCAAATACGTTTACTGCTGAATTTATTGGAATAGCAGATATTTTCTCCGGTTGCAATTCTTTTTCTTATATAATCTATGTAAGTAAATTGGAATTAGAAATTTTGTTACAAAAAACTACAGATATATCAAGATCTAGACGCTTTTTTTAGATTTAAAATTATGATTGGCTTTTGGCGTTGACCAAGCCATAGAGGTCAATCGTTGAAGAAACTATATTGTATGATGGTGCTATCTTGATGCAAGTCTCAAGTTTAGGCGTCCGTAAATCTTAGTTACGAAATGTAGTCTTTACATTTGTTCTTGGTATAATATTTCGTTTAGATTTTCGTAATATTCACCACTAATAAATAAATCTCAGTATTGACGGCTACTATACACCAATTTAAATGTCTCCTAGTTACAAACTAATATACTGGCAAATTGATTTGGTCGAATTTAAATTGTTTGTTCACTGATCATATTTTATATGTTTTGATATAAAGTAAAGTTATTTTTTAAGATTGATAAACGGCCTTGGCGATGTTAGCTATTTAACTGACTGGCTGCATATTACGGAATGTTCGTAAATCACAAATTATTGATTTAAATCGTAAAATCTGATTAGGAAATGTGAAAGTCAGTGAGAAACCACCGCGAGCTGTGATCCCACCGACCACTGACCATATCGGCATAAAAATGAGATCTACCATCAAGACTACTTGTGTATATGGTATACGCTTGAAACTGGTAAAAATGTCACTGTCATTATGTTATATGTAACAAACACAGTAACTAGCTAAAAGCCGAGCTTTGTGAGTATATTTTAATTGTAACCAAACCTTGACTGACCGATGATAACACATACTCGTATCTACATATAAATAAAAATTACTATGTTTAATGTTAAAGCACAAATCAATAGGCGTGATAGTATTTCCGTAAAGTGTACCACAAAACTCAAAAGTGCTCAGGTTGTGGGATATACTAGGGCTCGCTTCGCTCCCCTGAGTATCACATTTACCCTGATTAGAATCACAGGAGGACAAAGATAGAGCAGCCCGTGTATTTTAAGGCTTATAATTAACTGATCACCAGAAATAGTAACCTTTAACAGACAAAAATAGTAAACGATCACTAAAATACAGACCACCATTTTAATGTCAAATGATAATCAAAGATTTAACATCTCGCTATCCTATTTATGCAAAATGACTCCAAATAAATCATTGTTAAACCAAAAGTAGTAAACGATCACCAAAATTAGTAAATGATCACCAACATTATACTAGCATTTTAATCTAAAATGATAACCAAAGATTTAACATCTCGCTATCCTATTTATGCAAAATGACTCCAAATAAATCATTGTTAAACCAAAAGTAGTAAACGATCACCAAAATTAGTAAATGATCACCAACATTATACTAGCATTTTAACCCTTCCCTTTTAAAGGGGAGGGTTAACCCTGTAAAATTATAACCAAAGTATTTTAATTTTGCTATCCTAATAAAGAAAAATGAACAAAAAAATCATTGCTAACCGGAAAATAATAAATAATAGAAACCTAACTCCATTCTAATTTTAAAATGAGAAACTACATCTCGTTATTTGATTATGGTAAATAAATAATAATAATATAATGATAACGGGACTCAAAGTATCTCTATACCAAATTTCAGCAAAATTGGTTCAGTGGTTTGGGCGTGAAGAGGTTACAGACAGACAGACACACTTTCGCATTTATAATATTAGTATGTATAACTCTCATCATCCATGCTAATATTTTAAATTGGAAAGGGTAGGTGTCCGTCATCCGTATCATTTACTAATTTTTGCATAAATAGGATAGCGAGATGTTAAATCTTTGGTTATCATTTTACACTAAAATGGTGGTCTGTATTTTGGTGATTGTTTACTATTTTTGTCTGTGAAATGTTACTATTTTTGGTGGTCAGTTAATTATAAGCCTTTCTGTTTTGCATACGAAATTACTTTTGCATACCTATACCAAATTACTTTTTGTATACAAAATTACTCTTTATTATACAACATTACTTTTCCTTATACACTTCCTTTACGTATATATTCGGCTATACAGTATAGAGTAGGTATCGAGCCTCAGCCCGTTTATTTCCCCAGAGTGGTTGTGTCGCGGAGTATAAAGAATATCTCTTCGAATGCGTTCACTTCAGTGTCTTGTGTAGCGCGCTAGATACGGTTTGGTACTTGTATTGTTTCTCGTTATTAGGCCCGTTTATATGTTGTTTTAACTTCTTATTTTTGTTATTAGTTGTAGGTCGTGTTATAATTTTGTCA
This sequence comes from Cyaniris semiargus, assembly GCA_905187585.1. NCBI lineage: Eukaryota > Metazoa > Arthropoda > Insecta > Lepidoptera > Lycaenidae > Cyaniris > Cyaniris semiargus. The sequence goes on along the minus strand of LR994560.1, from coordinate 13,964,840 downwards.
TGTCCGTGGATATGCTCGTAGCGCCGCAGCGCTTCAACTTTTTAAACTGTACTTAAGAGTATTTTCTAAGAAAAATATCACCGTCGGCTCCCTCGTACCTAGGGAATCGAAAATTACAGTAAGACAACAAATTGTTGTATCACCATAACCTGTAGCAATTTGCGAGTAATTTGTATAAAGCAAAGATGTGTGTGGTGTGTGTGTGTGTTTTAAAATACCTTAATGTACATGATTATATTATTATCGGTATTTTAAAATAAAAATTTCAAATGAGTAATCTGCCCGGTCACAGGTGATGAATTTTTAATCACAATGTTTTTGAACGTAACAAACGTTAACATGTTTGCTTATTTTCGTTACGTAGCACAATTTCATGATTTTGTTTACATGATTTGTGCATTTTCATTAATGACTAAATTGAAATTTATTTAAGAGTTAATTGCGAAATTGCAAATGTAATTCACATGCGAAGTGCTTATTTACATTTGTAAATTTTATGTAAAGTCTAGTTTAGTTAGGCTTTTTCCAATATTAACATTTTAAGCATTATGCACTGAAATTTTGTTAAGGTAATACATACTAGAGGTATGTATACTAGAGGTATACTATCTCTGAGGTATAAATCATTGTGTTACAAAAACTTATAACCCAAGAAATCACAATATTATAGGTAACCCTGGGTGAGTAAAATACTTATAATTTGTAAATACCGCAAGTATCAAGACACCTCGAGCGCGTTAACATTAGAAAAAAATCCATTTCAGCTGAGCCAAGAGACGCTATAAGTAGGATTTGGCGCTGGAATCCTGGTAGAGAGAGCTTAGAGGGGGGAGACGTGCCCGGGTAGGGGGAGGGGGTATATAGCGGCGTATATAAATTGAACATTAAATAAAATTCAAATATAAAATAGAGTGTAGGTGTATGAATGTAATAGATATGGCTTTGGACAACATGTGATTTTATAAATTGTGACGATTTTCTTACGTAAGAAAAAAAAATATTTAAAGAAAAGGCTTGTTTAAACTTAGTATAGACTAGAGATATTTTTAAAATTCAAATAAATGATGTAATTAGTAAACTAGATTATTACTTGCTTAGATATAACAACCCCTCCTTCTTTTAAATGATAGAAAACACAAAAAAAAAAATGTTAAAAATGTGCTAGTAAAATGTTTCTGTATAATAGACATTTAATAGACATGACGTAATGTAGAAGCTCGCTCGGATATGAATGACCCTTCTGTGGAATTGATCTAGCCATTTTGACAAAAGTCTTTTCTAACTCTTTTTTGTACGATTATTTTCCTTCCGTTATGACATATATTTTTAAAATTTTTGTCCAATAACTGATAACTCCATGACAGGTTGTCTGATTTCTTTACATATTTTCAACTCGTATATCTATTTACTTTTATATCTGTGGGCAATACTTATTTGCAATGAAATTGTTCCTCTGTAAAAACAAATGAACGAATTTCTTGTGCACGATTACTAAAGAAGCCTAAGTGGGTGAAAAGAGCCCAAGTGAATGAGAATTGCAGCCTAAGTAGAGGAAAATTGTCTTTAGAGGAACTAGCAGTGGTTTTTCTTCACTTCGGCATTGAATTTTAACAGTAAAACTTTTTGTTTTGTAGAATGTTAGACAAAAAAATGAGGCGTCAATGAGGTTTTCTTCTATCTACTTTAGCATTTTCTGCTTTAGCATTGTTTAAGTAGGACCAAATTTTAAAATCCTTTGAATTGTTTGTAGTATAATATTTAACTGTTCAGAAAACATTTTTTAATTCTCAAAAGCGTTGCAATTTTTCATCAACTTGACTAAAACGAATGCAACACGAAAGTTAGCGCAATAAAATGCTTAGAAACGCGAAGAGTGGAACAAGTAGTCTGTCTTAAACAAATATTATCTACTGAACTGAAGTCTGAAAGCCGGCCATATTGCAAAAGTTGGCCGACCAAAGTTTTCCAACTTTTTATTACGGCGCACTTTGTTCTTTCGCTGCACACTTATTTAGTTTAAGTTCCTTTTATTTGCGTTTTAGCAATTTGAGCAAGATTTAGTTTTTGGTTTCTTTAGTTATTATTATAGTTAAAAATGGGCGAAATCATGAGATGGGAACTTCATGAAAAGTATGAAAGAATTCTGAAATTTCTTGATTGACCTTGTGGATTAGTAAAGTATTTTAAGAATTTTAGTCTATTCGTAAACTTACGACTTTAATGACATTTTCCAAATGAAAGGAATTTTCATAACGATTTGATAAGAAAATTTTATGGTGTCACTGAAAATCATTATAATACTTCGGGAATTTACACATTTTCTTACTATCATCATTGCTTACATCTTTATTAGTTAGAATTCCAAAGTTTTCGATTCGGATACATATAAGATATTTTTCGAGTCCTTCGCAAATTCCTCCCCATCTCAAGGAATTGCCAATAAGGATATACGACACACTCCCAACTCTTTTCCTGCTCTCCCTATATGTACATTCTCCAATGGTAACATATGGGCGGGGCCTGTTATATTGAAAATTCTTTCTTTGTGTCGCTTTTTCAGTTAATTCAAATTTTTGCTTTCCATTCGAAGAATTCAGATTGAAATTACTGCTTGTTCTATTCCTTGAATCGACGAAGATTTAATTTGTTTTATCTTGGGAATGAAGTGAAGCAAAAAGTCTATCTGCTTTTGGTAGTGAAATGTTCTGGAATGTTTTTGAATTTTCAATATAAAAAATGTGAGTCTGTCTGTCTGTCTGTTACCTCTTCACGCCCAAACTGCTGAATCGATTTTGCTGAAATTTTTGGACATAGAATACTTTTAATATCCCGGAAAATGTATGATTCCCGTGCGATAAACGAATTTTGGCGCATCGGAGTTGCGGGCGTCATCTAGTTATAAATAATTTGAATTTATAACAAAAAATTAAAACCGACTTCCAATGTAAAAACAATAATAACATCCTTATAATATGAACTAAAAAGTATTAAATAATTTTTCCTATTTAATAGTGCCTTTTTCCGAATTCGGCTAAACCTCAACTATTTCTGCGCTCAATCTTCATCATTTTGAAGTCAATACCAGATATAGCTGAATCTTCAGTTCTCTGACAGAATAGGTATTTGAAACTTTTGGAACTGGCACCGACTCCAAAATTATGAAGATTGAGTACAGAAATAGTTGAGTTTAGCCGAATTCGTAAAAATGCACTATTAGATAGGAAAAATTATTTAATACTTTTTAGTTCATATTATAAGGATGTTATTATTGTTTTTACATTGGAAGTCGGTTTTAATTTTTTGTTAAAAATAATAATTTCACTCTTTTTAGTTACCTAGTAAACCATCGCGTATATTCTACGTATCTTATTTCAATTTGTTAAGTGTGATTCTTAACAAATTGTAATAAGATACGTAGAATGCGATTGTTTTCTTATTCCTATTACGATGTAGATTGTTTTCCTATGTAAGTATTTTTATACTAAGGGTTCAATTTATTCAATTTATTACCTCGATCGTGGGAATCGCAGACACAATAGATTTTTAATTGTTATGCGGCAGCCGGGTGCCGCTTGGGGATTGATGGGTTAATAGTTAAATTAGTGTAGTACCTATCGAAGCAACTTACTTCTCTTTTTTCTTTCGAATCTCCGAAGCAATGTCAAATGTGTGTCTTAGCTCTGGAGTTAAAGTTGATTTTGGTATGTTCAATTTTGTGGTACATAAGTCGCTTAGAACTTGAATCATTTATTTTGAAACAACATTATATTTTTTATTAAAATCGCTTTAAAAAGTACCAATTATTATAAGGACATAACGTGATGATATAATTATGGTGTTGTGGGGGCATATTGTATCCATATACATCCATGTGACACTGGTGACCCTGACGTGGTAATGATGATGATGATGAATGTAATTTGCATAGTAGCATATGCTTTCAGTTCTTAAAACAGCGCCTAAACCCCCAAACTTGTATCTATAAGGAATCCGGAGTTCTCTTAGTATCTTCGGAACCATAGTATACCTTGGTGCAAAATCTTGCGTTTTGGTAGCATATGCTTAGGATACTTCTCATAAAACCAAAATCACCATATGTTTCCATATAAATTTTGAGGAGTTCCCTCGATTACTCACAGATCCCATCATCAGATCACCACTTTTGTGAAAATGAGACCAAATTGGAGGGAAACCTAATAGAACAAAACAAAAATTTTGAAAATCGGTTTACAAACGGCGGAGTAATCGTTGAACATACAAAAGATAAAAAAAATAAATATAAAAAAAAAAAATCACAGCCGAACATATCCTTTTTGGAAGTCGGTTAAAAAGAGCTAGGATACTCAGTGTATAAAAAATCTTACTAATATTTTGTAAAAAAAAAAAAAAAATCTTTGTAACTTCACCTGACTACCTTACTTAATATAAGTCATTACTATGCTCAGTGGCGATCAATATTTTCGATCCAAATGACCTTTTATGATATGGTTTCTAAAATTCTAATGGAGATTTAGAGAAGAAATTAGTACAAACTGCAAGCCAGATGGGCTGTCGAAAATCATAAAAACCTGGCCTAAATGTGTTTAAAAATCATCAACATAAAATTGTATCAACGCCATGATGAAATTAATTTCCAACCACACACGAGAGGGTAATGATGAAAAAAATCCGTTTATGAACGAAATGAAGGTGGCCGTCGCAAGGCAGCCCGGCTTATGAGAAATTCTTTCTTTGACCCCGTAGATTGAACGTATATAACCTTGTTAAGCCCGTAATATCTACGTTGTTGTGTATTTATTTATTTTTGGTCTTTTTTGGTTATGAGAGTGAAAATGTGATTAAAAATTTTCATTTTGAACCCCCGACGAAACGTGGTGTTATCCATACTTCCATACTAATATTATAAATGCGAAAGTGTGTCTGTCCGTCTGTCTGTCTCCAGGCTGTATTTCAAGAACCGCTAAAGCTAGACTTCTGAAATTTTCACAGATTGTGTATTTCTGTTAACAGCAAATACTAAAAACAAAATAAAATTAACATTTAAGGGGGGCTCCCATACAAGAAACGTGTTATTTTTTGGCCTTTTTTGCTCTATATCAATAATGGCAACAGGCACTTGAATTTTTCACAAAGTCCTTTATTATATTATGTGTAGTTTAATATTTAATAATAATATTAAAATGAAAATAAAATTTAAGGGGGGCTCCCATACAAAAACCACAATTTTTAGCCGATTTTGCTCTATAACGGTACGGAACCCTTCGTGCGCGGGTCCGACTCGCACTTGGCCGATTATTTTTTATGTTTAATTACACAGCGTAATTTTTGGATGGGCGAAGTCATCACGCTAGGGCCCTTGCCTATACAAATCACAAATAGTATTTTAAAAAGATAAAACCGACTTTGATGAAACTTGCAATATTCTCTAAGTTGAACAATACCTAGTACAACAAAGTAAGAATCACTTAAATCGGACTTGCAGTTCTGGAGATATGCGAACACAAACATAAAAATTAAAAATATACATACATACATACATACATACATACATACATACCTACATACACTTTTGAAATTTGGCATATTTGTTGAGACGTTTTTATAGACTAACATATACGAAAACTAGGCAGTTCTGGAAATATTACATACATACGCGTCGAATTGATAACCTTCTTTTTTTGAAGTCGGTTAAAAAAATATCTTTCAGTGATGCTACTTTCAGAGTGAACTTTGTACAGAGTACTTATACACACCCTAAAGTATTATCACTTTGTTTTGTTACATCCTGTAGAACTAGAGAGTAGAGACTGGATCGAACAAGTTTTAAAATTCATGCTAATATAATAAAATTAAATGTGAAAGTGAGTATGTCTCTCTGTAACCTCTTCACGCCCAAACCGCTGAACCGTTTTTGCTGAAATTTAGTATGGAGATACTTTGATTCCCAGGAAAGGACATATGATACTTTTTATCCCGGAAAAATGTACGGTACCCGCGCTATATACTAATTTTGGCGCAACGGAGTTGCGGGACTGGTACTGGAAAACTACTTCTATTTGAGTGTACGGTACAGCCGCTCAGCGGGTTTGTTTAGCACATTTGTACGCGAGTATAAATGTGTGCTAAGCACACCGCAATAAGTGGATTTATAGCGCTTAGCGGATGTTTGGATGTGTTAGTCAATATTATATTACGGTACTTGATGGATATAGGTGTTCAGCGGGGCTAAAATGGTCGCTTTGAAAAATCATGATATGAATTATAATATGATTCATTTTTCTAAAATCGCAAAATGCAACTCTAATTGCAATTCATTTCTGTATTTATGTACTGATTTGACATTTGTCGGTTTGACAGTTCTAAATGTGGCCATTTTAGCCCCGCTGCTTTTTATCCGACTGCGCTAGAAAGGTTTTAAAGAAGTATATGAACTAAGCCCCTAGCGTTTCCTTTATCGCTTCTTTATACAGGGTGTAACAAAATTAAGTGATAATACTTTAGGGTGTGAATGAGTTTTCTATATTATAGACTTCGCTGTGAAAGTAGCAGCGCTGAAAGATTAACTTTTTTTAAACTTTTTGATGCGAAAATTCATGACTCTGGAGCGCTATAATTGCCCATACAAATCACAACGAAGTTGATCTTTCAGCGCTGCTACTTTCACAGTGTCATCTACTCTACTCTCTTTTAAAAATACATACTTTAATCTTATTCTCTATAATAAAAGCAACAAAATTCTACAGATAATCTTTTATTTTATTTTATTTTTTTATGAAATGAGGGGGCAAACGAGCAAACCTGATGGAAAGTAACTTCCGTCGCCCATGGACACTCGCAGCATCAGAAGAGCTGCAGGTGCGTTGCCGCCCTTTTAAGAGGGAATAGGGTAATAGGGGAGGGTAGGGATGGGAAGGGAAGGGAATAGGGGAGGGTAGGGAATGGAATAGGGTAGGGGATTGGGCCTCCGGTAAACTCACTCACTCGGCGAAACACAGCGCAAGCGCTGTTTCACGTCGCTTTTCTGTGAGAACGTGGTATTTCTCCGGTCGAGCCGGCCCATTGCTGAAGCATGGCTCTCCCACGTAAATCTGTACTTCACGATGAAAATATTTCCAAAATTTTACGCAACTTACTGATATGTTTTTTATTACCCGGTCCTATGTTTTATTAGTGTTAACTACATGTATGTCAAAAATTCCTTTAATTTAAATTCTACCAATGTTGACTACAAAAAATTAACTAAATGCAACAAAAATAGGCGCTATTATGACTGATGAAGAAATATCTCGTTACTAGTAATAGGCCGCGAGCAATGCCGACAAAAAGCAGTTTTAGCGCAGTTTTAATACAGTTTAGCTACAGTACAGTTCATTAGCGACGAGGCCAGATGCTTCTGATTTTTTACTTAATTACATCTCAAATTAACGACATCAAATTATTTTAATAGGTTAAGAAATTTTATCAGAATTCAAAATGATCGTGTCTGCTAGCAGCGATCCTATTGGATTACTATAAAAACTGAATGCTATAAACAAAATTCGGTATTCAACTGTTAAATTGTTACTTGAGTGTGGTAAAACCTTGACTTAAGTGCTACACATTCTTGATATCAAACAACAACCGATTTAGAAATAGAGCCACACATGTGGAAATAAGCGTGGAGCCCGCTAAGGAAGATCTTCCGAATTCCGAGCGAGGTGTTATGCTCGGTCAGGCCGGAGCCCACGTGATACATTTCAGCTGTCGTATACAGGGTGCAATTAAACCTTCCTGCCAAATTTTGATACATTGATCCTTGTTAAAAATAAAAATACACGTATTTTTCCTTTTATAGTCACTCAGTACTAAATTATTGAGAAATAGCTTCCGAAAGTTATCCTAAAAAACACTACAATTAATGGACACGATGCGTCGGCCGCGCGTGACGTGCCGCGCCTCATCCCGGCGTCACCCCCTCTCATTCCCCCGCGCCGCGAGTGACCGTTCTGCAACGATTTTTAATGGGAAAAAATTTGTCATTGAAAAAAAAAAACACCCAATTTTTTTTGGTTAAATGGACTCTCCTAATGATACCTAAGCCCAGGAAAAAATTTGGCAGGAAGGTTTAATTGCACCCTGTATATACCGACGCACTTAGAAAACTTCAATAGCGCGTTGCAGGAATGTGGCGCTAATGGTGGGTACCACCACAAATTTAAAGACCGTCTCAAGGCGCTGAGAGAGTATCAGCTGAGACTGGTATTAGGTAGGACTTAGGACTTAGTTGTGAGAGCAGTAGTATGGGCATAAGGGCCAACCCACACGTACCACAACCACACCACGTGGTCGGGCGTATATTTCGTATTGTAAATGAACGACTGTTCACACGTACCGCATTTTGTAGTCGTTGTCGACCGTGTGTGATACCGACCACATCGCAACCACAAGCGAACTAGTGGCTGACCACATCGCAACCACAACGTTGCGTCGATGCAACGACAGTGCGCGCACACCGCTCGCGCTCTTCCCCCCTCCATTTCATTGACTTTCGTACGTAACCACATCGCAACTACTGGCGACAACGCAACCACGTCGACATTTTGTCGGTACCACAACGCAATTACAAAAAGCTGCAGCGACACCATTCACACACTAACCACTGCTTGACGGCATTTTGTCGTTGCGACGTGGTGTAGTTGTGGTACGTGTGGGTTGGCCCTAAGGATCAGTTCATAATATTGCAACGTGACGCGTCCATGCAATGCGATGTGTTTTAAACTACCCTTTCGAAACTGAACTTTATGTACTACGCAATTGGATTGACTTGCACGCGGTTTTAGGCTGCCCCTTCTTCTCGTGGCTCATTCAAAAGTGCATCGCTATATGCCTCGCGACGTTGCGATGTGTATTGACCCTAACTGTGGTAATATTCACTATGGGTAGCTCATTGTTACTCCAAGCGGTGCTGACTGCTGACTACGTGACTGACGTACACCGAACTCGACTGTATAGACACGACTTAAGCTATTATCATTAGTCCCCTAGACTGATGACGGTAATCAGATTTTACAATCGAAGTACTGTATTCAATTAGTATAGACAGCCATTTAACGAGTATAGCTTTCGGACTTAATTTTTTTATTAGATTTTTCTTACCATGCAATCCAGCTTTTAAGAAGGTAGAGGACGTTTCAATGTAAATATAATGTTGCAAATTACAAGAAAGCAGTTGTCTAAAAATCTCTAAAATTATTTAAAGACCAGTTTTCCAATACCTAAATTATTGTAGATGTGAGACGTCTGAAAAAAATATCCCCACATCAGGACTGAACACCAAAAACGGACGAACCGAGTACCGACATGACAAATTTTTGTGTTTTCAAAAATACGAGTTCCGAGATTGAACCTTGGAACCCGAAAAATGGTCAGTCCTTGATTGACCACGACGTAAGTGACACACCTAGAGGCGTACACATTGTCAATACATTTAAATACCGACATCTTTATTAGCCGGCTAAGAATAGATGTGTTTCCCGCGTTACGGCTTCGAATCCCATAATCGTCGCTACTGTTTACTAGCTTAGAGAATATTGTCCCTAAGCCTATCGGCATAAGGGTGTTATCAGAGGTTAATTAAGTATGATCGCTTTTGCACTAGGTATAAGCGTCAAGCTTGAAAGTCGGATTTATCAATCGTCAAACTTATGGTGTCCCCAAGAATACGCGTCTTACGTCTACTTTTATTATATGACAATCAAACAAACCACTAACCATAAGTATCTTGCTTGAAGTCATCAATATTACTTGACCGGGCTAGACGGTCCAGCTAACAATTTTTGAAATTTCAAGTATCATCATTGTTGCAATTTTGCTGAAATACTAATTTTACAATGAAATAAAATAAAACAAGATAAAAAGATTTTTTTTATATTGGGTAGCAACTAACTATTTCTAAATGATCTACTAAGTGCCTATCACTGGTTCGGGAAGTAACCCGGCGAAAAGAACCGGTGTAAGAAATTCAAAATGGACGATTATTATGTATTCTCAGCTGTGGCTTGTGACTAGAACCGGCAATGCACACCCTCATTTAAACCTCTTATTAAATTTCTTGACAACACATCACAAAATTTTCCATTTCCATTCGAAGACATTTTCTATTTGGTCAGAGTTTTGGTGAAGTATAAAATGAGCATGTCGGGCAAATATTGAAGTATTATATTATAATTTGCCCGACTGACTGTTTGCTCAGCGATCAGAGAAAAATTAAGTAGACAAGGGGTAGCGACAGCAAGAAAACCATTATGGAATTTATAGCAGTTTTCGTTATTTTGTGATTACAGAAGAATTATAAAAGGGTTCTTAAAATCTGAACTTTTTTGCTATTTATGAGCTGAGAGTTTATAAATATAGAATACTGAAGATATCATAACATATACCTTACCTACTGAATCAGTACCAGGTTGTAAAACCCTACATTCGGATTTCGGGGATACTTCCTATGATCACATGGGTTTTTTGGATGTCTGCTTCTTAGCTCTACACCTAAAATATTGTATTTTTTGCAGCAAAAAAAAAATACAATGTATCTTTGAACAAGGATCGATGGGCGCTATATCATTCTTAAATTTATCCACCCATTTGTATTTCCATAAACGCACATATATATTTCGTCAGAGGGTGCAATAATCATTTAATTGTATTTTTATATGAAATCCCTCAAAATATGTGGAACATCCAACAAAATTATCCATCCATCCATCCAAAAAAAAAAATAATCAAGAACATCCATTGCCGTCGGTACAGTCGAAACGCATCACCCTCGAGTGTTGACCGTTGTACAATAGTATTGGCTGCCGCATTCCACAGATCCGCAAACATTGTGTAAGCCTTTCCTTTCAACGGATTTTGCTATCCCTACACAATTGTTCATGTTTGTTCTAACTTCTACCTCACTTTCTATGAAAGCGAACCTTTTGTCGTTGAGATAAAACTCAAAATCAAACTCAAACTCATTTTTGAGTAGTGCTTATGCAAATTTTTAAGTGACAATACTAATACTTGAGGTGACGTGGGCAAATACAATGAGTCAATGACGCACTCAGGCTATAATGTAGCAAAGACAGAAAAATTAATCTGTGCACTATAGTTCTTATTTTTCTTAAGACAGGCTCTGTCTAATGTCTTCGAAGTGTCCTCATTGGGGCCAACGCGACTTGTGTAAACAACCCAACTTTGGTCCATGATGAACTAAGTAACCAAAAACACGTATTTGTAGGTTATATTCGTTTATGATTGTCCATTATTGACATTGATTGGAAATGCTATAGACAGCTTCGCAATCTTGGTTATACATTATTATTAAAAGTGGAGGAGGACCTTAAGCTTCGCGCAAACCTACGCGACCAAAGCGACTGCGAAGCGGGAGCGTCTGCAACGCGGGACGTTCGCGTCGGCAGAACGGGAATAATCTACGGTTTCGCACCGTAGTCGCGCAGGTGTGCACACCTGTTTCGCGTTGCAGACGCTCCCGTCCCGCGGGCCGCGTCCCGCTCGCGTCCCGCGTTACTGACAGGTAGGTTTGGCCGAAGCCTTAGTTAATTAATTAACCCTAACCTTAGTTAAAATTATTTCATAAGGTTTGTCAGTGTAGTTGTACAAGAACGCTCTACAGTTAAAACGCCGAATCGAGGCACAAAACTTCACACTGAATTCCAGAATTTTTATAAATTAAATTAAGGCCATCCCCCGAGCAAACGACCTTGACCATACAGTTGATGCGTTGCCGAGATCGCACAAAAATCCTATTTTTTTACTTATCTTAGTTCAAAATTGATCTAAAAAAAATTTAAAACGGGGAATATGTAGTTAATGAAATTGTCTATCTATTGTCGTGTGTTTCAAATAAACGTAATTTGTAAATACTAGGGAGATGCTGAAAGTATTTTTCAATTTTAATAAATTCTTATTACTTTGGAAGCTCATGAGTATAATAAACAAAAATAGAAAATTAAAAACGGGGAATTTTTATACCGAAGATTATTGCTGTATTTTTATTATAACTTTGTAGCTTTCAAATTATGAGTTTATAAGGCTCTAAATACGGTAAATTACGGAATCTCCGTAGGGGAAGGTCCTTAACTATACCATAGGCTTGATTTATATGCGTCGGCGCGATCGAGCGGTTTGGCCGCTACACAACGAAATCACAAGCAATTGTATGTAACGATTTTGTTGTGTAGCGGCCAAACTGCTCTGTCGCACGGACGCACATATCGAGCCTTAGCTCGTCTTTACTTTAAAAACACAACTATGTAAAGACAACAGTCTTCGACAGAAATCATCAATCTATATTATGTCCATGCTAACTAGACTCAACTGAAACACGAAAACTGTGGGATGATGAATTGGAAGAAAATTGTAATCGTCCAACTTCGGAGACGAATAAATTAACACTTTGTGAGTTTGTTCTGCGACTTCGTGCAGTTCGATAAATGGGGTTTGTGCTTGAATACAATCATCATCATCATCGTAATCGTTACTGTTACTGATGAACGTCGTGATCATTAATATCGTCATTATCATCGTGATCATCATTATCATCATCATCGTCATGACCAATGTGATAAACATTTTTCTTACGTAAATTGTACCGTGAATCCCACCTGTGAGACTATAATATAGGTATTAAACGATTGCTCGTACATCTTTTTCTCTAGATATTTTAAATATTATGTGTGATGAAGGCAGGCACATTTGTGTCATCAGTAACTGTATACAGTATACATAATATTTATCATAAGTTTACCGTGATACAGTGTTTCATTCTTGAGAAATAATTTTTAAGAATTATCATTTCAAAACTCACTAAGTACTAATTCTTTCAAAGCAAAAGCTAACAAATTCCCTATCAATTAATTATTTAAATTAAAATAAAGAATTACTTATTAACAAATCTACGTCACTCAGTGTGTCCTTACCTCAAAACCGCGACCTATCCCATTGTAATTACGCCGCTATTGATCGCCGAAATTAAGTCAAAGGCCGACCTACTGACGCCCCATTGCCAAGTTTAAATCTGGCCATCGCTGTCTTAATGAGAACCAAGTTTAAGAAACACGCGCGGAATTATGGTCTTTGATACTTGCTGTCAATTTTTTTGTGTATTTTGTTGAGACTTGATGAAACTTTTAAAGTGTGCTTAGGTACTATAAGCAAGGAATAATTCTGGTATAGTGAGACATGATATTAAAATTGACAATACAAATAAATTACAATAAATATTATGTTTGTATTGCTACGGCCTACGGGCTTCGTCCGTCCGTAACCGTCGAAAAAATGTCAAGGAAAGTAGTATTTTCGGAAGTAGATGAATGCGTAAAATATACCTTAGGGTTAGGAATAAATATTAAATAAACTGAAATATACACATTTAAACAAATTTCAAGTACTCGTAGCCGACTGAAATAATCGAGAGTCTGAAATTCAGGCTCTACGCACGAATTATCGTCGCTGACAAGTATCAATACATCACGGACGCGGTATAATTAATAAAAAAGAATTAAAAGGAGTTCGGTCGTGCCCCAGAGGCCAACGTCCTTTACACCCTCTAGCGCTATCCCGCTCTAATTAAGCATTTAATCTGTTCCTCTCTTTCCGAGGGATGCTAATATCGCGACCCGATACCCCGCTGGGCGAATAATACTTCTCGAGAGTTCCACATCAAAGCGGACGAAAGTTGGAGATCGTTCTAAAACTCGTATGTCGCTAATGGATGAATTATTGTTATCACGTTAGCAATGATAATAAAGTACGCTAAATACCATCGCCCTTAATATCTTCCAGGCGAGAGCGCCCGACGCGCTATATCGGAGAATTTTCATCTGAATATTTTCATTTCTTATTGTCGTTATCTGAAAAATATGTTTTTCGTTCAACCCGTGTTCGTTCGGCCGTCGCGATCGAGAGGGGCCTAACCGACGCGAGAAGGAGCATCCATTTGGCGACCTCCCGTCGCGTCCCAGGGTCCACATTCTTGTGATAACAATGTAACGGCACGGGGTGGTCGAAGGAAAGCGATCAACGAACCGAAAGCGACTGTACACACACACGTTAGAGTCCGATTTAGGTTGTCCACGCAGGGGGTGGCACGGAAGTATGGGGAACGGAAGAGCAGCGAAGGCAAATAACTCGGGTGTACGTATGGCGGCGGGGGCGGACGAAAAATTCACTGCTCCAAGTTTTCACAATGAAACGTCGGGTATTTTATCATTTGTCGCGATGGAGCCTCGCACTAACGGCCACTGATGGCTCATTTTATGTTTTTCCAGCTACCCGCTATTTACACCTAATAAAATTCTATTAAGCGTTTAAGTGGCAACATTGTATGATCGGTGATAATCAAAGGATTCCTTAAATCACTAGTCTTAATAGACCAATGTCCGGTCTGAGGTTTTTCAAAGTTTATTTATTCAACAGTTGCTGATTGGTTAGCGTGTTTGATGTTAACCAATCAAACGCGGCATCTAATAGATAAATTTATGTCGCAAAACCTTTAGAAAAATGCCAAATGTTTTTGTTACATCGCGATTCATCCAGCAGGGTGTACTTTCAATTCTCTGTGTAACAGACATTAAGGAAAAGAAGATAAAAGAAATATAAGCACCCTTTACAACGGAAGATGAAAATAAAAAACAAAGTCATGCGGGGACAGCTAAAATTAAACATGAGGTGGAATTTTTTAACTTCTGCACATTTTTCAACTTTCCGTGGAAACTTGAAAACGACGCCACAGAAACTGCGGTATGTGCCGAAAAAATAACTAAAATTTCAACTGTATAATATGTAATATAATTTTATTTACATTTTTTCCTGCAAACTTGGTAAAATGCTTGTTAAAATTTGCAGTTGATGAGCCTTTTTGACTGGGTATCTCTAAGTATTTACTCTGTACCAAAATTTTAAAGAGGAAATAATATTTAATATGTACTTTCCTACTAGGTATAGGAGAAACCAATATTGAAAAAAAATGTCTACATAATATAGAGTCAACCAAAGGAATGGATATAACATTGTATAATTTAACCATTTTGATGTCACAATATTATACAAGATCCTCACAATTTCGTCTATGTTCTAGATAAAGTTCTTTGAAAATTGTTTCTGCCATTTCCGACTTTAAGCCAATGTTAACAAAAATTGAATTTGCAACTTCTCGCTATACGTATGAAAAAGTGAAAAGACACTTGGATGTTTTTTAGGGACGTAAAGACAGTGAATTTTATTTGTATTGCATCGACGACTGGTCGAATTCGCATGCGAGCGGGCAATTTGTCCAATTTGCAACCGAAGCTTTAAACACCCGTACGTGCAGGTAGACGTAGATTGGAATCTTAATCGGACCTTTGAGTCCCGTCGGTTTCAGAAATTCTTTGCACTCAAAAATCAAAGCACGAAACGGCGAAAGTTGAACCTTTGAGCGCGTTATTATTTTCTCGAGAAGCTCTTTTATATAAAAGAACGCTTCAGAAAGGGAGGGTGGGTAAAGAGAAAAATATGACGGAGTTGTGTTGCTTCCGTCTCTCTCTTTTCTCTTGTGCGGAGAGGGATGGGGGATGTCGAGTGGCTTTCGAGTCGAGAGTTCGTACGGCTCCTCGTTACGTCATGCCTCGGGGCGCGGGGAAGGGAGGCAGGGGGGGGGGTATTCGGACAAGTATTTTATGAAAAATGTTACCGTCTTAACGACAATGCTGTAGTTGTAATGAGATGAAAATGTCACGTGTTCCGAGAATATGTTCCGAAAGTTGAAGTAGGTCCTAGTTCAGACAAAGCCAAAAAAACTTCATTGTTTTGGTTCAGTTCAGCTTGTGTTAGCTGAAAATGAGCTCAGATGGGAAAGAAAGCCAAAGATTCCCTTAAAATTTATGGTGCAAATGGGCTACTTATCTGTAGTGCGCCAATTTTTTTCTTCGACGATTATTTTTTGTTGCCCGATTTGCTTTCAACATGCATCAGATTAAAATAGTTTTTTTCATAGGATAAATTACTGCAATGTTTTTACTTTAGAGTGCAGCACCAGCATAGATAGTAAATAAAAAGTTTTGTTTGACGTTTGGCAACGTTGCAACATGTCGGATTTTGGTCGTATCATTTACTGTATGTGTTAATATTCCCTATTCTGTCACCGGTCTGCGTAGTTCATTTTGTGCTATGTGCATTTACTCAGAGCTATTAACCTATTCTGTCGGCGGTCTGCGTAGTACATTTTGTGCATTTACTCGGAGCTATTAAAAGCCTAATCGCTGCGACTTCGAAACGCACAGAAATTCCGAGCCGCTCGTTCCTAGAACTTGGGCAATTTACTTGATTCAACGACTTAATTATTTTGAAATGCCTTCCTATGTTTATCAAGATGATTTACTAGAGAGTTTCTATCTTATTGATCTACTCGAGAACGAAGAAATATAGAAAACGATTGCGATCTATCTTTATTCTATACATATTAATATCTATATAATTTATATATTAAATGATATATGTTGGCAGATAAATATTATTATATTGTGTACTAAGCCTCTTACTGATGAAGGTATTTAATGAGCGTATAACTATTGAAGGTCAGTTATTACTGTGTGTCACATAACTTGATGACATGACAACATGACCAATTCAATATACAAAGAAATATTATTATTAGTAAGGAGAAGAACTAATAACTATGTTTTATATAAAATTTCAGTAGCTATGAAAGAAATTGCTCCAGTTAAAAGCTTTGGAAATTTTCTTTCTTAGATACGATTAAAATAGGACTTTAAAGGAATGTTTGATTTATTAAAACACAACCCTCCTTCGGATGTAGGGTAAGGAGGCAATATGAAGGATCGCGATATAATTAAAGCACATACATAAGTTGTCGAGTTGGTAAAGAATCCGTTTGACGTGTAGGAGCAATAACAGGGATAATAAACTCCGGAAAGGCTGACATTTTCCTTCAGGGAGACATGTTTGAATAGATACGACATGGATTTAGGTCAATAAAATTTTTTACTACATAAATTTTTAAGTTGCTAATAGCTATCATGGTTAAGGTGATAAGTCTAGTAGCAGACAGACGGACAGACGACGCGATGAACAGTTGCGTTTGTAGGTTTTACTCTTCAGCTTCGGTCCTACGGATGAAGATTCTATATTAGCAATTTTTTTTTATAAAATAAGGGGCAAACGGGCAAACGGGTCACCTGACGGAAAGCAACTACCGTCGCCCATGGACACTCACAATATCAGATGAGCTGTAGATGCGTTGCCGGCTTTTTAAGAGGGAATACGCGCTCTCTTCTTGATAAATAATGTAATTATATTACCTTTATTATATTTTTTTGAATTAAACTAAATCTAAAGTAAAATATATTCTATCGCAATTCCTTACTCGTACCATCTCTTTTTCTGTGGTATATGCTAAAAATTACCATATTTTTAGTCTTTTAGATAAAATACGACACTCCTGCAGTGGTTTTCGTTCAGCAATTTCAAACACGTACATAAATCCTGGGCCCAAGATGCTTCCTTGCGGAACACCCTTTGTGAAACCACTGTTTTATGTTTTGTCTGAGTGTCCACCATTTTGTGGTTGTGGTTTAGTGGTCGACGCGATAAATAGTGTTGCCTAGGTTTATGTTTTCAAACGGGATTTAACGACATAGTGTCTCTTTCCCTTGAAGTATCACATAAGGGAAGTCCCAAGTAGTGCTCCTTTTTGTCCCTTGATGCCATCTTATGCTTTGTTTTGTATCTTTTCGATAGCGTTTCTTCATTGCACGAAACTTTAGTAACACTTATTGGCAGGTTTACTTTGAAAACTGAAAATCGTAACGTATTATTAAAATCAGACGATAACCGCGCATTTTCTTTAACCTAGGTAAGGTTTCCATATTTTTTTTAGAGATGCAATCGAGTATATGTTTATCGTGTGTAAGAGAGACATGCGCCATTTTATCACCAATTGCACAAGTAATATGTAACAAAGGACTAAAATAACTAATAATCTTTTTGGAATTATTACTATAGACACTATTTTCCCTCGTGCATGGGGATTCAAAGGCTTTAGTATGTTCGGTACTGTCGATAGTATTGTGAGATCCCTGATACGGAACATCGACGTCCGTCACACGACACGTAAAATGTACATGTGTTAATAGCTAAATAGTAATAGATCATTAACACGCACTAAATACTGATTGCCTCTTTGTCATTTGTTGGTCCCATTGGTATTCACAAAACGACGATAACTTGACGACTGCAGTAAGTTTTTTTAACTTTAGGAAGTAATTTTGAACATAAAGTTAGGTTTAATTTTGACGATTGATAGTTTTTTTTTTATTTGTCTTATCAGATTAAAGTGAATAATTATTTTATTTAATTTTATTTCGTTATCCTCATTCATTCATACTGTTTACTGTTAAGGATAAAAATTTTGTGTCTTTGTTAATGTTCTTTTCAGTATAAAGTTATAATCCTGTTTCTTCGTATATTTTATCTTTTACTAACAATAATGAATATATGTATATATATGTATATAAATAGAGTTATACTACTACTATTATTTCTCCTTTTCCATGGCATTTCTTCTAGTCTTATCTGTTAGATCTAATATCTGCGTTCCCAACGCAGATTATTATTTGCGCGACTCCCTCATTACGAAGCAAATCATTACTTGGTGAAATCGTATGGAATCGCTAAAGAGGGATTGTTATAATTGGCAGACGATTCTCAACCCTAGCGTACGGGGTTATGGTGTAAAATCGTGTGGCGGCGAGATGTTTGCTATGGTGTGTCATCCATATCTGTATGAAAAATAAGGGAATATTGAGAAAATGAAATCACTCCGATATTAACGGCTTTTTATGATTCGTAATATATCAATCATCATCATCATCTTTTGTATCTTCGGTGAATTATTTTTGAAGGATTTTTTCTTCGTTATGGTCTATTTATGATTGATATTCAACATTCATCATGGTTAAGACTAATATATGACTTAACATGGCTAGCTAAATTTGAAGTCATAGGCAATATAATATAACTGATATTAGCACTCATTTTCTGTATAATAAGCAAATAATATGTTCCTTCTTCAAAAATTGGTTAAAACGTCTTCATGAAGTAGTTCTTCAAAAATATTATTTTGGCTGGAGACTACAATCGTCATGTAGATTACTTTAATATATATATTATAGCCTATGTACGAGTAACATAATATACGTAAGTATATGTGCTATGTAGGGAAAACCTCCTCTTAAGTTAAGGAAAATCCCGTCACATACGCGTACAACTTAATCGTATAGGGTGAGAAAAAAATCTATTTTTATCAGCCAATAGTATCCTTCAGGAGTCCCGATTTCCCGCCTACACACGTCTTACCCTCTCCTTATCATGTGTGGAATTGATAACGACAGGAGAATGGAAAAGTTACCTTAACACAGTCTGAGAAGGGTCCCATTTTGAGTAAAGGCATGAGATAGTTCAGCTCTTGAGTAGGTAATATTTATTTGTCATGTATTATTGAAGGTAACGTGGCCAATGATGTGTAAAACGGCCAAGTGCGTATCGAACTCGCGCACGTAGCATTTAGGATTTTGTGAATATTTCTATTTTCCAGCGAAAAATTCATGTTTACTGTATGAGAGCCTTCGACCTTAATAAGTAATATTATATCCCAGTTCTTGAGATAGAATCACTTCGGGTACGCAACCTGAAAATGAACGGAATTTTATTATAATCGATAAAATTAAACTTTTCTGATTTTCCTTATACTGAAAAATGAAAATGCATTTTTGCTAGACTTGTGCTGTGCCATTATAATTTGTGTAGCACAAAATAAGCACAATTATGTAACTGTGCTTATTTTGTAATTTGTGCTCAAGCAAAAGTATAAACTTTCTAGAATAATAATAGTTGTAATTTCTTAATAATAAACAATTAATAATTTCTTCCTTGTTAACCAAGCTAGTAAAATGTAGTGCGATTCTTAAGATAAACAGCTGTTAGTGTTACCAAATTCTTTTTCAGATAACAAACAAAAGCATGACAGTAGTTATTTTATTACCTTTGTAGCTATCAAACAATATTCCAATTACCCTGTGTAACATGCCAACATTCCAAAAAAATCCCGTATCGAAACTAACAATTTGTTCGTACATTCCTACACGCTACTTTTATATTTATTGGCTATTGTAAGTAAAGTTCAACGATTATTTACGATGTCAAAAACTCACAACATGTCCGAGCATTCCGTTAATATACGGTAATTAGTGGGAACGGCGCGAGTTAGGCCGTCTGTACACGCGGTGAGCAATTTTGTAGTGTTTATTGCTCAAAATCGTGTTTATTGATGTTTTTAAAATTTGAAAAGATTGCAACTGAGATCTTCTTTTGTTCTATTTGAGGGCCAGGACATTCAGCTCTCTATAAGACATAGCATTAGTATATAGAATAGTTGACTCATATATACAAGGTGTAACAAAACAAAGTGATATTACTTAAGGGTGTGTACGTGTTCTTTCTAGAGAGTTCAGTGTGTTCAGTATTATCACTTACTTTTGTTACACCCTGTAGTTTTTTTTATGTCAATTGAGATAGTCAAGATTAAAATTTTTACAATTTCAGTGCAAGTTTTTTCAATCAATCTGATAATAATATTATACGTATCAACTTTAATGAGTAATTTATAATTTTTAAAACAGTAAAATTATTTCTTTAATCATCAAACATTCTTATTAAGTGTAAAATACTTAACCTTCATTTTACCACCTATTGGCTTGTCATGGCACTCCCTGAGCAATCAAATAATTGCCAGTAAATATGGGGCAGATTATGAGCGAGCAATTATTTGGTTTGGGGTTCTGTCCCCAGAGATCGTCGATAATGTGATGAAATTTTTCATGTCAAGAAAAAGGTGTGTGAAAATTGATATTAACATATTAATTATTAATGGAAACTATACCTTATAACTATTAGTCAAAATAGACATCTCGTTAAAATAAGTAAGGTACTTACTAATTATATCATTACCAAAAAATATTTCAAAATCGGCCAAGTGCGAGTCGGACTCGCGCACGAAGGGTTCCCATCAAATTCTAGGTATCTATTTATTTTATAATATGTAGTTGCTTTTGGTAGCGTCAAGTTCGTTATTTGAGCAATAAGAGAGCAATTAGAGCAATTGCTCACAACGATCTCTAGTGTGTCAGCGTCTTAACACATCTAAGTGAAGATTTTATCTAAAGTGATTAATCAAAAGCAATGTCTGCACTCAGTGTCTGCCAGTGGGCCCTGCAAACATTATTATTGCTTATCTGTTGCTGTTCGCTTCGAGTGCTAGTCGACTAATACATATTGTATAGGTCTACCAGAATCTGATGGCAATTTTTGACAGCAGATTTTCATAAAATATCCTTGATCATTGGATAAATTTTTATATTTGCATGTTTAACACACATAATCAGCCGCTATAAGAAAAAAAAGGATCAAAATGTTTTATTCCAACTACCCCGGTATTGCTAGAGTCAATTTATTTTCCCACTTTTTGCCATTAGATTCTGGTAGACCTATAGTTGTGTAGTATAGTACAAGTTGTACTTAAATAACTCTTTGGGTGCTTCTTTATTTTCTAGGTCTTAGGAATTATACATTATTATAATTATATTGTATTTTCATTGTCATTTATTTCAATACCATGGATTGACAAAATAAAGTTAACAGTTTATTTCAGTTCCTATGAAAATTAAAAAGTTAATTAATTGGACTAAAATTGGTAGTCAAACTTTAACTTTTCATATTGAAATAACTGATTAGAGAAGTACTAATGTTTAATATTAACTTCATGACGTCCGCAACTCCGTTGTGGCAAAATTCGTTTTACGCGCGGGAATCGTACATTTTTCCGAGATAAAAAGTGTCCTATATCCTTTATCGGGACTCAAAGTATCATCATACCAATTTTTACCAATATCGGTTCAGCGGTATGGGCGTGAAGATGTAACAGACAGATAGACACACTTTCGCATTTATAATATTAGTGTGGATGGATTATTATGTAATGACTAATGAGTCTTGAGCTTGACCCCTTTATAAGGGCGGCGACTCGTTTGCAACAGATCGAAACGATCAATCGATCGCGATCGAGACGCTGCCCTTATACCTTGCGGTTCACAGCATCACTACGGAACCACAACAACGTCCCAGCTAATTGCTTATCGTGTAGCTAATTATCGACACTTTGTGCGGAACCCTTGTGAGTTGAACTGTCGTGACCCCGTGGGGTTCGCGCCATTGCGACACTACATTAATTTATCTCAAATCTTTTAGTGCGGCATTTTATTACAACTTTCTAGCATTTTTTAAATTGTTTTCGTATTTCTTTCGAATGACTTATGGATAGAATTTTGTTTCATTATCAACTCGATGTTGCACGTAACTTTATTGAGTCCTTTGTCGCACAGGAACCGTACATTCGGGACCAAGTTATGTTATGTCCTTTCCCGGGACTTAAGGAATCTTCACACCAAATTACATAATAATCCGTTCAGTAGTTTGAGCGTGGAGAAATAACACAATAAACAACAGCTTTTTTGCATTCGAATCTACTGCGTGAAAATTTAATGGTTGTGTTCCCGCAGTAAAATGATTCTATCTTAGTAGTACAATAGATTTGTGATTTTTTTTTAATTCAAATCATAAATAAAATTCGGCCCGGTCATTGCCGCTCGCGCCTATCGGCATAAAGTTGCCATAGTACGTCATAAAAAATATTTTTTATTTTCAAAAAATAACTTGCATGATTCGATGGTACTACTTACAATTTTGGATTTTAGTATTTTAAATGTATTTTAATTTTATTTTATTTTAATTTATATTTTATTTTATTTTAAACTTGTCACTTTTTTACTTTTATTTTATTATTATTTTTAACTTGTATTATGTTATTTTATGGGTCTATTGCCTGAATTAAACGATTATTATTATTATAATTATTACTATAGGTAAATCGTTCTGCTGCGGGAAAACAACCACTAAAATGTCACGTTGTATTACTATTATAAAGCGGAAGAGTTTGTTTGTTTGAACGCGCTAATCTCTGGAACTACTGTTCCGATTTGAAAAAATATTTCAGTGTTAGATAGCTCATTATCTATACTAATATTATAAAGCGGAAGAGTTTGTTGGTTTGTTTGTTTGAACGCGCTAATCTCAGGAACTACTGGTCCGATTTGAAAAATTATTTCAATGTTAGATAACCCGGAAGGCTATATTTTATCACGCTTAGACTAATAGGAACGAAGAAATAGAGGAAAATGTGGAAAAAACAGGGGGAAATTATTTGAAAGGGCTTATTTGAACGCGCTAATCTCAGGAACTATTGGACTGATTTGAAAAATTCTTTCAGTGTTAGAAAGTCTATTTATCGAGGAAGGCTATAGACTATATTTTATCACGCTATGACTAATAGGAGAGAAGAAATAGAGGAAAATATGGAAAAAACGGGGGGAAATTATTTGAAAGGGCTTATTTGAACACGCTAATCTCAGGAACTACTGGTCCGATTTGAAAAATTCTTTCAGTGTTAAATAGCCCATTTATCGACAACGGCTATAGGCTATATTTTATCACGCTAAGACTAATAGGAGCGAAGAAATAGAAGAAAATGTGGAAAAAATGGGGGAAATTATTTGAAAGGGCTTATCTCACGAACTAATAGAGCAATTTTTCTGTTATTTGGGTCAGATAAGAAGTAGACCACGTGAAGGATCATAGGCTATTTTTTGTAGACTGATTTGTCTGTGAAATATCTAATTTACGCGGGCGAAGCCGCGCGGAACGTCTAGTCTATACTAATATTATAAAGCGGAAGAGTTTGTTAGTTAGTTTGTTTGTTTGTTTGAACGCGCTAATCTCAGGAACTACTGGTCCGATTTGAAAAATTCTTTCAGTGTTAGATAGTCCATTTATCGAGGAAGGCTATAGGCTATATTTTATCACGCTAAGACTAATATGAGCGAAGAAATAAAGGAAAATGTGGAAAAAACGGGGTGAAATTATTTGAAAGGGCTTATTTGAACGCGCTAATCTCAGGAACTACTGGTCTGATTTGAAAAATTCTTTCAGTGTTAGATAGCTCATTTATCAAGAAAGGCTATAGGTTATGTATTATCATACTAAGACTAATAGGAGCGAAGAAACAGGGGAAAATGTGAAAAAAACGAGGAAAAATTATTTGAAAGGGCTTATCTAACGAACTACTAGAGCAATTTTTATGTCATTTGGCACAGATATAGAGAGGACCATGTGAAGGGACATAGGCTATTTTTTGCGGGAAAATGTACGGTTTTCATTAAATTTAATCCTAATTTAAGCGGGCGAAGCCGCGCGGAACTTCTAGATGAATTTCCTGCTTTTACCAAGATTATAGAGCAGAATGCTCTTACGTCAGAGACCAGAGTGCTATAATAAGTATTTATTTATCATAAAGGTTTCAAAGGCTTTTGACAGTTTTATGGTTTAGGAGGTTTAATGTACAGGACGTACATAAATGTTAATAGTTATTCACCATAATATGGTGTAAACTGCTAACTATGATAGTTACGATCAGTATAATTCAATAAATTTAAAAGCAGTATAGCTGCAGGTGGCCCCAGTGTAATAATTTGACAACAAAATAGTTTAGCTATAAAAATTCAAATTACAAAATCTGAATCTCCGGATATGAGAGACGTCAATACTGGGAATACTGTTATATGTAAATATTATTTTGTTTCTAAACAACAAATAAAACAAATATAGTGAACGGAATAAGGGTCAATTCAGACCGCAACGCGACGCGTAGATACATATTTTCTAAATATGTATTGAATTGACAGACGTTCATTCAGTCTCACGCAATTGAAGTTTGTCAATTCAATACAAATTTAGAAATGCATCTACGCGTCGCGTTGCGGTCCGAATTGACCCGACGGCATTTTTAAACAAGTAAAATTTTCTTTTTTAGATGTTGCATGCCTCACAGACATTAACTGCATATCACGCGAAACCGTACATTTTTCTAGGGACTCAAAGTATTGAACCATTATTACACTTCATCTTTTAGTCACTTAGATCAACATGACCTACACTTTGCCATTTTAAACGTATTAGTGAATATTATGGACATAATATGAACTCTACTTTTGAACTTCGGAGTGATCCGTGAGTTGATTAAATCGATGATTTAATCGATAGCTATGTTGAGATAATTCGTGATATGACCAAAGTCCATAACCTCTGGTTCAGCGACGTTTAAAATCATGTTTCTATTTTATAAGTTTTGAAATTCATATTCATAAGTTCTAATAATATTATTAATGCAAAAGACATACTTTTGCATTTATAATGTCACCTTTACACGCCTAAGCAGCTGTAACGATTTTGATAAAATTTTGACGTATGATAGTCGGATCTCCGCCACCAGTTATATGTCATGTCCTTCGTTCCACCATTTATTGTAAAATCACAAAGGTTGAAATGATTCTACTGAATAGCTAAGACCCCTTGAGTACTTTGCTTTACCCTACTATAGTTAACTAGCTGTGCCCCGCGGTGTTACCCGCGGTTTAAGTGATATATAATAAAAGACTATGAAAAGTACCAACAAAACGGGACGATACATGGTTCTATAATGGTTTATCAAATCAAATCAAATCAAAATAGTTTTATTCAGAGTAATTTTTTTTACAAAAATTTTTCCGAACGTCGTAACTAAGGTGCCTACCACCGGTTCGGGAACTAACCCGGCGAGAAGAACCGGCGTAAGAAACTCGCATTCGCAACTTATGGTAGTGATGATGATGATGATGAATGTAATTTGCATAGCAGCATATGCTTTCCGTTCTTAAAACAACGTTGAAACTCCCAAACTTGTATCTATAAGAGTCAGGAGTTCTCTCAGCACCTTCCGAACCATGGTATACCTTGGTGCAAAATATTACTTGTTGGTAGCATATGCTTAGAATACTGCTCACAAAAACGAAGTTACCACATGTTTCCATATACATTTTGAGGAGTTCCCTCGATTTCTTATGGATCCCTTAATCAGGTCACCACTTTTATGAACACGTTACCAAATTGGGATACACCAAAAGAAAAATTTTGGAAATCGGTTCACAAACGGCGGAGTAATCGTTGAACATAAAAAAACGAACATAACACCTCCTCCATTTTGAAAGTCGGTTAAAATTGTAGCCTATGTGTTATTCTGATGTATAACCAATATTATTGTAAAGTTTCATTAAAATCCGTTCAGTAGTTTTTGCGTGAAAGAGTAACAAACAGCCATACATCCATACATACACACATACATACATACATACATACACACATACATACATACATCCAAACTTTCGCCTTTATAATATTAGTAGGATATCTAAACATGCACGTATCATAGGAAAATCTTTTTTTTCTTTCCATAATGATACAATAAATATCACACGTCTTGGAGATAGCCCCGCCCACGTGGGGACACACACCCCTTTCCATTCGCGGGTTTTTCCCCGTTTCCCGATATTTTACTGCCACCAATAACTTTCCTTATCTTATAGACGTAGGTATCTCATGCCAAGTCTTTAACTTACTACTATTATAAATTCGAGAGGCGTCTGTCTGTTACCTCTTAGCGCTGTTTGGCATAAATATACTTTTGAGTTTCGGCAAATGACATAGGATACTTATTTATCCGGAAATTTTTATGTCTCTCGTGTCATGAACAAATTTCCATGTAACGAAGTTTCGGGCAACATCTAGTAGTATATTATTTTCTCCTTCAATGCAAAATAATAAGTATTCATCTTTTTTGTAAAGAATATGTACCTACATTTTAATCTATAATTATTATCATCGTCACCGATTATAAGCACAACTACATCATCTTTCGAGGCACCTGTTTTGGGTTTAATAATTCCAATTTTAGAGTTTTTAATTTCAGTTTATTCCAAACCTATAATTAGAATTAGAATATTATAATTATAATTTAGAGGCGCGAGATGTGAACTAGCACATAACTATAAACTATAACCATATTTTGGGTGACCGTTAACCTAACGATAAGTATTTGTCGTATTTTTAAATTATGATTAATGGTATTGCCTGGTTCGTAATAATGTTTGTTATTTATGGTAATTTTAGAATATTTTCGAAATTAGAAATAGAGTAAGATTATTTTGACAGTGATCTTAAGTTGGAGTGACTTGTTGTGGAAACTCCTAACAGTCTTATGAAAATTTTATGGTTTGGTATATTTTCTTGTTATTTTGTCATAAGATACTCTACATTTCGAGAGTCATAAATTATTGTATATTTTTAAATTTAAAGAAATCACTAGTGTTTCAATCAAGAATTTACTAATACTTTTCTTCGGGTTAAAATGGATTAAACATATTTTTTAAGTTTTTCCATTCAAAGTTAAAGTCTTTATTAAGATTTCTTACTTATATACTTAACTATACTTGATATTTTGGTTAGGTCATTATAACGTGTTAGACGAATAATAGTGTCTTTGAATCTGTAATCTTGGTGTTACACACATCACATGCCATTAGCCAAACAGTAAAACACAAATACACAGACACACAGTTTCTAAATATCTAAATTCCTGTACCACCGCCCACCGGCACTTCACCTCAGCGTGAGAAAGCCTTGTGCTCGATATAGCTTGCATCATCATCATTCTGATCATCATCAGAAGCATCATTTTGGTGTTTATACATATTAGTGGAAGAAGCTGGTAAGTAACAGTTTAAAAGTTGCCGATTTCTTGCATAAATAGAGGCTTTAGGGCCGGTTAACGGTTTGAAATAAAAAAAACTGTGGATTTATATGTAGCCAGATATATGAATAAAATTGTTCGGCGTGCATCCGTTGTCTGATTGCCATAACACAAGTTTTTACTTAGCATGGGATTAGACGACGTGATGTACGCCACCTAGCTTTTATACTATTGTATATTATTGTATGCTTCATAAAGAATTTGAGAATTAACTAGATGATGAAGTAGGTAAGTTACAAGGTTTGTTAAAATTTTAAGAGAAAAAAAAAATGAGTAATTGTCCATTTGTTAAAAATGTTAGTTATCTGATTCTTCCACTCACGTCTTTAATTTATATTAAAGTATTTTTGTTTGTTGCCACGCTCAAACCGATGGACCAACTTTGATGAAATTGGGTGAACTATATAATATAAGATACTTCTATATATGTAGTAACGACATTGTATAGGTTTTGTCCCGGATAATCGAACGATTGTCGAGCGATGTCGAATTTTTCCGCAACGAAGTTGCAGGCAATCCAGTTTTCTAGTTTGGGCTCTAGAGTCTAGATTAACAAGTAGGCAACTTTTAGTCCCGAAAAGTAGGTCTTACTCCTTAAACTAACTATCCAGGTTTCCGCAGGTAATACTAACATACAAAAGTTGTGGGAATCTAGTTTTGTTTATTCTACGCTCGAGCTTCTAGAAATCAAAAATGATATAGACCACTCTCTTGAAGTTACAGGACATACAGCTTAAAGCTTCCTCAGAAAAAAAAAATGGAATAATTATTGTAGATAATAGCTAGATTCAACTGTTTTGCAATAAATAAAATGTTTTTGTATTTGATTAGCATTTACTATTGTGAAAGCATAAAGCATAATTTAACTAGACCTATACTTTATAGACTTACTACAAATTACACTTTAGCCGATTTTCGACCCGTCGCATAATACATTCAGTTGTTCATAGATGTCATTTTGGCGTGTACTCACTTTAACTAAAGGTTAATGAAACTCAGCGTGGGATGTATCCATTTTGATGTTAAATTATTACCGTGTCAATGTAAACACCTTGTATCATTAGATTGAGTGAATATTAATTGTTGTGTGTGTGTGTACGTATGTACATATCGTATTCATGTATGTTACAAATTTATTATCATTATCAGGTACAAATAGAAGTTATAAACTAACTTCTAAGTATTTTGACATCACGCGATACTAAACTGATTTTGATTAAACTCTGCACAGATATAAACTATGAGAATAGAAAGGATGTCTTGATCGTTGCAAGCAGTTGTTGTGAATTGCGATGTTGAGATTTCTACGAGTATAACATCAAGTATATAACCTACTACCTAGATAACCGGGCAACTGTTCATTTTGTCGCATTAAATCTGTCTTAGGTCTCTTCACGGGATTAAAAATATACTAGCTAAAAGCCGAGCGTTGTGTGGGCTCGCGTCGTTTTTCTGCGTGGCAATAACCTTTTTTTATATTTCAATAGTAACCAAACCTTGACTTACCGATGATAACACATCTACATATAAATAAAAATTACAATGTTAAAGCACAAATCAATAGGCGTGACAGTTTTCCCGTAAAGTGTACCACAAAAGTGCTCAGGTTGTTGGATATACTAAGGCTCGCTTCGCTCGCCCTGATTATACCCGTTGAAATCGTTTGAGTTGTATAATCGTGAAGAGTTAACAGTCATTCGTATTCATTATATAGTATGTGTGAGGTAACAGACAGACAGACACACTTTCGCATTTATAATATTAGTATGGATGAATATGTATGTGTGTCTGTATGTTAATTACCTGCGATAACAATTAGCGATACGGCAATAAGTCTTAGATCAGTTGACGTATTAATCTGTGTTGCATACTGTTGTTCTCATTATGTATTCGCCGTGGTAAGATATCTCTATTGAATTGTTTATTGCGAAAACTTGAATATCATTTAGGCATATAAGTTTTGTATGTTAGTAGCTTTAACCTGTGGAAATCTGGTTAGTATCTTATGGTAATAGTAATTTTGGAGATAAAATAGTTCCCTCTTTATTATTATCCGTCTGTCCGTCTGTTTGTCTGTCCGTGTGACTATAGGACCTACAAAGCTGTAATTCGGCATGAATGCACATTAATGATGCCAACAAAATGGTATATAAACAGTAAAAAAAAATAATAATTATGGTACCTCCCCTACACATCAAGCGGGGATGATAATTTTTTTTCGCGTCCACCCCACCGTGTTGGGTGTCGTTGGATAGGTTTTTTAAAAATATTACGAGTATTCATAGATCATTTTCTGATTTCGGGGGATCCAGTTGTGAAATATTATGAAGTTTCAAAGCGGAAAAAATCGTTAAAGTCCAGTGTCGTCGTCCCCCCCCCCCCCTTTACCATCTAAACGGTTGCTTCTGGAAATGTGAAAAAATTCACGGGAGTAGGAAATATGCTGAATTTAAAAGGAAAATTATTACGGCTAAGAAGACTTCATAAGTTATTGAGTAGTATAGTACGGGAGCCCTAGAACAAACCTATCAATATACAAAAAATCAGCTTGTTAAAGTTCCGTTTTAGGGTTCAGTAGTCAACCAAGTTTTGTTGATTACAGAACCCTATAATGGAACCCTAACGAGCTGATTTTTTGTATATTGATAGGTTATTAGTTATATAATTTAAGAGTAACATTGTCCTACAAATAAAACAGTCCATATTTTAGGACCATCAATTCAAAGTATGAAATCCTTTCTATCTCTGTTAGCTACCACTTTCGAGATTTTTCGCGAATAAAAATGTTGTTCGTCTTATCAAAATGAAGCTACTCACAAAAAAATTAGCTTGATAGTGATAAAAAAAAATTGTTCTAGGGCTCCCGTACTAATTAGTCGATCAACTAAAAAAAATATATTATTATTTCAAATAAATAAAATTAATCCATATTTCGCGTGGTCACGACATCACGCCTCAACGGCTGGACCGATTTCACTATTTATTTTTTTGATGTGTTTGTTATTGTCTGGAGAAGAAGAATATGATAGAAAAAATTAAAAAATTTGCGCGGAAAATTAGAAAATTTAAAAATTCTTATTTCCACTCTAACTTTAGCGCTTTGGACAATACGTATAAACTTTTTTAATGTAATATTTGACATAGAATTGACAGAATGCATTTTTTGTGCGACGGGATAGCGATGGACGTTGCCATGGTGCCATACTTATTTAGTCACTTCAACAAAATAATATGGGCGGAATCGGAAATACTTTATATGGCAAAACAAGGTTGCCGGGACAGCTAGCTTTATATAAATTTATTTCCAGTATTTTTAGGAACCTAAGCTAACTTTTCAGTAAATCGAAAGAAAAATGTTGTCTTGGGTTTTGTTTTGTCAATCCGATAGGCGACAAACTTAGTCAAAATAATATGTCGATTAAAACAGTAAAGTATAAAATTTCAAATAGTATTAAATTTGTCCATAAATATCTAAAATCTCGGTCATCTTAAATCCTAAAAAAATACAAAATACTTAAGACTAATCTTTAATCTAAGCGATAAGGAAATAGATAAGTGTAATTTAAGTAGAATTATAATTTTTAAACAATTCGAATAGAAAGCCCTTCAATCGCGGATTCTTGGAAATGTTATTGTATTCTATTGTTTTCGCAATCACCGGTGATCGTATGGGGCTTGATGAGTTAAATGAGTATAATCCGGTATTAGAGTACAAATTAGTATAATATTTACGATAAGAACTGTTAAGGCCAGGTAGTCCCTAATTTACATGACTTTAAATCGATAATAAACAAACAAATAATGACTTTTAAAAGCCAAAAAAATACACATTGTTGTTTACTTAATTAATGTACTTTGACAATTTGTGGTTCGAAAATATATAATATTGAAAATGAAAACTTCACTCGATCAAAAATAACTCCGAAGAGGAGGCTAAATTCGAATATTTTGTTATATTTTTCTTATTTTTCATGAAGCATAATATGATTGTTATGATAGTTTTACTTTCAAAAATCATATCTACGAAAAGCTCATAACTTAACCCTCCGTGTACTAGATGACTAATTTGACCATGCTGTACTAGGTGGGGTTTGCTATACCCCAGTCCCCAACAATAAAAGGTAGCTAGTTAAATCCGAAAATTTTTTCCTCGTGATTGTAAAATAATAAGTAATCTATAAAGTAATCTATATTTATTGAATCTTAAATACTGTTAGACAATTATTACACGGCCAGTCTGTCCTCATTTGACTTTATTAATCTGAGACTGTCGCAGGAATTATGTCTAAATAAACTATAATCAAAAAACTTTTTGAAAAAAAGATTTTATTTAAATACTCTAAAAAGAAGAAAATAAATTTATCCTTAAAAAATTAACCAGGTATCTTAATACCTAGTTAATTTTTTAAAGAGAAATTTATTTTCTTCTTTTTTTTTGATACTGTCAGTATTTAATAAATTTATTAAAATTTAAAATATAATAGCAAATTACTCAGTTTAATTGGTACAAGTTTATTTACAAATCGCGCGACAAGCTTTTATTATCATGCAAATTGTATAATATATTATTGAGGTTATAACTTAATAACTAGTTAATTTTTTAAGGAGTAATTTATTTTCTTCTTTTTAGAGTATTTAAATAAAAGCTTTTTTCAAAAAGTTTTTTGATTATAATCTATTTTTTGTTTTTTAAGTAATCTCTGGCTAGATTTCTTAGTCTGTTTGATTGTAGTTTGTTTTGTTTCAAGAATTTGTTAAAATCTGATTAACTTAAGTTCTTAAGATCGTTCTTGATTTTGATTAGTGAAAAAACCATGTCTATATTTAGCGAGTTGTGATATTCCGTTTATTTCTGCATGACTAAAAATTTAAATTTGACTTTTGAACCGGGCATTTCCTAAAACCCGACTGAATTTGACTTGACGTAACATGACATGACACGACATGACACGAAACGACCCGTCACGTCACGTCGCATCACGTCACGTCATGACACGTCACGTCACGTTACGACCCGTCACGACACGTCGTGTCGCGTCACGTCACGTCACGTTATGACACGTCACGACACGACACGACTCGTCACGTCACGTTGCGGCGCGTTACGTCACGTCACGTCACGACACGACACGACACGACTTGTTTTTTAGAGGGGGGGGGGGGGGGGGCACACACATTTTACCACTTTGGAAGAGTCTCTCTCGCAAACTATTCAGGTTAAAAAAAATGATATTGAAAACCTTAATATGATTTTTGAAGACCTATCCATAGATACCCCACTCGCATAGGTTAGATAAAAAAAAAATATATTTAAATATAAAAATATAAAAAAAAACTACTTGCTAGATTTCGTTCAAACCAATTTTGCGTTGATAGTTTTTATAGTAAAGTACATCATATATTTTTTTAGACTTATCATGCCCCTACTTTAGAAGTTAGAGGGGGGAGACACACACATTTTAGCACTTTGGAAGAGTCTCTCTAGCAAACTATTCAGGTTAGAAAAAAATTATATTAAAAACCTTAATATGATTTTTGAAGACCTATCCATAGATACCCCACATGCATAGGGTTAGATGCAAAAAAAATTTTTTTGATTCGGTTGTAACTATGGGGACCCCTAAAATTTTTAATAATTTTTCCATTATTGTATCAAAATCTTAATGCGGTACACAGACTACATCTACTTACCAAATTTCAATAGTATAACTCTTATAGTTTCGGAGAAAAGTGGCTGTGACATACACGGACAGACAGACAGACATGACGAATCTATAAGGGTTCCGTTTTTTGCCTTTTGCCTACGGAACCCTAAAAACCCAAAAGAAGTTATACTTGCCTTTTTAGCTACGTGCCGTACTAGGTGGGGTATGTGATACCCCAGCGCACTTTAAGCACATGTCACAGAATTGGTGACAGACATCGGACTGAATATTTGGCAGGAATTGAAGCAGCAACTTCTTATTTGCAGCTACTGAGAAAACCAACTCTCGCGCTTTTTTCGTTTAAAAATGGTATCAATTTTTTTACCGCTGGGGTATGTCATACCCCACCTCGTACACGGAGGGTTAAAGAAGAATAATATGTGGTTATATTTTGCATTTTAGTCTTTATCTAAGTGAAAAGTATAATTTTCTCCTATTTCGCCCTATCAAGGACGCGGCGAGCGTCGTAACCCGCCACTGTACGCCGTTATGAATGTTATTTAAATGTGCATTACCTCGATATTCGTACTGACAGACATCGACCTGCTAATTTTAGGGACTACCTGGCCTTAAATGGATGATTTCACACGTTGACATTTTAAGTATAGAATGTGCGAATTCCGCCATTTTAAGTAGCATTATAAAATTAGATTGCGCATAAAAATAATTCGCGAAATTATAGTGTCTATTCAAATTCAGATATTATAATGATTGTGAATCGTTCTTTATTTTTTTAAATACATATAATTTCATAAATAAAATGTCTTCGACTCAACCTACGAATAATAAAAACTAAGGAAACGTAACTCCCATACTGTTACCGTTTT
Organism: Cyaniris semiargus; assembly: GCA_905187585.1. Lineage (NCBI taxonomy): Eukaryota > Metazoa > Arthropoda > Insecta > Lepidoptera > Lycaenidae > Cyaniris > Cyaniris semiargus. The sequence continues at coordinate 13,930,479 of LR994560.1, read as the reverse complement.
AAATTTAGTTCCTTTCGAACTGTCATGTAACGTCAGCCTGATACCGCTGAAGGCCACCTAAATATTGCAAATGTATTGCAAACTGACCTCCATTATACAAGTACGCTGGACCTATGATACCCACTTTTTTTTTGTGCCTATTTGAAGCGGAATCAGCGCCCCCAGTGAGAGGGAAGAGAAGTAAATTTGACGTAACTTGCAAATGGCCGCTTAATCGTTATTGGTTGTCATCACTAGTATTAGTTCCAAATACTCCCACTACTGCTATCAGCACCAATATGGCGACTTTCAAACTTTATTTTTACGTCCGTGAGTAATTTGTATTCTGTGTTTTTACGTCAAATTTAGTTCCCATCACTCCCATTGGGGGAGCTGATTCCGCTTCAAATAGGCACAAAAATAGCTGTCATTTCAAAGGGTATCATTAGTCCAGCGTACTTGTATAATGGAGGTCAGTGGCAAATGTATTGAAATGTGTACCTAAGGTACCCATTTTTGACAAGTATTGTAGAGCATGTTTTTTGACGGAGTTACTTTTCCTTAGGTTTTATTATTCGTTGGATTCAACAGTTAAAAATATTAATTTAAATGTCATATTTCGCATTGGGTTTGTCTCAATGAGTTTCTAAAATACTAGAGTAGCAACGTCTTACAAACGATTCTCAGAAATGCGTAACCACTTGATAGGTAGTTCAAAAGACGATGTCAAGTCATTATGGCATTATGTCATTATGTAAGTCAGATATGCCTGCAGGCATCTTCGAAGTTGCAACGCGTTGCTGCCGTAAACTGCCAATCGTGTTACGTTAGTAACATAGAATATCATTGGTTTGTCTCTTCTGATTTTATGACATTTAATGATTATAGACTTCAATTTAATGACATTAAATGTATAGAGTTTTAGTCAAAATCTTCAAAAAATAAATGTTATTTAATCTAAATTAGAGATTTATTATCATTCATTATAACTGTAGCTTGTCAAAAAAGAGTAGACGCACACTTTTGAAATCACATAAAAATATGAAAACCTTATTAAATAGAGATAAAAATGTGTAAGGTGATAATATTTAAAGTGTAGGTATAAGCGTTCTCTGTGGAAATACAAAGAGAAAAAAGCACCTTTTGAGCGTGATTATGTTTAGAAAATTTTGTACTGCGTCTACTCTTTCTTAATCTTAAAATATTGTAAAAACAGGGTATCATAAAACTTTCATAGCCTTAGTTGTTAAAAAAAAGTTACCCGAAAATTCTAATTTAAAAACTCTCTTCGTACAAAAAACAACGCAAATACAATGTAACTTTTTAATAGTTCCGATAGGCACAGAGTAGGCTCGAGGGGCCGGCGGCGAACATGCACTATCTGAGATCTGCGGCTGTGCTCAAGTCCCGATACGCGGTCAAGAGACCATTCTGAATTTGAAAATTCAAAATGACGTTTACATTTTTTAAATAATGGATCTTGTGGTTAGGGAGCGGAATTTGTGTGCTAAAAGCACATATTGTGAGGTTTGAAATAGCTTCCGTGTTATTAAATTTAAATATGCTCTTTATTAACTCTCTTACTTACTACGTTTAGCGACTTTTATGAAGTAAAGGACAAAACTTTTTATTAGTAAGAACTAAAAGGATAAGTCTAATTTGTCTTATGCAGCAACATGCAGCAACACTACATCCTTTACCGTTTTTTAGGGTTCCATACCGAAAGGGTAAAAACGGGACCCTATTACTAAAACTTCGTTGTCTGTCCGTCTGTCCGTCCGTCTGTCTGTCTGTCTGTCTCCAGGCTGTAACTCAAGAACCGCTATAGCTAGACTTCTGAAACTTTCACAGATTGTGTATATTGCCGCTATAACAATAAATACTGAAAATAAAATAAAGTTAATATTTAAGGGGGGCTCCCATACAAGAAACGTGATTTTTTGGCCTTTTTTGCTCGTAATCAATAATGGTAACAGCTAGGCACTTGAAATTTTCACAAAATCCTTATTTATATTTGTACTTTAGTAATTAATAATAAAATTAAAATAAAGTAAATATTTAAGGGGGGCTCCCATACAAAAAACACAATTTTTTGTCTACTTTCGCTCTATACCGGTACGGAACTCTTCGTGTGCGAGTCCGACTGGCCGATTATTAAAATTCTGATAGCCTTTATCATTATAAAGATACTGTAACACAACTACCCAATTAGAAAATGAAGTGTTCTCAAAACTAACCCCTTAGCTGTAATGAATATTCCAGAACATGAAGCACCGGCATGCGGGGTCACGATCGCGCCTGACTTCGCACTCGTAGCACCCACCCCGAAGGTGGGTAATGGGTGGGTTTTTTTACTCTCAAGAGCGAAGCCATTACGCTTGCGTTGCGTTAATGCAACGCCGCGCGCCGCTCGAACGAAACACAATGTTGTGATGGAACTGCTTTCACCAGAATCTGATGGCAATTTTTGACAGCAGATTTTCAAAAAATATCCTGGATCATTGGATAAATTTTTATATCTGCATGTTTAACACACAGAATCGGCCGCTATAAGAAAAAAAAAAGGATCAAAATTTTTTATTCCAATTACCCCGGTATTGCTAGAGTCAATTTATTTTCTCACTTTTTGTCATCAGATTCTGGTAGACCTATAGTTGATAACCGCAACGCTATATCGTGTTTCATATCCATAATCCGCGCGCACCTTTAAGATCGAAGAAGTTATTGGTAGATTGCTGTACACAGTACAATAGATGTGTAGAACCACAGACAAAGATCAGGATAGATACCGCATGTCCCTCCATTTGTATGACAACGAGCGTGCCACTTTTTTCCTACCTACTGTGACGTACCGATGATAAGAAACGTGTCCATTATCTAGGCCAACGTTTCTATTCGAATTTCGACAGCTCAATACGGCACAATTAGGCATTTAGGCATTTTTAAAATTCCGATTGACGTCCGATTCCGATAGCAGACTAAAAACAGACTTTCGAAAGACGAGTATTGCCCGTCGTTTGGGAACGCGATGTGGCACGCGAAGTACACATACACATGCGGTATCTATCTTGATCTATGTCTGTGTGTAGAACATACTGTAACTATGACTGTAACACGTTGCTTGTAGCTGCTGCAAGTTATTGTTAGCAAAAACATGCGCTAATTGCCTCCTCCAGTTTCAATGACTAATCCTAAAGTTTCGCGTTGCCTTTTTTAGGGTTCCGTACCCAAAGGGTAAAAACGCGACCCTATTACTAAGACTTCGATGTCTGTCCGTCTGTCTGTCTGTCTCCAGGCTGTATCTCAAGAACTGCTATAGCTAAACTTCTGAAATTTTCACAGATTGTGTATATCTGTTGCCGCTATAACAACAAATACTAAAAACAAAATAAATTAAATATTTAAGGGGGGCATCCCATACAACAAACGTGATTTTTTTGCTATTTTTTGCTCAATATCAATAATGGCAGCACATAGGCACTTGAAATTTTCACAAAATACTCAGTTGTATTTATACTTTAATAATAATATAAAAATAAATTAAATAATTAATATTTTTGTTCTATAGTGGTATGGAACCCTTCGTGCGCGAGTCCAACTCACACTTGGCCGATTTTATTTGTGATATTATGCCACAATGATGCGTTGCGCCGTCAGACTTTGAAAGGAACAACGCACAAGGGATGACTTGAGAGATAGGTTGACTGATGCCATTGATTAATATGCTGCAACTTCTTGTGCATAATATTATATTGATGTCTGCAACGCAACTGTGCGGTCTCGATGCGTTCCAATGACGCAATACAATATTGTATTATCTATGACGCAATACATCGGAGCATTGTGGCCCCGCTCTTATGTATCAAAGATGTGAGTCGCTTTTTTTTTCGTCACTCCAAACGACAAAGACGTAGGTGATTAGAGAATCACCTGAAAGATTTTTAGGTTTTTTCGCTTCACTTCAGACAAAAAGGTGATCTACTTTTTTTCGCTCTCTCGAGAAAGACTTAGACGTTAGAATCAAGGGGATATTTTTTATTTTTATCACCGTGGGTTATTCCATATTTTTTATTTACCCACTCCAAAAGCGAAAGACGTGGATGAGTCTTTACTTTTTATTTTTCCTTCCCCCTATTCAACATGACGTGACATTCTTTTTTTACAGGTGAAGGGTGAAAAACCCCTTATGTTTGAACTTGCGCTAGGTAATTTTCATGTACTTTCAGTTATTAAAAATTGTATTCAGCTTACTTTTAGATATAACATGACATTATCATACTTTCAAATTTTAAACTGGAATAATATTTTTGTAATATTATGTCTATACTTTTGAATTTTACGAATAAAGAGAATCACATCCATTCTTCAATTTGTAAAGGTTCAATCACACTAACGGTTACATTAAAAAACTTTGAATATATTTCATGATAGTGATTTAAAATAAACTTTAATATAACAATAATATCAGAAGATCTTGACACATTCAAAATGTAACAAACATAGTTTATAATTCCTACACCGAAAAACTAACCACTCGTTTACTTTTTATGGTTTTTAACTCAACATAACCTAAAAGTTCCTTATATCCTTCATCATCATCATTGGCCTCTTCATCAATAACTGATGATTTAGGTAGGGTTCATATGGGTGCAGACTGCAAGCTTCTGTTTCAGACACTTATTTTGATGACTATAGAGTCCAATTCTCGATCGACAAGACCGTCCGCAATTTGTGCACAAGAGAGCATTGTTTGATGGATGAGGTTGTGAATTATCGCTAGAGCTAGCTTTGACACGCCTTTCAGCCAACCCGTCGAACCATTTTCGATCATGGTAACGGACTCCCTGAGCTATACTTTGTCTCCACCGGTTTCTGTCTTCGGCGAGCTCGTCCCACGCATTCTGCTCGATGTTGAAGGAGGCAAGGTCACGTTTAATACAGTCTTTGAAACGTAGTTTCGGTCGCCCAATACCCCTCTTAGCATCCGCTACCACCCCCAACATGACCCGTCTCGGCATATATCCTTACTACACTAAATAATGCGCTACAACTGTTTCTCACCATATTTTTCATAAGAGTTGCTCATAAAATATTCTTTATGTCCGAGCCTTTATCCACCTTGTATGAAGCACCCACCCCTTTTGGGGTGTAAGGGGTTACCTTTTGTGTTCCCCCATCACGAGCCCAGCGTGCTAAGATCACGCAATCTCATTTTTGCTCGCGATTTGTCTGTGTCATTATGGTGGATATCTATAGAAATGGATTTCAGAAAGAATGTAAAAAAATAATAGATTTATATGATATGAATTTGGAATGAAATTCGAATTTCGGATTTTGAATTTGACATTTTGCGGCCAGTTGCTTTTTTTAAAAGAAGCTGTCTATGAATTCAAAATCGACGTCGATCTTGGGCAATTATAGAGTCTGGCTAACGAAAGCGTGTCCTGGAGTTTCATTATAACTTTTAATATGGCAATATTATTCTTTTGTCAAACACACGTCAAAGTCTATGTTTGTCGTTGTCTTTATTTTGTACTGCTAATTGATTTTCCAAAATAATTTCTCTAATATGGGTAAAACAATAAGAAGTAACGCGCGAAAGCTGCTACATACTATGATTAGTAAGTTCAAAGAAAAACAAATGGAGAAAGAAATTGTTTTCCAAGAAAAACAACAATGTTTAGATACGATATCAGATTTTTTAGGTTTGACTTTGTAATTTTGATCCTTGAGAAAAATTCATTTTAAGTGTAAGTGATCATGATTCATGTCTCCACTGATACAGAAGAATCTTTCGAGGTTGAATTTTTGGACTCTGATTTTGAATATGATTCAAATTAAACATAATTAAATATCAAAAATACTTAATTTATGTACACAAATTAATAAATCTGCATACTTTTAACATTGGGTTTAATTTAATATTCAATTATATAACATTTATTCCGAAAGTAAACCGTTTCGAAATTTCGAGGGTTTCGAGTGAACTAACGTTATTTTTATATAGCTTATAAAAATAACGTTAGCTTATTCGAAACTTCAAAACGGTTTTCTTTTGGAACAGACTCTACAAATTAATTGTAAACACAAAAATACACAAGTATCAAAACATTTTTCTCCTACTATAGTGATACCATATAAATTTTTTTTGAATAACCCGCTTTTTCTTAGGTCACGCTTTCGTTAGCCAGACTTTAGACGAGTTTACCCCTAACATTTGTAATCACTTTAATTGGCCACATTAGTTGAAGAGAGAAATTCGAGTTAAAATTTTTGGATTGTATCAAATCTATTTGGAAATTCTAAAACAATACACCTATTACCTTATCACCTTTGACACAGTACACATAAATCCTACAGTTTACCATTTCATGAGTATCTTTCTAGAAACATTTTTCTTCTCATTGTCACCGCATACATTTTCAAAGAACCGTGTCCGTTCTTTTATTTCGAGCACTAACCAAATACCGCTGGCCTGTCATTTTCTTTTCAACTCCAGCGTTCGCTTTGAGAAGCCCAGACTTGTGTGTTTTGGGAGGTCAACATACGCTGGTCGAGCACAAAGGTACAAAAAAAGTTTATGTTGTAAAAATTTAATATGAAGCCAACAAGGAACCAGCGTAGCCAGGGAAAAATGTCATATTAATGCAATGTGGCCGTGTTTTCCTTTATTCATATTCGCATTAACATTATAATAAATTAAAAAAAATGTTAACATAGGTACTCAGCTTGTTCTTTCTTCTTACAGTTGAATAATTTGGCCATTAAGTATTAATCAATAACTACAGTTTAGACTATTAATTTTGTCTTTATATTGGTCTACCAGAATCTGATGGCAAAAAGTGAGAAAGTAAATTGACTCTAGCAATACCGGGGTAATTGGAATAAAACATTTTGTTCCTTTTTTTTTCTTATAGCGGCTGATTCTATGTGTTAAACATGTAAATATAAAAATTTATCCAATCAAGGATATTTTTGAAAATCTGCTGTCAATATTTGCCATCAGATTCTGGCAACTTGCTACAACTTCTGTCAAATTAAAAAACAAAAATCCAAATTTTAAACTGCGCAGCATCTCAGACAAAACAGGCAAAGCACAATAATTCCATTTTCAAATTCTTCATTCGAATTTAGAATATCGAAAACTAGATTTTTTGAAATTCATATTCAAAATTGGAACTACAATAGAGGGTGCAATGTATCGAGGCGGTGAGTCGAGTGGCGTAGAGAGGACTTATCTTGCGTAGACTTCTTGAGTTCCCCCTTCGAAATATTATTATACCTCGAATTTGCTAGCCCGCGGAGCAGAATTCATTTCACGCGATTCGAGAAACTAGATGCTTTTTGAGTTATTTTATTGTGTATTCGAGTATTACTTTAGTTATATTTTCTGCCTGAAATCTATTATTAGGTACAAATCCATTGGCATCGTTAAAATCGGACCAGTGTTTTCAGCGCTATGCTTTATAGACTTTGGAAGTCATGCACCTTCCAAAACCATTATCGAGTTGTAATTGAAGACGTGAGTTGAGTTGAGAGAGAAAGAGTTGAGAACACGATAACTAACATTTTGTAACATACGGACATTTACTAATATTTTCCCTCATAATTTGAACAAACCTTGTAACTTATCTACTTTATCACCTGGCTAATGTATCTGGCTACACATAAAATGCAAAGTTTTTCTATTTCAAATCATTTTCCGACCCTAAAGCCTCCATTTATGCAAAAAAAAACGACAATTATTTTTACTCTTAGTTATTGTGTTCTTCAACTCACGTCGTCAATTATTATTTACTGTTCTTGATGTAATACCTTAGTCGGGTAAAATGTAGCAAAATGCATAACAATATTATTTTGTGTTTTTGTTTGTTTGTACATCACATGCGGATGTAGTAATACGCTAACAGCTAAGTGCGTTAGAAGTTGAGTAAAAAACAACATTATTGTTAATTACCTAGACTAATATTTGGTATTTGTTTGTAACTATTAACTAAATTATTCGTTAAAGTGTTTACTCTTTTAACAGTTTACATCGATATATATAAACTTACTATAATATTGTTTCCCAGTCTTAGTATTAAAACAATACAAAATATTACATAACGTCAAACGCATTCTAATTGGTCAAACCTGTATGAGTGTGACTATTTTGCTGTTTGATAAAATTCGGACTGAAGCGAACAAGGATCGAAGCTATGTACAAATTGGATTAAACTTCAGTTAAGAACAGCTCGTTTAAAAAAATATAGCATCGCCTCGTTATTTCATTGTGAACTGACCCTTATATTAGACTTTCTGCATACGTAATAGCTTATGTCGTAACAACATGGAATAACATCTTAATTACAAGACCAACATGTCGAGTCCGTTTATCACAATATTTACTCTCTACTCATCTTGAGTGGTCTTTAGAAATCTTTTTAAAGCGTTTACACATGCAGTTCTTTGTCGATTACCTACGTGTAAATATATTAGAAAGTCTTTAGGGCTATATGATTCTGGAGTCCAAAGAGTCGAAGAAATTCATAGCATCATAGGATTCGCATGGTAGCGAAGAGAAGAGAAACATTGACAGACTTTAGGGACAATCTGGTAAGTTTTCTTTGTTAATCTGTGACTTTATCTACCGTAATAACTAATAACTAACAATACACACACACACACACACACACACACACACATATAAATACACAAGAATTCATTTCAAGCATAATTGCTAGCTTTTTAAAACTGATCTTAAATTATAAATAGGTTTTGCCATTAAGCCAAAACATGAAACCCCTAAAACAGCCCAAAAGGCGTCTTAATCCAGAAAAATCTAGACGCAATTCAAACACTAGAGTCAACCCTTTAGTTTGGGGGATTGAGACCCTAGCACATAGCCGGCGGACAAAAACTACATAAGCCAAGAGCGACTATTTACCGTCTGCGCGGAATAATGCACCGGCGAAAAAATTATAACCCCCTGTACTTGGGATAGGGTTGTCGACGCTGAAAAAATCTGAAAATGTATTTTCGTGGCTTTTAGAGAGTTACCGGAATCGCCAGAGTGATCCCTTAGAAGAACCGTGTCGTGAACTTAATTCGAATTTAAAAAGCTACCTTCGGTCTTTCGCCATAACTACAATGTGAACAGATTTTTGCTATTTCTGAAACGTTACTTCTTAGTTATAAGTATGTATACGCAATAAATAAACACTGACCTACAACGGAGTAGAAATGTTTCTAAGGCAAAAAGAGTACCAAACTACCAAGTGTACAATAAATTCGATACTTCCACGGTACTTAGAGAAAGGCAGATGGTAGCCCAACCTATTATTATGATGTATCCCATGGTGGTAATAACATAACAGCCCGTATTCGAACCCATTACCAGTAATTTCCATTATACGGTGAAATGCATGTAATGGGACGACAATTATTGAATTAAACTACTTTACTTAATGCCTTTAAAGTATCCTTGTCTAGTTTCTAATTTATTAACGGTAACACGAAGATGTGCATTTGGTATTCATTCAGATTTGGTATTCTTATAATATGTACAACATTTTTGTTTTTGTATGTCTGTGGTGTTTGTTCCTGCTGCACTGCAGAAACAGGAGTTTCTTAAGTTTTTCGCAGTTCGCACAATTTCTATGACTGCAAGTGAAGTTAAGAAAACGTTGATTTTTTTCCAAAGTTATTTTTATAGCAAAATTGTTATATTTACAAAATAAATTAACTCGGTCTAGCAACAACATACAAAATCTTATTTCTACATTTCTTCTGTGATTCCTAAGATCACCAAGAGAAATGTTCTCTTTGTTTTTTAAGTCAGTGTCCAGGGCACTTAATCAAATTGCTTCTATAGTTTCGACAGCGAAGCTCAGTAACATACTAGGATTAGATATCTAACTTCGAAACTTCGAATGCAATTTCACTAATTACGAAAAAAAAAACTTCATCGCCAGCCCTGGCGTCATCTCAAAGGGCTCATATCACGTCGCCTTCTAAAGTTTTGTCCTTTTTTAACTGCACATGTCTGAAGTCCCTCTCGCCGTTTATTTGCTACTCCGTCATGAATACAGGGAATGCTAGATTGTCATTTTAGGCTTTCCACACACTGATCCAGGGTTTTAAAATAAGGCCGTTCCATGTGTAGATGATAACAATTCTATGATGATATAAGATGACGTATGCAACTTCGTTGTGCCAAAAATCGTTAATCACGCGGAACCCATATTTTTTCGAGAATAAAAACTATTTACTGTCCTTACCTGTGATGCAAAGTATCTCTATACCAAATTTCATCAAAATCTGTCTAGTAGTTTTTGCGTGATACGAAATTAGCAAAGTAGGTACGAAGTACAATCTCCTACAATAATCCTTTCCTTTATCTCTAGCAGGAGCTCATAATGATGAAGTTGATGATGTTGATGATTATGATGTTGATGGTGGTGATGTGTCTCCGAAGATGCTCTGTCACAGCTGTCACAGGTGTCACAATTTATGGTGTCAAGTCTACGCCGCGGATCGCGATTAGCGCGCGGACAGCCGCGATTTCCTCGTGATAACAACTGTCAAGTTACAGTTATGACTTATGGGTATATGCACTTGTTTTGTACATTTGATATTCCGACTAGCCGACCCGGCAAACGTTGTTTTGCCATATATTTTGCACTAGATTTTACATGTATTACGTAACACAATATAAACTTTCCTTTTAAATCACCGTACCTAACATTACCTAGTATTAAATTAAAATCCGTTGGGTAGTTTTAAAGATATAATAGCATTGTATATGGAGTATGAACAGACAGCGGGATTCAAATTTGTTTAATCATATTATAGTGATTGATTACAGCTTTGTTCTTCGTTTTATATCTAGTGATTTTCCTATCAAACTGCAAAAATGATATTCTCATGAAATATGAAACCTGCAATGTCTACTGACGCGACGTCCAACTCAAAAGTCAAAATCGAAAAGTCATTTAAGTATTTATGTAAAATATACTATTCTATAGTTTGACACGAAACTGGATCGAATAAGGATCGAAACTGCATTAGCATCGCATTTTAATAGTAGAATCAGCGTATTCCAATAGAGTTTCGTAGTTCTGTTCTCGCCGTATTACCAAATCACAGGCTCGGCCCTTTCTCACGTCGCTATCAAGTGGAATACTCAAATAGATACTCCTGCCCTTTGGCCCTCCGTAATGAAACGCAGGAAGGGCTATCATTACATCACCGATTAAAGGTTAATGATTGAAGGTATGTAATTATAGGGCTAGGGTTTGTGTGAAGAAGATAATAGTAATGTAAATTATTACCGGAAACTTCTTTTGCCGAAAGTAAGAAGGGATTAAACTATCCTTTGTTCTTTGATGGGGCTCTTCATATTCACACCAAATTTAATGAAAATCTGTTGGTGGATTGCGTGAATAGGTAATAAACGGACAGGCATACTTTATCATCAGAGTTATGATTATAATATCTACATTTCTGGAATATAATGATGTAGCATGCAATGATTCGTTTATTTCTTTCTATCTCTTTCTAGACTAAATTCTGCAAAACAAATCTACGGTTTTATTTTTTTATTCTCCTAGCTATGCTATTCACTATTACTAGAATGGAAATACCAGGGGATCTAAACATCTTGCCATTATTATATCAATGGCACCAATTTTCAAATTAATATCTTAACGTTTTAACTTTCTGATTACCATCAAGTGCTACGTGAAAATTTTCCATACTAGCGAAAAGTTGTAACTGCCTCCTAATGATTAACCATACCCGCTTTTAATCCACTGTAATAAAGGTGATTATGCTGTGTCACGGATATATCTACTAACATATTTATGATGTAGGTCTGTTTGTGGTAAAATTAAGACGTTTCCGCCGCTAATAACTAGTTGCATTAACAAATGTTAGTTTAAATTAACTTTTGTTGTTATTTCCGCGTTTTAACAACCCACTTATTACTGGTTAATCGTGGTTACGGAAAAGGAGGTTCCTAATTCAGGGGCCGTTTTTGGTGATTTAATTAGTATGGTTGGTACTTGGTGCTTGGTAACGAGCTTGGGAACTATTCACTTAGCTATTGCTTTTATGGCCTGTTTTAACACTTCCTGATAAAGTGCCAGATAGGCTATCCACAACTTTTTTGAAAGATTCTCCATACTCTATCTGTCAAGTGCAGTGGTGGATAGCCTATCCGGCACTTATCAGGAAGTGGTGAAACAGGCTCTTAATGTACTTTTTTTATCAGAGAATACGATTCATAAACAGATGGTGGAACTATGTAATTTGGTAGAGTTATGTCAAGTTAAGCATAGTTGTGACTGGTCGACTGGACTTAACATAGCCTAACCAAATTAAAATGGCAGAAGTAGTTGAAGTTATAAAAAGGAATAGAAATGAAAAATTAAACTCAAGCTACACATTCTCAGATCCCATAAAAAATCTTCCAATGAAACACGAGCATAAACAGTTACAAAGAAAAAAACACTGAATGAACATGCGTAAGATAATGTATGTCTTTATTACTAAGCACGGTAGGCTGGGTTTCTGGCCAGTGAACTGCGCATAATCTTGATACTGATGTTTTAGAATTAGACACTCAGATCACTGACGGGAAAAAGATACATGTGCATGCGACTAATGCAAAGTACAAATTATTACAGTTTATCTTTTCAATATCATCTTGATTGGTTAACTTTTTGATGTTAACTAATCCAAAGCGTGTGTTTATTTAACCTCAAAGTGAATAATTAACCTTCTATCAAAAATACTTCAGAAACCGAGTATCAAAGGCGCAATAAGTTTTCACGTTTAGATAGTTATTTTGATATTTTGATTATAGAATGAGGTAGGTTTATAGCGATTATTATTGTTTATTGTTTTGACTACTTCATACTGCTTAAAATTCGTAAATCTTTCTTAATCAAGAGATGTTGAAACTTAAACAGAGTTAACTGTCTTTTGTGTGAAAGTTAGAATGTGAATCTAAAATCGAACGCGATAAAATATAAGATGATAGCATAATATTTTTATGTTGTCATTTTTATGTGGGCTCATGATGAATAAGCATAATGGAGTTATCTCTAGTTGATTAGTTATGGCCGAATATGCTCTTAGTTTATTCTTCTTTTTGACCGTCATGGGCCAAAGTGTAGTGGGTTTATAAGTTTGCCAATAATTTTCATACAATATCGTCAGTACGTAGTATTCGAATGTTTAAAAGGTTTAAAGCTGTGTAAAGTTTTAAGTTTGTAAAAATTGTCTGTGAATTGTTTATTGATATGCCTTCAAATAATGCCATACAATAATTTGTTACAATAGTTCTTAATTCTTTCTGCTACTTTCTTATCATACCTTTTTACGTTACGGAGTCTTCTCAATTCCAGAAAACTATAATGTTAGAAACTAAACAAGTTAAAAAATCAAACTGCGCATCTCTGAGATTCTTTCTAATTACTTCTTTTGAGGAATTTGAGGTGTGTCTCAAAACCGAACACTTTCTCTCGGTGCGGCCAATCGTTAATGGACTTTATAGTGCTGTTCGTAGATTTCAAAATCATCCGCATTGTTCTTCCACCGTTTCCCACGATGGCGATTTGTTTAAATGTCCTATTCTTGTCATTCCAATTTGTGCTTTACGCGTTTGTGACAGGGCTTAAAGTGGTAGTTTGGTGTATTCGCGGTGTAGTGGTCATTTCTTGAAGTAGAGAAGCACTAGTGCCATGTATGGGTGGTAATTAACTGTCTTTGATGGCATTTTATGCATGGCCGCATGAGAAATCGCCGGCACGTTATGAAAAACTTGTTAAGTACTGTGTTTAGACACGCATCTCGCTACACGTCGTGTTCCGAATACTCAATTGAATTGCGGAAATGCTAGTACTGTCACACACAGTTTGTGAGGGTTTTCGGCAATATACTTTAATATGGAATATTATGTAAATTGCAAAGGTCGGAGCAGATGATGCTACTAGTATATAATAATAATAATATCTATGGACGCTTCACACCACGTCAGTCTGGCCCCGTGCTAAGTACCTGAAGGACTTGTGTTACAGGTACCAGACAACGGAAATATATTTAATACTTTTATACTATACATATATTTAAGATTTTTATTATATCATACATACATACATATTTAATACACACCCAGACCCGGGAACATTGAAAACTTTTTGTTCCGTCGGCGGGATTCGAACCCGCGACCCCCGGCTTGAGCTACCAACAGCCCACCAACTGAGCCACAAAGGTCGATATAATTATACAGTAAATAATCCGACCAAAATCCAACATGTTGCACACTGTCTGTCCGTCTGTCCGTCTGTCTGTCAGCAGGCTGTATCTCAAGAACGGTGATAGCTAGAGAGTTTTCACAGATTGTGTATATCTATTGCCGCTACAACAACAAATACTAAAAACAATATAAATTTAATATTTAAAGGGGGCTCCCATACAACAAACGTGTTTTTTATTTACATTTTTTGCTCGTTATTAATGATGACAACAGGTAGCCACCTGAAATGTTCATAAATTACTCAGTTTTATTTGTGCTTTAATAATTCATAATAAAATTTAAATAAAATTAATAATTAAGGGGGGCTCCCACACAAAAACACTCATACTTATTTTTGCTCTATAGTGGTACGGAACCCTCCGTGCGCGAGTGCAACTCGCACTTGGCCGATTATTCTCTATTCTTTCATACAATGTAGAGAACATTACTTTTCAACTAAATAATTAAATACTTCTTTTAAATTGTAAAATACAACGATTTACAACGATAATATAAATAAAATATAGTCGTCTTTTTCTTCGGTTTAAGGGCCCCATCTGTGCTTCCGCCATTTGTCTCTATATTTTCATATAATGTTCTCTACATTACCAACTACGTAATTCTTTCCTTTTATCGTTTTTAGGAATTCCTACAATGATACCAACTGTAATGAGTAATGACAAAATATATATTTTTTAAAACCGTCGATTTTTTTTTCTGCTGAGAGCAATGCTGGTGATGATGAGTTATGGCTTACAACACACTCGGTCAAGCAAATTAACTAGATCAAAATCGCACGCGCTCAACACACAGACAGACAGAAATATCTCTTTTGTCGTCGGGGGCTCAATATATACGACAATTTGCCAAATCACAGATGGCATATGGGTACGAAACCCTTACGCTAATACCACTCGATACCCTCACCACTCAATAACGTGGGATTATGGTGTTTGCCACTCCAAACTATAATGGATTGGTGCTTGATCGATGGTCAACGTTTAAAGCTTTCTTGTTAGTATTATGGGTTTCTCGTGTATGCTAAACGAAATTGATCGTCAGCGATTCCTATTCTAAAATCTAATGAAATAGACCCAGACCGATGACTTATCCATCCATACTAATCTGTCTGTTACCTCTTCACGCCCAAACCGCTGAACCGATTTTGCTGAAATTTGGCATGGAGATACTTTGAGTCCCGGGAAAGGACATAGGATACTTTTTATCTCGGAAAAATGTACGGTTCCCGCGCGATAAACGAATTTTGGCGCAACGGAGTTGCGGGCGTCATCTAGTTTTTAAATTAATGAAACCTCCGAAAAAAGGATGTTTTGTTTTTTAATGAATTGTCTCCATGCTGGTGTCTGATGAGTGATGAGTGATGACATTCGTAAAAATAATTTATGAATTGTATTCGTTCCCCTACAAGACCTATGCCGAGCCCGAAAGCTCCGCGAAGCACACTTTGAGAATGGCTGATTTAAGTTGACCAACTTGGATAAAAATTTGTATGAAAATGGAACAACGTTAAAATCTAGAAGTGTGTTCTACCTCTTCACACGCTGTTCCATTTTCATACAACATTTTATCCAATTGCGCCTATATGGTGTATTGCTATGTTAAAATATTATACCTTCTCATTCATACGAAAAACGAGAGTGATGGCATTAAACCAAGGCTAAAACTTTGACAGTAATGGCTGGTTCACATTATCCCAATCCACTAATCCAATCCAGCTCTGGATTACTACTGAAATAATGTAACAGGCACTGGAATGCACTGAAATACAATTCAGTCCATTCCAGTGCCCGTTTACATTATTCCAGCAATCCAATGCTGGTTTAGATTACTGGATTAGAATAAAGTAAACCCGCTATAAGGGGCAAATCGGCATTTAAGGGGGCGACTAACCCTAAATTGTCGATGTTATAATTCATTTTTATACTTAAAAATAAGCCCCGATTTTTTTCATTTTATAAACATAGATACTACATTATATATCCAAGAATTTGATCTGAGCGAAAACACGATATGTTAAAATTTTCTCGATAGAAAAAAATTACAAAAATGCATCTAATTTTCACGAATTTTTCATATATTGCCACAACATTGTTATTAAGAAAAGACTAACTTGGCCATGAATCCGCGTCGTCCTTTTTCACCTGGCATATGAAAGAATGTGCGTGAGTGTGAAGACAGAAGGACGATGTTTGATTTTTTGGGTTAGTCGCCCTCTATACTTTCAAACAATATCCGCGATAATATTTTCTCAAATTCCCGTAATATTTAGTCAGGAGTGGTCCATTTAAAAGCGTTATTCACATTCAGATAACCGCTATTAGTAACTCACCGCTTGGACAGGTTTCTGATGAAACTTGCACTTGTAGGCTTAATAACAATGCAAAATTATCCTCAATACCCATCAAGGCAATACCAATTTTAACACCAGGCTGCAGGGTTGAAGTTTCAATGAGTTTGTTGACACGCAGTGAATTTGAGTGAGGTAAAAAATGAGGTCGACGAACGTAGTTGTCCGATATAATAATGATGGATGACCTCCAGTGTCCTCTTTACGGGTTGAGGTGGGGTGCCAGTGAGTGCGACGCGGTTCTTATCCGGTTTTAAAAATGTAGGATCGACAACTAATTAGTTTTATTTTAGCTAATTTTCCAAAGTATTAGATATATCGTAAGACTGTATAAAAATATTATGAGAGGTATAAAATAAGAGCAAACCTCAATAGTTTATAATTGTTTAGAAGGGGTAAGCTAGGTTAGCTATGAATTTGTTAGTGTTTTACATAAACGTAATACTTATTACAAAATAATAGTTTTTAAATTTTATTCCTACTAAATTCATCCGTCAAAAGCTTAGACTTAACTTAGAAAGGCTAAGTTTCTTATTTTAATATTCTTAACAATGATGATACTATTACTTACAGCAGTCTTAAATATATATCCTGAAATGGCGATTTTTGAAAACTTTATTTACCCTCAAAAAAGAAACGTTTTGTACTGCGTCGCGTCAAACTATCAACAAATCGCTTACGCTTAGCGCATTGCCCTCCTCGTTGCCACTCCCACCACACTTCCGCATGCAAAATGTATGCAATTTGGTGTTCACATCAGCGATCTGATAGTGTTATCTTGTTCGGTAGCCGTTTGACAAATGATGGGCGCTATCTGGGGCATCTTCACGCCGCTGCCTGGACGTTAGTGTCCTATGTTATTAAATATCCCATCATCATCATGTTCATCGTCATCATCAGTATAAACGGTGACTACAAAATCTTCTTCGTTTTTGAATAAATCCAACGTGGAAGCTGAAAATTGACAACTATTGTTGCAGATCCGTTCGCAGCATTGCCGAATGGAAACCAATTTGGTTGGTTTCATTTAGTGTTTATTACTACTGCAATGAAAGGAGAAGCTAGTTTGAAATTCACAATTTGTTATTTATTTCTATTATTACGTACACAGAACAGTGTACATAGAATTGCATTAGCATCGCTTCCTTACCTTTAAACACCATGTATTAATCTAGTGGCAAAGTTTATCAAAAAAATATTTATTACAAAGAAAGACATCTTACTTTTTTAAGCTTAACCCTACTGCCCTACTCAATGGTTCTAAGAAGTTCAGACATCCGCCTACCAGCAGGTGCCCGTATGCTCGTTTCCCCAAATAGAGTGAATCCGATACGGGGTCTCGGGTTTCGTGCCCGGCGGTCTTATCGATTCTAAAATTGAATTTGGCTTGGGTTACCCCTTCTAACGCCTCAAAGGCTTTATTGGGTTTTTGTGTATACTATAGATTAGTTTTCCGGTTCCCGTACGGGCGCCCCCTTAAATATTAATTTTATTTGGTTTTAGTATTTGTTGTTATAACGGCAACAGAAATACACAATTTGTGAAAAATTCTGTTGTGTTTCCAGGATGAAAGGTATCCTATGTCCTTTTCCCAGACTCAAACTATCTCCGTACCAAACATCAACAAAATCGGTTCAGTTATTTTGCGTGAAGAGGTAACAGACAGACATAATTTCGCATTTATAATATTAGTTTAAATACACTAATCGCAAACCAATAAGTCGGTGATAATCACGCGATAATATTCAAATGCCAACAAATTGACGAATGTTCGCGAAACGTGTCGATTGATATCTAAACGATTTTTTATTGAAATAAATTCGCAAGATTATATTTAATGGTATTAATTTATTTTCCAGATGTTTATTTATCGAGTTTATAATGATATATTATTGATCGAGCGTTGAAAATAAAACTATTGATTACAGATTAAAGAGATGTAGAGCATGCCTGATTTAGTTTCGAATGTCTATAATTAACTTATGATTTATAAAAGATTAACTGTCTACTATGTAATTTACAGCGATTTATTTAGTTATATTATATCGATTTACGACATGTAAATTGATTGTTCCATTGAACCATTTAAAATGTAAAGTATTGGACTACTTCATGTTTTAATTTATTGTTTAAGCTTTCTCCGTTTCTGTTTTAATTTTTTCGTAAGTTTTCAAAATTACATTTTGAGCTTGTCTGCAAATTTTAATTGTACTAGGATTATTCGCAAATGCAAAACAGCATTTCGGTTGTTCGTGTCTATTTATTCTCAACTCTATATCGACACTGTCGTCGAACAAAGACGGTTGTGATGATCCGCCGAAATCGTTTTTGTTTTAAAATAGTCTTCAGTAGATGATAATCTATCCGTACATCCAAGAAAAAGTAGAATTTGCCTAATACTTTTCGAGATATGGAAATGAACAAGGACGGTTTTGAAAACCGTATCAAAGAACATGTCCGTAAGGTCCAAAACCGCGTTGTCTGTCGGAAGCGAGCGCCGCCCGCGCCGGTCGTATTGTCATTTGCGGCTGTGTCTGCCGGCATAACGGTCACATTGCGAGCACCTACGCTTTGTGGGATTTTCGTGTTTAGCATAAACTGTTTTTAAGAAAATAAATTAATATAAAGTGAATCAGTATTGATGAGCTAAATAATAAACAATATTTTCTTAAAAATACCATACCAAAAATGTCATTAAGAACTCAACTAATCGTCGATAAGGCCATAGTACGGACATGTAAAAATGTTTGTAATTCAAATAATGATGATGATTTAAATGGAAACTGTCTAAAGCAGAGTTGTGTGAATGAAATGTCGTCGGATGTATTATCTTCAAACCCAGGTAAGCAAGAGAGATTGTTTTGTTATATTTTATTACGAAATATCTAAAATTCCGTAGAAAAATGTCGGTTTCGCACGTACGTCGCAGTGTATTATGCAGAACCGACATTGTCCAACGGAAATAAAATATGTTTAATTTAATTGGTAAAGTATTATTTCCATACTTTGCTTTTTTACCACATGTTTTTATATACTTAAATTATTAATTTCCTAATTTTGATTTTGTGATGACGTATTATTAAATGCTGCGTTGTTCTTCCAAAATGTATAAGTCGCTTGTAGACTAACGACATTGTACTCCGGAGTATGATTACAATTTTTATGCAACATATTAAGAACCGACGATGTTCTTCGACATAATTCCACATACGACTTTGTTCGGCTACTTAAAATGCCAATAAAACATATTTTATTTAAAATTACGCTAATTTATGATTTGTTTTATTGTATTCATATTTTATCTTAAATATTTACGTGATTTATAGGTGCTTGTGATGATAAACCTGAGTCCCCATTGCCACCAGGAGCCGAAGAATTAATAATCAGGGAACTACACGATGTAGCGGAAGATGTTCTTAGTTCACCATTAATTTTTCTTAAAGATGTTAATACCAGCTTTTAAGCCTCCCTACCTGTCATTGTTGAGGAATTTGAAGACAATATTATGTTGGTACGGCCCAATAACCACTGAGAATTCCTACACCTATGCCTTCCCCTACTAATTATCACAGTAATTGTGATGATGTCTTTTGTGGTGCACATGACAGATGAGTGAAAGTATCACCAAAAAAATCCAAACTTTTAGCAAAGCTTTTAGCCACTTGTAAAATCAGTGAATATTCTTAAAACTATAACAAAAATAGAAGGAATTGTGTTATTACTCATTACTAAAATTAAAATATTATCAGTTATCACATACTTAGGCAATCAAATTCATAATAATAATAATATTAACGCTTAGTCAGAATTAAGATAAGAAAACAAAATAGTATACTCAAACATAAAAAAATTAAAAAATGGCAAAATCTTAATAAAAAATTAGTAACAATAAATTCATTATTTCATATGATCCAATCTCAGTTTCGGTATAGCTACTTTTGTTTCTATAAATGTGACAAATATCGCAGGAATCCTTTTTTGGGATGTGAAATCCAATATTAAAGTGTTTTAATTAGTTGATAGAATCAGGCGTTGCTTTGCGGAAATCCATGGCTTAAAATTTAGATTGTTATTATTTTTAGCAATATTCCGCGAAATAAACCTCAACCTTTACCACTTGTCAAGTCACAAGTCATTGACGGACGTTGTTCGTAGAGACCACATCCTGAGGATACTCCGGTGTTGGGGGGAAACGTCGATGTTTTCAACCTGCATAGTGGTGAGGGGCCTTGCACGGATTTGCCAACATTATTGCTTGTGTGGTGGTGGTATTTGCAGGTTCTTGCATGCGAGTGTACGCATAGGCAGTGTGGGAGAGGAGGGAGGTGCTGTACGCATGCCTATGCGTAAACTCACTCATTTACTTAAAGGTTGAGGTTTATTTCGCGAAATATTGCTAAAAATAATAACAAACTAAATTAATTTAAGCCATGGATTTCCGTAAAGTAACGCCTGATTCTATTAACTAATTAAAACACTTTAATATTGGATTTCAAATCCCAAAAAAGGATTCCTGCGATATTTGCCACATTTATAGAAACCAAAGTAGCTGTACCAAAACTAAGATTTAATCATATGAAATAATGAATTTATTGTTACTAAATTTTTATTAGGATTTTGTTATTTATTTATTTTTTTTATGTTAGAGTATACTTTTTTGTTTTTCTTTTCTTAATTCCGACTAAGCGTTATTATAATTATTATTTTGAATTTGATTACCTAAGTATGTGATAACTGATAATATTTTAATTTTAGTAATGAGTAATAACACAATTCCTACTATTTTTGTTATAGTTTTAAGAATATTCACAGATTTTAGAAGTGGCTAAAAGCTTTGCTAAAGGTTTGGATTATTTTTTTTTTGTTAATGTAAAGTAAATATTAATTTATTTTTATATTTTAATTTCGGAGGGCTCGAATTTTACCGATTCAGTTTAATTGTAATAATTTTTATGACCTGTTTTTGAGATTTATAATTATTTTTGCTAACTCTTAATATTCCTGTTTATGACTTTGTTAAGACGTATTAATTATTATTACCTTGGATAAGACTGATCGATGCCATAATATTATCATTACCATTAAAATAACTGTTATCCATTAATTTTTTATAGGTTTTTGTCATTTTGGTAGACATAATAAAAAATAGCTTTTGAAAATATTATGTTGTTTTAATTTTGCATAAACTATATTTATGATCATCATAATCTTCTTATAACATACGACATAACATTAATTTTAAATTCCGTAGAGCAATGTAGCATGTTCACATTCATCTTAGTAGTTTCCGTAGAATAACGCCCCAAAGTCACATCAAACCAAACAACGCACGCAACGCAGCGCAGTACAATGTCGCATGTTTACATAAAACAGCTTTTTTTAAGAATAATTAATAAAACATAAAATTTTAAATGCATATACAATGATTTTAATACTACAAAAAGCTATTATGCAATAAAATTTTATTTTAATTGATAAGTAAAAAGTTACATTGAAAAATATGAATCGTAAACTTTAAACAGCTCTCCTGTAAAGTTGATATTTTGCAGATCCGTCTTTGTTCGACGACAGTGTCGATATTGGTTATCTGTGGTCTGCCGCGTCTATTCCATATTGACTCTACGATTATTGTCTATGACCTCAGGATTCAGAGTTTTAACATAATGAAACGATTATCGGTGTGCTTCAAAGGGTGTAATATAATAAAGAAAGAAATTGTACAATTGTAAATCATTAGATTAATTCGTTTAATTTACTCGTATTCGTGATTAATATTCTACCATTATTGTTAACTTATTATCATTGTAATATTGATTTATTACCTATAGAAAAAGTTTGTAAAATACTTTAAAATTTTACTATGTAATGTATTATTTTGTTTGTTCGTGTAAATTTCGGAAAAGGCTAATTTACATTTAAAAGAGTTAAAACGTTTTGGACATTATATTATGAAACGGCAAAAGAAGCTTGCAGGGCATCTACTTATTATTATTATTTTTTATTAAATAAGGGGGCAAACGAGCAAACGGGTCACCTGATGGTAAGCAACTAGCGTCGCCCATGGACACTCGCAACATCAGAAGAGCTGCAGGTGCGTTGCCGGCCTTTTAAGAGGGAATACGCTCTTTTCTTGAAGGTTTGCAGGTCGTATAGGTCCGGAAATACTGCTGGTGACAGTTCGTTCCAGAGTTTTACAGTGCGCGGCAGAAAGTTACGCGAAAAACGCACTGTAGAAGACTGCCACTCATCAAGGTGATGAGGATGGTATATTTTTCGGGTGGGACGATGGCGAAAAGTTGCAGGTGGTATGATTCCGAACAATTCCTCAGAGCACTCCCCGTGATACAACCGATAGAGGAAGCAGAGTCTACATCTCGGCGTAATTCCAAGGGGTCCAAGCTGTTTGAAACACTATGGCAGTCATCAATTCGAGCGGCCCTTCGTTGGATACGATTCAGAGGGAGCAGTTGGTATTTTGGCGCCCCTGCCCAGAGATGAGAACAATATTCCATATGAGGCCGAACCTGCGCCTTGTAGAGTTGTAGGCGTTGGTCCGGACTGAAGTACTGTCTCGCTCTGTTAAGGACACCAAGCTTCTTCGAGGCTAATTTGGCCTTACCCTCTAGATGATATCGGAACTGGACTTCGCTCGATATGTTGACGCCAAGTATCTCAATGCTAGGTGAGATGGTTAATGATGTGCCCTCGAAACGAGGATATACGACCATTGGTGACTTTTATAAATTATATAATCAAAGGGCATCTAGTGTTGCATACATAATTTTTTTTGACGACCTCTGTCATGGCTCAGTTGGTGGGCTGTTGGTAGTTCAAGCCGGGGGTCGCGGGTTCGAATCCCGCCGACGGAACAAAAAGTTTTCAAAGTTCCTGGGTCATGGATGTATATTAAATATGTGTATCATATAATAAAAATCTTAAATATATGTAAAGTATAAAAGTATTAAATATATTTCCGTTGTCTGGTACCCGTAACACAAGTCCTTCAGGTACTTAGCACGGGGCCAGACTGACGTGGTGTGAAGCGTCCATAGATATTATTATTATTATTATTATATTATAATATAACCTAAAGCATTAGAAAATAAACATATGATTATTTATTACACAAAAGTGTACAATTCTCCGACGATATACTCCAGCACAAACGAAGCTCCGGGCAACTTCTACTTACCAACCCTTGTATTACTCATACCAAAAAGAAGTGTGGTATTCCAGTCGGCTACACCGCGCCAGTAACTCGATCCAGCCGATACTGTTACAGTAATCGTCGGTGTCGAACTTTCAAGTTAACGAACTCGTTAACGTTATGCGTAAGCTTAATTAACTTCAATTATTACGAGTTGCCCTTGACTTTGAGCGTAGCCGTCGTTTAAATCTTAAAATTAAAAAAATAACTCAAGCGCAAAACTTGTGTCTAGTTTGCCCATAAAAATCGGTTCGGCTGAATTTAAATAGGACTGATCATATCGAAACTAAAGAAAAGCACGTCATTTAGCCTCCTAATTTAATAATGAAACGACAGACTTTTCGAGTTTTGACCGATCAGTTGGACGAATTGAATTTTAGTACCAATTTGTAGTTAGATAGGAAATAGACTAGATCTAATAAGATCGAAGTTGCATTACTAGAATCAAGAAATTGTCCTTTATGTAAAGATATGCGTTTTTATTTGCGGGGTTAATTATTATTTATTATGATTTGCATTTTTACAAATGAAGTTGTTTAATATTATGTCTGTTTGTCCATCTTCGATGTTGAAATATGATTGCATGACAGAATGATATTAATTATAAACCTCATAATATTATTATTTCCTCACTCGGTAGTATTATGAGGAAAATCTGCACTAATTTTTGTTATTCCGCGTAAGTCGGTAGTTATTTTGCAATTTATAAGGTAATCGGATTTTGATGGACACCTCTCATCAGGTGACTCATTGCTTACCTTGCTCACTAGTCTCACATTCATAGTTAGGTATATTGCTTCAGAGTTGAGAGTTTCTAGGACAGTGAATCACTTTTAAAGTTCTGTCTCTTTCGACTTGAGAAGTTTGTATGTATTCTGTGGTTAGGGTTGAAAACTTTCAGGAAGGTAGGTACTTATTTTTATTTTATTATAAAATATTCTAAAACTTAACATTTAGGCGCACCGCGCAACGTACGCTGACACTAATATCTTCATACGAAAAAAAGTTAAGTCGCATGTCAATGGGCCCCAAAACAACCCAAAAGGACTGAATAGTAACCTAATCATATAAATCTCTAGTTGTTACTTGTTGCTGAAACTTTTCCAGTCTTTCTTTGTCCCAGAACTGCGAGACTCTTTTGTTTCATTCCCAATAAAGTCACTAGAAAACGTTACAAACAAAAAATAGTTTTGAATGATTACAATGAAATAACCTATTTCAAGTTTTGAATAATACAATTTGGAAAATCACCAATCCCGCAGATGTCACCGCGTAATGGCCGCCATTAGTGAGGGGCATGACATTTGGGCCGATATCGATACAATAATTACACTAATTATCACACAATCGATTAATTAAACTTATCGATAAATCGATTCGCGTTTTTGCCAGATCGCTTCATTAATTAAATACACCTGCTGCTCTGTTTATTGTTTTAAATGTTTATTTGGGGTGATAAATTAATTTAACATCATATTTTATTTAAGTGTATTTAGTTCGTAACTTCATTTTATCCGTACTAAACATTATTAATGCAAAAATATCTGTCTGTTACCGCTTCACGACTAAACCGCTGAAACAATTTTGATAAAATTCAGTATAATATTATTATTATGTACTTTGAGTCTCATGACAGGATATAGGATAGTTTGTTTTTGCCGGAAAAAATTACCACTTAAAGCACGATAAACGAATTTGTATGCAACAAATATGCGAGCAACAGCTAACATCTTACTACATATTGCCAGCAACTACTGCTCTTTTTATTTACTAATAAATACAATAGTATCTATAGTTACTAATGAGTATAACAGTATTATTTATTTTACTTATTGGGGCCTTGGGGCCAAACGAACACAATTAGTGCGCAGGCGCGGGCGCCGCTGTCACTTAATCGTGTCACTGCACTAATTATAAAGGCCCAGCGGATATTGGGCCTTATTAATCCATACTTATATTATAAATGCGCTCCGTGCTAAATTAAAAACGCCTCCGTGGTCCAGTGGTTAAGAGCGTGGCTCTTAACTCGGAGGTCGTGGGTTCGATTCCCGCGTTGGAAACATTTTATTTCCAAGTTTGGTTAGGAAAATGCAGGCTGATCACCTGACAAGTAATCTTACTTGTCAGACAATGCCCATCTGATGCATGGATCATCTGATCCATGCGTCAGATGGGCATGTAAAAAGTCGGTCCTGCGCCTGATCTTTCGTCAGTCGTGTCGGTCGTCCGTCCCACTGGGTGCATGTCAAGGACTTTCAGGCTATTGCGAAGTGTCTTCGGGATGACGCCAGTACTTGAGATGATGATAATTATAATAGACTAGCGCATTTATTTAATAAATGCGCTAGTGTGTCTAACTGTATGTTTGTCTGTCTCATAAGTTGTAGCGAAAAAGGACGTAGGAAAGTTTTTATACCGGAAAAATGTAGAGATCCCGCGCAATTTTCAAATATACGAAGGGCTACCGCCCGCAATTTCGAAATTTGCAAGGACATTTTTAACGAGACATAATATATCTAATATATTCTGTAGCTTTAACTAGACATGTATCTCTAGTTAACGATCGCCTTTTTGTTTAATAAGTCGATAATAATTAATAGGTTATAAAAAGTTGACCCCTTTTTTGCAGGGGTTTCAAAATCCATCCACGCCAGAGGCGCATCACTCGAGGCGCGTAGGTTTTAATCCATATCAGTTTTAAAGTGTGTCCAATTGTCGGAGTGTTTTTACGCGTGCACCATTGACCCCTGCTTCTTTGAAGTGAATTGAGAGGACCATTACTGAGCTGTTGAACCCGACTTTACTGCAAATAGACGCGAAAGACATCTGTTTTAGTGCTCAACTAAGTGCTGAATTGTAGTAGGATTTCTTTTGACAAATGTTGCTGCGTTTACTATTTTAATTCAACAAACGTCAAATTATTTTGGATACAATCGAAACGCGTTTAACTTTGGTTCGACATTTAGGTGGGATTTCACCAATCATACATAAAACTTCGTTTTATAAAACTTAGTTCTCATTGACCCGTTCATGCAGCGACGTAAATCTCGTTTTGTTTCAAATGGATTTCACAATCTTCTTTTAATCGCGATTAATAAATCTAAGTTCACGTGACGTCACGCGATTATTTTACATGTTTTTATCATTTTGGAGCCTTTTCACGTTATTTTATCAGCAAAATAGTAAGAACGATACATAAACTAACCAAACGCATCTGTCAAAACTGTCATTTTGACGTTTTTTTATCTACGATTTTCGATCCGCCATGACACTACACTGACAGGACTTGAACGGGTTTATGAAGTAAGCCGCGAACATTGGCCGTTCAGAAGATAATACTCGGATTCGCTGTGAACACGTTTAGATTATGTTGGTGAAATGCAATTCGGTGTTATAAACGTGTTTATACGTTTAGAACTGGTTCAGTGTACACTGAACGCTTTCCGTTTCTTTGATGAAATCGCCCCTAAATGATAACACCAATTTGTAGTTTAATTATTGTGATGCATCAAAATTTTGGCGAAACTATACTAGTTAATGTAGAATGGGAGCAAATCCGGGGTACTGATTTTGGCCAAGCCCTCCCATCCTTGTAAACCAAAATTTAGAGATTGCATAGCTTTTATTTCGGGAGGGGCTTTGAGCGCGTCGACCGAATCAAGAAATTCCGTTACGGAAAAAACATTAAGGGGGTGACAGACGTGCGAGTAAGTACGCGGACTTATGGCTCGACGATCTTAATCGCCTGTGTGTCACCTAAAAACCGCGTACTTAAAGATTGCCGCGCAAGTTCGCCGTCTTGGAATTTTACTCGTAGCTCGTCTCGACTCTCGGCTCGTAAGTCTGGCAAGACTGCGAGCCGCGAGCCGCGAGCCTGGGGACATGGTTATCCAGTGTGAGCCATTCTCGTGTGTCACCGACGCGCGACGTCGAGCCGAGTAAGTTTGCGATCGTAAAACCCGCGTGCTTAAAGTTCGTAAATCGTACGTCTATCAGGACCCCCTGATCTTCAACCGGCCGCGGCACAGCGTTGCGGCGTTAAAAGCCGTGCATCATGTATCTATCATCGTTTCAGTTCAGCAGACTTCGGCACGGTGTTTGTGTGCGTTCGACGTATGCGAATTATTATAAGTGCATAAATTGCTATGCTATGCAATAGCTTTACCGCGGCAGTCCCCAAGCGTATTTACATAGATGTATTTTTTTAATTATTTTAATCTCTAGATAAGATTTGCATCTCTACAGAAGCTTAAAGATTTTATATTTAAAACCATCAAATATGGCGACAATGATGACGCCTCATATTATTGCCGGCTGTATAAAAATACGCTGTAAAATACAAAATTTATAGCACACAATAACTTTAATAGTGTAAAATATTACACAATCTTGGACAAAAATACTTTTTACGAGCGCGACATTCGACAGCACATATGGTCGCAATTCGCACCACCAAAATATTTTAAAGCAGATATACTCAACCTGCGGCCCACCGGGACTTTATCAGTGGCCCGTGTGAAAGTAAACCATCTTGAAAATCACGCCCACCGGTAAAATAGTGCATTAAGTCGTCGTGAAAGTCGCGAATAATTTTCCACTTTTAAATCGCTAATTTTGGGGAACGTTATTTTTTTACCCCTAAAGTTTTAGTTGCGACTTGCGGCCCGCGACACCAAGACCAAAAAGTGTTTGTGGCCCGTATAAAAAAAAAGTTGAGTACCACTGTTTTAAAGCGTTTCATTGCGTTTTATACTTTACATAAATTTCGAACACATGTGCTAATGGATGACGAGCTTTTGAACCCGACTGTGTTTGTATTAAATGCAGTTTGTATATATAATAGACGGTAGTTCAGAATATTTAAAACCGCCATCTAGCGATACTTATTGTTGCAGTTATGTAATAAACTTAAAACAATGTTGTATTTGAAGTTAGTAGGTCACGGCCCTGCAAACTTTTCTACTAATTTTAAGCTAGATACTAGATACTAAGGGAGAACAATCAGAAGAAGACAAGAGTGGAAAATGTAGGTAAGTAACAGCCTTTTTTAGGGTTCCGTAGTCAACGAGGAACCCTTATAGTTTCAGTGTGTCTGTCCGTCTGTCTGTCTGTCTGTCCGTCTGTCTGTCCGTCTGTCTGTCCGCGGTTTTACTTAGAGACTATTATAGGACCTACAAAGCTGTGATTTGGCATGAATGCAGATATTAATAATGCCGACAAAATGGTATACAAAATCTTAAAAAAATATGTCTTTTTATGGTACCTCCCCTACACATCAAGCAGGGATGATTTTTTTTTTCGCGTCCACCCCACCGTGTGGGTTGTCGTTGGATAGGGTTTAAAAAAATATAACGAGTATTCAAAGATCATTTTCCGATTTAGGGATCCATTTGTGAAATATGAAGTTTTAAAGCGGAAAAAATCGTTAGAGTCCAGTGTAGAAGGGGGGGCCTTCTACCAGCTAAACAGTTGCTTCTGAAAATGTGAAAGAAGACTACATAAGTTATTGAGTAATAGTCGATCAAGTAAAAAAAAATAATATTGGGCGAAGTATAAGGGAACTTTTCGTTCAAATTCCTTTGAACGTAACTGAAATGATGTTGTTAGTAGTGTAAAACACGTTATAAATGTACATTCATTGACCATACAAAAATTATCAAAAACTAGCGGTACTACGGAACCCTATATTGCGCGTGGCCCGACACGCACTTGGCCGGTTTTTTTTGCATGAATGGAGGCTTTAGGGCCGGGAAAATGATTTGAAATAAAAAATGTGGATTTTATGTATAGTCAGATATATTAGCCAGATGATAAAGTAGGTAGATAAGTTAAAAGGTTTGTCTAAATTATAAGGACAAAAATGAGTAATAATCTTTATGTTATAAAATGTTAGTTATTTGGTTCTTCCACTCACGTCTATAATATTATTTAATGCACCTTTAAATTATCTCAACACCAGATGTTCCGCGCGGCTTCGCCCGCGTAATTTAGGAATTTCACGGAAACCGTACTTTTTTCGCAAAAAATAACCTATGTCCCTTCACATGGTCTTCCACTCACTATTCTTCATGACGTGCGCCAAATAACATAAAAATTGCTCCAGTAGTTCTTAAGATAATAAGCAATTTCAAATAATTTCCCCCGTTTTTTTTTACATTTTCCTCTATTTCTTCGCTCCTATTAGTCTAAGCGTGATAAAATATAGCCTATAGCCTTTCTCGATAAATGGGCTATCTAACACTGAAAGAATTTTTCAAATCGGACCAGTAGTTTCTGAGATTAGCGCGTTCAAACAAACAAGCAAACAAACAAACTCTTCCGCTTTGGCTTCTACTGCTTTAGTCTACTGTGGATTGTGATAAACAAAACAAAGATACTTCACAAAGTCAATCGTGCTGACTCGATTACTCGAGTGAGTGATCGATTTCCAATCGAGTATATAAATTCATTCGATTACCTCAAGTAGCGTTCGCCTTGGAATTATATCATCATCATCATTATTCCATAGTATGATTGTCTTTGGTAGAGTTACGCTTATTTTATTTATTTATTCAATCATTTGTTGCACATACAATTTTACATGAAAATATACACAAAAAGAAAGATGACACAACAGAGCCTCTAGCCAAGACGTGTATAATGGAGGTCAGTGGATATTTCTCATCAAATTTTCTCCATAGGACTGCTGGAAAAAATCTCTGGTAGAGATAAGCACTCCTGGCCCTATAGCCAAGACGTTTTCTTTATCGCTTCTTTATAGAATCGCCGATCAAAATGTATGGAATTGACATTAGACGAGTCGAACGTCAACTTTATATTATCGAACGCTTATGTCAATTCCATACATTTTGATCGGCGATTCTATAAAGAAGCGATAAAGAAAACGTCTTGGCTAAAGGGCCAGGAGTGCTTATCTCTACCAGAGATTTTTTCCAGCAGTCCTATGGAGAAAATTTGATGAGAAATATCCACTGACCTCCATTATACAAGTACGCTGGACTTATGATACCCTTTGAAATGACAGCTATTTTTTGTGCCTATTTGAAGCGGAATCAGCGCCCCCAATGCGGGAGAAGAGAACTAAATCTGACGTAAAAATGGCGTTTGAAAGTCGCCATATTGGCGCTGATAGCAGTAGTGAGAGTACTTGGAACTAATACTAGTGATGACAACCAATAACGATTAAGCGGCCATTTGCAAGTTACGTCAGATTTAGTTCTCTTCCCCCGCATTGGGGGCGCTGATTCCGCTTCAAATAGGCACAAAACTCAGATGGGTATCATAAGTCCAGTGTACTTGTATAATGGAGGTCAGTGGAAATATCAGATAGGGCTTAATAGAATAACACCGACAGAACACTATTTAGCTTTGATATCAGTTGGACTCTTGATGTTGTTTTTAGTTTGGCCAGTCAGAAGAATTTGAAATTGTTTTTGGTTGATTTAATTTCATAAGAATACCATTTTATAGTTTTATCGTTTCAAAACCTAATCGAGAATTTGTAATTTTAAGAATATTTATCTGAATTTGCTGACTTCTAAGTTTGATTCTAAGCTAAGTTCTGACTGCTGAGAACTTAAAACTTACTTAAACAAACACTTTGTTTAAGTAAGTTTTAAGTTCTCATTTAACATCCCATCTCAAAATTGAAGACATGAGTGGATGAAGTGGGTAACTAACATTATACAACATAAGAACAATTACACATTTTTTCCCTTATAATTTGAACAAACCTTGTATCTTACCTACTTCATCTAGCTCAGAGGTTCCCAATCTTTTTTAGCCTGCGGCGCAGTTACACGTTACAATATTTTGCCCCGGCGCCCTACTCTAACTAGCTATTAAAAAAAGATACATAAATAAGCACTTTTAACGATTATAGTTAGGTTAAGCAGGTAATTGGTAAATAATAATAAACAAATATTTATTAATCTACCTGCTTTACACAATTATAATTGTATTTTATAATATTTGTGGTTTCGGATGATGATAAATGATCGACTCACGGCGCCCCTCTTGCCTTTCCACGACGCACAGTTTGGGAACCCCTGATCTAGCTAATATATATAGGTATACATAGAATCCACATTTTTTGATTTCAACTCATTTTCCCGGTCCTAAAGCCGTCTATTTATGCAAAAACGTCAGTTTTCAAATTGTTAGTTCATCCACCAATGTCTTAAATTTTTGGTGCCCCAAATAAGAAACAAATTGAATTCCTACAAGATATCGGATGTCTTGAGGAGTTTAATGATAGGGGCACGAGTTAGAGTAATTTGGGCCCGTATAATAAAATTTGACCCCGGCGTCCCCGGGTAATGACTGAAGCATTTGACCCCATTATTTATTGAATCTCTGACCTTTAAGGTGAATGTAGAAAATCATTTGTTAAGGCAAAAGGAAGATTCTTAAATGGAACAGTTTTTAAGGCTGTTGGAAGATTTTTGAAAGAAGGAGTCAAATTTTCATACCACTGTAATAATCGTATTCGAATATAAAAACAGAAAATATACCATTATAAAGAAATATAAGTATGATAATAACTCTAACACAATATAATATCATAGTTGTATTCGAATAAATTCATGCTAATAATATTATATATGCGATGTGTGTCGGCCTGTCTTCCTATCTCTCTGCTTGTGACCTTCTCACTTAAACTGGTGAACTGATGAAAATTATTGAGATACTTGAGGGCATACGATAGTTGTTATTCCGGAAAAAATACAGTTAACGCGTGACAAACGTTTTAAAAGTTATCTCGATAGAAAAATATGCACTTCAAGATATTCAATTTGATTATTACCTTGATATAAAATACCTTGATGTAAAATAGAGCTTTGTTGTAAAACACCTTACTGCAGTTGATTTCTAGCAACAAGTAATAATATTAGACAATGTGTAATATAACTGAAAGACCACACGCGCGGACATTCTGGCTTTTACACCCCAACAAAATATAGATCCTTTTGATCTCAACTATTTTGATATTTAGCGGAGTGCGGAAGTCGTTATTGTGACATAACTTGGACATTGCGCAGATCAAAGATCGTATCATCACCCGGCCGTTCTATATCTATTAGTTTATCTAAAATTTTCTCTATGGCTTTCATTTATTTAATACTTAACGACGCACGCAGTTGGGTTGCGCCCATTTATCGCGCGGAAACTATATTTTTTTCTGAGATAAAAAGTATCCTATGTCCTTTCCCGAAGTGGTGGTAGGCCTCATGTAGACCTTCTAAAAGTGTTAATTTTTAACCGATTTGTCCGATCTGTCAATAGTGTCAGTTGTGATTTGTGACCATTTCTCGACTCCTAGTTCTATCAAAAAGACCTAAAAGTTTTGCGTAACCTATACCTAGTACACAATATTATGTTAGAGATTTTACTGCTTGAGTAGCATGAAATAGTTCAAGCGAGTCAATTAACCCTTTGTTGGAATACCTCAAAAGGTCCAACATGGAAATTCCTGCAATTTGAGCAATTACTGAAGCAATTTTACCCCGCACTTATCTACTTTAGCGTTTAAAATTTTGTGATTGGTTTGTTGCGTTCGTTGCTTATCCGCGGAAATCTATTTTCATTATCTGTGGTACTATTTTAAACAAAGCATCGCGTGACTCGGCCCTACTTACATAACCTTTAAACCATATCTCCTCCGTCCCCCCCATTTTGACCCTACCAACCTAGGTAGTAGAGTGCAAAATTGCATTCGTCACGTCCATTACAGCAATTACATAAGTTATAAAGTATACCCCGTTCGGGATTTCAATTTTGAATTTTATGATGTTAGTATTAAAGTTTAAAATATGTTTTGCAGCGTTGATTATAACAATTACAGGAAACACACGGGTGTTGATAATCGCCCTCCCAATTGAGATTGATTAAAACAACTATTTTTGATGCGAACGAATTAATCTTTCTATTTTCAGAGCGGCCAATTGCTTTTAATTGGTCTGAAATCGTTGACAAATTTGATAACCTTAAAGGGAAAGTATAATTGATGAATCAGATGCGCTTCGGCAATAAAAATAGCTCCAGGTGCCTGATTCACAATGCGCAATTCGAGTTTCGATTCGGATTCGGAAACTTCACCACGCGACATCCAATAAACGCTCGCCGTGCTAAGATTGACCAATGACAGCACAATAAAGTCTCCGAATCCGATTCGAACGGAAATTGTGAATCGCAATGCAGGAGCAGATTTCTTCACGTCAGGGGTTTGTGATTACTGCGGTTTCTAGAAGGGCTTATAATTCTTGACAAATTGCCTTTGTACTTGTTGTTCTTTAATTCCAATGTTTTGGTCAAGTATGTTTTAAGGACTGTTCAATGTTCGTTATTTGCTGGCGGATAAATATGTTTAGTAAAATTCTTGATTATTATTTACTTTTTAGTGACTTTGAATTTCAATGTCAATTAGATCTTGTATTTTCATTTCCATTGTCTTTGGTACTTAATATAAAAGAATTGGCTTCGGCCTTCACTATCATTCATTAAATAGAGAAAACATAGAAATGGCTGTATGGGCAACGCTCCCTTTGCCTGTCCCGACCGGGACGAATTAACAAAAAAAAAAAAATGTCTTTGGTACAATCGAAGAAATTGTTTCATAGACAGATGACGGGCCTATATCATTTGTTCGGGTTATGTCAATTTAGTGTTAGTTGTGATCTGTTTTATGGATTTGTTATACCGCGACCAAATTACAAAGGTCTGCCATCTGCCTATGAATCAACTTCTCTGATAGTACAATAATGTGTACTGTTAACATAAGAAATAAACATTGGTAAGATCCTCCTAAATTAAAGGATGACTGTAGCGGTTGCGATGTTACTTTAGCTGTTTGTCAATGTTAACCGTCTATATTTTGCAATTAGTAAATCGACGCAATATTTCCCCTGTCCTGTGCTGTCGTCACCGACAATCCCCGCGCTGTCAACGGTCCTGTCTTCGCAATTAATGTTGCGCATCTGTTGGACAATGCAACATTGTTGCTGCGTCACTCTAAAATCGTAACACACTTATACGCTTCGTTTTCAGCGTTTGATGATATTTCTGCAATATTTAGTACGTATTGAAGACTAGATTTTATGTTCAAACTCCCAACATTATAAAATATAGCTAAATGATACCCCATATTTGCTGTGCAAACGGGCGCGTGCGCGATATACTAATTTTTTGGAGCATTTTCTGATTTGAAATATAAAATATCTCAATAATAAATTCCATCAATGTCATCGGTTCAAGTGATAAGACTAAGGTTATACCTTACCTCATAATAAGATTATACCTTACGACATACACTCGCAAGTCGCATTTATATTATTGGTATCTATAGAAACCTAAACAGCTTTGCCTATCCGGCAAGGACAGATTCTAATTTTTTGTATTGTTTGCAATCAAAATAATTATATTATGGTATGGTAGTATGGTATTACTGTGGTGTAGCTTTGCACACTCTGAACTCTAGCAAATGAAGTGGTGAAACCGTCATAAAACTTTTGTAAGTTCTACAAGCATCACCAAACCCAACTGCCGCCGCGCCGCGCCGTCGCGTCGCGGTCGGACCGATATTATCGCGATAAGTCGTATAGTGTATACGCTGCTCATCTCCATGTCAGTTAATTACTCGTCATGACATTTGTGGCCGTGTCGGATCCGGTATGCATCGGTGATCACTGCTTGTGGGAACGTATAACTAATTACCGTTTCGATGGATTTTCGATTCCGACGATCGTGTGACGTTTGTAATGATTTTGAACTTCATGCGAGATTTACTTCGGGAAAATATGTATGTTAGAGCGAAATACCACTCACACGTAAGAGGATGAAGCGGTAACTTACAATTTGAAGACCGCGAGAGCATGTGGGACGGGATCTACAGAGTACTGAGGGGAACAGCGAAAAGGCAAGAACCGACGCTGCTTAGGGATAGCGTAGGAAATACGCTCAACCCGCAGCAATCAGCGGACCTTCTCGCAAGTACATTTTACCCTGAGGACTCTGTGGAAACCGACCAAGAACACCATAAAAGGCTCAGAAACATCAGAAAATTGAAGGCCTGTCTGACGACGATCCACCTTTCACGATGCCGGAGCTGGAATTGATCCTGCAAGGACAAAATCCAAAGAAAGCTCCAGGTCAGGATGGATTAACGGCAGACATATGCACAGCTGCTATAAAAAGTGATGGGAAGCTGTTCCTGGCAATAGCTAACGAATGCCTAGACTTAAAATACTTCCCAGAACAATGGAAAGTGGCCCATGTATGCATACTCCGGAAACCAGGCAAAGAGGACTACACCCATCCCAAGTCCTACGGACCAATCGGCTCTCGGTACTGGGTAAAATCATAGAGAAACTCGTCGTCACCAGAATACAATGGCGTCTCCTACCTACACTACATAAAAACCAGTATGGTTTTACACCCCAACGCGGAACCGAGGACGCCCTTTACGACCTAGTGGAACACATCAAAGCAGAAGTAAAAGCTAAAAAGATAGTGCTGATGATTTCACTGGACATAGAGGGTGCCTTCGATAATGCGTGGTGGCCAGCTCTAAACGCTCAACTAATAAAAAAGGGTTGCCCTAAAAACATCTACGGCCTTATTAGGTCGTATCTTCAAAACAGAAAGATCAGGGTGAATTATGCTGGAGCAACGAGCGAGAGAGGGACAACGAAAGGCTGTGTACAAGGTTCAATAGCAGGCCCGACGTTCTGGAACCTCATACTCGACTCGCTGTTGCAAACTCTTGCAAGAATGGGCATACATGTACAGGCTTTTGCGGATGATGTGGTGCCGGTTATCTCAGGTTATAACGGTCAAACTATTGAACAATTATAGCTAATAACATCTTGGCAATTGTTTCGGAATGGGGGCTGGAAAACAAACTTCGTTTTGCACCGCAAAAGACCAACGCGATGTTAATAACAAATAAACGAAAATATGACACCCCCATTATCCACATGGCTGACGTTAGGATCCAATTAGTAAATGAGATCAAGCTATTGGGCCTAACTATAGACAACAAAATGACCTTCGCTGCGCACGTATCCAAAACCTGCAGGAAAGCAGCTGACATATACAAACAGCTGGCGTGTGCAGCGAAGATAAACTGGGGTCTAAACAAGGAGATAATCAGAACCATATATGTGTCAGTGGTCGAACCAATCGTGCTTTACGCAGCATGTGCGTGGGTTCCTGCGGTAGAAAAGTATGCACTGCAAAGGGGTTTCGCTCAAAAAATCTGTAAGTCGTACCGTAGAGCGATCCAATTGGCACGGACATCAAAGGAAAGCTTAATTAACATCATGAGCGACTCCAAATCATTACTAAACATGCTGAGAAATCCTTTGGTGACTCACCCACTTGCGATCGAAATGAAGAAAGACCTAAAAGCCATAACAGAGGAAGGCAGAAAAGTGCGGCTATTCTGGCTAAAAGCGCACGTGGGTACTCCAGGAAACGAAAGAGCAGATGAACTGGCAAAAAAGGCTGCACTTACCATAAACACGGCCTCAGATTACAACAGAGTGCCAATGTCCTATATACGGAGAAAAATAAGGTAGGGAACAACAGTTAAGTGGCAGGAAAGATACCAATCCTCCTCAACCGGATCGGTCACAAAAGTTTTTTTCAAAGTTTTTGTTAAAAAGGCGTGGAAAATACTAAGGCACGTTACAATAACGTCTACACACGTGCAAGCTATGACCGGTCATGGAGGATTCGCAGCATACTTGTATCGTTTCCACCTTAAAGACAGCCCCTCCTGCATTTGTGACCCCGCAAAGGACGAGACAATATTCCACCTGCTCATTGAATGCCCAAGGTTTGGTAGTTACAGATCTGACTTAGAAATACAACTGGAAATGGAGCTAAGTCAGACAACCCTTCCTACCATCATGGAGGAAAAAGCCACCAGAGAACCGTTGATGGTATTCATTAGCAAAGTTGTCTCCAGTGCAGCCACAGCAAATGGCTCAACGCTATACACAGGCCACAACAAATTAAACTATACACCAAGGCGAGTAATAACAAACACATCAACACAACATACACGAAATCAAACACAATGTACACGAGCACAAACCCCAACGTCACACTTCACATCAACCCACAGGCCAGGAGAAATACACGCGCCAACACAATCACAGGCGCACACAGAAATACAACGGGCAGTTTCAACCGCAATTGTAACACAGCCGACCCTAGAACAAACCCAACAATTACTAGACCGCGGACAAAACGGGGAACCGAAAATCAAATTAAGGCCGATCCCTCTCTTTATGTCAAATCCAACGGAAACATTGGGTATAACATACAGCCGTCTTAACACTCCCAACCACGTTAACATCTCACCGGGACTAGCAGCAATCCTAAACGGGAGTATATCAAAGACGAACATGAAAATGAGCAAATATTTAGCTCTCCCAACATCTAACTTCGCTGGCCAACCATGCAGAATACTTACCTACTCTCACCTCACTTAATCAGACACCAAAACGATAATAGTATTCGAATGGGACGCGCAAACAGTCTTTGAACGGGCATGTTCGTCTTTGAAGGAGTTGGGAGCAATGGGGATAAGACACAGTACCACCCCACGCATAATCAGCGTAGACGCCATGTCACTGGGACAGGACAAAGGCAGGGCTGCAAATTACTATGGAATAGTAAAAGCCTCAGAACATCATGAAATAATCGTCTACGAGAACAGAGGGGATGACCTAAGCTTCCTCAAAAAGAATCGTGACGATCAGCCAGCAGCGTCCCAACCTAGCAACGAGGCGAACTCATCCTCCGCAAGTGAACGACTCCAAGCATCACGGGAGAACAAAAAAGAGGATGAGAAAGAGAGGGATAAAAATGAAATTAAGAAGTCTCAAAACTCAATGGCCAAATTAAAAGAGTTTGTGGGCTCCATCAAAAAAGTACTTCATCGTGAAAAAATAGACATGATCGAGGATAAAAACACCCTTTCTCGGATCAAGGCTTCATCACAAACAAATCGGCAGGCTTTAGCAATGGATGCTTTTTTGAGGGAACCATCTACACAAAAACCAGCAAATAAAAACAAAAGATATAGGGCAGACCTCGGGCAAGTGCTCCCGCCAAAACTCAGACTGGCCCAGAACCCCGAAGATCATATAATAAATGCCTTTCTCGAGTTCCAGGCGATAATAAGAGCAAATAAGACCATAAAGCTCTTGACCTGCAATAAGATCATGCAGGCCTATCAGCGAAAAATCAAAAGCTGTTAGAAATAAGACTCGAGGATGCAAAAGCTACCATATACGATGTCACCTCTACAATAATTGCCGGGACGATGACAGGGCAGTATATGGCGGCATTAAGTGCCGACTGCGGGTTCGTGGTTCTGGACGAGGATGAGACAAAACGCACGAGAACACTCAAATTTATTACAACATCTGAGGATCCAATAGTGGTAATAGCGGAATGTACCAGAATAATGCTGGAAGACAGGATACTAGAAATGGCAGAAGTCCTATCTGGGGATCCCGAATCCAGCATGGACTGGGACATATTCGCGAAACCCATCAACTACTCGTGGGTAAATGGGGTTCCTGGATGTGGGAAGACAACTTGGATCATTAATAACTTCAATGAGGAAACAGACGTTATAATAACAACGACGATCGAAGCAGCCGAGGATCTAAAGCAAAGGTTATCGCTACGAACTGGCAACAAAGTTAAAGATAAAGTTCGTACCATGGCCTCTTTGCTGGTAAATGGGACAAAAGTAGCCTACAAAAGGTTGATAGTTGACGAGGCCCTCATGAACCATTTCGGCTCAATCGTCATGGCGAATCAGTTAACAGGCGCCAACGATGTCATCCTCATTGGAGATATTAACCAACTTCCGTTTATAGAGCGTGAAAACCACTTTAAACTTAATTACACTCGTCCAAACCTGGTAACCAGCATCACCCAGGAGTTGTTTTGCACACACAGGAGCCCTATGGATGTGGCATACGCCCTAAGCATGGTCTATAATAACATCTATTCATCGAAGGAAATTGTGCGGTCCCTAAAGCTAATGAAGTATACAGGAGCGAGAATACCTAAAACCGATCTAAATACCCTGTATCTTGTCCACACACAGGAGGAGAAAGCAGCCCTCACTAATGAAGGCTATGGATCGGGAACGGACTCTCGCGTCCTCACAATCCATGAAGCTCAGGGATTAACGAGTCCTTCGGTGATCATCATACAGACCAAGTCCCGAAAGCTGGCAATCCATGACAGCGTTCCTCATGCAGTTGTAGCTATATCCCGGCACACTAACACCTGTGTCTATTACACTGACACTGATGGAGACGCTGTGGCAAGATTCATAAAAAGAACCACGGAGGTGTCAGCCGAACACATAAAAGATTACAACATAAAAATGGCTATAAAGGACAGGAACGATAAAGTCTTAAGCCACATAGCGGGTCGTGACCTGTGATCCTCAGAGGTCGGCAAAAATAAAATACCAATTAATAAAACGTAAACCTTATAACACTAACTTAGTCCTAAATAGATTGTTAAAACCCAAGTGTGGACCCCGGACTGGTCAGTGGGATCGACAGAGCCTCGCCCTTCCCAAGAATTTGCAGCGTTGAGAAGGACACGGTCCTGGCGCATGGGCGTAGCGAGGTACGGGCAGGACGACAACGACGAGTATCATACCTAAACGGGGAGCGGAGAGAGTTGCGGGGTGAGAGGGAAGGAATTCAATCCCAGTTCGCACGCTCATATTTCCTTTTAATCCCCCCCCCTCCCTATAGAATCTTAGCTACGCCCATGTCCTGGCGATTCCACTGGCTGGCATCTGGTAGATTCGACACAGAACGATATCTCTTCAACACCCTAGAAACTCCACCCAGCTTGAGTGACCCCTCTCCACCAAGCCAATGTCACAACATCAAAAGGCAAAGGGTGGAGCAGCATAAAATCTAAGGAAATCGAAAAATGTCGGATCTACTGGCCGCCATACTGGGACCACACCGTTCAAAACATTAATATTATAATTATGTAATTTATAAAACAATAAATATATATTTATTTATTATATGTATATATTATAATCTATTCTATTATATATAAAAAGAAAAAAAAAAGTCCATGGCGTGATGGACTACAATTAATTAAAATTAATAATATTATTTCAATTATCCTTGGTGCGAAAAATCTAAATAATAAAATAACAAAAAAGGATATGGGCGAACAGCCCATAGACGGCCCCAATTTTATTAATAAAAAAAAAAAAACTTACAATTTGAAATCGTTTCTTTGCATAAATGGAGGCTTAAAAGCTGAGAAAATTATTTTCAACTAAAAAATGTGAATTTGCCCTTATGTTAATTTTTTTTATTATCCACTCTATCCACTTACGTGTTCAATTATTATGAAATTTTAGAATTCTACACCTGCAAACTAAATGTCAAATGTCCCCTTTGATGCGGCATCGCACTCAAACAACTAAGCGATTTTGATGAATTTTGGGCGCAAATATAGCTGAGTAAGTCACAGGAAAGGACATAGAATACTTTAAATAGCGCGATGCAAGCTTGCATGCGTAAAATCATTGCAGGAACTTAGTTCATTGGAAGTCACTGGTATAGATGGCAAATATTGTTAAATTCAAATTCAAATTCAAATAGTATCCGACAGAGACATAACATTTTGTAACTATATCTAACGTTTAATTTAAAGTTTCGATATTTTTAATAAGGGGGTATAAGACACATTTTTCTACCTTTAGAAGAAGAATCTTTGAGATACATCCTGATCCATCCTGAGCACTTTACTCTAAAGTCAGCACGTAAAAGTAATAAATCCGGCCGGGATAAATGATTCCTATCCATCTCGCGAATTATCCCGATAAGGGCTCTTGCACACTGACACTAGGGCTGCGTCCACTTCCATAGAAAAATTTGGTATACGATTTGGTTTTTGCGCTGGACCACAATAAAGTAATAAAACAATTTTTCGGCGATATTTCTAGAAAGTCCATATTTAAATACGACAAACTTTATATAGATTAAATTAACCACATATATAAAATTACTTTGTTTACTGTGCCTTAGCGGAAGATCTTTCAAATCTTTTTATATTATGTGTCTGGGAGAACTTATTAACTTCTCGACTGAGTTTGACATAGCACGACCAAATTATGTGATCTGCCTTCTGCCTATGAATTCTCTGATAGTGCCTAACCCTTGTCCACTCTTCTATTTTTATTCCCATAAAAAATCTAACAGGGGTAGTTGGTAGTACTTGGGCGATTGGACCCAAAAAATGGGCTCAATGGGTCCAATTACCAGATATGAATTTTTAACATTTTTTCATCTAGCGATTGGTCCCAAGTAATTATTTTTTATGACTTTCGGGTTAATGTCCGTAGGGCCAGCAAAAAAGTTGAAGATTTGAATAAAAAACAAATTAATTGCTTTGTATGAAAATATTTGTTGAGATTGGTCAAGGCTCAAGACAAATTAAAACTTCAAACAAATAGTAAAAATAATAGGAAATAAATCAATATTTGGAAAAAAATAAAATAAACTATTATAAAAAGTAATAACATAAGATAAAACTAAAGACAGTAATTTTTTTCTATCAACTAAAATCACAGGTTATATTATGAAATAACATCTTAGGTGTACCTTGTAATGTAAATGTTTATTATTATTATTATTATTATTATTATTATTGTGAACTTATTGTTCATAATATAATTTACTAAGTTTAAAAATGTTAGGATTGCCAGTAGGTCACTCAAATTATATTATTACTTAATATGTAATAATATGATTATTGAGTATGATATACTTTTTATACGTTTTTTTTCTAATTTTCAATAATATTACAATTTTTTAACAAAAATAATCCTATGTTACATTAAGTAATTTTTGTGGTTATAAATATAAAAATATATAGTTTTACTTTTTTTATTTTTTATATAATAATAATAATAAATCAAGTATTAAAAATGCCTGAAATCAGTCTTTAGATTTAGGTAATAATAATAATTATAATATAAGTTAAGTGAGAGTGTTTTAAGTTTTAAATGTTAAAGTTGAGAAAAATATTTTAAAGGAAATTGATTCCTAGGCAGTTGACAGACCAACGTCATTTGGTCGGATCATGTCAATTCAATGGTAATTGTGATCTGTCGGCTGAGTTTGGCGTAACGCGACCAAACTGCGTAGGTCCCCTATCTGCCTAGGAATCAACTTCTCTGATAGTACAAAACAAAATGGTTATAACTGATTATTTTCGTGCCAACCCTACTTCAAAATATCTTGCCAGAAAACAATGGATCATAAAATTGGGACCAATCGCTAGATGAAAAAATGTTAAAAATTCACATCTGGTAATTGGACCCATTGGGCCCAATTGTTTTGGGTCCAATCGCCCAAGTACTCGTTGGTGAGTAGTTGGTACCACCCACATTGGTACCGGTGGCGCCACTCCATTCTGTAAGGGTCCTAACGCGAATGATCCACTAACAGGATAACAGACCGTAGTAATGATACAATAATTGAACTTAATACCGGTGCTTATAGTTCAGTAGAGTTTGTGGTCGGTAATGAATAGTCGTAAGACGCGGATGCCTAGCGAATGGACGATTTTTTGTTGAAAAAAACAAAAAAAAAAGTTATTCAAATACTTGCCGGTTTCTGAGATTTTTTGAGCAGCACATTCTATTTGACATTGTTGTTGATTGATTTGTTTTCGTTAGCTAATCAAAAGCGCCAGTTACTTATACAGGGTGTAACAAAACTAAGTGATAATATTTTAGGGTGTATATGAGTTCTCTACATTAGAGTTCACTGTAAACCTTTAAAATATTGAAATGAATGAAAACCGCAAATTATGTGTTTTTTTTTAACTTTTCTACATTTCTACCACTTTTATATTTAAACTGGATTTTCGGTATTTGATGCCAAAGTATTTCGAAACTGCTGGTCCGTTTTTGTTAAAATTCTGTGTGCCTGGGCAAACATCTATTTTTAATACCAAAACCATGTTTGCTGGGTCAGCTTGTAATATTGTATTATTTGCTGAAGTTGTGCTAGAAGGGGATTATGGCAAAATCATGTCCTCCTATCTAATGTATATAAAATTCTCGTGTCACAAAGTTTGTGCGCGAACTCCTCCAAAACGGCTCAACCGATTTTAATGAAATTTTGTATGTACATTCGTTAGGCCTGAGAAGTCTTTATCTACTTTTTCTATTGATACTAGAAATAATTTACATGGCAAAACAACGTTTGCCCGGTCAGCTAGTTGATTCTGTAACGCCCTTCTATAACAAATGTATGTCAGCGTTCTATTGTTAGTTGTTACTATCGACTTTTTATGACTTTATCTCAATGTGTAATGGTTTGGAACGGCGCATGATCGTTCATCAAACGATTTATATTTTCAAACTATGTACTTCAAATTGTAACAGCAGAAGAACTTTCAAATCTATGATGAGTTATACAGGGTGTAACCAAACTAAGTCATAATACTTTAGGGCAGGGGTCACCAAATGGCGGACCGCCGATCCATTGTGTGCGGACCAAGCATTTTCGAAGATGAACTTCGTTAAAAATAAATTTGGTTCTCGATTTACTGATGAACATCTCCAGGATTTAATGTCAATAGCTTGCACAAATTTTACTCCAAACCAGCAACAAAAATTGTCACTTTTCTCATTGATATGTAAATAAATGGTTTTTTTACAAAATGTGTGGACCGCGAAGGTCATTTCATTTCTTAAAATGGACCTCGAGCGAAACTAATTGGTGACCCCTGCTTTAGGGTGTGTATATAGAGTTCGTTCAAGTCAAAGTAGCAGCGCTGAAAGAGTAACTTTTTTTAAACTTTTGTATGGGAAAGTTCATGACGCTGGAGCGCTTGCCCATACAAATCACAAAAAATATTTGCTTGTTCAGCGCTGTTACTTTCACAGTAAACTCTATTTATTATGTAATAGATATTGGATACGTACACACCCTAAAGTATCATCACTTTGTTTTGTTATACCT
This sequence comes from Cyaniris semiargus, assembly GCA_905187585.1. Classification (NCBI taxonomy): domain Eukaryota; kingdom Metazoa; phylum Arthropoda; class Insecta; order Lepidoptera; family Lycaenidae; genus Cyaniris; species Cyaniris semiargus. Next base: position 13,885,594 of record LR994560.1, on the reverse strand, counting down.
TGTATTAACTAGATACTAGCTTTTTCCAGCAACTTCGCTCGTGTAACTATCATCCTTTGTAAAAAAATGATTTTAGTTAAATATTTATAACTAAGTTATATTCAGACAGTTCTATTATTTTTTTTTTTTTTTTTTCTATGGACGCTTCACACCACGTCAGTCTGGCCCCGTGCTAAGTACCTGAAGGACTCGTGTTACAGGTACCAGACAACGGAAATATATTTAATACTCTTATACTATACATATATTTAAGATTTTTATTATATCATACACATAGTTAATACACATAACACAACCAGACCCGGGAACATTGAAAACTTTTTGTTCCGTCGGCGGGATTCGAACCCGCGACCCCCGGCTTGAGCTGCCACACACTCAACCAATTGAGCCACAGAGGTCGTCATATTTATGAGTATAAGTGTAACAAACAGAAAACTTGGTTGAAATCTCCCTCCCGCTTTCTTTCGTTTCTTTTTAAATAACCTCTAAAAATATGCGTTAGCTTTGGTTTCATCACATTGTCTCCCTTCTTTCATTTCAAAGTTCATTGAATGATATTCTCGGCATATAGGCTAAAACATTGCTTTTTGCAAAAAAAGACATACTGGCTACGCCCATGAAAACTGTCTCTCTTGTACGACATCGGTTATACAGTCAGTCAGCCATCAGTCCAGTCCATCAAACTGAGACTGATGCCAGAATGATGGCTGAAAAGTACATAATAAAGAAATGATCAGTCCGTCAATCAATGGACTGAAAAACTGAATTCCTGACCAAACTGATGGACTGAACTGACGCCAGACCGACCGTGTCACCGTTGTCTCTCCGTGTGCCTGTCCATGTTAACTCTCTTAAACTCTATTTTATTTCAAGTAAAGCATTTGTTTTTCTGCCCAAACGTAGCGTCCTGACCGGACGTTTCACGACGTGTTGTGATCGTGATTCCTCACCGCACATAGCTGCCGTCTAATCATAAATCTATTTAATTATTGCATCAAAGAAATCCATCTTCGGCCCAGTCCGGATCCCGGTCTAGTCGAAGTAAAAACGGGACTTAATTCGCCGTAATCACCGTAACATGGACTTCTGTGTCACTGGATAGGATAGGTTATATTACACTAAGGGCCTGTTTCACCACTTCCTGATAAAGTGCCGGATAGGTTATCCACAACTTTTTTGACATATTCTCCATACTCTACATGTCAAATTAAGTGGTGGATAGGCTAAACGGCACTTATCAGGAAGTGGTGAAACAGGCCCTTACTGTTGCATTCAGAGACGAACATTAATTACTTAGCTGTAATTAAATGACGATAATAATATTGACGTAATATTATTTGTTAAACTGTTCATTAAATTGAAGTTTAATCATCATTAAAATATTTCTCTGAGTACGGCAGTTAGATTTGTGATCTCTCGTGGACAGGTAAGAAACATATGTACATAAGTTCATGAGTTTAAAAGGCCTATCTTCACGTTAAGTTGAATCGTAATAGGTACATTTTTGCGAAGCTGTCTATAGACGTCGATCGCAGTGTCAAATTCTCCCTTATTGGGCAATCATGGGCCAACTTGGACTGACTTTTGCTGACTAAAGCTTTTCTTCAGTCTTTATTTATTCACTCTTCATGCTTTTCATTATAGCCTCAAGATGTGCCACTTAATAATTGAAACTATTACGTCGCATATGTATTTCTCTTTTATATATTGTTTACCTAGTAATTATTTAGTAATCTGTGGTACTGTATTACTCCTTCAAAACTTCTAGTATCATCTTTTTCTTCTTCATTTTATGCGTCCCTGTTTAAGGAGTTGCCAACGTCAGTGCAATGATGTATGTAGTTGTTTAGTACAGTCTCTTCCAGTGTTTCAGAGATCCGTGTCGTCTAGAGTTGACGTTCTGTCAATACATCCTTCACGTATGACAGCTAAATTGTCCCAGGGCTGGCACGGCATAGAAATTCCGTGAAAGTACACCGCGGTGGTGGTTTTTGCGCCTTTTTATTTCTTACTAGTAAACGTGACGGGTAAAGTTTATAAAAATGGGGTCAAATTGAATTGTTTACTTATAAATTCAGCGAAGAAGAAAAAAGTGGTTACGAACATTTCATGAATATTAAAATTATAAAGGTTTTGCTAACATAATGTACTTATGGACTTATGCACTATCCCTTATGTTTTTGACATAATATTTGTCCAGAATATTTACTGTAATACATATTATTAGATTACCAAAAGGAAATCAGTGGGTGTCAAATGTCAAAATACGATAATATATTGCTCGGAGTTTTAGTAATATTTTTCTCTACCAAAATCCCTAACTGACTTTTAAGGATGTGTGCAGGCGTTGCCCAGAAACTAAATAATATATGTTCCAGTCACCAAATATTTAAAATTACCTGTACAAAGTATAATACATACAATGTATAGGGTTTTAGCAAATTGTATTATAATGTTAGACACTCCTTTTTTTTTCTCAAACTCAAAATCTACTTTAGGTATCTAAAGTACCTATTTTACAATTGTAGAAAAAATTAAAAATCTGACATTGACGTCCTGTGCAACCGTGCAATATGACGTATGTGTCAGACCAAATACGACTGGATTTACGACGTTTATAATTATTCGCTCCCAAACAAAAACTTGGATTATACAATCCACCATAAATATTAATGGTAACTGGTCATTCAATGCGTGCTCCACCGGTCAGGCTATCTAACTTCGTTTATCCATCACCGATACGTTTTGCACGCAGGTGGCATGATTAAACCAGAGGATTATGAACTCTATTACTACGTACCAAAAGATATTTTCGTGTTATAAGTTTCCAAGATACTTTAACGGCTCTTTGTCTAGGAAATAATTTCTAACACTTAATACGATGAGAGTGATAAGTAATTGTGAAGTCATAATTTATTGTTTGTATTGCTGTGGGTATCTGTTTCGAAATGTTTTATTGTTTTAGATACTTTTTCACGTAGGTGTACGAATGGAACGATTTCAATATTGTGAAGTAGTTGTTAAAACGTTGTTAAATTAAAGTCTTAGTTAAAAAAAATACTAGAACTGAACATTTTAAAAAAAACAGCCTATGTCCTAACTCCTACCCCCATGGTCAACTCTATATCTGTGCCAAGTTACAAAAATATCGACCCGGTAGTTCGTGAGATTAGCGTGTTCAAATGAACATACTCTTCAGCTTTATAATATTATATTAGTATAGATTTAATTTGAAATGTCATGACATTTAATATAATTTAAATTTATTTTAGTAGATACCAAGGTATCTACTAAAATAAATTTAAATTATAAGAAACTGAACAAATCTAATTAGTAAACATTAAAAAAAAAAAAAAAATTTAGCCCCACGTTGGGCGCCAATATAAATGATGCCTACAAACAACATCTTGGTGGAATGAAAAAAACTTATCCTTTCTTATTAATTGTTTTTCGTTCAAAATACATAAATAATAAAACCAGCAATTCACTTAATAGCCGTTCGATCAAATTCAAGATTTAATTGGTCGAAAGAGTCATCATAAATCACACATAATCGCAATTTCATCGTATTTATTTTACATTCGCGCCAAATATAGTATGGTCGTATATCAACATAGCACCAGGCCCCGATAATTATGATATACTGTTCGGTTATGAATTTTCATCCATTTTTATTATAGGAATTAGCAATTGCGATTGGAGTTTTTAGTTTTGTTGCTTAGTTTTCGACGTCAAAATATATTTAGTTCATAGAAGAAAAAAAAACAATTGTTTTCATGTTAAAAGAAAATTATAAAAACTTAAATTTGAACTAAACGAAGAAACTACAAAAAGCTGCTTTAAATATTACAACCACACTACAGTTTCTTCCAATCACACAAAAAACTGAAAGGAATCAGAGATTTTGTTGATCCCTTACCTAATGGAAAAAACTTGGTTAGATTGGGAGTACCCAAATTTAGGCTTTAGTAAATGTACGTATGCAATTTATATCCGTAAAAATGTGCAGTTCCCGTGAGATAATAAAGGTAAATTAAATAAAGAAAATGCGTGACAACTGACAAACCTTATTGTTTTATATCAAAGTACCGTAAATACAAGTTAAGAGAACAAATGAAAAACACGCAATAAATTATTAATAAGACTCAAGTATTCCAACTATGATAGTATAACTGCACCTTGCTTAATCAAAATGTAGATTTTACCTTATACAGTGTTTACTTGGTTAAAAAAGATTTTATCTGTGGCACCGATCGATCAATTTTAAACTCTAATGATAGAGCTATAAGGTTTATTAATGAAATGAGGCTGGATGTTATAAATATTGCACGCTTTTAATCCATTTAAAAAGTTAAAACGTCACTGGCAAATGTTGACGAATTGATAGCAACATTGTAAGGGCGTGTTTTTGCACTTGTTACTTACAAGTGAAACCTTGTAATGACGTTAAATTTGTAGATAAAAGCGGAATGTTGTAAGAACTTTACACCGATTCTACTATTATAGGAACAATATAGCTTCGATCTAGTCAGGATTGATAAGTAAAATAGCATTCTCGTATACGTCAAAAGGTTTTTCGAGTTTTTGAAAGTTAGGAAGCATTTGAAATTTTATGAGAACTATTACTATTTTGTTGCTTTATTATTATACTTTCTGCTATGCCGCACTCGGAGACGATTGAACGACGATTTGTAATTAAATGAATATTTTGACATAAGCCTTATACATTATCCCGCTTACTAATAAACGTTGTATAAGCTTTGAATAGTTATACAGTGTTTTGTTCCTGTCACACAAGTGACATTTTTAATTGGATTGAAGAAGACAAAACACTGTATAACTATTCAAAGCTTATACAGCGTTTATTAGTAAGGGGGTAAGTGTCAAACTCTTCATTAAAATAAAGTTAAATTATCATAAATGTCTCTTCTGCGCCGTAAATCTGCATCGAAATCTGAACATGTTAGATTAACATAGCAGAATCTAGCCATCCACTTCAAAATCTATAGCCAGCCAATTCAAAGTCCAAATGACTGTACTCAATGCGATAATCTTTCAACTATATCAAGAAATCCAATCGTCACTTTCAGAAATGTTGGGATTGTGCGAAATAACACAATGATTAACTAGATAAACTGAGATTTATTCGGACACACTATTACAAGATGTTACAAGATGCAGCTCAGATGAAAAAGAGACCATAGATTAGTGATCACGCATAGACAACAGAATCACACATAGACAACAGATTATACTTTTAAAACATAAAGCACAGACGCACGGCAAATTACATTGTTTAGTTTATACTAATAATTATTATTGTTCTAACACCTGCCCTTAAACTAAACAATCTGTAAACCAAGATTTGCTACACAATTAAAATGTTTATCTTTACTTAAACATTTAGTTAAGACATCTGCTGGCATATTTTCAGTAGATAAGTATTTTAGCATTACAATTTTATCTTCTACAATCTGTCGTACAAAATGGTGCTTTATATCAATGTGTTTACTACGACTATGGTTAACATGACTTTTACAAATGCTCTGAGCCGACTGACTATCATTAAACAAAGTTACAGATAAATGTTTACCCAAACATTCATAAAGAAAATTTTTAAGGAATTTAGCCTCCTTTCCTCCCTCACACAAAGCCATATATTCTGCCTCGGTGCTCGATAGAGCCACACTTCTTTGTTTTCGGCTTTCCCATGAAACTACTGAATTTCCTAATTTAAATACATAACCAGTATATGAGCGACGGTCTAGCTGATTAGATGCCCAATCCGCATCTACATATCCTGTAATACTTAATGAAGATTTTTCATACACTATGTTATAATTAATAGTCCCTTTTAAATATCGCATTACACGTTTTGCTGCTTTCCAGTGTGTATCAGAATGACAATTATTAAATTGGCTGAGCAAGCTTGCCGCATGCATAATATCTGGTCTAGTACAAATGGCTATGTACATAATACATCCCACTAAACTTCTATACTTGGAATCCATATCAGTTTGGTCACCTTTTTCAAGCTTAAGGCCACATTCAAGAGGTGTACTCACAGGCTTGCAATCAGTCATATTAAATTGATCTAATACCTTCTGTTTATAGTTTTTCTGATCTAATGTAATTTTATTTTGTTTTTGATTTAATCTCATTCCTAATATATGTGTAGCTCGGTCAAGATCTTTTGTTTCAAACCTACTCATCAATTTTTCCTTAAGTAATTTCTTTTCTAGTGTATCTTTACTTATAATTAAAATATCATCGACATACAATGCTAATATAATAAAATTTCCTGAATTATCAGATTTGATATAAACACAAGGCTCACTAAGTGTTTTTTTAAACTGAAGGTCTGTCAAGACACTATCTATCTTATCATACCACGCCGCGAGCGAGGCTTGCTTAAGCCCATAAATAGCTTTATGAAGTTTAAATACATGGTTTTCCTTACCCTTTATCTTGTATCCACTTGGCTGCTCCATGTAAACGGTCTCCTGCAAATCACCGTTTAAGAACGCTGTCTTCACATCCATATGATCAATGTGCAAGTCTAGGTTTACCGCCAGAGCAATCAACGTACGTATAGTAGAATATCGTACCACAGGCGAATAGGTTTCCCTGTAGTCAATCCCGTATTCCTGGGTATATCCTTTAGCTACAAGGCGTGCCTTATACCGAAGTAACTGACCTTCTGGTCCTAGCTTCTTCTTGAAAACCCACTTACAGCGAACAGCCTTCTTTCCTTCAGGTAGTAATGTCAAACTCCAAGCCTTATTTTTCTCAAATGACCTGTATTCGTCCTCGATAGCTTCCCTCCAGTGTTCCTGTTCAGGTCCGGATAATGCTTCCTCAATTGTCTGTGGTTCTCCGTCATGACTTGTTGCCGTCATTGCAATTGCAGCATTCACACTTTCATCAACATCTTCATAATAACTTGAATTTTGATCTTCAGTCATGTCCGGATTCCATGTAACATCATCATGGTCATCTGAGCTGCATCTTGTAGCATACATCGTCCGGCTTCCATAATAGTGCGATTTGCCCTCTCAGCAACTCCATCCTGTTGCGGAGAGTATGGCACGGTCGTCTGGTGCACAATGCCATGCTCTTGCAGGAATTTCTTGTTTTAATAAATGCATGCTTCGTCTATTCAGGTGTCCGAGTCTCCTGTGCCAAATCTCCTGTGACTGATTCGCCGCACACAAATTCACAGCCTCTGCGCGTTCTTCATCCATGGACTGGATCCGTGACTCCACCAAAGCCACTGTTTGACATGTCGCAGCCTGCTCATGACCATTTCTTGATGGTTGACTCACTGTGTCTAGTTCATAAACACCATTCACCTTTGTAGCACTTGCAACTGGTATCTTCCCGCAGTAAACATAACATTTTTCAGTGTCAAAATGAACTTCTAGCCCCTTGGAAGTTATTTTGTTTACAGATATAAGGTTTGTTGACAGTCCTGGCACAAAAATAACCTCATTTAATTTTGTAACTTGAGTTTGGCCTTTCAACAATAATTCCACCTCACCATGACCTTCGCTATGCATTTTCTGATTATTAGCAACTGTAACTAACCGCGGAGTGTCCACAACATAATTTTTCAATATATCTTTGTTGTTTGTCATGTGACAAGTAGCACCTGAGTCCACATACCAAGCATTGGAGTCTATGTTGACAGCTAGCGCTGTCAATAATGTTCCGTTCCACGCTTTCTCACATTTTTCACTTTCACTCCGTTTACTATTATTTCTATTGTTCGATTTGTTAGGACAGTTCTTTGCGAAGTGGTTCGGTTTCTTGCAAATGAAGCACTTTGGATGTTTGTTTATACCTTTTGAAGAAAACTTGTTTGCAAGCATCGCACCTTCACTCTTGTCAAAGTCTCTACGTAGATTTTCTTGCAATAATTTACTTTTCACGGTTTCACTGCACAATTTAATATTAGAGTTTTCTAGTGCCATGATAAGCGGGTCATAGTCAGGGGGTAAGCCGCTTAGCATTAATACTGACAGAAAATCATCATCCAATGGAGCGTTTATGTCTCGTAATTGTTGATCTAGGTCTGTGATCTTCAAGATATACGCTTCCATGTTATTAAATTGTTCTAACTTTAATCCGAATAACGTGCGTAAAAGTCCAAGACGACGACACAGGCCCCTGTCTTCATAGGCAGTTTTTAGGTTGTTCCATGCCTCGTACCCAGTGGCAGCGTTTCTAACATGGGAAAAAGACGAGGGTTGAACCATCAAACATATCTTTGCGAGTGCCCGTAGTTGTTTGCGGCTGTCATTGACCTTGGGAACACCCGGTGCAGATTCGTCGATGCAATCCCATAGATCTTCGTGCACTAAATACATACGCATCATAAATTTCCAGTTTCCGTAGTTATTGTTCTAACAAGAAAACGCCCACATTCATTTTTCAGCCGTACTTTAGTATTTGACTAACAAAATACAATTTTTCATGGAGTGTCACAGGTCCATCGTGGATGCAATATTCTTTGATGTCGAAATTATTTATTGTCCGTGCCTCGTTTGTTGCAGGTAAATATAACAGAATATTAAAGAGGCGTAGGTTTCTCAATGCTGCGAGTATTGAATACTGACTTGCTTAGAAAAGGAAGAGTCTTTGGCAGTCCTTTATCATGATGAGGAAAATCGAACAAATTAAATAATTTGTTCGATTTTCCTCAAATAAAAAATTTTCCTCAAAGTAAATACTTTGCATTACGAGATGTTGCTCGCAACTTAGTTGCGCCGAATTTGATCCCGACCTTATTACCTTACCTTAGTAATATATTCTCATAACTTTGCATAATAACATGTAACTAAACATTTACCCACTTACTAATAAACGCTGTATAAGCTTTGAATAGTTATACAGTGTTTTGTCTTCTTCAATCCAATTAAAAATGTCACTTGTGTGACAGGAACAAAACACTGTATAACTAACTATTCAAAGCTTATAGACGTTTATTAGTAAGGGGGTTACAATATTTAGCTCTTGCTACTCTCGCAGCAGTTACACAAGGCAGTTATAGTCAGCAGTCAATGCCTAAAAAGTAAAAACCCAATTTACTTTCTACAAAGACCTGCTTATGGAAAATTTAAACTAAATTTATATAAACAAACTACATGAGACTTTGAACTCAATATAGCATTTATAAGGCTGTTATAAGACTTGTAGGTCTAAAACGGTGCACCCAATGAACACGTCGTCCGTCTATATCTTAACAGTTATCTCACGCTTTTTATTAAAATCATGAAATTGAATCTTTTTGCCGCGCAAAATAAATTAAATTAACCTGTTATGGTCGGCATTAACTAATGTCAGAGAGAAAAGAAGTGAGTAGACACGGAGAGCTGATCCACAAATTATTTTAATAGTGGTTTTCGGTATTTCATTTGCTGCTAGGAGGCAGACTCAATACACATGAAACACCGCCTGGTGGATTCGTGTTTTCAAAAGCTACCCATAAAAAAATTCCGACACTTTTCTACCTACCACCTGTTACCAGTCAAAGTTATTAGCAGTAGGTTCTTTCGTGTCAAATTTCGTATCAAACAGCTGTAAAAAAGCCATTAAGCGATATTAACAGGGAATATTATGCAAAGGTCGGAGCAGAAGGCACCACTAGCACATACATGTTGCACACATCATATGAGAATATTGACATAACCTCCTTTTTTTGAAGTCGGTTAAAACACTGTCAAATGGCGAACAAAACTTTTGTTTGCTGTCTATGCTGGTGCTGCCGCCTAGCCTGAAAATATTGCTGTAATATTATATCCTATTCCGTTACAACTCAACTAGATGACGTCCGCAACTCCATTGCGCCAAAATACGTTTATCGCACAAGAATCGTACATTTTTCCGGGACAAAAAGTACCCTATGTCCTTTCCCGAGACTCAAAAAAGCTTCATACCAAATTTCGGCAAAATCAGTTCTGCGGTTCGGGCGTGAAGAGGTAACAGACAGATAGACATACTTTCACATTTATTGTATTATAAGTAATGGAAGTATGGATGACACCAAAGTTTGAGTGTTCTGTCCATTACCTAAATCTATGGTCGATATTGTGCATATATATAGGTTTTTATTGGACACAGTCCGTAATGAAGAGTCAGAAATGTGCTGTGTTGTGTTTCTTTTGACGTCCCTCAGGAGTACGCGTCATTTTCATCTTGCAACGTAATGCAATGATTAAAATTACCAGTCGCTATTACGTCTAGCAATATCTATTTCTATCAGAAATAAGAAAAAAACAAAGCACTTCGGTAGTGTCGACACTCGACAGGAGTGGACAGGCAGTAGGATCAGGCATACATTTTCGCCCCGTGGTAGGAAGATAGATATAATCTATAATAATATAATCTATAAGAATATAGAGGGATATTACTTTTTCTCCTACGCCGCGCCGGTTACTCTACGAACTTTCGGTCAGTACTCAGTATCAATTGTTACCAAAATTTGTTGTCTACATTTGGTAACAATTGATAGATGTAGAGCCAAATGTTAGTCATTTTTTTTACTTTTATATCGTACGTTTCGGCCATTTCAAACCCTAATTAATAACTTCTTATCATTTCAAAAATAATTTGAATTTAATGTGTATTTTACTTGCAGTGATTAGGCTCCGTCATACAAATAATTTTAGAATAAATATGTAAATTGTTTATTCGAAAGATGTTTCAGAAGTAATTAATATGGCTCTAACGCTATTTTAATAATGGTGGACCATCCCATGCAATTATTCTAATGGACACGAGTGTGATAAGCTATTATAGGCTCAACCCCATCGAGATAAGGTTGAATTAAGCGTACGGGTTAATTAACTTTCTAATTTGAAGAGTAACAAAGTTTTTCGTAATGAATTCTGTAAAATGTTTCTTGTTTTGTGACATGCGTTTGAATTAATAAAAGGCGTCATGCAAGGAGCTTGATTTGTAGACACGGCATTTATAAAATTTACGCTAGTTGAGACGAAAAACCATGTTTTGCCATATGGACGCTATTTAACATTTATGTACTAAACGGTAACCCACAAAAAATGCGTATTGAGTTATAAAAATAGTTATGTTTATTTAGAACAAGACTACTTACTGCATTCAAAATAAATTTATATTAGCAAAAAAAAAATTGTGGGCTAGGCTAGGTCGAGTTCGGACTTAGGACACAAATGCGACCATAATAATATGGGTTGTGTTTGGTATACTACAATGTTATTTTAAAAATAAAATAATAGATGTTGGCCGATCGTCAGACCCAAAGAATAGGCACACAACATTCACAACATTTCAACACAATCTGTCCAGTCGTTTCGGAGGGGTTTGGCAACAAACACGACAATTTTAATATTGTAATGGTGCTCCCACATTGCCGTTAGAAAATGTTTAGTACGTTAGTAAACATTTGTTAGCAAATATTAAATCACAAATGTTAAAAATATTTTCATGTTAGAAAATGTTTAGTAACGTCAAGTCAACGAATTATAACAAAATAAAACATGTGTTACCACTGACATATAAGTACTACGTACTAGACTTGACACCGCAACGCAATGCTTGGTCACATTCAACAGAATGTGGGGACTCCAAAACTGGGGGGTTTGTATAAGTATGGCCGCCAGGTACGGAGCCAGGTACCTTAGAAATGTTCGGAATTTTGAGGCTACGTCATATTCTATTCTCGGCAATTTGCGGAGTGTTTCTTCGGAGTGATGCCTTCGGAGTAGAGTGATGATGTTTTTTAACTGACTTCCAGTAAAGAGGAGGTTATATATTTTGTATGTTCAATGATCACTTCGCCGTTTGTGGACCGATTTTCAAGATTTTTTCGTTAATGTATCGGGTTTAATCCGAATTTGGTACCATGTTCATAAAAAAGGTGACTTGATGGTGGGATCCATAAGTAATCGAGGGAATTCCTCGCTCTTTATACTAAAACCCTATTTTGGATGATATTGTGATTTGGATTCATAATCTGAATTCTGAAGTATTTTAAAATGGAAACTTATGGTGATTTTGGATAAATAATTAAGTATTCCAAGTAAATCATACCAAAAAGTCAGATTTTGCATCAAAATATACCAAGGTTCAAAGGTGGTGAACAGATCTCCGGCCTCCTTATGTATCTAACATGTTTGGGGGTTTCTACGTTAAAAAAATCGTGAAAATCTAATTAACTTCTATGTCCTTGAGAAATCGTACTTGATGTTAATTAGTGAAAAAACCGTGTCTATATTTAGCGACTTGTTATATTATTATTTCGATTATTTCTGCATGACTTAAAAGTTGGATTTCACTTAACTATTTTTAACAGAAATCCAATTCTTTAGTCATGCAGAAATAAACGAAACTTTGTTTGTATTCCCCTATCTTAGATGAGCCGCCATATGAATGTAGAATGACATTACATTCGTTTTCGAGTTATTCTCAAAAAGTTCTTTCATTTAATATCCATACTGTTATTATAGGACGGCATAGAAAATAACTATTCCGCTATCTTGGATGGTCGGCCATTTTATATTTATAGTGATGTCATACTGTATCGTGCATTGTCATTCAAACCAAACGTGTATACAAAATTTCAGCTCAATCGGTTAAAATATTATACGTACATACATACTTCGAAATTGAGTTCAAAAATTCCACCTGAACTTACATAATAATATGTACTAATATATTTAATAATATGTACATAATAATATACAGAGCAAGTTAAATAAAAGCTTTTAATAATGTTTAGTAATCTTTGTTTTATTTTATCTACTTACTCAAATAGAGAGATTAATTCGAGTGTAGGCACAAAACTTTGTCACTTCTGCGGTACTGATCTATAGCCATGACCGCCCCGCCTCTCACCCCGCTCATGCCTCAAGTGCGACATGTTTTTTGTTTGCAATGGCGCCTCTAGTACTTAGTACATAATATCTCTATGTGTGTTACCTTTTGTTTGTAAACCTTTTATAAAGGTGACGGCGGGGTATGCGGTAAGCCAAATATACCAGATTTAAATGTTATAAAATATTAGTTAACATTAGTAAACATTTTCTATTAGTGTAGGAGCACTTATAACATGTAACAGTTCCTAACAAAATCTAACAATAATTGACAACATTTGTTAGTTAATGTTTTTATGTTAGAAAATGTTTACAAACATTTTCTAACGGCAATATGGGAGCAGCATAGCTGATCCAGCAAACAGTATTTTGCCATATATGGTGTGGTGAGAATATCAGACGTTGCCATGGAGACGTTGCTTATATCACGCCGATCTCAGAAAATTCAGAAAACTTCAAGACTTTGCGCTATATACCAAACAAAGCAAAGTTGTTTTGAGAATGAAAAATAGATAATAATATACAGGGTGCAATTAAACCTTCCGGACAAATTTCGATATTATATTGATCCTTGTTAAAAATAAAAATACTCGTATTTTTTCTTTTATAATCATTAATCACTCAGTACTAAAATGTTGAGAAATAGCATCCGAAAGTTATCCTAAAAAACACCACAATTAATGGACACTACGCGCCGCCGCGCGCCGGCGCGTGACATGCCCTCCGCGCGGCGCCTCCCTGGTACCACCCCCCGCGTCACCCCCGCTCTACCCACCGCCGCGAAGTGACTTAAGTGGGATAAAATAATGTTATTGTAAAAAAATTAACACCCTATTTTGTTGGCTAAATGGACTCTCCTAATGATACCTAAGCCCTAAAAAAAATTTGGCCGGTAGGTTTAATTGCACCCTGTATAAACCGATAAGTTTATTTCACTAAACTAACTTCTATCAGCTCGAAAACAGTATTCCTTCGTTCTTAGTAATGTGAACATTGCGACAAAATGTGAGCTATCCTTACTAATAATAAATTATGAATGCGAAAGTTTGTCTGTAGGTATGTCCGTCTGTCTGTCTGCCTCTCGGTCTGTAACCTCTTCACGCTTAAAAGGCTGTACCAATTTACATGTACTTTAGTATGTAAATACTTTGAGAGACGAGAAAGGACATAGCATAATTTTTGTAGCAAAAAGTACAGTACCCGTGCGACAAATAAAATTTCAGCTCAACGGAGTCGCGGGCTTCATCTAGTCCTTATTAAAACCAGTAACTATTTAGTAATCTGTGATAAAACGTAATTACTATTTTCCAGTCGAGCAAGTTGTAGGCACATCCACGTTTTTAGTAATTATCATTTCCAGAGTACTCTCGCTGCAAATTGTCCATATCGTAATGGCTAAACCAGAGTAGACAGAACTAAGGAGTACCTTGACTTCAAACAAACGGGGGAATATACGCGAGTTGGGCGTGACTGTCACTTTCAACATGTTTCACCATGCTGGGTAACGCATTAGTACTGCGCGCGCCGGCCGATATGACATACTACGTCAGACGTATAAATTTAGAGATCTCTTCTGAGTCGGCCTACTCGTTAGTTCTGTTTACTCTGGCTAAACTGAAGGTTTTACTTGTTTTTGATATGCCGTAGATTTATGTTCGTCTAATTGAGTTGCGTTGTGTATTGCGATTGTGTATCTTCTACATCTATAAGTCGCAGTCATCTGGTTGAATCTGCTTTTTGATTGAATGACTAGCGAATTCATTGAAACCATTTAACTTACAGTCACAGAGTTGACGAGTTGGCCTTTAGGTTTGACGTTAAACGTAACGTCAAACGACTTAAAGAGTTAGCCTTTAGTCATTCAACTAAATTTTCATTCAATGAATTCGCTAGTCATTCAATAAAATAGCAAATTCATCTAGATAACTGCGTCATACTCATATTATAAGGATACAACTGCAGTTCACACACTTTAGTTCTGAAATGTGACAAAAACTACTCATATATAATTGGCATGATGACTATTTTTTTTTCTTCCTGGTAATTAAAGGAGCATTCAAAAGTGGAAACATCGGTGAAAGAATTACTCTGTTAGCTTAAAAACTTTCTAAGATATCACATTTCAAAAATCTAATCAAATAGACCTTCCCGAAATGCTCCATACAAAGTGCTACGAAATTATGACGTCACCGTTTTGTAGTTTATACGCATCGGGGGATAACTTTGTTCGATAGGTATATTAAATATTGCGTTTATGAAAGTGGTTTCATAACAAAAGTTGCTTTTGATTGCATAAGTTATCGAATGGTAAATAAATATTTAGTAAATTTATGTAAAAAAATCGATTTATCTATCTAACTTTGAAGGCTCATAACAAAAAAATATTACGCAATACGTGATATTGACAATAAAGTTGCTCGTCTAGGGTCCGGCTTATACTTATACCCCCTTACGATTAAACGCTGTATAAGCTTTGAACTATTCAATACAAATACAGTGTTTTGTCGTCTTCAATCCAATTAAAAATGTCACTTGTGTGACAGGAACAAAACACTGTATAACTATTCAAAGCTTATACAACGTTTATTAGTAAGGGGGTTAACCACTACGGACCAGACGATACATTTTATTTTCATTTAACTATTTTAATTATATAATAAAATATAGAATCACAAGCATATAAAATTATATTACGCGCTTATTAAAATACACATACACCATAAAAGATCTAATGTATATGTGGTAATATTAAGAGAAATACATATGAAAAGTCATAAAAATATAGTAAGTATTTTCTCTATTGCGACAGTGGATGTTATTCCAAATGTAATTTATGTAAAACCGGCGGCGTAGCACCAGCTTATAGGTAACAATAATAAAAATTCCAGTGAAATGGTATAAAATAATACTACTTACATGTATATTAATATATTTATAATATTTTTATAGGTTTCCTAATGATTTGAAAATCCATACTAATATTATAAATGAGAAATTGTGTCTGTCTGTCTGTTACGCCTTCACGCTTAAGCCACTGAATCAATTTTGTTCAAATTTGGTATGGAGACTTTTTTTTCCCGGCAAACGACGTAAGATACTTTTTATCCCTAAAAATGTATGGTTCCCGCTCCACTGTTATTTGAAAATGTGGTATGTCTACCTTATAATATCATATTTTTGAGTAGAGACAAAAATCACTCCAAATTCTATTTGATAAGAGTGAAACCTTTTGTTTTTTTTTTTTTACTAACCGGACAATAACCTTTGACTAGTTTACTAGATGTAGGCAGCATACGCACAAGAGATTTATATGGTGAGTCGGGTGACCATTCATTTAGTTTCGTTAAGAAAACGGACTATCACTTGAACATATTTTAAAAGCTACTTATTTTTAATGAATCAATAGGGAATATTACCCAAAGGTCGGAGCAGAGGGCGAGTGTGAAATCATTGCAGTAATATATCCTATTAAATATCCATGTCATTATCCTCTCAAAGACAGTGTCAAGTGTCAAATGACAGCCTATAATTTAGTTGAAGTCACTATTTTGCTTAGATTTTAATTATGATGTTATGAATATTATACTGTCCATAATATTTATAGACTAAACTAGTTAATCGCTTTCTATACTTCTCTAAATCATCTTTAACAGACACTTATCATTTTTAACCGATTTCCAAAAATAGAAGTTTCTATATGTGGCTGTGGATATTTTTTACTAGCGGATTATCTCAAAAAAAATGAACGTCTAAAATCAAAATCGTTATTCTATACATTTTTGCGGTATGAAATTCCATATAGACCACCATTTTATTAAAATATGAAATAGGATACTCTATAATATCGACTTGTATGCAAACTGTTGGCTCTAAAATGCAAAACGTATGATCGTATTTATGTAGCGGGAGAACATAAAAACCGGCAAAGTGCGAGACGGAATCTTACTCGGAGGGGTTCGGTACAAAACGTGACTATTCCGCTGACGAAATATTCTGATTTCTGGTTTTAGTACTCTTGTCGATGAAATATTATATTATCTAGAGGTGTAAAAAGAATATTTCTCTGAAATTTGCAGACGTCTAGCTGGTCTAGCTATGTTTAAAAGGACACTACGTATTGGCTAGTGGCAGAGAGATATAAAGTTAACTTGCAACGTTACTACCAAAACACTTGAGCGTTCCAGAATTGAACTTACTACAATACATAAAGTTACACATTTTACGGCCGTTCCCAATATTTGATCTATCTCTGGTTTTGCCCTACTAGAGATAGGAATAGCTCTCATTAGACATTAGAGACATATATTTTATGTCAATTCAATGTTAGCTGCGATCGGTCGTATGTCAAACCAGAGATAGATTGAATATTGGGAACGGCCGTTAATTGATACGACTTGACGGACTTCCTGTCTGCGTTGTTGGTTTGTCTATTCTAATTTTGAAAGGCTTATTTAAAAATGTCTCGACTAGTCACGTTGCAATGTGACCTAACCCTAAGGGTCCCGTTTTATCCAGGTGCGGAACCCTAAAATGGTCACCCTAATAAAGTGTGGGACACATTACAATCAGCATGGTAATGCCGGAGACTGGACGCAGCATATTGATCGGCGCATTATGATAATGCATATTAAACGATGCAGAGCCGAAGCTGGACACTTAGTCAAAAAACATTCGATAGTTTCGACAGCGGAGTTAGCTTAGAAATATATAGAATTTGACTTCTTATTGGCATGATGCTTGCGATGCCTAAATAACAGATTTTGATTTCTAACTTCGCTGTGGAAATGATCGAATACAAGTTGTCTAAGTGCCCTAAAGCCGAAGCAGTTATTGGCATTGGATACGTATTTATAATTAATACTTGTACTTGTCTGTCCGTTAGCACTTCATGCTGAAACTGACTGGTGTGCTGCTTTAAGACCAGTCCAGTAACCGTACGTTTTCCAGGATAAAAGCCATACCGGTATACCTTTAATAATATCTAGTACTATCGAAGAAATTGATCGATTGATCGGCAGATGGCGGACCTTCGTCATTTTGTCGGGTTATAGTCAATTCAATATTATTCGTAATCTGCTTAATGAGCTTGGCTTAACGTCTTCAAATTACCTAAGCCCGCCATCTGCATATGAAATAATTTTCTTAGATGGTAAATACCAAAAACTAAAACCCGTTCAGCGTAAGTATGAAGTAATAGACAAATAGACACACTTCCGCATTTATAATATTAGTATGGACAGGGATTATTTAGTGGAATCGCACTAGTGTTCATTCATGGAATTCAATAGCAAAGGATCCCATAACGATAACTCGCACATATATTAATCTTTCATAAATTCCACGAAGACTTTCCACATGAGATTCCTTTACACTTTTTTACACTTTCCAAGTGTGAGTAATCCATAAACACTTTCTGCTAATACTGGCGATGCTAATGCCACTATTTTTATTGCTATTTCGCGTGATTGTTTAGCAATTGCTGGTTTTTGTAGCAACAGGTGGGCTCGGTTCCGGCAACTTTTTGTACACTTTACTGTTAGAGGAAAAGGGGATTTTATGAAATAGGAAACGAGCAATCGTAAGCGATTGCTGCATTGCCACAAATTTCCACATTACAGGAATAATTGTTACTCCTTTGGTGATTTTCGTCCTAAGACTTAACACGAAAAAACTGTATAAAACTGGAGGTCCCAAGATTTGAGATTTCCAGGACTTTGGGCCTCCAATTTTGTTTATTTCTTTCATGTTTATTTTCGAAGTTTCATGAATATAATTGATGACAAGCATGGATTCCTGTGCCTTGAGAAATCAACGCTTAACATTATAGAATTATCGGCTAACCAAATAAAGGTGTTAAGTCTGCAAAAGGTGTCTAATAGTGATACTTTTCTCTACATTGCTGCAAGCATGCTTTGACCTCCTTATAAACCATGCAAAATTCTCGGTCGTTCACCGGAGTCACTGTGGTCTTAATGTTCCTGTGTCTTCAACAAGATCGGTGCTGTTGGATTACGTTTTTAATTTTTAAGTTTCAGTGGGTAGGCTGCATCCTGCTCTTACCATCCTTTTAGGCAAGTCTTACATAATATCCGCGGTAGAAGTCCCTAAACCCCGCGAATGCAACAGCCTTTTTCGGCGTAAAAAAGGTTTCCAGATATATTTGGTCATTTATTCTTTTTAATCCGTAGTGCTTCCCCTTTAGTTCTTTGACTTTCGGTCATTGATACTTTGTGCATGTCCCGCTTTGTATGGGGGGAACTGGTAATTCTTACTCCTATTTTCTTCTGTTTCATTTCGTTCCGACAGACAAGACAGCATGTCCCTTGGGTTCCCTTAGATCATATCAAAGGGTTGGATACCGGCGCGGTATCATACCGCTGTCGATCCTGGCCATTTAGCCGAAACTTTTTCGTTTTCGCTTCGTTATAGAATCGGTGATCAAAATGTATGGAATTGACATAAGACGAGTCGAACTTCAACGTCATACTAACGAACGCTTATGTCAATTCCATACATTTTCATCGGCGATTCTAAAACGAAAAGAAAACGAAAAGATTTTGGCACACCCCCCAGCGACACAGGAGATACAGTGGTGGGAATGTACTATGGTGGGCTAAGCCTGTTTAAAAAAGTTTATTTTGGTACCAAACAACGTTATGTTTCATACTCTAAGCATCAATATACCGGTTAGTGGAGGAACCAGGTGGGATTTTGAATATTATGCACATAATACGGTAAATCCGGTTTCACCGGACAAACAATAACCAGACAGGAATTTACTGTTAAATGGGCATATTTACCTGATGTTAGAGTGGTACATTAGATTCCAGAATGGAGCTAAGATTACTATTATCATTTGTAGCCGCTGCTGACCCACTGATGGGCAAAGGCCTCCCCTCTTTACAAAGTCTCTTACCTAAGATTACTTTCATCGCTTTACTAAAAAAAATTACTTTCGTCAAAAGTACATTAATAAAAATGCTCTAGTAACTAGACAAACTTCAGTCTAAAGACCTCAGAAACATAAGATTAATTCGAACATGCATAGTATTAACTTAGCTCTACCTATTTTTTATCTGTGACACTTTAGCTTTACTTAAAAAAGGTTTGAAAAATGACTATAATACATTATACTTAGCTAATAATACAGTAGGACTTGTTTGGACTTGAGTGAAACTAAATAATGTGTTTGTCACAGCAACAATTATTCTTAGTGTGACGGTACAAGCAAAAATATATTCACTATCTACCGAATAAATGTCATATACATCATCTGATGATGAAAAATCGGCCAAGTGCGAGTTGTACTCGCGCACGAAGGGTTCCGTACCATAACAGAGCAAAAATAGTCTAAAAATGAAAAATCGGCCAAGTGCGAGTTGTACTCGCGCACGAAGGGTTCCGTACCATAACAGAGCAAAAATAGTCTAAAAATTGAGTTTTTTGTATGGGAGCCCCCCTCAATTATTTAATTTATTTAAATTTTATAATTATTTTAATTATTAAAGTACAAATACAATTATAAGTATTTTGAGAACATTTCAATTGCCTATGTGTTGCCGTTATTGATTAAGAGCAAAAAATAGCAAAAAAAAAAAATCACGTTTGTTGTATGGGAGCTCCCCTTAAATATTTAATTTATTTTATTTTTAGTATTTGTTGTTATAGCGGCAACACATACACAATCTGCGAAAATTTCAGAAGTCTAGCTATAGCGGTTCTTGAGTTACAGCCTGGAGACAGACAGACGGACAGACGGACAGACGGACAGACATCGAAGTCTTAGTAATAGGGTGCCGTTTTTACCCTTTGGGTACGGAACCCTAAAAATCATCCTTAAATGTTAATAAGCTAAGTGATAAACAGCAACCATCATTAAGGAATTCCGAAAATTACAAGTCTTTCAGCATAATAATTTATATAATACTAGATGACATTCGCAAGTCCGTTGTGCCAAAATTCGTTGATCGCACAGGAACCGTACATTTTGCAGGATAAAAGTATCCTATGTCCTTTCCTGGGAGTCAAGATATCTCCATACCTTTCAGTAAAATCGGTTCAGCGGTTTGGGTAGACAAACTTTCGCATTTATAATATTAGTAGGGATATCATAAATGTTATAGTGAAATAAACATAAAATACAAGTGCATGCGATCCGCGGTGTAAACGTGACACCATAAATTGTGACACCTGTGACAGCTGTGACTACCAAATTTCAGCAAAATCGGTTCAGCGGTTTGGGCGTGAAGAGGTGACATGACAGCCGACAGGTGGAATTACAGACAGAGAGACAAAATTTCGCATTGATAATATTAGTATAGATTTTGTGTATTTTTTTTTCTTTCTACCGTTTCTGGTATAATATTAAAATATTATGTTAGACTTTTTATAGGTCTACCAGAATCTGATGGCAAAAAGTGAGAAAATAAATTGACTCTAGCAATACAATAGAGTTTTCACCGACAGATGGGACTCTCCTCTGCTACATAGGTGGATTACGATTCATTGTTGTTAATATATAGTTAAAAATAATGCAATGTAATTTTACTAACAATATGTTAAGAATAAATTGTTACTAACACCTATGGAGGAATAATCCGAAATAAATTATTATTATTATTATTATACCGGGGTAATTGGAATAAAACATTTTGATCCTTTTTTTTCTTATAGCGGCTGATTCTGTGTGTTAAACTTGCAAATATAAAAATTTATCCAATGATCATGGATATTTTTTGAAAATCTGCTGTCAAAAATTGCCATCAGATTCTGGTAGACCTATAAGCCCTTTCATTTGATATAATATAATCATGTGTTATCGTGATACAGTTAGATATGAGTGCGGGTTCTCTACAAAATTCTTCTTTTGAATTAAATTCTTGTTGAGTAGATATGATAATAATAATTATAACTTTGATATCTTTATAATTTCTAATACACAACTATTTTGCCAATAACTCCTATCATAATTACAAGGCAGGCAACATTGAGATTTCTATAAAATACTCGGCTGTATATTAAAGGCTTTATTAACAACCATTTGAAGTTGAGCTCCCGCTACAACTGCAATTTTCGCCTGCAGGGGTCAACTGATGTGGATTTCGAGGGATGTTTTAACCAATTAGGGATGACCTCTACCATCAAAGTTGGCGGTTGGGAGGAGAGGTCAGGTGGAGTAGTCGTAATAATAATAAATACGTACGGTAGGAAATGTGTGACGCTCGCGGTTGACTTACAGATGGGATTTTCATACTTTACTGCCTGTGATAGATATGACTATACAGGCTGCTTCTATACTAATTATTTCTAATAGAATAAGAGTCTGCGACATTCAGACCTTCCTCAGTTTCGGAAAGCTGAAAGTTTACCTGTTTGTGACCTTCACAGAGGTAAGAACGACCAGCAACTATGGAGTTTCGGTTTTCAGTTCTGAAGGTCTACCTAACCTTCGAGAAAGAGTAAAGCTTAATTTCATAGCTTATATTCTTCGCGGTAAGTAGAGGAATCTCCTCTTCCAGTGCCGGACATTTTTGACAGTTGCTTCCCACCCTTAAACTTTATTAAAGTATTAGACTTTGAGGGTGTCTAGCAGTGGGAAGCAACCACTTCACAATCCACTTACCGCGAAGAATATTAGCTATGAAATTGAGCTTTACTCTTTCTCGAAGGTTAGGTAGACCTTCAGAACTGGATACCTCCTAAAGTAACCGCGACCAAAACTCCACAGTTGCTGGTCGTTCTTACCTCTGTAAAGGTCACAAACAGGTAAACTTTCAGCTTTCTGAAACTGAGGAAGGTCTAGACATCGCAGGCTCCTGGTCCATAATATTATAAATACGTGTTTCTAAATATCTATATTTTTAATTATTGTATTGTAAATTTTTATTGGCAAATTTCACTATACAATCTAAGGCTATTATTGCTTAAACATAGTAAACATAAATAATTGGTGTACCTACTATATGATAAATGAAAAGAACGAAAAAATGTAACAAAATAGCCTATAAGAAAAATTGTAAAACAAAAGCATAAAACAAGCCCTGACTCCGTTAGGGGGGTGGAATATTAAATAAAAAAAATATATAATATATTATAAATGTGAAAGAGTGTGTTTATAACCTCTTCATTTATTAGGCATTAGCCGCTAAATCGATTTAAATCAAATTTGAGCCCCCCTAAATATTTAATTCATTTTGTTTTTAGTATTTGTTGTTATAGCAGCAACAAAAATACATAATCTGTGAAAATTTCAACTCTCTAGCTATTACCGTTCTTGAGTTACAGCCTGAAGACATACAGAGAGACAGACAGACGGACAGACGGACAGACGGACAGACGGACAGACATTGAAGTCTTAGTAATAGGGTCCCGTTTTTACCCTTTGGGTACGGAACCCTAAAACGCTCTTCTTATTTCATTATTTTTTCGAAATTTAAAATCCTTTATTGTGAATTCCATTTCCATATCAATTAATATTTCACAATAGTAATAAATAATGGCAAATTTATTTTAATTAAAATGCTAAGAATCACTTATCTTGATGCTTCTTAATATGTGACTTAATTTTATCCAAACATAAGCAACGGTGGTTACTTTTTTTGATAACGGGTTGTCTAGATTTTCCGGTTTTTGGTTAATTAATCAATTGTCATACGGTTATTATGTTTATATTCATCATTCCAGAAAAACTCATATAAATCTTCATTTCTGTGGCGTAATTTAATGACATTTTATTACCATAAGGCCAATCATATTTTTTCCCTTATAATTTAAACCTTCTAAGTGGTAACTTGTTACTTACCTACTTTATCGTCTGGCCGTATTATATATTATCTGGTAATACATAACATCTACATTTTTTGATTTCCAATCATTTTCCCGGTCCTAAAGCTTCCATTTATGACAAAAAAAAACGAAAATTTGAAACATGATACAGCAACAATAGTGAAGAAAGTAATGGTGCTAGTAAGTTGCGGGAATGGAACACGCTGTATAACGTTAACCGACTATGGCGAAAGAGGATAGCCTTCATAGGCTTTGTTTATGATCCCAGTTAGATACTGCCTATCCCGTGTTAGAGGTGAATGGATTTTTGTTACTCGTCTGGCTTAAATTATTATATTTTGACTTACAATTTTCTTACTAAGTATAAGCAACTAGATGATGAGGTTTATACAGAATGTAACAAAACAAAGTGATAATACTTAAGTGTGTGTATGTGTCCCCTGTATAGAGTTCACTGTAAAAGTAGCAGCGCTGAAAGATTAACTTTTTTTTAAATTTTGTATGGGTAAATACATGACGCTGGGGCGTTTTCCCTTACAAATTCCATAAAAATCACTTTCAGTGATGCTACTTTCACAGTGAACTCTATGTAAGGGACGTCATGAATATAGCCTAAAGTATTATCACTTTGTTTTATTACACCTTGTATAAGCGCTTTTCACAAGAATAGCGCTTTAAGACTGCTGTGTTTTCTAATAAGTATTACGATCCCGGAAGACGATTGACTCAAATGAAATTGAAATTTATTTAATCATTTTATATATTATATTTATCTGATACTAGATGTTCCGCGCGGCTTCGCCCGCATAATTTAGGAATTTCACGGAAACCGTACATTTTTCCGCAAAAATAGCCTATATCCCTTCACGTGGTCTATTCTTGATGTGTGCCAAATATAACATAAAAATTACTCCACTACTAGATTTTTTCAAATTGGACTGGTAGTTCCTGAGATTAGCGCGTTCAAACAAACAAACAAACTCTTCCGCTTTATAATATTAGTATAGACTAGACATTCCGCGCGGCTTCGCCCGTGTAAATTAGATATTTCACAGACAAATCAGTCTACAAAAATAGCCTATGATCCTTCACGTGGTCTACTTCTTATCTAAACCAAACAACAGAAAAATTGCTCTAGTAGTTCGTGAGGTAAGCCCTTTCAAATAATTTCCCCCGTTTTTTCCACATTTTCTTCTATTTCTTTGCTCCTATTAGTCTTAGCGTGATAAAATATAGCCTATAGCCTTCCTTGATAAATGGGATATCTAACACTGAAAGAATTTTTCAAATCGGACCAGTAGTTCCTGAGATTAGCGCGGTCAAATAAGCCCTTTCAAATAATTTCCCCCCGTTTTTTCCACATTTTCCTCTATTTCTTCGCTCCTATTAGTCTTAGCGTGATAAAATATGGCCTATAGCCTTCCTCGATAAATGGACTATCTAACACTGAAAGAATTTTTCAAATCGGATCAGTAGTTCCTGAGATTAGCGCGTTCAAACAAACAAACAAACAAACAAACTAACAAACTCTTCCGCTTTATAATATTAGTATAGATTTGCCTAACGGAAAACACGATTCACTTATTTTGACTCGATAGTTATATTTTTCGAAATTATTAATCTTTCTGGGCTTTTCAACAAATATCTGTTACACTTATTGAGTTAATATCATTAAATAACTTGCACTACTACAATCACATACTTTATAAAATAATGGCAAAAGGAAATATTAGTACTTATTTATTGTATTTAATTTTTAAGTAATCATCAAAAACAGTTTTGGGACTTACGACCTTTACTTTCGTGCTATAATGCGGGAACCGTTGTTACGCGATATTGTTCACTATTAGCTGCAGCGCAAAGCACATTGCACGAGGGCACGATTCATGGAATCATTATATCACGATTGGAGGATAGCGGGGTGTGTAGGCGGGGCTAGCGTGCTTTGATATTTTTGACAGCAGGGTCTTAAAATACAAGGTGTTGTCACCTGCACGCGGATTTTTATGCGGGGTAACAACATGCTCCTGGCCGCGCGCGTGTTGCCCGCATGACAGGGAAAACATCTATGAAATAGGAGTGAGGCCACATCTCGGCGTAATGAGGGATGTTTGGCGCTATGTATCTGAGTCTATCGTGTCAATTGTCGTATCAAACAGCTGTCATATGTCACGAAATAGCTTCTCCATGTCACGATATAGCTGTCATATGTCTGTCTGACACACTGACCTCCATTATACAAGTACGCTGTACGATGGACTAATGATACCCTTTGAAATGACAGCTATTTTTGTGCCTATTTGAAGCGGAATCAGCTCCCCCAATGTGAGTGATAGGAACTAAATTTGACGTAAAAACACAGAATACAAATTACTCACGGACGTAAAAATGACGTTTGAAAGCGTCTTGGCGCTGATAGCAGTAGTGGGAGTATTTGGAACTAATACTAGTGATGACAACCAATAACGATTAAGCGGCCATTTGCAAGTTACGTCAAATTTACTTCTCTTCCCTCTCACTGGGGGCGCTGATTCCGCTTCAAATAGGCACAAAAAAAAGTGGGTATCATAGGTCCAGCGTACTTGTATAATGGAGGTCAGTGGTCTGACACGACATTTGACACGAAAAACCCTACCGTCCCTCTAGTTGCAAATGGTATATCAACAACTCTCACTCAAACGGCCCAGCTTGTTTGTCGTAGTTGGATAAAATAGGAAAGAAAATAGTGAAATGTCCCTCCGGAACTGAGCGCGTGAGAACCGCTGTATGTGCCGTGTATATAATTTGTGTACTGTGTATGTATACCGTTTGCTCAACTTGTTGGCACTGTCCACATTGTGTTGTTGTGGGGTCTAAGTTGGAGGATGTGGCGTTTCGATACCATCTTAAGAGGATACGCTAGCACTGTTTTTCCATGCAAACGTATTCCCCAATTTACTCCCTGGACAATGCGTCTAGATAAATTATTTTTTTATACAATATTGGGATCTGTTAAAGCTATGCCTCTACGTTCGATTTTTTTTTTAATTTACTAATAAATAAAAAAATATGACCCTTCAAAAATCTCTCATTACAAGGCAGGCGCCCCAAGGGCAGCATAACAACTCGCTCCCGCCTGTCCCCTGGACCACACGCAGTGGACGGTCCTTGCACAAGGTCATCGTCCGGTCTTCCGGCTCCGGACACACACAAGTCGTGTTTGAACAATGTACTGTCCACTTCATTGTTTTACGGTGCTCACTTAGCGGTGCAGAATCTTAATGATAGTTTTTTAGGGTTCCGTAACATAATGGCAAAAAAACGGAACTGGCTGTTGTCAGACTCGCACTTGACTGATTATTTTACTTACCTACTTACTAGGTACTTACTAATAAGCTTAAATGTGCCTTTAAGTATGTTCTTATTTACTTCCTTACTAATAAACATACCTAGTGTATTTAAGGTTTGCTGTCGCTATCTGTCATGTGACATTTCCAGTATGCCAGATGAATGCCAGACCTTGTATGCCGTTAAAATATTTTTGTAAGTAACTAGATGACGCCCGCAACTCCGTTGCGCCCAAATTCGTTTATCGCGCGGGAACCGTACATTTTTCCGGTATAAAAAGTGTTCAATGTCCTTTCCCTAGACTCAACTCTCAAGGTATACCAATACCAAACTTCAGCAAAATCGGTTCAGCGGTTTGGACTTGAAAGGCTAATAGACAGACTGACAGTAACACTTTCGCGTTTATAATAATATTAGTATGGATAACGTCGGTTAAACCTTCTGAGATTCTCATCTTTACAAGGCGCCCCAAGGGCAGCATTACAATATAATCGTATAACTTAATTGAAAACATCGTACTTAAATGTTAACTGTAGCACTTACCTTTAGATGATAACAGTTATTTACATACTGTTTTATCGTTGTAAAGATAATCCATACTAATATTATAAATGCGAAAGTGTGTCTGTCTGCCTGTCTGTCTGTTACCTCTTCACGCCTAAACCGCTGAACCGATTTTGCTGAATTTTGGTATGGGGATACTTTGAGTCCCGGGAAAGGACATAGGATACTTTTTATCCCGGAAAAATGTGCGGTTCCCGCGCGATAAAGGAATTTTGGCGCAACGAAGTTGCGGGCGTCATCTAGTAGACCATTATATAAATATTCATTTGTCTATGGTTTAGGGCCAGGCCAGGCTATACGTGATTTATATTTTAACTAGATGAGGCCCGCAACTCCGTTGCGCCAAAATTTGTTTATCGCGCAGGGACCGTACATTTTTCAGGGACAAAAAGTAAAAAGTATCCTGCACGTTCTATAAAGATACTATTCCCAATGATATTCTATGTTACTAACGTAACTATATTGGCAGTTTACGGCAGCAACGCGTTGCCACTTCGAAGATGCCTGCAGGCATATCTGACTTACATAATGACAAATGCCATAAATACTTGACATCGCCTTTTGAACTATCAAGTGATTACGCATTTCTGAGAATCGTTTGTAAGACGTTGCTACTCTAGTATTTTAGAAACTTATTGACTATTCCTATGAAGATACTTTAAGTCCCGGGATTTAAAATATTATATTCATATTTCATACCAAATTCGAACCGTGCATTCTGTCGCGCCAAAAACTGTCCCCTTCCCAGGACAAAAAGTATTTTACTCACATCTATATTTATATTACATTCCTCTTGCGTAGGCGGATAAAAAACTTGTAACAACATAAGTACAGTAAAAAGTACAGAATTACCGTAGAAATGGAATACCAATTTTGATGATAAATGTGCAAATGTGGTAAAGACGTATTAAGAAGGTGTTGAAAATAAAACCATGTAACCAACTAAAGACATGGAGAATGAGCTGGTCAGACTGGCGATTGAGTTACTAGATGACAATGTTGCGGGCAGGCTTGCAGGAACAGGTAACAGCTACGTATTTGCAACGTAGAGTTTTATTTGTAAAGAACTGTCATTTATTTTTTTATCGATAACTTTATGAAAACTAAGAAGTCGATTGTTTCTGCTAACTCCTAAAGACAAAGTATGTGGATATTTTAGATCCACGATGCCAGATGCCACGGACAGACACACAAACACAAACAGACAGACAGGCAGACACGTCAAACTTATATAACACACGTCTGTTTTCGACTAAATATTTTTCGACTGATGACTGACTGACGATCTAGATTTCCAAATGTCCCATATAGCCCGAACTTAGGATGTAAAGAAATCAAGCTCATTTCTGATATTCCGCTTAAGCCATTTAAGGTTTATTAAAAGTGAGAATTTATGTTAAAACGTAACGCGATCCGGGCAGTGCGACCACAAGAAATTGCCGACAGGATGTTCGGCCGGTAACACTTCCAAGAACCTTAAAATATTTGTAAAATTGCAAATAAAATCACAAAATCACATGCTTGTAATTTAATTTACTTTTATAAATTAATTTACTTTGATAAATTGAATATAGCAGCTATTGACGCATGTTTTCCGAAATCTTGCGTCTCTACATTCAGAAATAATGAGTTATCTGGGTGAAAAGAAAGAGCAAAATTACAAATATAGCTTAATAATAAAAAAGTTGCGTATAGAATGATAATAATTGTTTTTTTTTTTCGATTTTTCCAACGCATTAGTCACTTAGACAAAACTTTGAGGGAATTATATCCATTTTGTTAATATTCCTATAAGACTGTAAGTTTTATATTTTGGAACAACGTGGACTTCAAACTTTACTAAATAGTTTTTCTTAATCTGACCATAATTTTATAGACAATCTATCCAATCTAGGAAGTGGATAAGTCTATCCAGCAGTAATTTAGATAGATAGGAGCAGGTCTATCAGATCGCCGGGATTGTCGTCCGTCATAGCGGTACCATTAATGTCGCAGCTATCATAAACATTATTAGAGAGCTTCAGACTGTACAACGCAGTGGTTTGAAGAATAGAGTTTATGTTGTTTACAGTTTTTCAATCAACAAAACGCAAATGTCTGGAATGTTTAAAAGAAGTAGTGAGTCCAGAGTTTCTAGATTTCTAAGGGTATTTTTAAGGAGTTAAGGACAAAGACCTTATGTTTATGGTAATTAGATTATTTGAATAGATTTGTGTGCTGTACAAGCTTGGCATTGCATTTCTACACGTTAGCCAACGTACTCGTATTCTGAATTTTAAATTATTGTTCTTATCTTTTGATACATCAAAATCACTCTTTCAATTACCTTCAATTTTGTTTTGCTTTGTCATCAATATCATCAGTAAATCCTTCAATGATATATGCCAAAAGCATTATACTTACTATTTTTTCGAAGAAAAAGTTTTTTAGCTATTTATTGTACAGTAACTTTTTGGCAAATGACAATATGTCGTCAAAATAGACGAGCTAACGACAAATCTTTGCGTTTGCCGTCAGTTCGTCTGAAAGTCCACCACCTTCAAATTACCTCACGCGCTATCTCAATACCGATAATGATCTGTTCTGTTTCCAGACTCCCGAACAAAGACCATTCACTTGTCCGTCTAATTCCCAATTGTCCACTTTATGTCGAGTGTGTCGACTTGTGTCGAAATATTGTCGACTTATGTCGAAAGATTGTCGTCGTGTCGAAAGTTCGATTCGCGTTCGACAGTGGGTTGGGCTGTCCAATTATTTAAATGTTATTTGTGTATTTGCGAGTGCATTCCAAATTCAAACTTCGAAGGAACAATCGAGAACTCATTGTATTAATGTTTTTGATGGAAGTTTATCCATTCGCTAGCGCTTTTGATTGGCTAACGGTCGCAATTAGAGACATTTAATGACGATTAAACTTCAATTTAATGAAGAGTTTGACAGATAATGTATGGGGCTTATGTCAAAATCTTCATTTAATTGCAGTTAAGTAATTAATATTCGTCTCCGATTGCGGCAGTTAGAGTTAACCAATTAAAAACGCCTGTGGTATCATAAAATCCTGTCAAAAAACCTCATTATCATCTTTTTCACTAACACCATTGCATCGTTGTCTTTTATTTAATACAGCCTTTTTATCTTTCTTTGCCTCTCTTTTATTTGCACGTCGAGATATAATCGACAAAATTTGAGGGCTATTTCACGTTGTACTATTTGTATTATTTGTATATATATCTTGTATTATTTGTATTTACCACATTTTTGAAAATAAACGTTCTTATTCTTATTTTTTTTTTCAATTCTATTAAGACTTACTTTAATTAAGATTGGCAAATTGATGGATTACAAACTAAAGGATTTTTATAGATAACTTTAGACTCAAGATATCTACAGAAATCTGTCGAGCTTTTAAACTGTGTGACTGTCCAACAAGACATTTCTGCTGTCGTAATCGACATTCGTCGATTACAAACTGTAGAAAGCGCAATTATGGCGACAATCCTGGCGGAAATCATGGATTTAAACCAAGTGACTACAGTCACCACAGTGAATATAACAAATAAATCGGATCGTAATCTCAGTGGGCGGCCATTGTGATCGGTGGACTGTTAATCTCCCGCCGATTACACAAGCCTAAACGTATTTGGTCAAAACGACGGCCAATTTGTCACGTAATATTACTGGATATATTACAGCTACAGCTTTTACTGGAATAGGCACAATGTCTGATGATGAATCTGATGTACCATCAGAGAAATTAATTTATAGGTAGACTAGAAGACACCCGCAACTCCGTTGCGCTTTAACTCGTTTATTGGCGGGAACCGTACATTTTTCCGGAGCAAATAGTATCCATGTTTTTTCCCGGGACTCAAAGTATCTCTTTACCAAATTTCAGCAAAATCGGTTCAGCGGATTGGGCATCAAGTGGTAACAGACAGACAGACACACTTTCGCATTTATAATATCAGTATGGATGGATGTGTGTATGTAATTTGGTTGGGTTACGTCAAGTCAATGGTAGAGGCTGTTAGAGGTGATCTGTTGACTCGGCTTGACGTAACCTGATTAAAATACGTAGGTTTGCCTTCTGCCTATGAATCAATTTCTCTGATAGTACATCAGCTAGAGGAATATATTTACTAAGGGCCTGTTTCACCACTTCCTGATAAGTGCCGAATAGGCTATCCACCACTTAACTTGACAGATAAAGTATGGAGAATCTGTCAAAAAAGCTGTGAATAGCCTATTCGGCACTTTATCAGAAAGTGGTGAAACAGGCCCTAAATGTTGCAACTTTGTTGCGCATTTACGGTCTCAAAAATCTCTCATCAGTATACCATACCTCGCTCCTGAGGTCTCTCTCTTTTCTGTCACTGTCAACTGTCTTTCGGAACCGACTCAGAGGAATATTTGAGTCCGTAGGATAGTTTTTATCGCGGAAAATGTACAGATTGCATGGAAATCGCCGGCAGTCTCTAGAGTACTATTTAAACTATAAAATCATCTAAAACAGATGATAATTTTTAACATCGCATTGCGATTAGATTATTACAAAGACTATCCTGCGATAGTCATAGAAAACTGTCCATTGTTGATCTGTATAGCTAACTGTTCTAAAAACTATATCATTAATCATTACTGTAATATCTTTCGTATGACCATACGTCACATATATCTCTATATATCTCAAATGATATTAATATTGTATACGGACAATTTATTTCTAAATAATTGACTCGCTAGTTTTGTCACAGGGGTTCTATTCTCATGTGTCGGAAGTCTGAAGTTGCTTCCAGCGCAGTGAGTGAGAGGATACCAAGGGGACGTAAGGGATCCGTATTTCTATGATACGGCAAATAAATACGCCTGCTCTGCTGTTTCGTTTTCACTTCTGCCGACACTTTTTGTTTTTTGGTCTTTTTTGCACAGGGAAATTCTTTACGCATCCCCGGCGGATTAAGGACATCTTCCGGGGTCAGTTAAACTTTACAAGCGTGGGGTCTACCCACTAAATACCTATCATAATAATAAATAATATAATAAAATTTTATTTTTCTTAAAACACATACATAGGTATTAATTGAGAACAAAATCGAAGTCGCCTAGTAGGCTGATAGCCTGTATCTGGCAACAACGCTCTTCCAAGTTTATACATGCTATTAGCAACTACAATATTCTAAGATTTAAACATAATTATATTATATTATACGTGGGAGGGCCATGCTTCGGCACGAATGGGCCGGCTCGACCGGAGAAATACCACGTTCTCACAGAAAACCGGCGTGAAACAGCGCTTGCGCTGTGTTTCCCCGAGTGAGTGAGTTTACCGGAGGCCCAATCCCCTACCCTATTCCCTTCCCTTCCCATCCCTACCCTCCCCTGTTACCCTATTCCCTCTTAAAAGGCCGGCAACGCACTTGCAGCTCTTCTGATGCTGCGAGTGTCCATGGGCGACGGAAGTTGCTTTCCATCAGGTGACCCGTTTGCTTCTATGCAACCTTATTAATATAAAAAAAAAAAAAAAAAAAAAAAAACAATTTATTTTAACTAGTTACACACTAAGGAAGTTCAAAGAAGAATTTGAAGATTTAATACAATATATAACATCTAAAAAGATAATTTTGTACATCATTATACAATACTTCAGCATGATTTGAATAATGTGATATGAATGAGTAGGTGTGGATAATCCTGTGTTTGACTTATTTATATTATTTAAGGCTGATTTTCAGTCCCCTGACAGTCTCTGACCGAGGGACAAATATGACACCCTGACATATTAAAATGTCAAAGTGTCAAAACAATTGCTCAGTCAAAAACTATCTGACGATTGAAAAATCAGCTCTATAGATAACTATTTATTGTATGTATATTTAATTTATATTTTTATCATAGTGCTCAACTTCCCGCTTAAGGTAAAGATGACACCAACCACACGAGCGAAACAGGCCGAGTTAAGCGGCGCGACAGAAGCGCAGCGACATTCGAAGCGACATTCAAATAGAGAGAATAAGGACCTTTGGAGCCCAATTCTCAAGCTATTAGTATTACTGTTTCGATTTTTCGATTTGCTCGCGCGTGTGACAGCTTGTGCCCACGCGATAGCCCGCGATCGAAGCGACATTCTATTCCCGAGAATCGGACCCCCGATGATCGATAGACTCTCGGACGGTTTTCTATTTCGTAATTGATTATACAGCTATTACAGTGAAGACAAATCGCTGCTTTCAAACGCGCAGACTTTCACACTTATTGCGATAACGAACCTAACTTGTCTAGATATTATTTGTAGGTATGGAGAAATCGATTCGCAGATACTTACATTATTTGGTTGGATTATGTCCAGTTCAGCGAACACAATTTTAGGACTGACATTAACTTGAGATAATTAACCTGAGCAAATAATATGAGACTGCAATTTGCCTATGAATCAAGTCTCTGATAGTATCGTCAGAGAATACCTACGTTGTTGGTTGGTTGGTTGGTTGGATTATGCCAAAATGTATGAGTTGTCGGTTGGGTGTCATATTATGCCAAAATGTATGAGCTGTCGGTTGGGTGACATAAGTCTTCTATTCGGAGCGTGCGAAGTGGGTGGAGGGGGTAAAGAAAGCGATCGCCGCGCTTGTCGCGGCAAAAACATGCAACAAAATGGGATCAGTCAGTAGTCAAACAAACTTGGCAAAAATATGCAACAAAAGGGGATCAGTCAGTAGTCAAACAAACTTGTCAATCTTGTTTTGAAATTTTTAGAAATTGGTCTTAATTGTTTTTGTATCGTAGACTACTAAAATAACAGCAGAAATAAATAGTAAGTATTTTTTTGTTGTTCCTGAATCCACCTGGAAAGTTGGTCAGATATATATGGATAGCTGCTGTAAAAAGAAAAAATCGGCCAAGTGCGAGTCGGACTCGCGCGCGAAGGGTTCCGTACCAATACAGAGCAAAAATAGGCTAAAAATGGTGTTTTTTGTATGGGAGCCCCCCTTAAATATTAATTTTATTTTGTTTTCAGTATTTGTTGTTATAGCAGCAACAGATATACACAATCTGTGAAAATTTCAGAAGTCTAGCTATAGCGGTTCTTGAGATACAGCCTGGAGACAGACAGACGGACAGACAGACGGACAGACAACGAAGTCTTAGTAATAGGGTCCCGTTTTTACCCTTTGGGTATGGTATCCTAAAAAGTAAGTGATTAGATATAACCTAAAATTGCATTATCAATCAAATCAATTTTATTTCAGTTGCATTTTATAGGATATTAATTGAGTACCTAACTATTGTTTTAGCGTTGATGGATGGTCATTGGTCTCCAAAACCCGACGACAAAACATGCAGTGATAGTTTCATAGAATATTTCATTTAAATCAAAAGTATCAGGTTGAAGAAACAGTGACTCGACACAAATGACTATAAACCAGATATACTTCATCTGGTTTAATTGATCTTTTAGAAGCTGAAGATAAAGTTTTGAATGAAAAAGGTTTTTCAATTATGCAAGTTTTAGACGACAGGGGTAAAAAAGTTCAAATTATTATGCCTCCATTTTGAGCAAAACAAAACGAATACTCTGAAGAAGAAACCGAAAGGACTTATGATATTGCTCGAGTAAAAATCCATATTGAAAGTGTAATGCAAAGACTCAGAAAAATGAAGAATGTTTGCAGTGTTTTAGTAAATTTATAGACTCCAATCTTCTTTAAGAGTATAAATATGTTGTTAAAAAATAAATAAAAACAAGATTTTTTAAAAACTTTACTTTTTGAGTTTTTATATATTTTTCAAGTAAAAAAGTATTCCACATATTTTTGTTATTGTTGTTAATGATAAAATAATAATAATATTAAAGCAGCAATAGGTATGTATGCACTTGCCGCTCTGGTTATAAACGCAGCTGCATTTTACTCCAGCGACAACCCGAGCATTATCTATCTGTAAGAATGAATAAAAATTAAAAATGTTTAGGGTTCTATAGGGTGCTGAAGTCACCGATGTTTGAGGAATGCTAGTGGCTCGTATTAAATAACTATTACTGTTACTTCTCAGTTCTTCTACATTCCTTACATGTTCTGCTAACACCAATTTATTTCCTTTAAGCATAGTTTGGAGCTGGAAACTTGTTTAGCATTTCACACTCTCAAAACGAATTTATATAATGAAATTCATTTTCCATAAATAGTTTTTAACAAATTCATCTAAAAAGACCATTTATTGTCTTCCAAAATATATTTTATTTACTATATTATACAAAATAAACAAGCTCTTGTTGTTTACTTTTTGACATGCGCCTCTAAAACTGCGTTTGTAATATGGCGCTACTGTCGAACACGTTCCGAATATGGAATTGACATAAACGTACGACAACATGAACTCGACATTCGTGATTCGACTCATCTAAATCTATACTAATATTATAAAGCGGAAGAGTTTGTTAGTTTGTTTGTTTGTTTGAACGCGCTAATCTCAGGAAATACTGGTCCGATTTGAAAAATTCTTTCAGTGTTAGATAGTCAATTTATCAAGGAAGGCTATAGGCTATATTTTACACCCCCCCCCCCCACGTCCCCATAGGTACAACTGAAACAAAAATTTTTTTTTCACCTTATCTATGCGTGTGGGCTATCTATAGATAGGTCTTCAAAAATCATATTGAGGTTTCTAATATATTTTTTTTCTAACCTGAATAGTTTGCGAGAGAGACTCTTCCAAAGTGGTAAAATGTGTGTCCCCCCCCTCTAACTTCTAAAGTATATGATAAGTCTAAAAAAATATATGATGTACTTTAATATAAAAACTACCAACGAAATTTGGTTTGAACGAAATCTAGCAAGTAGTTTTTTTATACGTCATAAATGGTAAACTTAATTTAACTTTCGTTAAATCAACTGAGATATAAAAATAAATCAAAAACCTTTTAATTTCATAAAAATCAACCTTATAGCTGGTGCGGAACTCTTCGTGGGCGGTTTTTTTGTAGACTGATTTGTCTGTGAAATATCTAATTTACGCGGTTTAATATCTAAATCTAATTTAATATCTAAAGATTGTATATAATAATACTTCTTAACGCGAGCAAGCGGGCAAAAGCCCTAGTGACACGTCTTCATAAAGAAAACGTGTTGACTAAGCCCCAAGATTGAATAATTTTTAAATTTCTAGTCAAATCATAACAGCTTTAAAAATTATCTCTTAAAATTATCATGTAAACAAGTGTTCAAATTAAAAAATACATCTATAATTTATTAATTTCTGTGCACGAAATATTCAATAAAACCTAATTTATGGCTAGATTTCTGCGACTAATTTTAAGATTTAATTTCGATACCTAATAAATAATCTGTAGGTGTTCCAACTAGGTTATTAATAAATAATAATTTATTGGCAAATATGTTTATGTATATTCTATTTCCTATCCAATAAAAATATGTTTAGTATTTTTTTATACACTTTTTAAATGCAAAACTAGTAGGTAAATAAAGTGGTGGGTTTATACAAAAAGTGACCTTGGTTTAGGAATAAAAATAACAGGAAAAGATATATTATGGAAAATCGGTCTAAAAACGGCCTTAGAATTTGTTATTATAATAAAGACATAAATAGGGATCCGTTTTTATTCTTCGTTCACGGAACCCTAAAAACTATGAGTTGAACACCTTTTTTTGAAAGTCGGTTAAATCTACCAAAACCAACTAGTTAAATATGTAGCACAAAAACTCTACCAAAATGGGTTAAGGGCAGATTTATTATAATTTCCAAAATCCGAGGGCCCTTTATTAAAAATAATGGTGTGGCCACACCGCTCAGGTGCAGGGGTACACATAAATCGCGCAGGTACCCGCACAGGAGCGCTCAACATTTTTTTTCTTAAAAATTAAAATGTTGAATGCGTCTGTGAATTTTTATTTTTTAACGAAATAAAAATGTGGTATTAAGTCATTTGGTTAGAGTATGTCAGTTAACTGTCGTAATCTCAGCTGTGTTTAATAAAGTGACCAAATTAAGTAGGTCCGCTAACTACCTAAGAATCAACTTTTCTTATAGTACTTCTTCGTTGAGTAATAAATATGTAATTGAATCTTTTTCTTCAAAACTAATAATATATTACTTTCCATACATCTTAATTGAAACACACATAATTATTTAACAGGTACACAGCATGTACAATCGTTGATTGTCAGTTTATTCAACATAAATCAAGCTATTGTGTTAGCTAATTATAGTTTTTACGCGTTAAATAATTATACCAGTGTGAACTTGGAGCTGTAGTGAAAGGTTTTAAAGGTTACAAGGTGTAAAGTTGAAGTTTTTTATTAACTTCCAAAAGAAAGAGATAACTAAATCGTGAACATGTGTTTTAAAATAATAATTTTAAATAATTAATATTATTTTCTTGGTGCGAAAACTTTGTTCTAACTTTGTATCCTGAAAAGCTATAGTTTAGTTTAGATTTTTATAAATATAATATAGCTAAACACGTTCACAAAAGATTAAATTCAAATATTTATTCTAGTCTATTGAAAAAAAAAAATTATCATAAAATATTAAATAAGTAAACTTTAATTTACAGCGATCCTTCTAAATTGTTGACAATCCCTGTGTTTTTCTAACGCGAGGTAGAGAGCTTGTATATGGACGGCATAAAATAATATTATCATAGTTTTTGAGAAGTTCACTTTACCCTTTAACGTCACGGGCGGGGTCTACGCAGACCCCACGCGCTGTTTTTTTGACGGTATTTTTTTAAATTGGCAAGTTACGATGGCACGTTTTCCGCTAATCTCAATGCAACGCGAGGTCTTTCAGTGAGTAAAAGTCCGTCGCTCCTCTGCTAAGTGAAGTTACATTTTTGCTTATGTGGGGATACCTGCAGACCCCACCCGTGATTTAACGTTTATACTTTTTTCACATTGGTTATGTGTTTATTTGTTTGTTTTTTTGAATTGGCTATGTATAAATGGAAAAAATTGTTGCCGAATAACAGAAAATCAAATTGCACAAATCATATACAATTTTAATGACTCTGAAAGTTTTTGGAAACATTTGGGAAGAGTTAGAGGTAGCTAGACCTAGTGCATCAAAAATGAAGCGAAGATGCTATTATTATCCCAGAACTAATTACTTTTGTCCGTAAGCCTTGCTATAAAACTATTTGCAAGCCTCATTCAATAAATTATTTATTATTTACCTTGCCTACTCAAGGAATAATTTTAGTTTATGGTAGTACTTTTCAAGGATTGTTAATTTTTTTTCTGTAATGTTTAGTGTTAATTTTTCTTTTGATTACTTATTTCTAAGTCTTATTTTATTAGAAAAAAATAATAAGTTAGTCAGAAGTAGACACTTTTGTTGAATTTTGGTACAGTAAACATGTGCCCTAAAAATTCTATGCACGAGATTGGTTAGTTCATAAAAATGTTCTTTACTGTCTAAATAATGGTTAGTTTATTATTTATAAATGCTTTTCATAAATAAAATAATATCCTTTCTTATAATACAAAACGGGTAATTTTTATTAAACAATTCTGAATTTATATGTAAGTATATTTATATTGGGGATACTTCTAGACCCCTCGCGTGACTGAACGTTACCCAAAACAACGCGTGTACTTAAAGGTTACATTCGTGAATCGTGACACGTTGACAGATCTCGTGTGACAGAACTGACAGTTGCGGGAGCCATACTGACGAGAAATGGCGTTGATTGCCATTCAAGTTTTCATGTTTTCATAACTTAAAATAAGCTATGAATATTCATCGTTATATGAAAAATTTCATTTTTTCTCTTATATTATGAATATTTGAGAGAAAAAAACTTAATATTATTATAATAGAAAGGAATATGTTAACGTTAAATGTTAAATCGCCAATGCCAGAAAACCCCTTGTAGGAAAGACTTAAGACTGAGTTGAGAGTCAAAATGAACGCCTATGCCTATGATTATTTTGTGCTGTAATTTAATTACCACAAAGTGTTCATTTATCATAGAATCATTATTGAAATAAAATTTATGTCGATGCCCCTACAACTTGCCGCTTTATTTTATTTACTACACCAATACTTTTTCGGTATGTGGGACTCTCACCCACTAAAACCACCTGCGGTTTGCCTTCAGCCGTATACGGAGGGATGTCCCGGATCTGTCTAACACAGGACTCCCTCCACGACCGGCCGGTCTACCTCAAAGGGACCGGACTTCCACCAAAGTTAGGGAACGCTTAGGCAAACTTAAGCGTTCCCCTCGGCGCCGGGACTAGCTAAGCCGAGAAGGTTCCCATCCTTGCCCGGAGCCCCGATTAGACAAAAGTTTGGAGGTTCGCATAGCGACGCCTCCGCACTCCCGTCCTACGCCGGCGGAGCGGAACGGAGGATGGGTCATCCTTTCTATTCCGCTCCGCGGCCTCTTTCTGCGAAAGGACGGTTTCACAGAAAGAGACCGCCGCCTGCCAGGCCTCATCACTCTCGAGCATGCAGCGAACCATGCTCGAGAGTGAGAGGTCCCGCCCAAGCACCGCCATGAGATCATGGCGGTGCACGGCCCAACGATCGCACACCTGGAGGGTATGCTGGGCCGTGTCCTCCGCAGTGCCACAATAATGGCAGGCTGGCGTAGGCTCCCTCCTGGCGACCTTACACAGGTACTCACCGAAGCATCCGTGCCCAGTGAGCACCTGTGTAAGGCGGAAGGTGAGGGGTTTCTTCTGCAACAAATGCTTCGTGCTAACTCTATGATCTAAACCATGAGATGACACAAAATATCATACTTTTTAAAAATTATAAAGTCTCGTCTCGTTCGGGTCTATTCAGCCCGCAACGCGCGTAGATGCATTTCTAAATTTGTATGGATTTGACAGATTTGCAAGACGTCTCACGCAATCGAAATCTGTCAATTCAGTACAACTTTAGAAACGCATCTACGTGTCGTGTTGCGGTCTGAATTGACCCTAAGACTCGTCTCTTTTTAGACCATACCATAATATAATCGACACTTATAAATCAAGATGGCCACGCCTCTACGAAATTACGATTGTGTCGATTGAGTCGACAAGATTTCAATTAAATCCGATCGCTTATCTGTTTGCTTGTGAATCTCACCTTTATGATTTATTTTTTATTTCGAATACAAAGAATTTTTACCTTATATTATCAATTGAATAAAGCACGAATATGCACAGCGCATTGTGATGTTTATTTTTTTTATTTGTAAAATTATGAAGTTGGCGATACGAAAAATCGGTCCTGCCAACTTCATTTAGATAAGTTAAAAAAATTAAGTTCTTTTTACAAACTTTTATTCTTCTGGACTAATACGGGTTTAAATACAATAATAGATAACAAAAGTGTTGGTTTCTAAATTATTGTAAAAATAAAATATTGAATTTCGTATCGCGTGAGATTAGTTTAACAAACACATAATAAATAATGTACATTATCTGTGATTTCTGTACAATAACTATAAGATTTGGAATAAAATGTATAAAATAACTTTAATATTTGAAAATTGTTTAAAAATATTATAAAATTATGAATATTATTTCTTCTCATCCAGTCCAGCCATTTTGACGAAAGTTCATCGACCTCACCTTACCGTTTCTAGTAGTTGCTCAGTAAGTTTTTGTTACCTCGGTACGTAGTTTTATGAAATCTAGATAGTTTAGTATTCAACTGTAAAATTGTGTAGTGACCATGTTTGTTAACAATTTTTTTTATTTTTTTTTTTATTTTATTCAAAAGATACACCAACAACATATTGAGACAACATTCAAAACTTAAACTAAAACTTTTTGTTTTATACTAACACAATAGTTAATTACAGGCGTATGCAACTGTTTTAGAGGTATTTGCTCCTTACATTAAAAATGAGTTTAATTAAAAATGTACTTAACTTACTATATTTAATATAATTAATATTATAGACGAACTTACAATTATTCATTGAAAGAATTAGTATATTTATTTAATTTCATTATAATTAAGAGAAAAAAAAACAATACAATTAAAGTTTTGTCAGAATAATTGCATGTAGCGAGATGTCATAGGTAAAAACAAAATACATTAGCAATAAAAATAATGGTTAAATTTTTCTCAGAGTAATTACAAGTAGCGAGATGTCATAGGTAAATACAAATACATTAGAAATAATAATAAAAATAAATAATATGTCAAAGTAATAATATCAATTTACAAATTGTTAT
Organism: Cyaniris semiargus; assembly: GCA_905187585.1. Taxonomy (NCBI): domain Eukaryota; kingdom Metazoa; phylum Arthropoda; class Insecta; order Lepidoptera; family Lycaenidae; genus Cyaniris; species Cyaniris semiargus. Next base: position 13,843,869 of record LR994560.1, on the reverse strand, counting down.
TGGTAGTTTATATTCTTATAGTCTAAACAATATCGTACAATCTTTTCTTGAAATTGACAAGAGAGTCGCGGAAGATGTCGATGTCGTGATGGGCTAGTTTGTTGTAAGAGTCTAAGAGTCGGTTCAAAGTAGAGTATTTTCCCAGGTTCGTTTTAGCAGAGCTGGGTATAAATGTTTTTGTGGGGTGCCTGGGAACACATCGGGGTACATATAAGTTGACGAGACCTAGTAAATTTATTGAGTCCAGTGTACTGTTGACAATTGGAGAACACAGAGATCAGCAATCAGCCTACGCTACTCTAGGGAGTGGATTTTGAAATGTTTAATGCGTCTCTCGTAGTTGGCTCTGTATGGACATGATTTGTCTTTATAGGAAAGGTATCGTGTGAAAGATTTTTGAACTCGTTCTAGTTTTTGGATATGCGTTTCATAATGAGGATTCCAAACCACCGATGCATATACAAGTGTGGAGCGTACAAGGGCGTTGTATATTGTAATAATGCAGTCTGGGTTTTTAAAACGAGTGTTTCGTTTGATAAATCCTAACAGTGACCATGATTTAGCAAGAACTTGGTTTTGGTGTTCTACGAATGACAATTTGCTATCGAGCATGATGCCCAGGTCTTTAATGACTGAGGTTTCTTGAAGCTGCTGACCTTCGATAGAGTAACACGTATTAAGTTTAATTCTTTTGCGGGAGAATTTTATATGAGCACATTTGAGAACATTGAGGGACATTTTATTGTCGCTGCACCATTTCTGGATAGAGTCGAGGTCTCTTTGCAATAGGGCGCTGTCTTCGATCGATTTTATTACCCGGTATATTTTGAGATCATCGGCGAACAAGGAGCATTTACTGAAACGAATTTTTAAAGTGATATCGTTAATAAAGATCAGAAAGAGTATGGGGCCGAGGTGAGAGCCTTGAGGCACTCCAGACGTTGCGAAAAAAGGTTCAGAGGAATATCCATTAACCGTAACCGTCAAAACTCGTTTTTCTAGGTAGGATCTAAACCAGGAGAGTAAAGGATCGTGAATGCCGTATACCTGTAGTTTTTCTATTAGTATTTTGTGGTCTACCCTGTCGAAAGCGCTGCTGAAGTCTGTGTATATCGCATCAACTTCCTGTCGGCCGTCTACACTTTTTAGTAAGTTCGTAACTGTAGAAATGTATTGTGTAAAAATGGACAAATATTAAGATTTTTGATTCGAAATCGGTTTGGAGATAATTAGAGTTCTGAGGAAAAATACCTTTTCCTCGGAACTCAATTTTTTTACGTTTTTTAGGAATGAAAATCGCAACATAGTAGGTATAAATTAGTTCATGTTAACTCCCGATAAACACACAAAACATTATCAAAATATTTACGACCTACCCGGTCTGAGAATCTGCCGACATCTATTTTTCATACCGAAAATAATTTATGCAAAACAACGTTTACCGGGTCAGCTAGGAACAATAAAATATGTTTTTATCCGCCATTTGTAGCCGTTATACATAACACATATCACCTACATTAACATGCACGTAATGAAAGTAATGATACAACGCGTTACGTCAGCAATAAATAAACCTAATCTATAATTTATAGGACATACATTATTAACGCCAGTATCTGTCCCATATTTTACAGTTTTATGGTGTTACGACGTTCTGCCAAAACGTTCGTCTCAAGATGAAGTGCAGTTGAAAATGTTATGCTTAAAATTCTGTGAAAATTTTCATAAAGTTATTGAAGGTATGTAAAGGTGCGCTTATACGGGCAACTAAAATTGCTCAATTCCAGTCAATACTCGTCAACTATGACGTCACGACTACATCAAGCAATTAGCGGCAATGGCAACAAGCATCAATATTGCGCAATACAATATTGAGCGATATGGCGCAACTTAATCAACTAGGCAATACTCTCCTACACGAGCATTTCAGTATTCGCTCGCTATGGACGACATTGTTGCTGCGGCGGCTTGTATCGTTTTTTTTATTATTAATCAAAAACAAAAAAGGAAGAAAAGGAATAGGCGTATCAGGGTGCCATCGTTTTTGGGAAAGAGGCCGCAATTTTCATTGTGTAAAGAATTAGATGATATTATTTTATTCAAAAAATTTACTAGAATGTCACGACACAGAGGCTGACTACGCGCTGAACGCCTTGCCGCGCGTTGTCCTACTTCCACCCGACCTCTCGCTCTCCCCGCGTAAGCAAGACGGCATACAAAAATTGCCTGGAATTTCCAAGCCCATTCGTCAATTCGTATCTGCGACATTGAGCGATATGAAATATCTGGAGCAATTAGAAGCAATATCGCCGAAATAATTGCCGCAATTTATTGAAATTGCTCCATATTGCTCCACTAATTGCTCCAGATCGGTCCATTCGTGTCGCCGAGCAATTATTGCCCTCGTGTAAGCGCACCTTAATATAAATAAATCGGTTGAAAAAAAATATGAGTATGTCATAGAAAGTTCATCAATCTATAACTTACAGCTGTGCGTAATTTGAAGTCTTCACAACACATTATAGTCGCCTAGTGAGCACCCAGCCTTATAGAACCGGGCCTACCAAACACGGAGACAAAAAAACGCGCGTGCGACATCCGAGTCGCGCGACAAAAACGCGCGGCAGCCCACCGGCCGACAACGGAACTTTATCTTTTAGCGCGAATATTGAAAGAAATGTCAGCGTTGATGTTTAGTGTCTAGATTAAACTTGGTACAATATTTACAAAGATAATGTATTTATTTATGTGCTCGTCCGATCCTAGAAGTTTTCGTTTGTGATCGGGACATTGGGGACACGGGGGATTGTTAAACGTTTCTCAACTCACGCCAAGAATTTTACCTTTGCCCCAAGGCTTTGGGTAAAAAAAATTGCTAGTACAAAATTTTATTTTATAGAAGACTATAGTTAAAAATTTAAAATATGAATAGGTACCACCGACTTATAAATCAAAGCTTTGTTGAAGCCACCTACTTACAAAGTTAATTAAGGTTATTAATATTTACAATTTAACAGCAGGCAGTTATTGTTATTTTCCGTTTTAGTAGAACCTATAATAAAGCACGTATTTGAAACCCTGGTACCAAATTTTGTAAGTTTACAACTTTACATACATAAAATGTACATCGATACCAATTACTTTGCAAGCACTACAGTGATGTTTTATGTCAATAAATTATTTTTGTATATCTAAAACAATACATCGATGTGCCTTTTTCCTCTAATCAGTCATATATTTTCGCTGACTAGCGCCGACGACGGTGGAAAAAGTGCAAGGTATTTCACTTCACCATATACAATGGTATGAGGCCAGCTCCCGATACATCACAACTGGTTCTGTTTCATCAACTTACATGGTTCCGTTTCATCAACACGAGTGGTTCCGTTTCATTAAGGCTCAACTCATATTGTAATGCCTTACTAACACAAATGGTTTGGGCGTTATCTACTTAATATTATAAAGCGGAAGAGTTTGTTTGTTTGTTTGTTTAAACGCGCTAATCTCAGGAACTACTGGTCCGATTTGAAAAATTATTTCAGTGTTAGATAGCCCATTTATCGAGAAAGGCTATAAGCTATATTTTATCATGCTAGGAGTAATAGGAGCGAAGAAATAGTGGAAAATGTGGAAAAAACGGGGGAAAATATTTGAAAGGGCTGATCTCACGAAATACTGGAGCAATTTTTCTGTAATTTGGCACAGATAAGAAGTAGACCATGTGACGGATCATAGGTTATTTTTTGTGGAATTATTTGTCTGTGAAATATCTAATTTACGCGGGCGAAGCCGCGCGGAACGTCTAGTCCTTTAATATAACATCTGGTATCACTTTATCAAATAGACTGGTACCGTCTTATCAATTGAACAGTACCGTTTAACCCTAGAGTACTTTACTAATCATCGCCTGACAGGCCGTGTGCGGTCAGTTTTTTTCAATTATTTCAAAAACACGTTCGCGAGTCAAATTGTGCTTTCGCGCCAACTCCGTATACCCCTTGCTGCAGACCTGAGACCAAACCGGGTCCGGCGCAGACTCTCCGTTTTCAAAATATAACCTAACTCAATCGCCTGGGAGGCGATCATTAGTATTAACCGTTAATTTTTTTCGTTCGTAACACGTTTTGTTTTGCGATTTTTTACAGCTTATACTTAGCATATTATAATCTACCAAATGCTTGTTTACTAAATGGGAATTCGGACAGCGAAACTAAGGACCAACTGGAGTCGATCTGTATGACTATAACGATAGCGTGGCAGATCCTTCTTCTCTTCCATTCTGGCTAAAAGGAGACCTACAAAATAAATTGCTAGATGACTTTGAACCCTCGAATATTTCAGTACCACATCAAACCACAAGTAATTCGTCAGGTTCACCAATCGATCGATTGATCTCCAAATAGTAAGAATTTAAAGGCTAATTAGTGTGTAGACAAAAGTATGATGTTACCAAAAGTTATATAGGTAATGTGTTTTATAAAGTATGTAGGTATAGTAATATTGATTCCAAAAAAGTAAAAATTTAAGAGCATTTTTTATTCTACAAGACTTGTAAAAGAGCTATAACTGTTATAAGGAAACTGGAAAACTAACGGTAAGCTTAAGTTTTAAGTCTAATTTTAAGACTAATGCTATTTTTAACCCCCGACAAAAAAGAGGGGTGTTATAAGTTTGACGTGTCTGTCTGTCTGTCTTTGTGTGTGTGTCTGTCTGTGGCATTGTAGCATCCAAACGGGTGGACCGATTTTATCTATTTTTTTTTGTTTGAAAGCTGACATGATCGAGAGTGTTCTTAGCTATAATTCATCATCATCAACCTGCTCAGTGCTGGAAAATCTGGATTTATCTGGTTCATGAAAGGCCGTTAGCAACTTACAGTCGTTTGATAGGTTTAATATTTTATTCAAGTTTGTGACATTTGTGAATACACAGTAGCATCACCTGGTAATCAATAGGATATCCAACTCCTCGCCAACTTAGAGCAGAGGTTTCGTGTTTGGGTTCATTTTAATTGCGACAACCAGTAAGGGGTCGTCCACAAATTACGTGAAGTGAGTTTTTAAATTTTTTGACCCCCCATCCCCCCTGGTGAGATTTCGTGAGATTTTATTCAACCCCCCCTCCCCCCCAAATCTCACGTGAGATTTTTCAAAATGTGGGTTTCTTATGTAAACGCGTTGGATTGTTAAATTAATTAAATATTAGTATGAGTAATTGGCTTATATTATAGTCTAGTAGTTGAGAAAAAAATTACGTGAGATTTGCTGAGACCCCCCGTCTCCCCAACGTGAGATTAGATGAGATTTGACTCGACCCCCTCCCCCCCCTAAACACCTCACATAATTTGTGGACGCCCCCTAACTCCTAAGACGTAGATAAACAGGTAATATTTGCATGCTGCTGATGCAGCATCACCTGGATTCTATAGGAGCCGAGATCCGTATGAACCCAAAGTGGAGGTTTCGTGTTTTCGTGTGTAAAAGGACGTTTAAAGATGATAATCATGATGATAATATTATGATCCTGTTGATAGGAGTTATTCTGCACTATAACCTACACAAGTTTAAAAAGCATGAAATAAAATTAAATTAAGAAATTTCAAAAAGCCCCCGCCAAACAAGTTTAAAAAGTAATAAAATAATATTTACTGACTTTAAGTTTAAATAATTCCTAAGTGTAAAGTAATAGTTTAGTCCATAATTGTTGTCAAGATGTGTCGGGGGACCGCTAATATAGATGTTTAATTTCACATAACATTATAGTTTAAGGCCAGGTAGTCCCTAAAATTAGCAGGTCGATGTCTGTCTACGAATATCGGCGAAATAGGAGAAAATTATACTTTTCACTTAGATAAAGACCAAAATGCAAAATGTAACCACATATTATTCTTCTTTAAGTTATGAGCTTTTCGTAGATATGATTTTTGAAAGTAAAACTATCATAAGCTTCATAAAAAATAAGAAAAATATCACAAAATATTCAAATTTAGCCTCCTCTTCGGAGTTATTTTTGATCGAGTGAAGTTTTCAATATTATATTTCGAACCACAAATTGTCAAAGTACATTAAGTAAACAACAATGTGTTTTTTTTGGCTTTAAAATACTCACTATTCACTATTTGTTTGTTTATTATTAATTCAAAGTCATGTAAATTAGGGACTACCTGGCCTTAAGGGTCAGTCCACAGCGAACCGAATCGAGATAATCAGCGACTTGACAATACAAAATGCAAGTCGCTGTTGTAGTAGTTTACTTGGCGGTCCCCCGACACACCGTGACAACAATTATGGACTAACTAAACTATTACTTTACACCAAGGAATTATTTAAACTTTAAGTCAGTAAATATTATTTCATTACTTTTTAAACTTGTTTGGCGGGGGTTTTTTAAATTTCTTAATTTAATTTTATTAAATAATAATTTGGGTTTTGCTTTTTAAAAAAGTAAGAGGTTGGCCTTTTAACCGGCTGTATTTGTAAAAATGTAGTAAATAAATAATACAATAAACAAGTTTTATTAGAAAAGTAGCCTCCCAGGCGATAAATTTTATATTAGTACTCTAGGGTTAATTAACTATTAAATTCGCTTTAACAACTTAACTGATACCGCCTTATCAAATATCAACTCAGTTGATTTTGTCTCGATAAATCTACTAGTAGTTACTATGTTATTAACTTAACCTGCTGTTTAATAAGTATTAAGTTCAGGTATATAACAATGCGATTAAAATATCTGATAGTACGGGAGCCCTAGAACACATTTTTTTTTATTACTATCAAGCTATTTTTTTGTGAGTAGCTTCATTTTGATAAGACGAACAACATATTTATTTGCGAAAAATCTCGAAAGTGGTAGCCAACAGAGATAGAAAGGATTTCATACTTTGAATTGATGGTCCTAAAATATGGACTGTTTTATTTGTAAGACAATATTACTCTTAAATTATATAACTAATAACCTATCAATATACAAAAAAAAAAATGTCTTTTGTTTGTTGTTTGTTTTAGGGTTCAGTAGTCAACCAAGTTTTGTTGATTACAGAACCCTATAACGGAACCCTAACGAGCTGATTTTTTGTTTATTGATAGGTTATTAGTTATATAATTTAAGAGTAACATTATCCTACAAATAAAACAGTCCATATTTTAGGACCATCAATTCAAAGTATGAAATCCTTTCTATCTCTTAGCTACCACTTTCGAGATTTTCGCAAATAAAATTATTGTTGTTCGTCTTATCAAAATGAAGCTACTCACAAAAAATTTGCTTGATACGAGTAGTAATCAAAAAAAAATTGTTCTAGGGCTCCCGTACTATGAGTATTTAATCCAATTGTTAGTACCTATATGAAGTCGTTATTAAATATAACTTAAAAAAAAGCAATATATTTTTATGTTAGTACAATGAGAAATCTTTTAGGCTGTTTTACTGTTTTTTCAATTTGTCTAAATGTAGAATTGCTGGTACCACTTTTGTTTATTCTATAGTTTGCCAGTGATCCGCTGAGCCACGGCGAACGTAAATAATGCCATAAATCGTAAAACATTTCCGCCTTCGGGAGATAAATCGACAAGTTACAAGTGTGAAATATATTTGTCTTATAATTTATATTGTGATTCTAGCCACGCTGAACATTATAAGAAGTTTCTAGCCATTAATTATACATGGCTAGACTCGACATAGCTGGCTCATTAATATATTAGAGAGGTAGCGTTTCTAGCTAGTGGCATACTAACACGTAAAGGTTTGTCCAGGAATACATACTAATAAATGTGACGGTCTAGGTGTGTAGACTGCATGTTATATTGCATAAAAATTAACAAGGAGAGAGTTATTGCTGAAAAAATATTTTCATTATATCATCAACTTTTTAAAATTTTGTTATATTCATCAAGTGTTTTAAATTTCATATTATCCAAGCTAATGCCCATTCAGAAACCCACAATACTATATGTAGTGTATTGATAAATAAAGATGGCCGTCTACCAATCATGGTGGGGGCTGGGAAAATATGGCCGCCAGACGTGAGAGCTGTCGTCCACTTCTTCACCAGCCGCCGCCGAGAGTAGAGTGTTCAGTGATACAGTATTCTGTGTTTAATTTACTCCTCCTACAAGAATGTACAAATTGTACACACTACACTATAATTTATATTATTCCACCACTGCCACTCAGGTGTGAGCTACGATCGACAGCCGCAAAAACAAAAACCCTTTGATAGTATGATTATGATCTCAGCCCGAGGGACAAGTTAAAACAGTCTATTGTTTAGAGATCGGTAACGAAATGAAGCAGAGGTATCCATCTTATATCTAACTTGTATCTATCTCCAAGGAAATAGAAACAAGTTTTTTTTTTATAAAATAAGGAGGAAAACGAGCAAACGAGTCACCTGATGGAAAGCAACTCGTCGCCCATGGACCCTCGCAACATTAGAAGAGCTGGTGTGTTGCCGGCCTAAGTTACAACAACAACATCTAAATTGAAGGAGGCTATCCCTTTCTGACCCAGCACTCCCACTATGCCAGCAGATCTAAGATGTCCGAGGTCAGAGGTCACACCCGTCACCGGCGAAATGTGTTTATGATGTAAACTTGCACCAGCCAATTATAACTACTTGTTTATTACCTACCCGATGACCTCAGTATAAAACATAAATGTGAATTACTGTTTGTCTTAATAACTCATTAAGTTTAACAACGCGTATTAATTGCTTCTTTAGGTATGGCCTATGGGTCAAAGCATATTATTAATTAATAAGTAATAACGGATAATACGTAATCTCTGAAAATGATAATCATTAATAGTAAAATGATACCAAGACGCGAAACTTGTCGTTTCAAATAATCTCAAGATTAAAGAAAATATTGTCAACTAATTCAGATTCAATAAAAAAAGTAAATTGCTCAAAATGTACCTAAGCCCTTTAGGTGTATAAAGTCTATGACTGGCGCTTACTTGTGTGGGCTAGTTATAAATATTATGTAGTATTAACATGATAGATACTAAATTTCTGAGAATAAAGGATATGGCACCAGCACCACACACGTTTGACAGAAAAATCTTCGGACAATAAAAGTCACGGTTTTAACGCCTACTAACAGCCGAACCCAATATTCGATCCTAATCCATAGATTGAAATCAATCTCGGATCGATCCCAATCCTTAGATCGAGCTCCAATCTCCATTTCAATAATAAAAGTTGTAATCCGCAATATTTTTTGTGGTCGGATAGCCCGCGATCTTTTCCCTCCCGCACGTTCAGTTCGCGCAATCGCCATGTTTCTCGTGTATATTTTAATGGAAATATAAATCTTAACGACAAGCAAAATAAAATTCAATAGTTTACAAAATATATGTTAAATTAATATAATACTTTATTAATTAACAAAGATACAAATTGTGTCTGTTTTATAAGATTTTTTAAAATCTCGATGCAATAAATGGATGGAACGGAACGGAATATTTTAAAGCCATCCGTCAATTGTCAAATCAAAAGTCAATGTTGTGTTGTTGTCCAACAAAATTGGCTACAGATATTCAGAGCATTGTCCCTAACGCATAAAAACGCAAAGACAATAATTGATGAAGCGGTGAGACTCCACAGTTTCTGCAAAGAATTTGAGTTGTAAATAACAGATTATTTATCCTACTAATATTATAATGGCGAAAGTTTGGATGTATGTATTTATGTATGTATGTATGGATGTATGGATGTTTGTTACTCTTTCACGCAAAAACTACTGAACGGATTTTAATAAAAGTTTACAATAATATAGCTTATACATCAGAATAACACATAGGCTACAATTTTAACCGACTTTCAAAATGGAGGAGGTGGTATGTTCGTTTTTTTATGTTCAACGATTACTCCGCCGTTTGTGAACCGATTTTCAAAATTTTTCTTTTGGTGTATAGGTTTTCATCCCAATTTAGTACCATATTCATAAAAGTGGTGACCTGATGAAGGGATCCAAAAGAAATCGAGGGAACTCCTCAAAATTTATATGGAAACATGTGGTGACTTCGGTTTCGTGAGCAGTGTTCTAAGCATATGCTACCAACAAGCAAGATTTTGCACCAAAGTATACAATGGTTCGGAAGGTGCTGAGAGAACTCCTGACTCTTTATAGATACAAGTTTGTGAGTTTCGAATAAGTTCGAGTTTCGTTTCTAATATCATTTTTTTCTAACCTGAATAGTTTGCGAGAGAGACTCTTCCAAGGTGGTAAAATGTGTCCCCCCCCCCCGTCCCCCCCCCCCCTCTAACTTCTAAAGTAGGGGCATTGATAAGTCTAAAAAAAATATATGATGTACTTTACTATAAAAACTACCAACGAAAATTGGTTTGATCGAAATCTAGCAAGTAGTTTTTTTTATACGTCATAAATGGTAAACTTAATTTAACTTTCATTAAATCAACTGAGATATAAAAATAAATCAAAAACCTTTTAATTTCATACAAATAAACCTTATTGCTGCTGCAGAACCCTTCATGGGCGTGTCCAACTCGCACTTGGCCAGAATTTTTGTTTATATAGATTAAAGTTTAATTTTGTAGTTCTATGCACGCTCTATCTGATGTCTTATATTATATAACATCTCCCTTCTTAGGGCTGCTGTAAGTTTTTTTTTAGAAATAAGCAGTTCCTTTGTGCCGTCTTTCTATGTCAATTATTATGTAAATAGTGTTGTGTGTGCAATAAATGTTATTTAAAATAAATAAATAAGGAATCCTACTGGGGCGCTACTGCACGCATTATTCTCTTCCATTGCAATTTACAAGTAATCTTCAGGTTGGTGCGATACCAGTAATTATTGTGAAAGCTGCACTTACTCTCATAATAATACTCATGTAATATACGCACTTACTCTTAAATTATAGATTTATCGAACTAATGAGGCTATTAGGAAATAACTAAACCATAGAAATCTTAGGCTTACATCAAAGTTACTTGGCTACACACTGGTTCTATTATTATTATTAAATTTTATGAAAATCCCAGCTTAATAACTTAGCAATAAGCATCAGTTTTTTTTAAAAACCTGTTAGGCAAACCAATACCTGATAAGCATAGCTAGTCTACTCGGCATTTTAATCTTCAAAATGGCTAAAATTCTTCTAGGCTCTTTTAGCACTTGGCAAAAACAGAACTGTGATCAAAATATTGTAGTGTTTTAAGAGAAAACTTTTTTGGCTGATTTCAGCTACAACTTAATTGGTATAGTTTCCACTTAAGTTGTAGCTGAAATCAGCCAAAAAAGTTTTCTCTTAAAACACTTTACAGTTTTATGGCGATTCGTAGGACAGTAAGTTATAGTATCAATTACATTGGCCAGATAAAATTCCTGTTTAAGGGCCTTCGCCTACGGAGATTCCGTAATTTACTCATATTATTTGAAAGCTACAAAGTTATAATAAAAATACAGCAATAATCTTCAGTATATCAACATTCCTTTCCCCGTTTTAAATTTTCTATTTTTGTTTATTATACTCATGATATTAGCTTCCAAAGTATTATTAAAATTGAAGCATACTTTCAGAATCTCCCTAGTATTTACAAATTACGTTTATTTGAAACACACGACAATAGATAGATAATTTCATTAACTACATATTCCCCGTTTTAATTATTTTTATATCAATTTTGAAGTAAGATAAGTAAAAAAAATAGATTTTTATGCGATCTTGGCAACGCGTCAATTGTATGGTCATTGGTCAAGGTGGTTTGCTCGGGGGATGGCCTTAATAAGGATTATAATAATAGTTCACCGGTATAAGATTCAATAAGGCGGTGTAAATAGGAGTATAATTACCGCGATCGTCCGATACGCTGAATGTCAACTAAATTTTAACGATTTTAATCGTTAATGACGATTCTTATCATTTAATTCGCAGTTTTATTGAGATGCCGGGAATTTTTGAGTTGCGGCACCTTGACTTAAAATAACTTGAGTAATTAAACACGACTTTATGTAGAGAAGTATTTGACTTTTGTATTATTTTGGATTATTTTGTGACGTAAATCGAAAAATAGCGATTCTCTTTATTCGACAAAATCCAGTCTTTCTCTTTCAGTCCAAAGTCAAGTTTCTGATGTTAGACGGAAGTTTATCTATTTAATAGCTTTTTAATTTGACTAACGCTAAAACATAAATCAATCAGTATACACTCAATGTCAAACTCCTGACAAAAAATCTCTGCAAATGGACATCAAAAACAGAATGTCAACAACCCAAAAATACACTTTTTTGGGTTTAATGTTATTTCTACATCTTTACCTAGTAATGGGTAATAAAAGTTATTCCTCCGTAACAAAATATGACGCGCATAACTTTATGTTTTATTAAATACCTAGCTAGTTTCTGTCAGATCCGATGCACCTTTAAACTAACAAGTTATTGTTGTCACATGTTTAATTATTATGACACATGATTGCTACGTATTGATCAATCGTTAAATAGGCTGTCGGTTCACCTGTTGCGATAAATTTGTGAATAACCATACAATAGTGGTCCAAGTAAAAAAAGCAGGTGTGCCTACACCTTGTGTTTTTTTTAATTCCGTTAAAGCGTTGTTTTTTCGGTTCAGAAATCGTAAGATGATATTCTCGATTAATTTGACACTTGAATCGATTTGAATCGATTACCCGGCTTTGTGTTGAGTTATTACCCGATTATTATGAGCGAACGTTTTGATGTATTGTCGTTTTTATGTGGTATTGTTGTTGTGACAACTAACAGAAATGGTCATTTGTTTAAACAACACTTGCATATTTTGTCTTCGTATCCTTTAATATTTCATGCAAAAAATTTTCTTGACGTCAGAGAAGTTTTTTTACAAGAAAGTTAAAATATACTGGACTACTTTTACCAATATACAACAGACAATTTAATAGAATATAAAGATTCTTGCAGTATTACGAATTTAAACTTCTTTCGATAAAACCCACACTAAAATGATAGCTTCGACAAAAAGCGGCACCAAACCCAAAAAAAAGACTAGACTAGAGTCCTACTAATTCGTTCTAAATACCAGGTGTGGGACTGCCCAGGGCACCTTGACACCACAACCATTTTAATTACATAGGCCTCAGCCCACGAAATTATATGGGACATAGGCTGTTATTATCGATATGTAATTTAAATATTTTTCACGCTTCGAGGTACAACTTTAACTGATAAGATGAAATTACTGGCGGCCATGTTTAAATTGTAGAGGTTCTAAGTACTGAAGTAGTGGAGATATTTTTCGAAATAAACTACCCATCTTTGTTGATCTAATTTATATTAAACCAAAAGGTTGGTATGTCTTTTTTAAATTAGGGGGCAAACGAGCAAACAGGTCATGTGATGGAAAGTAACTACCGTCGCCTATGGAGTATGGACCCTCGCAATATCAGAAGAGTTGCAAGTGCGTTGCCGGCTAGCTATCTATGCCGTATATAGGTATATCTATACATTTTTTGTATTGCTGTTTACTTTAAAACAATCAACTCTTTCATGATAAATAGGTAAATACAGCCCGGTATGGGCGGCAAAGGGTCAATTCAGACCGCAACGCGACGCGTAGATGCATTTCTAAATTTGTATTGAATTGACAGATTTGCAAAACGTCTTACGCAATTGAAGTGAATCAATTAAATAAAAATTTAGAAATACGTCTACGCGGCGCGTTGCAGTCTGAATTGACCCTTAGGCTACTAATTTAAATATCTGTTGGAAAATTTGATAGCGTTATATTTTTTGTTTTCATTTAGATCAATATGAAACCGATTATAGAAATTTCTTTATGTAATTAAGCGGTAGTTTGATACGTTAATTTCGGACATAAAATTAATGAACGTGGAAATAAAATATAAATTAAATTAAAGTACAAGATAGTGTCGATTGATTTATATTGATCGTTGATTAACGTATCTTAATGGATGTTCGAATTTGTGGTCAGACCACCTACTGTAGAACTAGGCCTGTTTTTCTGAGTATTTTCCTTTTAAATCTTATGTACTTATCTTTAAATTTTAACATACCATGCTGCTTGCTTGCGTGTGCGTAACGAAGACTATCGAATAACTAGATGGAGCCCGCAACTCCGTTGCCCCAAAATTAATTTATTGCGCAGGAGCCGTACATTTTTTGAGATAATAGTATCCTATGTCCTTTCCCAGGTCTCAAAGTATCCCCGTACCAAATTTTAGCAAAATCGGTTTAGCGGTTTGGGCGTGAAGAGGCAACAGACAGACAGACACACTTTCCCATTTATAATACATATTATATATAATTAAGTATGGATTAGTCGTACAGTGCTGTGATAAATTAATATAATATGTATTAATACTAACATTGATTAAAATGGTTAATATGAAAGTGTCTGTACATCTGTCTATCACCTCTTCAAGTATACCGCTAAACTAAATTTAAAATTATTCTTTATTTAATATTGTGTTATTGTTAAAATCTCCGGAAATGCTTTTACCACGAAATAATTCACAGTTCCCGCGGCGTTAAACAATAATTTTGCAACAAATGCGACTGAAAGAGCATGGGACATTTTAGTATGAAGCCTGGTATACCTACAAATTTGCGATAAAAGAAAAAAGTCATTTTGGCGGCAAGAGATGAAACATAATATGCCAATCGATAGTACATCAAAATATAAATAGGAAATACTCTTTGGTAAAATGTCGTAACTGATACGGTTTCGGAATAAAACGTCTTAAGGCGAAGCCAAACGAGCGTAATTTGTGAGTTGTGAGTCGCAGAATTTCGGTTCGGCAGAATTCTGCTGCATTCAGTTTCATACAAAAGTCCTGTTTGATTCACACGAGCGTAATTTTGTGAGTCATGATTTGTATGAAAAGATATTTACGCGCCAGAAATTCTGCGACTCACAACTCACAAATTACGCTGGTTTGGCTTCACCCGGTTTTATTAAAGCATAATATAAAACTTCTAATTTGTAAAAAAAAAAATAACTCTTATTTATTCCGAAACCGTATCAGTTACGACATTTTACCAAAGAGTATTTCGTGTTTGTATTTTGATGTACTATCGATTGGCACATGTTTCATCTCTTGCCGCCAAAATGAGGTTTTTACCAAAATTTCCAACTTTAGGTATACCAATTAGGTTCCTTGCTATTTAAGAAAATGCCTAATGTGAAACTTTTCATATAAATTATAATGTCTGCAAATTACGCTTAAGAATTCTATCAATAGCAATGCTAAGAGCTTCCATTTAGGACCTAGGTTCTTAGTTCCTAATTCCTGTGTAATCTAGACGTTAGCCTTTGACTCCAGTATCTAAGAAATAAATCTTGAATGAATGAATGAACAATAACTGGCAATGATTTTCGATGTAAGGATGAGTCTTTACGCACGTCTTCATGAACTGACAGGAATAGAAAATACCATCAATTATTTAATTATTATTATGGATTTTTATGGTATCCTGCAGCTATAGAGGTCTATGTATAAAAATAATTGTTGTATCTAAAATAAATATCTTTGTATAGATGGTGGTTTTCATTAAGCGAAAACCGTAATCTATAGATTGGATGTTTTTTATTTCTTTTGAACAATAACAATTAATATTATTGACAATGATCTACTGATCGTATTTCCGTAATTAGATTTATATATTTTTTTTTCTCTTTCCACGGCCAACTCAAAGTTTTGCAGACTAATGAAAAGTCGTGTGGCCCCATGGGGTACTTGCGTTAGAAGCATTTTAATTTTCATCGATATAACCTGTCCTTACTGCTGCCAACGGAATAAAATATAATAAGTCAATGGACAATGAAAGGAATGTATAGAAATGTTACCAGTGGCTGGAGATAGGCTATATATCTTATGGCTTATTGTCTCCAATCGTCGGCCATTCCCACTTCGACAATTATTGTTTATTTATGTTGTGATTGTTTACTACTTAAGGGCCTTCCCCTACGGAGATTCCATAATTTACCGTATTTACCGTATATAAACTCATATTTGAAAGCTACAAAGTTATAATAAAATTACATTATTAAAATTATATTATTTATTCAGTATATCAACATTCCTTTCCCCGTTTTAAATTCTCTATTTTTGTTTATTATCTTCATGATATTAGCTTCCAAAGAAATACCAATTTATTAAAATAGGGATGACGAAATTTTTTTTTCTTGTTGTTAAGTGAAGGACCATTCAAAAATAGAAATATCAGTGAAAAAATGACTCTGATAGCATAAAAACTCTCCAAGATATCAATTCAAAATCACATAAAATAGACCTTCCCAAAACGCTCCATACAAAATGTCAGCTAACTGTGACGTCACGCCTAGTTAGTTTGTTCGACAGCTATGTTAAATATTGAGTTTATGAAAGTGGTTTCATAAGAAAAAATGTTAAAAATTGCATAACTTATCGAATGGTACACAAAAATTAAGGAATTTTATAAAAAATATTCAACTTGACTTAACTTGACGAAAAAACTTTGAAGGCTCAAAACAAAAAAAAAAATAATAAGTTATGAAGCTGAAATTTTGGAAATACCTATTTTTCATCGCTATGTCTTTATTTTATTTAAAAAATCAGCTAATCTTTGACCTTGTCGAGCATACTTTCAGCATCTCCCTAGTATTTACAAATTACGTTTATTTGAAACACACGACAATAGATAGAAAATTTCAATTTTGAACTAAGATAGGTATAAAAATAGGAATTTTGTGCGATCTCGGCAACGCGTCAAATGTATGGTCATGGTCGTTTGCTCGGGGGATGGCCTTAAGTGCCGACTACACGCGTTCGTTTTATGTGGCTTCTCTACATTGGTTCATGAATCATGATGGACCAATGTAAGCGTTAACTCATATGATCACTTGATAACGCCCGCAACTCCGTTGCGCCAAAATTCGTATATCGCGCGCGAACCGTATCCTATATCCTTCCCCGGAACTCATAGTATCTCCATAACAAATTTCAGCAATATCGGTGCAGCGGTTTGGGCGTGAAGAGGTAACAGACAGACAGACAGACAGACACACTTTCGCATTTATAATATTAGTTTTATTTAATCGGCCAGAACTCCTCCTTCTCGAAGGTCGGTAGATGATGCGTCCGGACTCTCACCACAAAGGAGCTAAAATTCACTTTGTGGCGGGACTCCAAGCGCTCGACCCTCAAGACGAAGTGGGTCTTGCTCCTGATGTAGTCCACGACCTGCTCGACCGTCGTGGACCAGTGCAGCCTGGACACGTACAGCGGCGTCGCGGGAGTCTCACGCCGCAACAGCTGCTCGGGTCCTTCGGGTGCGGTGCTCAACTTAACCCCGTTACGTTGTGGTACTCCTTTGAAATGAAATTTAGCAGACAAAGATATAAGCATACTACTATGATGACCTCAGTGGCTCAATGGTTGAGCGTGTGGCAGCTCAAGGGGTCGTAGTCGTAGTTGCGACCACTAAGGTCGCAAGTTCGAGTCCCTCCGAGGGAACAAAAAAGTTTTCAATGTTTCTGGGTAATTAATGTGTATATTATAATAAAAATCTTAAATATATTCTGTATTATATAAAAGTATTAAATATTAGTGTTAAGATTTAGTATATCAAAACATTATAATTACTGTAGTCTGTAATAACTAATAACTCATGTTGGCAACACTATATTATTAAAAAATAAAAATGTCAGTCATCTTGTAACCGCATGTTGCGTAGTTTGATTTTTTCCTTTCTCAAAAGGTTATGGGCCCAGTCTCGCTAAATAGTTTGTTATAGTTGAGTTTATTGTTAGAATTATCCGTGTGATGAACAATAACACTAAAGTACTGAGCATACAGTGAACTATAACAGTGCAACTAAATCGAAGCGTGAGTGACTATCATGGCGTCGAACTCGAACTATTTAATAAGCGTCCCTAAACTTAAAGGGCGCGAAAACTTCAGTGAATGGTGTTTCGCCGCAGAGAATTTTCTGGTGTTAGAAGGAATGCTCGGGTGTATCAAACCTGAATCCGGTACCGTACCAGAAGCTGCAGATGATGCGAGAACAAAAGCGAAGTTAATTTTAACCATTGACCCGGCTCTTTACGTTCACATAAAAAACGTCGCGACGACAAAGGAATTATGGAAGAAACTTAAAGAATTATTTGACGATTCTGGTGTTTCTAGGCGAATCAGTTTATTACGTCATTTAATATCTATTCGTTTAGAAAATAGCAGCTCGATGACGTCGTACGTATCAGAAATTATTGAAACAGGACAGAAATTAAGTGGTACTGGTTTCAATATTGATGACTGTTGGATTGGATGTTTACTACTTGCTGGATTGACAGAAAAATATTCGCCCATGATTATGGCGATTGAGCATTCCGGCATTTCTATCACATCGGACGCCATTAAGGTAAAATTATTAGACATGGAAACCGACACCGGATATCCTGAAGTTAGTGGTGCTTTTGCAAGTTCCTTTTCGCAGAAGTGGCAACCTAAACATAAAAAGTTTATGATCGGAAATCAAGATGGCGTGTCAAAGAAAATAAATGTCAAACCAAATGTCAGATGTTATAAGTGTAAACAACCGGGACATTACAAGAACCAATGTACGATTATTGATAAAAAACAGTCGAGTGAAAACAAAAATGCAAGAAAACAAACTAACGCATTTAGTGCTGTTTTTCTGAGTGGTAATTTTACTAAAACTGAATGGTATATTGACTCAGGAGCCAGTACTCATTTAACAGCCATAGAAAGTTGGGTTATAAATCGCCAATCTGTGAAAGAAAAGGAAATTGTCGTTGCAAATAGCAACAAGTTGAAAGTTTCTTGTGTTGGAGATGTCAACATTGTTACAAAGACAGATGTCTGTGAATATGAAGTACCCGTCAAAAATGTACTCTGTGTTCCGGAGTTGACGACAAACTTGTTGTCTGTCAGCCAGTTGATTAAAAACAATAATCAAGTTTCATTTAGTGAAAATGGTTGCAGTGTTTACAACAAGGATGGACAGTTGGTCGCTCAAGCAGTCTTAACCAATGGAGTGTACAAGTTGATAATGCCTCACAATGTTTTAGCAGCATGTGCAGTGTCAAGTGAGTTATGGCACCGCAGATTAGGTCATGTTAATAGCAAATACTTGAACCAAATGACATCTGCTGTGGAAGGCATAGAATTAACAGAAAAGAGTGACACATCTAAGTCTTCGTGTTCAGTTTGTTGCCAAGAATGAGGGAATTCATCATCAGAAAACCAATCCTTACACCCCCGAGCAAAATGGTTTATGCGAAAGGACAAACCGTACTGTGGTAGAAAAGGCAAGATGCTTATTATTTGATTCAAACCTTGGAAAAGAGTTCTGGGGCGAAGCAACAAATACGGCTGTATATCTTCAAAACCGCACAGTGGCATCGGGACTGTCAGGAAAAACACCTTTTGAAATGTGGACAGGAAGAAAACCAGATTTAAGCCACTTGAGAGTATTTGGCAGTAAAGTTATGGTTCACATCCCAAAAGAGAAAAGGAAAAAATGGGACACGAAGTCCGAGACACATATTTTGGTTGGATACCCAGATAATGTTAAAGGTTATAGAATTTTTAATCCAAGAAATAAAACTGTGACAACTAGCAGGGATGTTATAGTTATGGAACATAAACAAAACACTGAAGCTACTATTCCGGTTCAAGAATCATCTCAAGGACAGACAGAAACTGAGGAGGATATTGAGGAAAGCAGTGATGCAGATACATATATTTCTTCTTCGCAACTGCATGATATTGATACTACATTTGTACCAAGTGAGTATGAGGAGTGTGAAGATGAGACAGTCTTGGTAAGCAGATCTCCCAAACCTGTTAGGGAGAAAAGAAAACCAGATCGGTATGGTTACTCTAATATGTGTATTACTGAAGAAATCCTAGATGATGCCAGCGGAATCAGTTTAGACGAAGCCTTGAAAGGACCTGAAAAGGAGCATTGGTTGAAAGCTGTGAGTGAGGAAATTAAGTGTTTTGAAGACAATAATGCGTGGGAATTAGTCGACATCCCCGTGAATGGTACAATAGTGAAGTGTAAATGGGTATTAAAAAAGAAATTTGACAGTGACAACAGTGTACGTTACCGTGCAAGGCTCGTAGCCAAAGGGTTCATGCAAAAAAAGGGTGTAGATTATGATGAAACTTTTTCGCCAGTAGTGCGACATGCTACACTAAGACTTTTGTTTGCGTTGGCTATAAAATTAGATTTAGACATAACACATCTGGATGTCACAACTGCTTTCTTGAATGGGGACCTTGAGGAAACAATATTTATGCAGAAACCAGAAGGTTTTCCTGATTCTCAAGCAAATGGTAAAGTTTTAAAGCTTAATAAGGCAATTTATGGCCTTAAGCAATCCTCAAGGGCCTGGTACAAGAAAGTTAATGACTGCTTATTGGGTATGGGTTATAAATGTTCTAAAATTGAGTCTTGTTTATATACAAAAGATAATAATGGATGTAAAACAATTGTTACACTGTATGTCGATGATTTTTTTATTTTTTCTAACGATGTCTTAGAAACAGAAAATTTAAAACATGTTTTATCTTCAAATTTTAAACTCAAAGACATGGGAATTGTAAAGCAATGTCTAGGTATGAGTGTAAATGTAGATAAAAATAAGGGGGTTATCACATTAAGTCAGGAAAATTATATAAATAAATTGTTGATGAAGTTTAATATGACTGAGAGTAAAACATTTGATACTCCAATGGAGGATAAGCTTTATATTACTAAAGAAGAAAATTGCAACTTGAAAGTTCCTTATCAACAATTGATTGGTAGTCTGATGTACTTAGCTGTGTTAACAAGACCTGATATTATGTACTCTGTAAGTTTTCTTAGTCAGTTCAACAATAGTTTTAATAATAATCATTGGATGTATGCCAAAAGAGTCTTAAAATATTTGAAAAAGACAAAAAGCTTTGGTTTAACATACACTAGGGAAGGTAATTCTGAACTTGTGGGATATGTGGATGCTGACTGGGGGAACAACATTGTTGACCGAAGGTCATACTCAGGTGTGTGCTTTGTACTCTGTGGTGGTGCCATTTCGTGGTCTTCCAGGAAACAAAAATCTGTTGCCTTATCAAGCACAGAAGCAGAGTACATGGCTATCACAGAGGCATGTACAGAAGCAATTAACTTGCGTAATATTTTATCAGAAATATCTGATAATGTAAATATTGTTAAAATTTTTAATGATAATCAGGGAGCACTGAAACTGTCTGCAAATAATGTTTTTCACAATCGCACTAAACACATTGATGTGCGCTATCATTTCTGTCGTGACTGTGTGAACAATAAAATTGTAAAATTACAGTATTTGGGGACAGCTCGAATGCCAGCTGATTTGTTAACAAAAAGTTTAGGGTGTGTTAAACATTATATGTTTATGGAAATGTTAGGCATAAAAAAAATGACTGAAAATTTTAGTTAGAACATTTTCTGTAAACTATTTAATTTTATAAAAAAAAAAATGTATCAATTCATTTCATGATGGTTAGATTGTAACTTTGTTTTGATAAGTCGGGGTGTTAAGATTTAGTATATCAAAACATTATAATTACTGTAGTCTGTAATAACTAATAACTCATGTTGGCAACACTATATTATTAAAAAATAAAAATGTCAGTCATCTTGTAACCGCATGTTGCGTAGTTTGATTTTTTCCTTTCTCAAAAATTAGTTATCCAATAACCTCTGTGGCTAAATGGTTAAGAGTATGTGGCAGCTCAGGCCGGGGGTCGCGGGTTCGAATCCCGCCGACGGAACAAAAAAAGTTTTCAATGTTCCTGGGTCATGGATGTGTATTAAATATGTGTATGATATAATAAAAATCTTAAATATATGTAAAGTATAAAAGTATTAAATATATTTCAATTGTCTGGTACCCGTAAGACAAGTCCTTCAGGTACTTAGCACGGGGCCAGACTGACGTGGTGTGAAGCGTTCATAGATATTATTATTATTATTCTTTAGATTTTTCTATTCTCCTTTATGGGGTTACTTCTAAAGTTGCGGGCTTGTGGCCAAACAACTTCAGGTAAGCTATGATGTTAATTAATGGACAAAAACTTTCTAACAATTCTGCATGTGTTTAGAATTACAGCCTTTTGCATGGTGATGTAAGAAAGTGGGTGCATGTCAAGGACTTTCAGGCTGTGGTGAAGTGTCTTCGGGATGACGCCAGTACTTGAGATGATTATAGGTACAGTTTTTACGGTATTCACTTTCCATTGTTATTATTATTATATTTCCGTTGTCGTGTACCCGTAACACATGTCCATGAGTTACTTAGAACGGGGCCAGACTGACGTGGTGTGAAGCATCCGTCATCATTTATACGTGGGAGAACCATGCTTCGGCACGAATGGGCCGGCTCGACCGCTTGCGCTGTGTTTCGCCGAGTGAGTGAGTTTACCGGAGGCCCAATCCTCTACCCTATTCCCTTCCCTACCCTCCCCTATTTCCTTCCCTTCCCATCCCTACCCTCCCCTATTACCCTATTCCCCCTTAAAAGGCCGGCAACGCACTTGCAGCTCTTCTGACGCTGCGGGTGTCCATGGGCGACGGAAGTTGCTTTCCATCAGGTGACCCGTTTGCTCGTTTGCCCCCTTATTTCATTAAAAAAAAAATCCATAGACATTATACTCGTAGGCTTGGTATAATACAGGAGTAAAATTCATTCGGCTGCCCCATTTCAAAACCTAGTAAGGCCTAAAACGAAATTTTACAGGAGAGTGCAATAACGTAATATATGTCAGTAGTGGCTACTGCATTTACTCGGTATCGATGCTTAAATATATCTACTTTTAAGCGAGTTTTTAACGCTGGTGTTTTTGTATTCGGTAGGAACTCACTAGATTAGGAAGTTTATGCAATAAAACGATTTTTGTAAAAGTGTCCTTTACTAGGTTTTGAAATACAGGGTCAGGCGCATTGATGAAAGGTAAAAAAGTTTAATAGTAATTTTATGACGTTATGCGTTGAACTCTTTTCCATGGGCTAATGTAAAGAGTGTGGTAACTGGTAGTTGAAATTAATAATAAAAAAAAAATTAAGGCTTAGGTTGACAGTTTAATATGATACAGTTAAATGTTTAATGAAATGAAATAAAAAATACTTTAGAAACAAAACTTGGCGATCGAAAATAAACAATAAGAACTTTTCGTAGTAACAAACGTCTAAATTTAATTAACTTCGTAGACTTTATAACAACCAAAGTAAATAAACTTCATAGAGTTTATATAGTTTGGTTTAGTAGCTTTCGGAAATCTTTGGTTTTGGCCGTGAATGGCCAAAGCCGAAAATTTGGTATGATTTTAGCCGAAAATAGCGGAGGCCAAAAGCAAATTTTTAATCGAACTCTACTAATTAAACTAAACTATTTAAACCCATAAACTCTTAGGCTTGCCGTATACACACGTTTTCCGTATTCGATTTCCTAATGCGTAATTTCGTGAGACAAGCGCACACGTTCGTTTTTCTTCACGCGCTGGCTAGCACTCGAAACGTAAGCGAAGTGAGTTCAATTCGGAAGAAAGCGAACGTGAGTTAATGTATTTTCTACTGATTCCATGTATTCGGATTTCCGAATACGGAAAACGAATTCGTAAATCGAACACGAAAAACGTGTGTATGCGGCTAGCCCTAGTGAAACACCTTAACATAGTTTACACACCTTACCGCGTTATGTGTTTTTAGCTGTACCATTTAACTGTTTCAATGTTAACTCAATACGCGTTTAACTGAACGACATCGTAAAACAAACGCGTTGTGTGGTTAAGTGAAAACCTAATGCTAGTACTTTGACATGGTTCTTATATACTCTGTTTGAATACATTTTGATTTAAATGTAAACAAACATTTAAACTAATAGGAGAATCTTTGTGAAAAGGATTAAGGATTTCACTTGTCTACTTTATGCAGTCCTTATGAAGTCTGGTGACAGACGGACGAACGGACAGATAGCGAAGTCTTAGTAAAAGGGACCCGTTTTCACCCTTTGGGTACGGAACCTTAAAAACGCATAATCTTTATTAGTCAAATTTGACCATTAATAATTATGCCTTTTAATTTTTACTGATTCTGAATTTTAATTTATAATTAACTGCTTAGTTAACGAGTAAGTTTAAATACTAGTCAGGGCGAGCGAAGCGAGCCCTAGTATATCCCACAACCTGTACATTTTGTGGTACACTTTACGGAAAAACTATCACGCCTATTGATTTGTGCTTTAACATAGTAATTTTAATTTATATATAGCTGTGTCATCATCAGTCAGTCGAGGTGTGATGACACGTCGAGCCCTCACAAAGCTCGCCCTTTAGCTAGTAATATTATAAATACTCAAGTTTGTCTCTCTATAACCTCTTCAGGCTTGAACCGCTGAACCCGACTTTGATGAAATATAGTATTAATAATAAAATATAAAGTTATTACCTTATTACGTAATGGAACATAAAAATCAAAGCATCATTTCCACGCAAGCTGCTCAGTAGTTTGAGCAGATCTATCAGCGGCATACAATTTACAATCTATACTTAATATTATAAAACTGAAGAGTTTGTTTGTTTCTTTGAACGCGCTAATCTCAGGAACTACTGGTCCGATTTGAAAAAATATTTTAGTGTTAGATAGGTCATTTATCGAGGAAGGCTATATATTATTACGCTAAAACTAATAGAAGCGAAGAAACAGAGGAAAATGTGGAAAAAACGGGAAAAATTATTTGAAAGTGCTTATCTCACGAACTACTGGAGCAATTTTTATGTTATTTGACACAGATTATAAATAGACCACGTGAAGAATGATAGGCTATTTTTTGTGGGCTAATATTTTGCCTGTGGAATTGCTAATTTACGCGGGCGAAGCCGCGCGGAACGTCTATACTGTACTCGGCGAGACATGGCGGTAGCGGTCGTTGACTCCCTGTCAAAACTTGTCATTTTCTATACAAAGCCACGATTGACAACATGTGACACTTCATCGTCAATCGCGGTTTATTTAGAAAAAGACAAGTTTTTGACAGGGAGTCAATGACCGCTACCGCCATGTTTCGCCGAGTACAGAGGCCCTAGACAAAGTATCTTTCGTTAAAAATGATAGCGAATTTCGTTATCAAAATGTATGCGGTTTGACATAAGTCATCGCTAAATGACATTTCGCTTGCGAAGACTAATGTCAAATCCCATACATTTTGATAACTCTGTATAGTTTAGTATATGACGATGGCGCATTCAAAACCAGGAGCGCGCAACCTTTTCCCCGCGCATACAAATGTATCTGTTCACAGAATATAAAGTTAATAGATTATCTTTTTTTAAATATTTATAGACTATTGTGCGGTGTGTCGACTATTATTTCGGCCCACGCGACCAGCATAACCTGAAAGTTTGTTGAACCTTACAAATTGATCCAACTGTTTTTTAGTGTCGTATGTTTTTACACGTTCACGTAAGTTTTTTAATGGAAAAGTTCTTTAATGGTGTTGTGAATTTTTTGAGCTGATTGAAAAATGTTCTCGCGTCAGGCACGTGACTTGATCGAAAATATGTAAGACAGAGTGCGAGTAGACCAATGCGCCAGCATGGCACGGCCGCAGAGTTAGTATAATTCATCTTTTCTTTTTTGAGGCGAAAATCTGTGCCTGCGTTTTCACGTTTACCACCTTTCTTTCTATTCTAGTGTGCAATACATTTTTTGTATTTATTTGTAGTCTACAGATTGATATCTGAATTCTATTATTAAAACTAATAAAATCTTCTGCACGAAACTCTTACGAAAAAAAGAGTTAAACATCATAACTCTACCTCAAATTCCATTACATATTTATTATTCGTCATTCCAAAGAATTCAAGGTATAGGAATAACTTTTATTTTTAAAATTCGAGTTTAAAGTAAAGTATGTATTATGTAATATCTCAGTGGCTCTATTTGTGTTACTAGCCATCGCTATAACTGTATGGCGATATTTTATGGTGTGAACAGCTGGGCTCGATTACACCTATCGAGTAGAGTGGCGAGACAGTGTTCTCGACCAAAAAAATTTGCCAAGAGTACTGTCTCGCCACTTTACTCGGTAGGTGTAAAAAGGCATTAGTGTGGAACCGCTCTTGGAGCCTCTTGGAACCTTTACATACACTGTGGCCCGGTGCTAGCACTCACATTGTCATGTGTGGCCCTTGGCCAGTAAAGTGTGATTTAGACCATTGTTGACCAGGTCTTAGCAACCTTTTATAACCTATCGCTGTTTGAGCCAATCAACTCGTGGAATTTATAGATAGATGTATTAAAATTGTCGAATAGAAATTTTTTGTAAAGTGGAATAACTTACAAAAAAGGCGCGAATAATTTGGAAAAGCATATAATTATATTTTTATTAATTCCTCCGGTAGAGTCGGACCTCTTTCATGAATTGTTTGATTCTTGCAAATGGTTTTGTACCCCTCGCTAAAAAATATATATTTTTAAAATATCTAAAGATTTTTTTAAAATCTCTAAATATTTTTAAGTTTTAAGTTAAAGTTGTAAACCCCACTCCACAATAATCCCGTCGTATAAGCCAAACTTGTGTTTATGAATTCAGACCTTGTACCATGAAACTGTTTTGAGACTCAAACAATCGGACGAGCATGCCGCGTCCTACTCTAACAAACGTGAATTGACGTTGTTAGAGCAGGACGCGGCATTCTCGTCCGATTGTTTGAGTCTCAAAACAGTTTCGTAGTAGGCCTACAGATTCGATCGTAATTTACGACTATTACAGTAGATTCTACGTAACCGCTACACGTGAGAAATGATATAGACTCCTGCGCACTTCTAATTGGCCGTTATTGTTTCCAGAATGTTCTATGGACTATTGTAGTATGATATATTGGTATATAATATCATAATATTGTGTATAATAGGGAATACTATAAGATGAACGTAAATAATTTCAAATATTGTCTTTATTTAATTTCAATTGTCTAGCTTTCGTCGTTCTTGAGATGCAGCCTGGCGATAGGCAGACGGACGGTCAGTTAGCGAAATCTTAGTAATGGGGTGCCGTTTTTACCCTTTGGGTACGGAACCCTAAAAACGAGCCAGCTGTTTACGATACAATAAAACATATTTTCGCCACCGTCACACTAGAAAGTTGTCATACTTAATATGATCTTGTTTTGTAACAGCTCTGCTTAAGGCGAGGACAAACCCCATTTTGTTATTTATTGACTCCCGGTTTACCTAGTTCCAATATAATAACGAAATGTAAAAAAAATATGAGATATAAAGCACAATATTTCAAAGGGTTTAAACCATAAACATTTTAATAAAACATAATACTTTGGCTGTAATTAATTTACAAACTCACCTCCGACAAAAATCTTTATCATCGAAATATAAGTATTAACAAGGATAACATACATTTTATTTTAATAAATTGTTAATGAATCTATATTAAAAAACTTTTAACCGAACATTTTTTTTTCTTAGTATTTATTTCGAAAAAACACGAAAAAATAAAATAGAGAAGATCCGCCCGTCGTAACTACAATTTTATGCTAAGCTAAAATTAATCTTATTGCGATGCGTACACGCTTGGCATTCGCGTTCGCAAGGTTATCGTTTTGGAATTGAGGTAAGTGCTCGCCTTAAGCAAATCTTTTCTAAAAGAAGAACGCAATTTCATCTTCTCTGGTGTTGGAGTTCAGTCTACTGTGTCATTGGTGATGGTTCTCGCTTTTAATTCCGTTAAAAGAGTTGGTATATTTTTTACAAAATATGACAATCACCTTATAATCTATACCTAGATAGGTGAATTATTATGTATGTACCTATATGAATATTGTGTATTGTGAATGTGTGTCTATCTGTTTGTTAAGTCTTCTCGTTCAAACCACTAAACCGATTTTGATGCAGCTACTTTGTATCCCGGGATCACAGATATAAATTGTGAATGGCAATTTTCTTACCATATTTTGTTTATTTAAAGACGACATAAGACTAAAGAGATTTAAACCAAACATGTTAAGCACGGTTAAGATTTAAGTTTAAATTAACTTAGAGTTAACCACGCCCCGAGTTTAGCTGTGTTATCCCAGGCCCCGCCCTACCGAGACGATTACACTGTTCACGACCCGTGAACTCATTTGCAATTATACATTTTGCAGTTATGTTAGTATAAGTTAGAGTTTGAACCCACGATTAGGTTCCACCAATTTCGGTGAAACCAGCATTGGAAACAAGCTACGCAGGTTTTTTTTTATGAAATAAGGGGGCAAACGAGCAAACGGGTCACCTGATGGAAAGCAACTTCCGTCGCCCATGGACACTCGCAGCATCAGAAGAGCTACAGGTGCGTTGCCGGCCTTTTAAGAGGGAATAGGGTAATAGGGGAGGGTAGGGATGGGAAGAGAAGGGAATAGGGGAGGGAAAGGAAGGGAATAGGGTAGGGGATTGGGCCTCCGGTAAACTCACTCACTCGGCGAAACACAGCGCAAGCGCTGTTTCACGCCGGTTTTCTGTGAGAACGTGGTATTTATCCGGTCGAGCCGGCTCATTCGTGCCGAAGCATGGCTCTCCCACGCATAAAAGGAACTAGACGTTCCGCGCGGCTTTTCCCGCGTATATTAGATATTTCACAGACAAATCAGTCTACAAAAAATAGCCTATGATCCTTCACGTGGTCTACTTCTTATCTGACCCAAATAACAGAAAAAATGCTCTAGTAGTTCGTGAGATAAGCCCTTTCAAATAATTTCCCCCGTTTTTTACACATTTTCTTCTATTTCTTCGCTCCTATTAGTCTTAGCGTGATAAAATATAGCCTATGGCCTCCTCAATAAATGGGCTATCTAACACTGAAAGAATTTTTCAAATCGGACCAGTAGTTCCTGAGATTAGCGCGTTTAAATAAGCCCTTTCATATAATTTCCCCCCGTTTTTTCCACATTTTCCTCTATTTCTTCGCTTCTATTAGTCTTAGCGTGATAAAATATAGCCTATAGCCTTCCTCGATAAATGGACTATCTAACACTTAAAGAATTTTTCAAATCGGACCAGTAGTTCCTGAGATTAGCGCGTTCAAACAAATAAACAAACAAACAAACAAACAAACAAACAAACAAACAAACAAACAAACAAACAAACAAACTAACAAACAAACTAACAAACAAACTAACAAACTCTTCCGCTTTATAATATGATATTATAAATATTATTATAGAGCCCAAGTGTGTGCGCAGTATACAAGAGCACTCTCTCTCTCTCTCTTTGTTAACTCTAATAAACCCAGTCAAACGGGTTGAGAACATGAGTGGAGTGATGAGTGGAGACTGACGCAGGACCGACTTCTTACATGACAATTAGGTGATCAGCCTGCAGTACTTACCCTAAATCTTTTTTTAGACGCGGGAATAGAACCGACGACCATTAAGCCAAGAACTATTCTCCCAAAATCACTGGACCACAGAGGTACACATGTCTATAGATCTACAAGGTGCGACAAAATTAAATGATAATATTTTAGAGTGTGTATATATCCCCTGTATAGAGTTCACTGAGAAAGAAGCAGCGCTGAAAGATAAACTTTTTTTTTAACTTCTGTATGGGAAAATTCCTAACATTGGGGCGCTTGCCACAAAACACAAAAAAATTTTGCTCTTTCAGCGTTGCTACTTTCACAGTGAACTCTATACATATAAGGGACACATAGAAACCTTAAAGTATTATCCCTTAGTTTTGTTACACCCTGTATATTAGTCTATAAGGGAATTCTTTGTGAAGAGAAAAAAGTCAAACTTAACTCTACTTAAGTATACCTACGAATAATAAAAACTAAGGAAACGTAACTCCCATTCTTCAACCGTTTTGAATTTGGTTCCTTTTTGCATACTAAAATATGACAATAGCTACGAAACACTAACGGCCCTTCCACACGACGTTTTTTTACGCTCGTTTGTATCGATACAAACGCAAGTTGAATGCTCAGCAAACGCAAGGAAGCCGACACGTTTTAACACTAGAAAGACCGGAATTCTGAACTTCCTAGAAAGACCAGGAGCTGTCAAATGACCCATCGTATGTTTAAACGTTTTTTGTGTCTTACTATTTTGCTTTTGCATTTTATTGATCATGTAATTATTTATAATGTAACTAAATTAAACTATAGAACAAATATTTAAGAAAATTATTTAAAAAAGTATTTCCTAGACCTACTACTGATATAATGACATTATAATGACTCCACGAGACTTATTAGTTTTGATCCTGTATTTGAGCATAAAACACAGTTTTTTCATATTTTAAATGTTCTCACTTTAGCCATAGAATGTTAAAGTTACTTGTATGTACAGTAAATCATGTGAAGAAGCCATGATCATCTTGATGAAAATACCCTATTGGAGGTCAAAAATTTTTTTTTTTCGTATTAAGTATATTTTTTGTCACATCATAAAAATCTATTATCACAAAAGCTAAAAAAGTATAAAAAGTATTCTATAAAAGTATAATATACTTAAAATTTACATAAATATAACAATTTTTATCAAATTTTTATAGAACTACAATGCGTAACCTTTAGTTTGTAATTTGCTTCGTTTGTGTAGGTAAAACAAAAAATAAAATAAACTCAGTATAAATATTTTGTTTCAGTTCGTACTAAAAACCCTGGCTGTGTTAGGCTTACTCTGGCAACAATACTACGAAAATTTACACTGATTTTTGTAGTAAAGTTGATATTTTTCAATAAACAGGGTTTCATTAGGCAAAAAACTTGAAATACGTTACAATGTCAAAACAGGCAAAGCAAAAGTTTCTATTTGTGCACGTGGTTCATATTTTCAAATATACTCTCATTATTTTTACATAATATCAAAATGTGAAATTTTAGACCATTTACGTAAATAAAAGTATTTATCCCAATTTTTGTCCAATGAGTCATTCACGTCTATTTCAGTCGAGTTTTTTATAAATTTTATATCAAATTTCATATATAATACACAAACAAAACATAACAATAATAAAATATTTCAAAGAAAAATAAAACTTGCAAGAAAACCCAATTTTCTTTAGAAATTCTATTGAAGCGGTCAATTGACCGCTGCAGTCTTTCTAGGTAGGTTGTTATTTAAAACTTATCATTATTAAGCCATCTTTAAAAACATGTTATCACAATTTAAGCAATCGACAATTATTAAATGTCACGAAGGGAAAACAAATTTCATGCAACGGTAACAAAAATATCGCAAAATAAAAACGAAAATGCGGTCATTTGACCGCTCCGGTCAAATGCTCCGCTAGCTCTAGTGTTAAACTTTATATCTGAAAAAACGCGATGAAAACGTGCAGAAGACGAGCGCATCAAAAACGCGCGTCGTCAGTGCGCAAAAAATACGTCGTGTGGAAGGGCCCTAACACTCACGAAATAAAGCCGTTGACAATAATTTTCACTTCTATAAAATATACACAATATTGAGTCCCGAATACATGCATAATAAAGTATGCATGTATTCGGGTCTCATTTTATGGACTCGCGGAATTTGATTTACTTGATTAACTTACCCATTTTATTTAAACATAAAACAACATCACATCAAGTACATTTATTGAAAAGTGATGAAATCTTTGGCCTACATATTTGACACATATATATTTAACGAGTATAATTAAACTTATAATACTTAACTCTAATCTGCTATTAAGTCAGGTGTCGCAGAGCTCGTTTACATTTATTTAATTACGGAAAATCAACATTAAATACATAAATGTAGGTTAGGATTCAAGTAACATTTTGTACGTAATTACTTTAATTATGTTTAAATACTTATTAAAAACTGTTTGAGTAGGTGAAGAATCGGTATTTCAGAAGAGGGATACCTATTTTATAAATTAATATCTTTAAAAAAATCCGTTGCTCTTTCAATTGTATCATGTATCCGTCAGTTAAGTCAAAATTCGGCATTTAATAAATTAAATTATCATGTTTGGATTTCGTCCATTTGATCTAATAAACATAATATTAGATCTTTGGTAAAAATAATACCTAATATCATTAGTAAGGTGAGATTTTTGGTTACTTACTAGTTACTAGTTATTCATCAAGTGATAATACTTTAGGGTGTGTACGTGTTCCTTGTAGAGAGTTCACTGTGAAAGTAGCACTTTTGTATGGGGAAACTCGTGACGCTGAGGCGCTTGCCCATACAAAAGTGAAAAAAAAAATTTGTCTCTCAGCGCTGCTACTTTCACAGTGAACTCTCTACAAGGAACACGTACACACCCTAAAGTATTATCACTTAGTTTTGTTACACCCTGTATAAGTAGCATTTTATCGTCATCATTAATAAAGTGCATTCATGCTGAATTTCAGCTTTGTAGGTCCTATAGTCTCTAAGCAAAACCGCGGACAGACAGACGGACGGACGGACAGACGGACAGACAGATGGACGGACAGACCGAAACTAGGTATAAGGGTTCCTTATTGACTACGGAACCCTAAAAATTGGGCCATGGGCCCAATTTATATATATATATATATATATATATATATATATATATATATATATATATATATATATATATATATATAATAAATCAAGTATTAAAAATGCCTGAAATAAGTCTTTAGAATTAGGTAATAATAATAATTATAATATAAGTAAGTAAGAGTGTTATAAGTTTTAAATGTTAAAGTTGAGAAAAATGTTTTAAAGGAAATTGATTCCTAGGCAGTTGACAGATCAACGTCATTTGGGCGGATCATGTCAATTCAATGTTAATTATGATCTGTCCGCTGGGTTTCACGTAACGAGACCAAACTACGTAGGTCCCCCATTTGCCTAGGAATCAACTTCTCTGTTAGTACAAAACAAAATGGTTGAAAGTACTTAACTGATTATTTTTGTGCCAGCCCTATTTCAAAATTTCTTGCCAGAAAACAATGGATCATAAAAGTGGGACCAATCGCTAGATGAAATAATGTTAAAAATTAATATCTGGTAATTGGACCCATTGAGTCCAATTTTTTTGGGTCCAATCGCCTAAGTACTCCTATTATGCTACCAATTTCGCTTATCATGTCCGCAACAAAGAAATACAATAGCACATTAAATTCTTCAAGTTTTTTTTGTTTACATTTCGATCAAAATGGAATAGGACTATCAGTGAGCATTGCACAAATACTAATGTGAAAATAATTATGTCCGTGCGGCGAAGTGAGTGTATGTCTGTATGTTATCTACATCAGTACCACGCAACATTGTTGCTGATTGACTTATACGTGCCGTCCACTATTATTTTTCCTTTAGCAGTGCTTTATGTTTACAAAATAAGGGTTATTTTCGTTTAAACTCAGAGTTTATTTGTTACTGAAATGCTATTCGTTTCTTATGACGCGCTTCGAATTGATATCTTTTTGTTTTTAATGAAATAATTTCATTTCGAATTAGAAATCAAATGTTTAATTAAATAAAAAAAAGTTCTTTTACATACTTCCGAAATAAGACGGGTTATATTTTTTAACAACATGAATAATGCTGGGTTTCGGAGATTTGACAGAAGTTTATCTATCTAGTATCTATATATTAAATTATTAATACGCGAGCGAAAAACTTTGGACCCCTTTGTGTCTAAGCACACTAGGCCTATGATATTATATTATTAAAAAAAATATCATTGCACTAGGCCCACACTAGGCCGAAGTTCCGCGGCGGAGGTTCGGTATGATTACGCCAGCAATGTCAAACGCATACAAAATAACGCGACGGAATTTCGGCATGGTGTGTCATTGGTAATTTAAAATACATTGCAGGCGGAATCATGCGGAAATTCCGCCGCGGAACTTCGGCATAGTGTGTTTAGACACTTTTGAAATTTTGACGAAAAATGCGGAAACGTAGGTACATGAAATTTCGCACAGTTACAGTTTATATGGAGAAGGAGTGCATCGAGCTAATATTGTTTTAAAATTATACTTTTATCATACGCTAGCTGTCCCGGCAAACGTTGTTTTGCCATATGAAGTATTTCCAACTGGTACAACAACATACTGGACGTTTGAATATTTTTAGGTCAATTTTGAACTAAGATAAGTAAAAAAAATAGGATTTAGGCGATCTCGGCAACGCGGCAAATGTATGGTCAAGGTCGTTTGCTCAGGGGATGGCCTTAAGCGACGATTCTATAAAGAAGCGATAAAGAAGCTTGTCCGTTTACGTAATACATTTAAAAGTGTGCGTAACCAAATAAAAAGTATAGTTAACTTAACATGCACATACGAAATTTTACACCAGAGTACGGCGTGGGCGCGTGTTTGTGCTGTGTCAGCTTGTTTAAACTAACGGATTTCAAGATATTATCTAAGAAAGTTAATCATTTATTTGTTTTGGGCATAACTTGTTGCGTGTAACTAGGTACTAAATACTAATTATTATAATGATACTTGCTGACCTGTCAAATGTTGTTTTGAATTAAAATGTGGATCCTCATGGGTGATCTTCCGACCGAGCGAATAGTTGCCATTAAAAACGTTGGTACGCCACGTCCATTTCACAAACTTTTATAGGCTCCTTGGATCGACATCTATTTGGTGTTGATGGATAACCAAGATTGTCACCACGTCTCAAGCATATCTATAGCTTGCACAATCGCCGCGACGTCGATTACGGACAATCATAATTGAGTATTATTATTTACTTTCTATAATAATAATAATAATAACTCCCACACCGGTTTTGGTGACTTTGGCCGGCTTCATTGAAATTTGAAACCAGGCCAGTTACGCAGGAGTAATTTTATAGAGCCCAAGTGTGTGCGCAGTACACAAGAGCACTCTCTATTCCTTTTACTCTCATAACCCAGTGGGACGGACGACCGACACGACTGGCGAGAGATCAGGCGCAGGACCGACGCATGGATCATCTTAATTGTCAGACAATCAGGTGATCAGCCTGCATTGTCCTAACCAAACTTGAAAATAACATGTTTCCAACGCGGGAATCGAACCCTCGACCTCCGAGTCAAGAGCCACGCTCTAAACCACCAGGCATACTTACTTACTTTCTATAGGTTCATGTTTGTCCATCATGAATACATGATTCATGGGGCAACGTGGAGAGGGCCTATTACTAAAGTAGCCCAAAGATCTCTAATTTCAGTATGTAGCGGGTTCGGCGTCGTTTTACAATTGGAGTTTTACAACCAAATAAAAGTTTTACGCTATGTCTATTGAATGCTGATACGACAGTTTTACAATGATGTTAGAAGTAAGGATAGATATTTATACTCAATGATTAAAAAATAATATCGAACTCATTTAGAATCTAGAATTTTCTAATATGAAAAATCTTTTGTCGCGGTGTTTGTTGCCAAACTCCTCCGAAACTGATTCGACCGGCTATACCGATTTTGTCAATGATATTCTACATATACAGATCTGTTACGTTCATACTATTTTCCGGCTTAAATCTCTTCCGAGCGATTAACACAAATTCAAAATTGCACACATTGACAAATTTGTCAGATAAGTGAAATAAAAGATACGAAATGCCATTTACATAAAAGAGACATTTCTAGTTTTAAACGTCGAACTGCAAAGTTTCTCGTGCGTAGAGAGTAACATAAATAGTCGCAGAGTGGACACTTGATACAAAAGTATTAGTAGGTAAGAAATGAAACAACTTATGTAAGAGTTAATCATATTTATTGAAAATTTGAAGATCGAAATAATTAATAATGAAATATACTTACTAAATAAAATAATAATCTACTCTTATCTTTAAAATTTACGAAATGCACTTTTGCCTCAAATTCTGTCAAATATCTGGGACATATCATTCAAAATAATTCAGTGCGGCCTTTAAAAGATAATATTATTTCAGTACAAAACTTTCCTACTCCTAAAAATCAAAAAAACATTAGACAGTTTCTTGGTAAAATAAATTTCTACCATGAATACATACCGAGAAAGGCTATTATATTGGATCCCTTGCTATAAATTGCTAAGGAAAGGCCAAAAATTTGTTTGGTCCAATGAATGCCAAAAATCTTTTGACATAAAAAATCTATTATGCTCTAAACCAATATTAGAGATTTATGACAGAAATTTACCTGTACACATTTATACAGATGCATCCATAGAAGGAGTTGGTGCAGTCTTAAAGCAGATACAGCCAAGTGGACAAGAAAAAACTGTAGCATATTTTTCAAAAAAATTGACTGAAGCGCAAAAAAAAAGAAAGCCATTTATTTGGAATTATTGGCGATAAAAGAGGCGGTGGTTTTTTGGCAATATTGGCTAATAGGAAAATCATTTACTGTTTTTTCGGACCATAAACCTTTAGAAAATATGAATTTAAAATCGAGAACGGACGAAGAATTAGGGGATCTTACATATTACCTTTCACAGTATGAATTTAATATAGTTTATTCTCCTGGACGAAATAATTTAGAGGCGGACTGCTTAAGCAGGAATCCGGTATTGAATTCCGATGCAAATACTGATGAACAACTGAAAGTCGTAAATTTTATAAGGATTGAAGACATTTTTAAAGATCAGGAAATAAATAAAGAAATATAAGAGCAAAAACATAAATTAATAAATAAACATAATGTATACTTCAAAAGGGTTGGAAAAAGAGATAAAATAATTTTATCAGAAGAATTATGTTTAAAATTTTTGAAAGATGTTCATGAAAATATGTGTCATATTGGAATCAACCAAATGCAAAAGATGATTGGTAAATTTTATTTTATTAGAAATCTATCAAATCATATAAAGAAGATTTGCAAAAATTGTAAAATTTGCATAAAAAATAAAACAAGAGGACATGAAAAATTTGGATTTTGAAACCTTTTCAGATAATGTCTATAGATACAATAGGTGGATTTGGAGGTTCGAGATCAACAAAAAAAAAATTGCATTTATTGGTTGACAATTTTAGTAGATTTGCATTTATACATACGTCCAAAACTCAAACAGCTAGTGATTTCATTAAACTTTTATCGAGTATAGTAGAGACGGAAGAAATTGGTATGATTTTGACGGATCAATATCCGGGAATCAATTCGATTGCATTAAAAAATTTTCTTCGTGAAAAAAATATACCCTTGGTATTTACAGCAGTAAACTGCCCTTTTTCTAATGGCTTAAATGAACGCCTAAACCAAACATTGGTAAATAAGATAAGATGCAGGGTTAATGAAAAAGGAAAGAAGAGAGCATGGGCTAACATAGCTAAGGAGTGTGTTAAAAAGTATAATGAGACTATTCACACAGTTACAGGTTTCTCACCATCTTATCTTTTATATGGCACAGAAAATGTAATAATTTTACCGAAGGAATGCAGAAATAGCATATCAAGTGAGAATTGGATAAATGACAAGAAAATTGCTTTGGAGAGTACAAAAAAGTCTCATGACTACAACAAAAATTTATTTGACAAAAATCGAAAGCATTGTGTTTTTAATGTGAAAGATCTAGTTTATGTTGAAAATGGAGATAGACTGAATATATGTAAATTAGACGAAATTTATATTGGACCATTTCGGATAATAGCGAAAGTGTCGAGTTCTATATTTAAGATAGACACAGGTCATAAGAAAGCAGAATCAAATCTATTTCATTTGACAAAAATGATTCTTGTACCTATGTAAGATT
Organism: Cyaniris semiargus; assembly: GCA_905187585.1. Lineage (NCBI taxonomy): Eukaryota > Metazoa > Arthropoda > Insecta > Lepidoptera > Lycaenidae > Cyaniris > Cyaniris semiargus. Next base: position 13,806,221 of record LR994560.1, on the reverse strand, counting down.
TAAGTTAGATTTAGGTAGATGTAATAATGTATATATATATATATATATATATATATATATATATATATATATATATATATATATATATATATATATATATTTGCTTCTTTGTTTACGAACAATAATTGCTATCCAATCTTATAGTTTCATCTGATCACTTAGGAAACCTAAAAAAACAGTACAGTGCAGTTTCATATGACATCGCATAGCGTATAATATAATACAAATAAACTGCATTTGTAGGCATTAAAGTCACCATCTAACAGTCTAATGTCGATTTCGAGTCTGCACTAACTAATCTATGTCTGCAACGCAACCATCCTTTTCGCCCTAGCGTCAAAATCATATCGCTGTCTCTTTCTTCGCCTGAGCTATGACGCAAATTCGATTTTTTGCAGATTGTTCGAAAAAATAATTGAAAATGTAATTAATCGAGGTATTTATTCTATACTTAAGTACACCTCGTAAGAGATTCCATGTGTTTTGTTTATTTTCGAGTCATAATTGGTACATTTTCGAAACTCACACGACGTCATTTTCAATTTATTTAGGTAAGACAAGACGCGGCACGTTCGTGACTACGCTCGATGCAGACTAAATAACAGACGACTCAATTGGGTCGTATTTGAATCTTCACAACGCGCGCGGTAGTAACATAATATCTGCTTTGAGTTTTTCATATTATATCATTGGATTTCGTTAAAATTTTGTATTCTTATTTCTTCTGTCTTCAATGCTTAATGTAATGTTTTTTTTTTTCGTATTTCTCTAAGATCTTAGTATATCTACAAACTGCCACCATTTGTATCAAGGCATAGCTTCTCCCGCGGTGAAGCCAAAAAACACAACTTTTTACAAAATTGATGATGAAAGAATAAGCTGCTAATTAAACTATAATTAGCCACTAACTAGCTCTAAAAAAGCTATGCCCTAGGAAATATTTCTAGGCCATTTAAATACCTGGGACTAGAAGCGTTCCTAGAAGTAATTGTACAAAGTGCGCTCGTGTAAAATGTAGCTATTACGAGTTTTGAGAAGCGCAAATTGTTAGAAATGTTCTCTATGTATCTCCTAGAACTACGCTAGAAGATTACTTGCACGAACGCATTTTGAAATGGATTTTGATGCAGTTTTGATGAATCAAAACTTGATAATTTAAATATCAATTGACCTTTTTAATATCGACGTGTTTGAAACTTCCATTCGTCTTATTTTATCGTAATTCTTTTATAATTTAAATAACCTAAACATATTTCGTAAAAATAATCCTGGGCGCTTAGCCAAGTAACAATATGGAGTTTTACATTAGGAATCGCAAGAGATATGGCGCTCAGGATACTTTAAAATGTCCATAATTAATACTAATATTTTTTAAAACGCTTTTATAAGCTTGGGCTATATGTATGTTACGGAATCTTTGAGCACGATTTTTACCTATCTCCAGTAGTCTAATTTAATTCGAAACTTTGCATACGAAATAAGAGCCAATGATAATGCAATAATTTGTTTAAATTTTTGTTTTTTTTTTTAAATCGTGTTTTTTTATTTTTTTTAAACTATTATTTATTTAATCCAACTTTGAATGTTGAATCTATCGGAATTCTTATGCAAGTTGTCTAAAGGCCTTGTCTAAAAATATGTTCTTACTTGCTTATGATAATCAAATACGTTTGTCCAAATGCCGAGTTGTGTTTGAGTCATGAAAGTGACTGACCAGGATCTTCTATAGGTCATCATTAAGTACTAATAACCGACAAATTTAGGTATTAGATTATTCTAGGCTACAAATAAAACAGTTAATAGTCTTTGTTATTCATAGCTAAATACTTCCGTAGAGGCTGCAATAAGAAAACCTAGAAAATGGGTGTGGCGCTAGTATGGATACTTGTGTGACTCATACTAATATTATAAAGGCAAGTTTATGATGGCTTTTGTTATTTATTTGTTATATTATATGCAAAAACTACTCATTGGTTTTTACTTTTTGACCGGCATGGTAGGCTTAGTAACTTTAGGCTTTTGTCACATACATTAATTACAATTATTAATAACCAGCTGCAAACCCCGGCAAACGTTGTTTTGCCATTTAACGTATTTAAATCTTACCCCCTCTTTTGTCCCCTAAGAGGGGTGGGGAGAAAATTTTTATTCACCAGATGTTAAGTTGGAAAAAACAGTTAATAATATGAAGTAAGTCCATTAAAGAAAAAAGTTTGATACAAAATCTGACCCCCTCTTTGCTCCCCTTAGAGGGGTGGGGGGGTTGATTTTTATACACCAGATTTTGAGTTGGAAGAAGACAAATATATCTGCGAAAACCGTATGCAAATCGGATCAGTAGTTTTCGTGTTAAAGCAAAATTCTTATACAAAATCTGACCCCCTCTTTCGTCCCTTTAGAGGGGTGGGGGGAATTTTTTTTATCCACCAGATGTTAAGTTGGAAGAAGACAAATATATCTGCGAAAACCGCATTCAAATCGGATCAGTAGTTTTCGTGTGATAGTGGAACAAACATACAGACAGACAGACAGACAGACAAAAAAACTAACCACATTTTTGGCTTCTATAGCGGTGTAGTAACACCCCCCGCTTATTATTTTTTGAATATCTTTAATGTACAGGATTTTCATTTCTACAGTTTTATTATATGTATAGAAATAGTTAAAAAAACTAAAAAACACGCTTTTTTTATCAAAAAAAAATTAACAAATTATTGCATTGTCATTAGCTCTTAATACGTATGCAAAGTTTCGAATCAATTAGACTACTGAAGATAGGTAAAAATCGTTCTCAAATATTCCGTCACGTACATACAAACCCAAGCTTATAAAAACGTAATAAAAATTGTTTCCTGCTAACACTTTTGTAAATAATATTACAAGACGATTGATATCTGGAGACCCAAAACAAAGAAACTTCTTAAACCTCAATGTTATTTTAAGCCTAGAGTCTATGCGCCTAGTAAAAGCCCCTCTTCAACTTGAGCCATGAGGTATGTGGAGGGTACTCACTACTCACATTACAAACGTGAAAAAATATTCGTCAATGATTGCCGATGATCGCCGTTCATTGTGAATATTATAAACTGCATCGCATTCACAACCATGGTGGCAATCATTGTAATCCATCATGAGCCAAAGTGAACAGCGGCCTTTAGGGCTCCCACACAAAATTGCGAATTTGCATCGCATCGCAAAATTCTGCAACAAAATTCATACTAAAATGACATTACCATGCGATGCGATGCGAATTCGCAGTTTTATGTGGGAGCTCTTTGGCAGACGAATAAGCCCCTCTACACGTACGTGGTCACTCGTATTGTCAACATGGAGAGGCAGCACAAAATCCAACGGTACCCGGAGGTGTCTCCTGTCAAAACGGAAACAAAATGGCGGACGAGGCGGTCACTGGCATTGTCACAACACTACGGTAACAACATTAATATACATTTCGTGGAAAGGCAGGACAGAAAAAGTATTGACAACGTATTATTGTAGTAACATTACTAATTAAAATTGTTCACTTGTTAACTAGAATGTTTGTTGTAATTGTTTGTTTAAAGTATATTTTAAAAGTAACAGTTTTTACTTAAAAAGTGGTAATTTAATTCATAATTAATATTTTCAAAAACACGAAAACGTTATACTTTCAAATAGATACAAGTTTAATTTTAACGTTTTGCTCTGCTAGATTCGTGGTTTTTTACAGGTCAATAGTTTTAAATAATGTCTAGAATATATTATAAAAAAAATATTATTTTTACATTCTCTTTACTTCACCCAAGAAAACATAGAAAAATTGTAAAAAATACGGACCTTTAACAAAAGTTTTTATGGTTGTCGTTTTTGACAGATAACCTTAAAGTTGCTTATAATTATTATACTTCGCTTCGATAATTTAATTAAAAAAAACTTGACAGCTGATGGTTCGATGAAAATGATAGTTGCAGCGCTACAAAGTATCAAGATTAGTTATCGCGTGACGCTAAATGTCACATTACAGTGTCAAAACAAAAAGTATGTAAATGTCATTTGTCACTTAGCGAACTCGCTTTAATTATTATTGACCAAGTGACTTCTATTTTCATTCTATAGGTAATTAAGTTTTATACGTATCCGTAGCGGGAATTTTTTGCTGACATTATGCAATATTTTTTACTAAGTTTTTATACCTAGCTATGGGTAATACAACTATAGCATTACAATGATAATGTTGAATACTACTAAAACACAAATTTGCACTTTTTCCAGTATATTCAGGTATTATTATAAATTTTACCGAAATACACGACCGGTTTCAAAATAATTCATCATTAGGTGACACCTGATGAAAACCTCCAAAATTTCTCAATAATCAAAATCCTGGTAACTCTACGTTTGTCAAACAAAACGCATTGTCTTGCCGCCAAATTGTGTTATTATCCTGCCTCTTCCGTCGGTCCGTCTGTCCGTCCGTCCGTACATAATGACAGGGTACAGCGGATGACGCAGATCGTGTATTTGCATATGGGGACATTTTTCATTTTTGCCTTGACAAAGCGTTATAAAACGCTATGACGATAATTGGTACTGATAAAATAACTTAAGTTTCTTGCACATAACTTTGTTTGTGTGGGAATAATTCATAAGTGGCCTGAGAACCGCACTATTTTCCAGGTTGAAAACTATCTTCTGTCCTTACTTAGGACTTAAAGTATCTCCATACCAAACTAGGACCTAAATCGGCTTAGACTTTAGCGGTATAGGGGTTAAGATGTAACAGACGGACAGGCAGACATTTTCACATTAACATTAGCTTTTTTTTTTTATGAAATAAGGGGGCAAACGAGCAAACGGGTCACCTGATAGAAAGCAACTTCCGTCGCCCATGGACACTCGCAGCATCAGAAGAGCTGCAGGTGCGTTGCCGGCCTTTTAAGAGGGAATAGGGTAATAGGGGAGGGTAGGGATGGGAAGAGAAGGGAATAGGGGAGGGAAAGGAAGGGAATAGGGTAGGGGATTGGGCCTCCGGTAAACTCACTCACTCGGCGAAACACAGCGCAAGCGCTGTTTCACGCCGGTTTTCTGTGAGAACGTGGTATTTCTCCGGTCGAGCCGGCCCATTCGTGTCGGAGCATGGCTCTCCCAGGTATAAACGCTTGTTCTGTTGTTGATTTGTTCTTTGACCAACTTGAAACACTACGAGTTTATGATCAAAGGATTCAAAGGTAATGCAGATGTAACATCATCAACATGTATTTTGCTTATTTACCCCTAGAAAAAGTTACACAAATACCAAAATAGATATTATCAAAAAAATACCTTCCGCTTTTATTATTATGATCCATAAAAATAACTTGATTAACAAAAAATATCATAAAACATGACATACACAATACAAAAACACAAAACCATGATAAATTGTATGAAATTGTTGTAAATTATCAAAATATCAGACAATTGTTAGTTGTTACGGTCCAAATTATAGATATTATGGTTCACAATGCAGCATGCCATAGATGTTATTATAACTAAATAGATAATGACCATAAACAGCGATATATTGCTTGCCCTGAGCAGATTGGAGCGCAGGTTTGCCCTCCCCAGAATACGAGGGGCAGCCTGGACGTCTACGCTCAGTTCCAGGGGTTCCTGAGCATGGATGTCCAGAGAGGGATTCTCCAACGGAGTTGGTACCCTCCTGGGTAATAATTTCGGAGTAAAGCGGTTTTTCATATGTTTTTTCTAACGAAGCAATTTACAAAAGGCGTCAGTTCTAAGCTAGTTAATGGTCCGGGTTCCCTAGAACAAATTTTTTTTTTGATTACTATAAAGCAAATTTTTTGTGAATACCTTCATTTTGATAATACGAATCTCGAAAGTGGTAGCTAACAGAGATAGAAAGGATTTCATACTTTGATTTGATGGTCCTAAAATATAGATTGTTCTATTTGTAGGACAATGTTACTCTTAAATTATGTAACCATTAACCTATCAATATACAAAAAATCTGCTGGTTAGGGTTCCGTTTTAGCGTTCTGTAATCAACAAAACTTGGTTGACTACGTCTTATCAAAAAGAAAAAATGAAGCTATTCACAAAAAATTAGCTTGATAGTAATAAAAAAAAAAAAATTTGATCTATCATTCTTATAGTCCGGGTTGGACTATAAGAATGATGTATTAGGACATGTTATAATTATTCATACGCTTGTAAGCCACACATAAATATGTTAGGCCGAGAACTTTTCAAACAGCCCTCGTAAGAATGAAATGACAAAAAAGTACGCTAATGTTACAAATAGTGCTTTTGACTAATGCTTTGTTGCAGTTAAAACTAGCGTCAGTCAAAAGTACTTTTAATCGCAAATTTGTAGTCAAAGTACTAATAACCAATAATTTTCAGTCAAAATCACTTTTGACCAACCTGTTTAGTCAAAAGTAGTTTTGAATGATTTTGCCAGTCGGCAGTCAATAAATAGTACTTTGTCAAAAGTAGTTTTTAATGATGCTGCCAGTCGGCAGTCAATAGTACTTTTAACTGGTTAAGAGTTTTGACTGTAACATATTACAAATGGTAAACCGTAAACGCATACGTTGGCCAATAATAATAATAATATGTTGCTGAGGTTTTAAAAATAATTTAATAAGGACATAAGTAACTTTGAAAATATGACGTATATTAGATTTAAAATGGTGCTTGTAAAGGGGTTGTGTTTTGGTTCTTTTAGAATTTTCATTTTCAGAATTTAAAGAAAATCAAGTTAACATAATATGATGTAAATAATTCAGAAAGTAAAAAATTAAATCCTTACTTGTAACTTTGACTTCATAACAATTTTGTGTATTTTACATACCGTAACGCAGAATATTGTATCTGAAAAACACTATAATATCCAATTATTATTATTACCTAAATTCTAAACAAAATATAAACTCTCTAAGGGCCTGTTTCACCACTTAACTTGACAGATGAAGTATGTAGAAACTGTCAAAAAAGTTGTGAATAGCCTATTCGGCACTGTATCACAAAGTGGTGAAACAGGCCCTAAATCTGTTAAATAGCTATCTATTCACAAAATATTTTACATCTATGACGTCCAAATTATCAAAAATATAAATTATAAACAATTTGAACATTATCAAGTCGTAAACTGTATGGGTCATGAAGCTCGGAACAATAGTGATTTATCTATTGTTGTACATCGCTGCGGTATTGTTAATAGGTTTAATTTAACTAGAGGAAGCTTATTATAATATCTACTTCCTGATTTTAACCAATATAGTTAAAAATCATAAAAGATGGTCACTGATTAGGTCCTATACACCTAAACCTCTGAACCGTCAAACATTTTGCATGGCGATACTTTGTATCCCGGGATATTTACATAAGAGATTGTATCCGGAAAAATGTACAGTTACGTTCACTCCACACTTTACGTGAGTTTGTCTGTCTGTTACCGCTTTACACTAAAATACTGAACCGATTTCACTGTTTGGTAAGGAGATACTTTGAGACTTGGGACTTGGGACATTATACTGTACTCGGCGAAACATGGCGGTAACGGTCATTGACTCCCTGTCAAAAACTTGTCATTTTCTATACAAAGCCGCGATTGACAACATCTGACACTTCATTGTCAATCGCGGTTTATATAGAAAATGACAAGTTTTTGACAGGGAGTCAATGACCGCTACCGCCATGTTTCGCTGAGTACAGTATACACAAGTCGAACGTCAACTTCATAATATTATCGAACGCCGCAATTCCATACATTTTGATCGGCGATTCTATAAGGAAGCGATAAAGAAAACGTCTTGGCTAAAGGGTTGATGACGTCCTAGTTTACCTAGTAACAGTGATGATGATGATGCTCTGTCGCCGTCGGATGGAATTAGTGGAAATTAGGCCTCCCCCGGCGCAACCTTGTTACTAGATGTAGTACACGCCACATCGGCAGATGCAGCAGTGAATTCTGAATTCTGATTCAGAACCACGACAGCAAAAATTGCCTATGGATGTATAAGAAAGAAAAGATAGCCTGGGATGATAGAAAGTAAAATTTATCTATTCCTTCGATTTGGCTTGTTATTTTTAGGGTTCCGTACCCAAAGGGTAGAAACGGGACCCTATTACTAAGACTTCGATGTCTGTCTGTCCGTCTGTCTGTCTCCAGGCTGTATCTCAAGAATAGCCAGATTTCTGAAATCTTCACAGATTGTGTATATCTGTTGCCGCTATAACAACAAATACTAAAAACAAAATAAATTAAATTTTTAAGGGGGGCTCCCATACAACAAACGTATTTTTTGCTATTTTTTGCTCGATATCAATAAAGGCAATGGGTAGGTACTTTAAATGTTCAAAAAATAGTCAGTTGTATTTATAATTTAATAATTAATACAAATATTAAAATAAATTAAATAATTAAGGGGGGCTCCCATACAAAAAAACACATTTTTTACCTATTTTTGCTATATAATGGTACGGAACCCTTCGTGCGCGAGTCCAACTCGCACTTGGATGATTTTTTTAAATAATTGGTTGATCTTGTAACAATCAGTTCGGCGAGGAACAAAACGCTTTATAAAAATGTTGTCATTTTATAATTTGAAGTTTTGTGAATTGAACTTAGGTTCAGAGTGTTAAAGCTCCTCTCCGTGTTAAAATGGATAACCGAGATTGTTACCATGCTTGCAAAGCTGTCTATAGTATGACTGAATTCCACACGTTAGTGCCTTTCATAAATTAACTTTCATGGGCCAACTTAGAGAAGCCAAATACTATTTATTTTAAGGCCATCCCCCGAGCAAACGACCTTGACCATACATTTGACGCGTTGCCGAGATCGCACAAAAATCCTATTTTTTTTACTTATCTTATTTCAAAATTGATCTAAAAAAAATTTAAAACGGGGAATATGTAGTTAATGAAATTGTCTATCTATTGTCGTCTGTTTCAAATAAACGTAATTTGTAAATACTAGGGAGATGCTGAAAGTATGCTTCAATTTTAATAAATTGGTATTACTTTGGAAGCTGATATCATGAGTATAATAAACAAAAATAGAAAATTTAAAACGGGGAAAGGAATGTTGATATACTGAAGATTATTGCTGTATTTTTATTATAACTTTGTAGCTTTCAAATTATGAGTTTATAAGGCTCTTAATACGGTAAATTACGGAATCTCCGTAGGGGAAGGCCCTTAAGTACTTATCTTAAACAAGATAAAGCCCGCAACTCTGTTACGCCAAAATACGTCTTTCGCGCGGGAACCGTACAATTTTTTGCAACAAATAAAACTTGAGAGGTGTCAAGGGACACCCGGATGGAACGAAGTTTTAAATTTCCCGCCAGTTAACGTCATCGCCACATCAACGCCCTCTGCCCCTACTTCGCAGGTACTAAAATAAGTGTTCAAAACTCAAAAAGTGTCGTTCCGTCTAGCCCCCTTTCGCAACGCGCGATAAGGAACTTCGTTCCAAAACTATCCTAGTATGTCCTTTGACGGGACTCTTAAGTATCATCATACCTCATCTAAATCGGTTCAGCGGTAACAGACAGACAGACAGACGGACAGACAGACACACTTTCGTATTTATAATATACAGAGTGTAACAAAACTAAGTGATAATACTTTAGGGTGTGTATGGGTCCCCTATATATAGTTCGCTGTGAAAGTAGCAGCGCTGAAAGAGTAACTTTTTTTCATCTTTGTATGGAAATATGTAGTCTTGGCGCGCGGGCCATTGCCCATAGAAATCACAAAACATTTTTTGCTCTTTCAGCGCTGCTACTTTCACAGTGAACTCTCTACAAGGAACACATACACACCCTAAAGTATTATCACTTAGTTTTGTTACACCCTGTATTAGTAAAGTATAGAATTAGTATAGATTGTAGAAAAAAATAATAACCACCTGACATTGACCCGTTCCGTTTTCGAATGTTTGGTCGGAAATGGATAATTGTCGGTTAAACCGGAAGTGCATTAGTTTGAACAAATACGGCGTTAATCTGGCGGGCTGGCGTGTGCTGGAGTTGCGACATCAGGAAATGACTCTATCGGCTCGCTGCTCCTACTCCACTACACGGAGCGTGGTCCCTGGATAGGACTTTTGAGTAGACATCCATGTTGCTAGTGACCGTCGCCTATAGTTGTGATTCGCAGTATTTAGAGTTATGCTTGGAATATTTTTCCAATTGAATTTCCTTATAGCCAAAGTAATTGAGAAGAATATTTTTGATGAATTAGATGATAATTATGTATTGCGACTTACGAGTATATATAGTCATATAGAAGCTGCTACCTTGTCTTTCTTCTTGTTTTCCTTATTATGCGACAACCTTTGAAATGTCTTTTTTAGAACAAAAAAAGAGTCATCAAAATCGGTTCATAAACCACGAAGTTATCCGCTCACAAACGAAAAAAAATATAATTACTAGCTGTCCCGGAAACGTTGTTTGGCCATATAAAGTATTTCGCCCATAGTGTCCATAAGTATAGCACCATGACCATGGCAACGTCCATCGTTATCCCGACGCACAAACAATGGTCGCCGTCAGTCTCGAGTTGTAATAATTTACTATTGTTTATTCAACAAATGCACATATCAATATAAAAAGTAGCCAGTAGCCGATTCTCAGACCTACTGAATATGCATATAAAGTTTTGTAAAAATCTGTAAAGCCGTTTCGGAGGAGTACGTTAACTAACATTGTGACACGAGAATTTTATATATAAGATAAGAACATAAGAGGATAAAATTATGCGAGTCGAATTGAGAAACCTCCTTTTTCATGTTGGTTAAAAAGGAGATTCTATTTCTCTGTGTTTGGATAGTCTGCATTTCCAGTAAAATTAATTATAGCTTTAAAAAGTCATTCACTTCGCTTAGTAATCTAGTCACATCCAGTGAGGTGGAGATTTTTATGTCATGTCATGGTGCTGCCCGTCACACATCATCATTCCTGTAGTGTTGATGCTCAGATATCGACTAATGTTCCAATACAATATGTGTGTTGTCTATTCAAAGTCCTGGGCCTAGTCACTTAGATTGTTTCCTACTAAGGGCCAACGCTAAAACTCGCGGGGGCGCACGCTCGCGTGTGTGTAAACGAAAAATAGTATGGGCAGCGCAGGCGCGTGCGACGGAGCGCGGACGCGGGCCCCATACTATTTTTAACCGACTTCCAAAAAGGAGGTTATATGTTCGGCTGCGGATATTTTTCATTTATACACACGCGAGCGTGCGCCCGCGCGAGTTTTAGCGGGCGCGCTAAATTTTGCACCTTAGACTTTTTTAGACTTGAAATTAATTTAATAATAATAGTCTTTAAATTATTTGGCAATTTAAAATAGCAACAAACTTTTTCAGATGAATTCAGAACGAAACAGGGCGAAGTGCTGTACACAACTGGAGCGACACTTGCAATGAAAGGTCGAGGAAATTGATTCATAGGCAGATGACGAACCTGTCATGTCGGCTACGTTTGACACAACGCGACCAAATTACGGAGGTCCGCCATCTGCCTAGGAATCAACTTTTCTGTTAGTACCTTCATGAGTCGCTGAAGAAAAAGGCTCGTTGATGAAGTTGTGCAAAATGTCTATTGCATGCACAATCGACGTCGATCAAAGGCAATCGTGGACGAACACGCCCGCTTACAACGTCGTCACTCGCCACTAACGCCATTGCACCGTTGATAGGCCGCAGCTTCAAAGTCGACCTCCAGCACTAATTGACCTTAAAATCATGAAGGCTGTAGAGTGTTGAGTGATAATCTGCTAAATAGCTGCAAATCGGACGTGTAGTCGCCACTATAAACGTAACGCTGGCGGCGACACGACACGACAAAACGACACGTCACGACGGACGCGGACGTGATTACTTCGCACGCGCTACACGAAGGCCTATTCTATTAAATGTACCCAATATTTACCCGACTGTGCCAGGGCCCAGGACTAAGTAGGGTTATATTCATCGAGTGATAAAGAAATGTACCAATTTTCGATATTTTTTCTTATGTAAAACTAGCTGACACCCACAATTACTCCGTTGCGCCAAAATTCGATTTTCGCGCGGGAATCATTCTATTCATTTTTCGTGGATAAAAAGTATCCTATGTCCTCTCCCGGGACTCAAAGTGTCTCCATACCAAATTTCAGCTAAATCGGTTCAGCGGTTTAGTCGAGAAGAGGTAACAGACAGACAGACACACTTTCGCATTTATAATATTAGTATGAATGATCAAAAGTGGTGAATTGAATCCGTCGTCGATCTTACATTGACCTCTCATTTCTTTGACCAGAGAGGGTATAGAACCTAACAGCTTGTCGCATTTAAGGTTCAATTAAGATAATAATATTATGTTTTTGTTGCAGAACGGCGCTGCCAGCCTACCGTGTCTCAACTCCCTTACTGTGGTACACCGTAAAACAGTCAACAAAAGACTTTGACCGATGTCCAACCGATTAATCATCTGGTGTCAAACCTATGAAATGACCGGTATTACCTTCCAAGGAGTAAGGGTCAGTTCACAATGCAGTTTTGACACAAATGTCGTGTCAGACAGACATAATATGACAGCTATATCGTGACATAATAGGCTACTTGACCTACTTTTTTTCTTCATGCTAATCGCTTCTTAATCATTCATTTTCACCAAAAAAACTAATATTTTAAGCAGTAGAAACCTATAAAAATGTTCGTCCGCCATAGTGTGACGTCACATTTTTTGTATTTTATACTTTCTTTATTGAAAAAATTTTTATGTGCTAAACGTACGAGTCTAACAGTGCCAAAAAATTAGAAAAGAATTTAGAAATCATTTGTAATGTTGAAAACTTTTGGAGAAAAGTTTTGGCCATTTCATTTCCCAACTACAATAAATGGAGATAATATATAAAACTGATGTTTTATTTGAATTATTCAAGAAAATATATTTTACAAATCTTTCTAGGCTTATTCTTATTATTTATGTACAAATAAACTTACGTATAACGAGCGTGATAAATAAAAGATATTAAATTACTAGTGTGATGACGTCACATCCAAATCGGAAGTACCGCAAAAGCGTTTACGTCAGTACAAATTAAAAAATATAAAATCATATTTTCAAATCAACTTTATTATATTATTATCATCAAATAAAAGCTTATGATTGATAAATAAAGTCGATTTAAAAATATGATTTTATGAAAATATGATTTGTACTGACGAAAACGCTTTTGCGGTACTTCCGATTTGGATGTGACGTCATCACATTCGTAATTTAATATATTTTATTTATCGCGCTCGTTATATTATGTAAGTTTATTTGTACATAAATAATAAGAATAAGCCTAGAAAGATTTGTAAAATATATTTTCTTGAATAGTTCAGGTAAAACATCAGTTTTATATATTATCTCCATTTATTGTAGTTGGGAAATGAAATGGCCAAAACTTTTCTCCAAAAGTGTTCATTATTACAAATGATTTCTAAATTCTTTTCAAATTTTTTGGCACTGTTAGACTCGAACGCTTAGCACATAAAACTTTTTTCAATAAAAAAAGTATAAAAATACAAAAAACATGACGTCACACTATGGCGGCACAATGGCGGGCAGTGTTTTCGGCGCCATATAAAAGGCATATTTTTCAATCAACATTTTTATGGGTTTCTACTGTTTAAAATATTGAAATATTAGTTTTTTTGGTGAAAATGAATGATTAAGAAGCGTTTAGAATGAAGAAAAAAAGTTGGTCAAGTAGCCTATTGACCCGATAGACCCTACATAGCGCCAAAAAAACCCTCATTTATTTAAAAAGCACTGATATTATAATATATTGTACCGTGTACTATGTGCCATTAAAATTACTATTTTATGTAGGGTAAAGTACGATTGGGGGAAATACTTTTGATGCACCCAGCACCATACAAGAGCTGCACTTCGTAGTTCCTATGAATTTGGCTAGATGGCGCTTTTATTAGTTGTGGAAAAAAAACATTTTTTAAGTTTTATTTCTATTGCTAACATGCAAGCTTTATTTGAAAAATAATTGAAAATATGTATCACACAAATTACAACTATAACTATACATAACTATTTTTTTTTTTCAAATTTGTCTTTTTAACGTCATTCTAAGTTTTTATTTTGATTTTGAAAATTGAATTTAAAACAAAATATGTTTTTTTAATTTGGAAAAAGAAAATCAAAAACTGTTTCCGCCCGGGATCGAACCGGGGACCTTGTGCGTGTGAAGCACACGTGATAACCGCTACACTACGGAAACTGTGCTGAGAGACGAGAAATTATTGTGTACTTGAGTTGAACTGACTAAATAGGGTAAGAGGCTACGAATAATAAGTAAGAGGCAAGAGCCAGTGACAGCCAGACTTTTGTTAGGTAATTTATAAAAGTTGAAAGTTTTCCTATTTATGACCATATAGACACAATAGACGGAACGAACTAGTAGGCCGACTTCAAACAAGCTGACCATTCGGCGCGTTGTACCTCGTGGTACCGCTGCAAGCATATTATTCAGAATCAGCAACGCATATCAACAGGGCGCGCGCCGGACGATATGACATACTACGTCAAACGTATAAATTTTGGGAACACTTCTAAGTCGGCCTACTGGTTCGTTCTGTCTATTGTGCTATAAAGGTAAGAACGACCGAAACTATGTAGTTTTTCAAAACGGCAAATCAAATTTTCTGTGTCTCTAGTCTTCGTGTTTATGTTATAAAGTCGATATAGTATAAGTGTCCTTGGATGATACTACTGAGTACTGACAACTAATATATTGTATTCTGTGGTACTGAGTGGCGACTGGCGACTGGTGACTGAGTCGTGAGACATCAGTTAAGATCACACGCCTTTTACAAGTACCTTTTTATGACAATATCGAGTGCATCTGGTCTCTTGAGTACATAAGTGCTTTAATATTTTGAGTCATTTTGATCTAAACATAATGTTATGCAAATTTCAGTATGGATAATATAATGCTAGGCATAGGCATAGGCAGATAGATATTTTACCTAATTTTTTTGAACGTCAAATCCGTAGACAGAATATAACTGACTTGACATAGCCCTTCTAGTTATAGGATAACATAGGTCCTTGCCTAAGCGTTCCCTAACTTTGGTGGAAGTCCGGTCCCTTGTGAGGTAGACCGGCCGGTCGTGGAGGGAGTCCTGTGTTAGACAGATCCAGGACATCCCTCCGTATACGGCTGAAGGCAGACCGCAGGTGGTTTTAGTGGGTAAGAGTCCCACATACCCCCGGGGTGCTTCAGCTAACTGAGGCACATCCCCAACCCGGGGCACCCATGATGGGTTTCCCCTGCGCATCAAAAAAAAAAGGTCCCACCATCTGTCTATGAATTTTCTGTGATGGTACACAAAAATTCATAGACAGTTTCTAAATGAATATTAAGTACTAGATGTTCCGCGCGGGTTCGCCCTCGTAATTTATGAATTTCACGGAAACCGTACATTTTTCCGCAAACAATAGCCTAGCCCTTCACGTGGTCTATTCTTCATGTGTGCCAAATAACATAAAAATTGCTCCAGTAGTTCTTAAGATAATAAGCAATTTCAAATAATTTCCCCCGCTTTTTCCACAATTTCCTCTATTTCTTCGCTCCTATTAGTCTTAGCGTGATAAAATATAGCCTATATAGGCTTACTCGACAAATGGGCTATCTAACACATAATTTTTCAAATCGGACCAGTAGTTCCTGAGATTAGCGCGTTCAAACAAACAAACAAACAAACTCTTCCGCTTTATAATATTAAGTATAGATATATCTGAATCTATAGGTCCATTTTGATGCAATTTCCGTACAAAAATGTTACGTCAGCAAGTTAGGTCTGGTACAATGATTCTACTTCCAGGCTATAAATAAAATAAAAATAAAAGATTCCGTCACGTATACATACAAACCAAGCTAATAAAAGCGTGTTAACAAAAGCTCGATTGACGATTTGATAGTGATATATCTAAAAGAGCAGTTGAGCTAAGACTTAATAATATTAATAATAATAATAATTTCTGCTAGAACAGGATCATATCGACCAAGTTGCATCCTTCAGTTGGCTTACCAAGGGCAATATATTATACAGCGAAACAGAAGGCGCAATTACTCAAAATACATACTTAAAGAGAATATTGATACCGATAAATGCAGATTATGCCACCAAACCACTGAAACAATAGACCACATCACCGGAGGATGCAACTCACTCGCAAACAAAGAATACACCCATCGTCACGATAACGTAGCCAAATATATTCACCAACTGCTAGCAATTAAATATAAATTCATAGATATACATACACCTTATTATAAATATAAACCATGCAGTGTTCTAGAGAACAATATTGCAAAACTTTACTGGGATAGAGATATTATTACAGACCGCACAATCCTAAGTAACAGACCCGATATAACTCTAACAATAAAAGCAGAAAAAACTACCTACTTGATAGATATAGCCGTCCCAAATACTAACAACCTTAAACAAAAACATAACGAAAAAATCCAAAAATATACATATACCTCTTGCAGACGAAATAAAACAAATGTGGCGCCAAGAAACTGTAAAAATCATACCTATCATACTCTCTTCGACTTGTGTCATCCCGAAAACACTCGCTGCCGCTCTGAAATCACTCGACCTCCACAAAAACACGTATATTCACATACAAAAATCCGTTGTCATTGATACCTGCTCTATCGTTCGCCGCTTCCTAAACCCATCATCATCTTTTACTTCACCACAATCTTAACACTTTTTATCATAAATCAGGATACTTGGCACAAGCCCGTACCTGAGTCATTTCGCCGGCTAGTAGCCGAGACACTAACTCTTCTATATAATAATAATAATAATATCTATGGAAGCTTCACACCACGTCAGTCTGGCCCCGTGCTAAGTACCTCAAGGACTTGTGTTACGGGTACCAGACAACGGAAATATATTTAATACTTTTATACTATACATATATTTAAGATTTTTATTATATGATACACATATTTAATACACAACCATGACCCTGGAACATTGAAAAATTTTGTTCCGTCGGCGGGATTCGAACCAGCGACCCCCGGCTTAAGCTACCAACGAGCTCACCAACTGAGCCACAGAGGTCGTCAACTTAAGAGGGCGACTAACGCAAAAAATCAAACATCCTCCTTCTCTCTTCACATTCACGCCCGTCTTTCATATGCCAGGTGAAAAAGGACGACGCGGAATCATCGCCAAGTTAGTTTTTTCTTAATAACTCGATAAATACACAACATTTTAAAAATCCGCCAGGTCAGTGTCTCAATGATAAAATTTTATACAATGTGTTAAAATATTAACTTACTTTAATGCACGGTTATGGCAATATATGAAAAATTCGTGCAAATTAGATGCATCTTTGTGATTTTTTTCTATCGAGAAAATTTTAAGATATCGTGTTTTCGCTCAGATCAAATTCTTGGAAATATAATGTAGTATCTATGTTTAGAAAATGAAACAATTCGGGGCTTATTTTCAAGTATAAAAATGAATTATAAAATCGACAATTTTGGATTAGTCGCCCCCTTAAGATAGCTTGAAAAATATGTTTTATAGGCATAGATCTGAAAAGTTTTACTAGGTGCTTATAGTTAACTTATAGTTACCTGGCTTTTATCTACTCCATTTTTAATAAAATCTGGCAAAGTGAGCTAGTTATCTATAATTAAACGATTAAAATCACCCAGGTGGGATAACACCGGTTTAATCAGATTAATTAATTTTTTCCTTTTTCGGCAACAAAAAGCCGGTAATTATTGTAGGCCCACACTAAGGAGTCTCGTTTAGAAATTACATCATTAACATATTAATTGATCCATGGGAATTTTGAGTTGAAGAAAAAATAAGATAGGATTTACTCCGATAACCGTTTGAATACGTTTTGATCTAAATATGAATTTACACTTAGATCAAAATTAATTTATTTATTTTATTTTATTTTATTCAAAAATTATTGATCCGACAGTACCTATAAAATGTGTATAATACAGTACCTTTTTATTTGATTCATATCCTATAGTCCTAAAAAACAATAGGCAAAGATTTCCAAACATACTAATTTAAATAGACGTAGGTATATTTGACTCTCAAAAATCTTCTTGTAAAAAATATTGTTTTGCTCAAACCCAAAATTGGGGAAAATTGGGGCTCAAAACTTCAGATTTTACGCTTTTTCTCTCAACGTACCATGTCTATTAAGTCTACGATTTTATATTTTAAAACATATTATCCACAATCATAATATTCTGTCTATAAGCACACAACATTTTGAAGGCAACCCACGAAAACAAGTTTTTGGGAGTCAACAGGGGCGTAGCTACCGCCGTATATGCCGTATCAATTATACGGGGCCCCCGGGCCACAAGGGCCTCCAAAGTGAATAGAAACTTTCCATTTCTTTTATTAAATTCACAAAATATGAGAAATGTAAAAAAGGCAACTGGCAAAGTTCCGTAGCCAAATGGCAAAAAAACGGAACCCTTATAGATTCGTCATGTCTCTCTGTCTGTCTGTCGGTCCGTCCGTATGTCATAGCCACATTTCTCCGAAACTATAAGAGCTATACTATTAAAACTTAGTAAGTAGATGTAGTCTGTAAACCACATCAAGATTTTGATACAATAATGGAAAATTTATTAAAAATTTTAGGGGTCCCCATAGGTACAACTGAAACAAAAAGAGAGTTAGAGTTTACCGGAGGCCCAATCCCCTACCCTATTTCCTTCCCTACCCTCCCCTATTCCCTTCCCTTCCCATCCCTACCCTCCCCTACCCTATTCCCTCTTAAAAGGCCGGCAACGCACTTGCAGCTCTTCTGATGCTGCGAGTGTCCATGGGCGACGGAAGTTGCTTTCCATCAGGTGACCCGTTTGCTCGTTTGCCCCCTTATTTCATAAAAAAAAAATCATCTAACCTATTCCGTGTGGGGTATCTATGAATAGGTCTTCAAAAATTATATTGAGGTTTCTAATATCATTTTTTTCTAAAGTGGTAAAATGTGTGTCCCCCCCTCTAACTTCTAAAGTAGGGGCATGACAAGTATTAAAAAAATATATGATGTACATTACTATAAAAACTACCAACGAAAATTGGTTTGAACGAGATCTAGCAAGTAGTTTTTTTTATACGTCATAAATGGTAAACCTTAATTTAACTTTCATTAAATCAACTGAAATATAAAAATAAATCAAAAACCTTTTAATTTCATAAAAATAAACCTAATTGCTGCTGCGGAACCCTTCATGGGCGTGTGACGTGTCCAACTCGCACTTGGCCGGTTTTATTTACATTTTGCCCCCAAACAAATTTTATATGGGGCTCCGCTAAGGCACGCTACGCTTCTGGGGGTCAACGATTAGAATAGAACTCAACTAAACCATTTAGTTAATTAATGAAAACAACATAATATTCTGTCGTCGGCTATACCTCAGTTATTTATGTGGAGTAGGGGCATATCGTACCCACTAATGTAGCACTTTGAGACATATACCAAATGAAAGAGCTTGAAAAGTTGAACATTTTGTTGTATGACGAAAAATCTCTAAACCATGGGAGAAAAAAGTTAATGAGGGTAGAAGGTAAGAAAAAATCACAAAAAAACAACCTGTATTATTGCATCAATTTATAGTGTTGCTGGTAAGAAATAATTTCTGGAAAATAATCGTATATGGCAAACTTGAGGTAGGTGTTGTATTTTAATATATTGTTACATATTTAAAAATGTATGGGAAAACAATAAAACCTTAAAAATCTAACCTTTCCCGAATTTTACCGTTACATTGTTACCTTGGAGAAATTGTTTATAATTAGCAATACTAGCGAATGGTGCAATAAAACAGGGTGTTTTAATTATCTTAAGAAATAAAAAGAAAAATATCCTTTATTATTGCACCATGCGCTAGTATTGCTAATTATAAACAATTTCTCCAAAGCGATAGTAAAAGGAAAAATCAGGCAAAGGTTCGACATTCAGCATTTTATTGTTTTTTGCATTTGAATCTCGTTGGAGATTCAAATCTAAAGTGATAAGTAATAAGATTAGAAGAATAAAAAATTTTATTTCCAAAAATAATTACAAGATACAATAAGATGGCACAACGTAAAAGTAGCACTTTTGTTTTTTCAGGAATATTATATTCCAGTAAATATATTTTGAGAACAGAATGTAGGTTGGAATATTATTATGGCGGTTTTTGTTTAAAAAATTAACTGTTTTAGATGCTTTGCCAGTAACAAACGGGATCTGACCGTCTGGGAGTCAATTTTTCTTTTCCTAAAATCAGTTATTTTGCAAAACCATGCTGGACTAGAAATTGTCTAAAATTATCTTTTATTTATTTAATGTTAAAGATGATTAGTGTGCAAGATCTTATAAGGGAACATACCCAGTAGTTTGTCTTATTAGACAGTTCAGATCCAAGACCACGAAATAAAGTTATTAACATTAGACCTAGAACCATTACCCTCTGTTTATGTGTTAGAAAAGACGGACGGACAAGGATAAAACATTGCATCACAGTGTGGACTTTAATTTCTGACACCCCGCACACTGCAGACTTTCTATCGGCCGATAGTTTGGTCGGGCTTATAATAATCAGTATGAAGATGTATGCAAGTCCGCATACTACAACGATTTGGTATCGGCCGATAATAAAGTTTGATGGGCTATAGCCTATACGATTGCCTTCAAACTTAACCATCGGCAAACTGTCGGCCGATGCTAAATCAGTACGACGTTCTTCCACGCGCGCACACGACGCCGATTGTTCGGTCGGCCGACTCGGCAGAAATCCGAATTGTGTAAAATTTTCCATTCAAAAATCTATCGCTATGAATGGAATCGTGCCAGAACAATCGGCCGACAGTTGTCTAGTGTGCGCACTCACCACCAACCCAACTGTTTAGTTGGCGTAGTGTGCCGTGTGCGTGATAACAGCCCTTATCAGTAAGCACTTATCAGTAACGACAGAGGTCAAGTTACGTTGGCCGTGTGTCCTGACTCTTTGACAGGTTCGTAAAAGCACACTAAAGTTTTATGATCTTGTCGTTTTGTCTAATTTGGAAATATAATCTACATTTATATTGTTTCTTTATTTTCCTCCTTCATTGCATTTTTATCTAATACTCGACGAACCGGTGAACTTCGTAACACTTTCCTCTTAAGGCCATCCCCCGAGCAAACGACCTTGACCATACATTTGACGCGTTGCCGAGATCGCACAAAAATCCTATTTTTTTTACTTATCTTAGTTCAAAATTGATTTAAAAAAATTTAAAACGGGGAATATGTAGTTAATGAAATTGTCTATCTATTGTCGTGTGTTTGAAATAAACGTAATTTGTAAATACTAGGGAGATGCTGAAAGTATGCTTCAATTTTAATAAATTGGTATTACTTTTGAAGCTAATATCATGAGTTAAATAAACAAAAATAAAAAGTTTAAAACGGGGAAAGGAATGTTGATATACTGAAGATTATTGCTGTATTTTTATTATAACTTTGTAGCTTTCAGAGTTTATAAGGCTCTAAATACGGTAAATTACGGATTCTCCGTAGGGGAAGGCCATTAATATACTTAAACCTTGTCTGAACGTCCTCAAACATTACAAGGCTAAATTTAGTCAAGGCAAACAAAATTTAAAATTCACTTTTAACATATAGAATAATAATAATAATAATATCTATGGACGCTTCACACCACGCGTCAGTCTGGCCCCGTGCTAAGTACCTGAATGACTTGTGTTACAGATACCAGACAACGGAAATATATTTAATACTTTTATACCATACATATATCTAAGATTTTTATTATATCATACCTACACATATTTAATACACATCCAGACCCGGGAACATTGAAAACTTTTTGTTCCGTCGGCGGGATTCGAACCCGCGACCCCCGGCTTGAGCTGCCACACACTCAACCAATTGAGCCACAGGGGTCGTCTCGTCGTATAGAAGATAGATTAGTATGGAAGAGTCACCAGGAAATGCATATAATCTTTAATTATTACCCACCTATCTATGGAAAATAAAACAAAATATTTAATTGTATGTCGTAAAGATTTTATTATCTAACTTCTAATAATAGTGTGTCCCCTGCTGTTTTAAAATTTCTTTATTAACCATCATTTAATAATAATAATGGTTGTAAAAGTTTTATTGCTTTTGTATTTATAGAGACATCACGAGTCTGCATGTTTAAGCGCACGGGAGCTGTAAATTTTTCTGTTATAAAACTATCCTGTTCCCTTAATCCTTTCCCGGGACTTTAACTATTACCATGATGATTTGTATGGAAGAAATTGTAGAAACTTTTTACGTAGTACAAGCTTGGTACGTTAGCTCTTTTCTATCTTTTTATTTTCTATGTACCTTTCACTTTATTTTCTATTTATTCTCTACCTTCCACTTTATTTTCTATTTCATCTTTACATTTAACTTTATTCTATAATAAATTATTTTAGTCCTAGGAAAGCGTAAATCTATATGCAAATAATTATCGCAATAAAATTTTAACTCCAGTAGTACCATTTAACCAGAATATAAAATTATATACCGCCGTAAATATGTACACAGGTTGTCTATATTTAATTGAATATAATATTTGCATTAAGTAACCATTATACAGGAATCGTAACAACCTATAGCCTGTACGACCATCGTAATCCTAATCTTACACTTAAGACGAGATAGTCTTGTATATTAAATTTATAACTAGCTAAAAGCCGAGCTTTGTGAGGGCTTGCGTCGTCACACCTTGACTGACTGATGATAACACATTTACATATAAATAAATATTACTATGTTAAAGCACAAATCAATAGGCGTGATAGTTTTTCCGTAAAGTGAACCACAAAATGTACAGGTTGTGGGATATACTAGGGCTCGCTTCGCTCGCCCTGATTATTATTTAATGGGGTTCTTGGCAACATCCATGAGTACTTGTGTAAAGGTTTTTAGGCTGCTAGATCTTATAAATTGTCCCTGGGAAAGCCCGCATTTTTGAGTAAATAACTTAGGCTACGTAGGCAGCTGTCCCTTTATAATTGTCATCTTTGATTTTTAGGGTTCTGTAGTAAACAAGGAACCCTTATAGTTTCGGTCTGTCCATCCGTCTGTCCGTCTGTCTGTCTGTCTGTCCGTCCGTCTGTCCGTCTGTCCGTTTTGCTCAGAGACTATAGGACCTGCAAAGCTGTAATTTGGCATGAATACACATATTAATGATGCCGACAAAATGGTATATAAAATCTTTAAAAAAATATTTTTTATGGTACCTGCCCTACACAACAAGTGGGGATGAATTTTCTTTTCGCGCCCACCCCATCGTGTGGGGTGTCGTTGGATAGGTTTTTTAAAAATATTGTGAGTATTCATAGATCACTTTTCGATTTAGGGTTCCATTTGTGAAATATTAAGTTTTGAAGCGGAAAGTCCAGTGTCCCCCCTTCTACCAGATAAACGATTGTTTCTGAAAATGTGAAAAAATTCACGGGAGTAGGAATAATGCTGAATTTAAAAGGAAAACTATCACGGCTAAGAAGACTTCATAAGTTATTGAGTAATAGTCGAACAACTAAAAAAAATGTATTCGGCGAAGTATAAAGGAACTTTTCGTTCAAATTCCTTTGAAAGTAACTGAGATGATGTTGTTAGTAGTGTAAAACACGTTATAAATGTACATTCATTGACCATACAAACATTATCAAAAACTAGCGGTACTACGGAACCCTCTATATTGCGCGTGGCCCGACACGCACTTGGCCGGTTTTTATTGTTTGAAAATATTGGCAATGCCAATAATACGATTTTCTTAGTATGAAATCTTAAAGTGACAATCATTAATGATTGTCAGTTTAAGATTTCCACCCAATTGTTAGTTTCACTTTAAAAATAGTTTTAAAAAGTTTCGCAAATATAGTTTGTGACCTTAGCAATAAGCCACAGTGTAGACTCCTATACAGTAGTCCAATTATACTATGCAGTTTAATCACTAATTACCACGCACAATAGATCTATAGCTCATAATAGGGCCCGCATGAGCCCTTTGTTTTAATATTAAAGGTTTTTTAAGGACAATGGGTTTAATTGTTGGCACCCCGTAGCTTCCTTTATGTAGATTTAGCCCACTGGTGGGATGCGGGTACACGTGGGGCTATTGTGACCTATATAGGACATGTTCCTTAGATTGGGGAACAAAAATGGCGTAAGGACCAAACTTTTAAGTCTAGGTTGACATATTTTTGTAGATTGGACCTAAGAAATGAAGGACACAGATCGCGCAGGACCAATAGAAATTCATAGGTAAAGTTTAAAAATTGTTTAGACTACCTATGAATTTGTATTGGTTGTTGCGAACTCGACTTTGATATTTTTTGTAAAAATATTGGGATTTTTCAGAAAACGAAGTCTAGCTGTGAACTGAACTTCCAGTAGAGGGAGAGGGAGAAAGCAATAGAGTAGTCCATAAAACATTTGTTAACTCAATTCTCAACGTTCGATGTCTTACTTAGTCTTACTGGTTAGTATTTAGTAAGTGTGACTCGAAGACTTGATTCTAATAAGAAATCATGAAATTCCGAATACTGTATTATTTTTTCCCTAAACTTCATAAGTTTAGGGAAAAAATACCAGCTACCTTAAAGGTAGCCGTTCAAAGGGTATCTCACCAAAATCGACCCAGTCCCGGCGCAAAAGAACAATTGTAATTTGTATCTCAGATTTTAAATAATTATTAGTAGAAACAATATCAAGTATCACTATTTCGTGATTCGGTGGCTAACATGGTTATTTTGCCCAGAGAAGTTTCATAGGCGCTACATGCAAACATGACACTTTTTAGGAAAAACTTCATTTTACTATACTAATTGACATTGAATTGGCAAAAAATAAATAAAACACATGATATAAGCACATTATCACATAATATATTGTAATACGTATAAATTATACATAAGTATGCCATTTTTTTTAAAAACTTCATTTTACTGTATGGGTTTTTTTCTATGGGATGTGGCGGAAACCCTTTGAACATTATATTCAACACAATAAGAAACAAGAAACATTTTTTGATCTACGATTTTTATTTCGAGCTGCAAAAAGTTGTCGTTGCGCTAACGCCTCACTTCAAACCCAACGATAACCTCAATTCAATTTAACTGGTATTCAAGTCAATTGAATTTGCTGGAACCAGTATAAATTACACATCAATACGCCAGCGTGTTTTTACACCATCATCGAGGACGTAACTGGATGAAGTGGGTAACTAACATTTTAAAACATAAGAGCTAATTTTCTCTCTTACAATTTAAACAAGCTTTGTAACTTACCTACTTCAACATCTAGCTAATTTAGCTATACACAAATCCATTTTTTTTAGTTTCAAATCCTTTTTTCGGTCCTAAAGTTTCCATTTATGCAAAAAAGGCAAATTTTCAAATTGTTAGTTACCTACTTCCCTCCACTGACGTCCACAATCAGTGATTAATCGTAGTTTTATTGTAATTAGCAGCAAACAAAGACACTTACTAGAATCGTAATGATTCAGAGTTATGTACAGTCGGACATACCGCGGCTACACACGATGGTCTGTTCCACTTGGCGCTGAGAACGAGCGGTTGATTCTTTATGTCAGCGGTCGGCAACACGCGGCCCGCGGGCCGCACGTCTTACTTGCGGCCCGTGAATGTTTTGTGAATTAAAGTTATATATATCAAAAACAATGTTTTCTAATATTGCCAGTAGTTATCGCCAGTCGCCACTTAAGCACCTAGCTGTTTGTGTCATTTTATAACAAACACTTATTTCCCCTCATTATGTGTAGGTATATTGAGCTTCTAGGGTTAATACGAGTATGAGGTCTGCGGCCCGCCTTTGGTTTATTTTGCCACCTTGTGGCCCTTCCCTGCAAAAAGGTTGCCGACCGCTGCTTTATGTTATTTCGTAGCGTCTTTGGGAAATTGGGTCAATTCTGACCACAACGCGACGCGTAGATGCATTTCTAAATTTGTATGAATTTGACAGATTTGCAAGACGTCCCACGCAATTGAATCAAGTCTGTCAATTCAGCAAAAATTTAGAAATGCGTCTACGCGTCGCGTTTCGGTCTGAATTAACCCTTAGTCGTAACTCGTAAACTACACAGAATAGGCTGAAAATATCGGGGTAAAAGTTTGTCATACGCTGAACTCTATAATAATAATTCTTTCCTTGGCCCTTATCTACATAGAAAGCGAGTTGACAATACTCATCAAGCCACAAATGCATTTATATTATAACTTTGTTGTTGGTTAATAGCTTGCAAAAAGCAACTTATGCTACTTTTTCAAAAACATTGTATTAAGGCGAGGACTTATCTCAATTCCAAACGATAACCTTGCACACAACCAAAGACCAAGGGTGTACGCATCGCAATAAGATTCATTTTAGCTTAGCATAAAATTGTAGTTTCTAGGGGCGGATCTTCTCTATTTTTCATGTGTTTTTTAAATATCATTCTAAATAAATATTAAGAAAAAATATTATCCGTTTCAGGCCTTTTTAAAATAGATTCATTAACAATTTATTAAAATAAAATGTAAGTTATTCTTGTTAATACTTATATTTCGATAACAAAGAGTTTTGTCGCAGGTGAGTTTGTAAATTAATTACAGCGAAAGTATTATTTTTTATTAAAATGTTTTTGATTTATACCCTTTTAAATATTGTGCTCTATATCTCATATTTTTTTACATTTCGTTAGTATATTGGAACTAGGTAAATCGGGTATCAAGAAATAACAAAATGGGGTTTCAGCCCGCCTTAAAGAAAAACAAGAAAAAGAAGAAAGATAAAATATATTTTGTTATAGAAGAAAATAATGATACTTATTCGTTTTCATGCACAAGTATAGGAAAGTGATGTAATATCCAGAAACGTGCTATTTTGTGTTCCCTCCAAAACTCCATCGAAAGTTTCAGTAAAGCGTCTACCACTTTACTGAATCGACCGACTTGACTCCTTGACTGTATTGACTTTTACTTAGACTTTCACTAGACTTTAGACCTGACGATATATGAAAACACATATTAACACTTTGTTTTGTTACATCTTGTATAATTAGTTTAGCGGTATCCCCATTTCGAGATTAATTGAAACGGAGTAGGTAGCTCCAATCGGAACAAACCCGCGGCATCGTTTAATCTCGTGAGTCCTTCGTGACTCGTGAGTCACAAAGTTTCCCCGACAGACCGCTCTTTCCACTGACCACACTCATTATTATTTAATGGTCAAGATTATTCTAGAAGTGTTATTTGTACTATTTGATATGTAAAGCAGATATAAAATAATAGTAACATCACAAAAAATATGTTTCGGAAATTTTACTCATCCATACTTATACCTATTACTAATTTTGTAAATACGAAAGTCTGTCTGTATTTCTATCTGTCTGCTACCTCCTCACGCTTAAGGCGCTGAACCGATTTCTATGATTTTTTTTAGTATGTATTATATGCTATGAGTCGAGTAAATATTGGGTAGTTTTAAGTACGGTTCCTGCCTTGGAGGATTAAAAAAATTGGGCGGAACAAAGTTGCGGGCAATATCTAGTCCTGCACAGTAGAAATACGAAAGTATAGACAAACAGCGGAGATAAACTAAAGGTGCCGTTCCGATCTTTACCGCGGCTAGCCGCGATCGGCAAAAAATCAAATATAATGCCACTTTATGACATAGGCTATAGTCCTAAAAATTCAAATAAAATCCTACTTTATAACGTAGACTATGTCATAAAGTGGCATTTTAATTGAATTTTTGTCGATCGCGGCTAGCCGCGGTAAAGATCGGAACGGCACCTTCAGTTTATCTCCGCTGTTTATCTATACTTTCGTATTTCTACTGTAGCCATGCTACGGGTGCTGATATGAAAGTGAATGTTTGTCGTTAGACCCCTGTACCGATTTGTCCAGAAAAGTCCTTAAAAATTTAGATCTACGGCACAGAATAGATATTTATCTACGGCTGATGATGGTGATTGTAATTAAGGTCGGAACACACTGATAATAATATTCGAATCAATTTTCGAAAAGCTGTTGAGTCCCGTGGCTCTTTTGTTTTCGACATTATAAAAGAACTTTATTATACCCGTTTGAAACAATAGGCCGAATAACGTTAATGTAAGGGCGTATGCATAATGAAAGTAATGAAAGAACCACGGTAATAATGGTACTATTATTACTTGTACTATTTTTATATTACTAGGTATTTGTTTTTTCTGTGTGCTGACGTTATTTTATTAATTTCTATTATATTGATTTAAAACCGATTTAAAATTATTTTTGATATTCTTCATTTTATTATACAATTATTTTTTTAAGACAATAAATATTCAAAAACAGGAAAGAAATAATCGTATTAGAGATATTTTTTTTAACTAAAGTTATTCCTTCAAATCAATATAACACGTGGTAGGTAGTTACTACGTATTTAGTATTATATGTACTGTATTTTAGAAGTTTATTAGAAGTTTACAAGTTACAAAAATTATTGTATTATTATTACTTCATTTATGAGAATACCATTATGAACCAACCCCGCGTCAACTTGAAAACAAACGCTATTTTTAACGAACAACGAAAAAACTACCCCATCTAACCCTTGCACTGTTTTTCATACATCATACTGCTCGCTCCGTTGACTTATTTGCATACCGTTAATTCAATCCCAAACTTTTTTTCTAGGAAGTTTAAACGAAAAAAAAAATCGTATTTAGGGTAAAGTTTTTTGCCATCTTAAAAAATCATTGTCATACTAGAAGCTTCGAGTTTTTTTCGTTGGACATCTGTTGCTTATGTTTCGTTATTATTTGATAAAGCATTTAAATTTGCATACGTTTTATATTATAAAACATCTGCCGTGGTCGCCGTTTATTAAATATGTAATAATAATTAATTTGACTAAAATTGTGCGGCTGGCCTTGACTCATGGCGTTGAGTGTTACACAACGAAACAAAAAGTATAAAAGTTGGTAAAAAGTACAAAACAAACCTTAGAAATTGTAAAACTGAAGCCAGAAAATTATTTCTGAACTAAGTTAATATTATGTTATTAACAATATTCAACCAAAAATAATAACTCATTACTTAACTATCTAAATACAGCTTTACATTTTTTAGAAATTTTGCTTGGATAGAGATTAGAGACTGTAATTTTTTTACTTCTTCTGATGAGTTTCTGCAAACATTCTATACATTCTAAAAAAATTTTTGTTTACACGGAAAGACAATCAACATCTTTTTAGGGTTCCGTACCCAAAGGGTAAAAACGGGACCCTATTACTAAGACTTCGTTGTCTGTCCGTCTGTCTGTCTGTCTGTCTGTATGTCTTCAGGCTGTATCTCAAGAACCGCTATAGCTACAATTTTGAAATTTTCACAGATTGTGTATACGTGGGAGAGCCATGCTTCGGCACGAATGGACCGGCTCGACCGGAGAAATACCACGTTCTCACAGAAAACCGGCGTGAAACAGCGCTTGCGCTGTGTTTCGCCGAGTGAGTGAGTTTACCGGAGGCCCAATCCCCTACCCTATTCCCATCCCTACCCTCCCCTATTCCCTTCTCTACCCTCCCCTATTACCCTATTCCCTCTTAAAAGGCCGGCAACGCACTTGCAGCTCTTCTGATGCTGCGAGTGTCCATGGGCGACGGAAGTTGCTTTTCATCAGGTGACCCGTTTGCTCGTTTGCCTCCTTATTTCATAAAAAAAATCTGTTGCCGTTACAAATACTAAAAACAAAATAATATTAATATTTAAGGGAGGCTGCCATACAAAAAACGTGATTTTTTTTGGCCTTTTCTGCTCGATATCAATAATGGCAAGAGGTAGGCACTTGAAATTTTCACAAAAGCCTTATTTAGATGTGTACTTACTTCAATAATTAATAATAATATTAAAATAAATTAAAAAATTAAGGGGGGCAATTTTGGCCTATTTTTTCTCTATAACGGTACGGAATCCTTCGTGCACGAGTCAGACTCGCACTTGGCCGATTATTATTTTTCTCTGGAATAAAATATTAAAATTTTGTAAGGCTGCATCTTTACACGCAGTCATTGGCAAAATACAATAATTTTGTTATGCTATTATAATCACTTAGGTATCTAATATTTTCCTTTTATTAAAATACCAAAAGATGTAAAATCCTGGCCGGTGACAGATGTAAGTTGGACAGATTAAAAAGAAACATTGTGTTCCAAATTTGAATATCTTTGCTTCCGAATTCACAGCGGCCATCTTGGAATATTTACATAATATGGAACGTGGGAACCGATTTAACCACCAAAATATCTTCGATTGATTTTTATGTTAATATATTTAAACTGTATTCATAGATTTTGGATTTCAGATCACCGAGAACTTATTGTCGGTATGTAGATTAGAAGTAGCTGTTATTACTTGTAATATGAAAGGTTATTTACATGAGAAATAGTTTGGTTTTGGTTACCCTAGTGAAGTAGCTACCGCGGTAAAGTACAGGTAAAATTTCTACTTGCGTTTGTACTTTGCAGCACCTAAAAGATCAATTTTCAAATTGTCCTTGAAGGAAAACATGCTGCAAGATACAAAATCTACGTAGTATTGTTCTGCTCTCTATGTGTTATGCGCCTGATTAGGACTATCGTTATTAAGATGTTTTTTGTGATACTGATTTACTTTTTGTATTTATATTGACTGAATTAGCTCGCTACGTTAATGTTAGTCATCTATACTACTATCTCATTCTTTTGCATCTATAAAACAGTCGTTGTAACAAACTATAACCCGTACTAAAGTCAGTGAATTCGAGCTAGTCATCCATTGAATTTTTTTTTGGCAAAACAATTTACTCCGATTATGTGATTTCAAATACTCCACCCACATGGAACTCCCCGTGTATCGCCAAATCACCCTACGAATCAATCGCGACATCGCCCCATGATTGGTTACCACACATCCCCTATGACAATAACCAGTATACCCTGACCCGCGAGTTCGGGAACCACCTCCGAAGTTGTATGGACAATTTAAAGCGGTATAAACGAGGGGAGGTCAAGGTAAGCTGGTACCATGTGTTGATATAAAATTTTTATTTTTCCCCGTTTCCCCTATTTCGGCATCTCTCGGGGGAGGTCGTCCAATCAAATTAAATCCGCGATTGACGTTTCGCCGTTTGAATTTGGAACTTTTATTGTAATTACTCGGTTACCCGCATTTTGATGTTTTGTCAATAAATTATTTATTAATTTTTATGTAAAAGTAATTGATTGATGGATATAATATGACGGACCTATGTGATTTGGTCGGGTTGATGTTCAGATGATCACCACTAATATTTAATTAAAATAACACGTTACACGACCAATATTTTTATTAGAAAGTTTAAAATTCATACTTTTTTCAAATGTGAATACCGTAGTTCGTAGCTCAATTCTACCGGAGGAGTCACAAGTGCGTTTCTTTGAAGAATAATAATATATTGACACAACTGGTCACTTAGTCAAGTTGCACTTGATAGTTTCGAGTCAAAGTTAAATATCAAAAATGTAGGAGGTTTCACATAACACAGTAACGCAGTAAGTAACATGGCGCTATAATTCGACATATTATATTATTGAATTCACAGTCGAAATTATCGAATATAATTAAGCTAAGTACTCTGAAGTCAGATATAAAAAGAACTTAAATTCTATAAGACGTGGTATTGTGTAAAATCTGGTTCATCACATGTTACATGTGGCGTTACTATGCTCACCATATATTACCCAAAATTCAACCTTATGTTAGGCGAATAGGGATCAAAATCGAAACTCTACATCTGCTCTACTTGTTTAACCACAAGGACGTGCGTTTTCAAAGCGTTTATTGTTGAGTTAAAGTTCTTAAAATTTCACAACTCATGAAAAAGTTTGTATAAATGTATGTTTGTATGTATGTATGACTGGTATTTCAAAGCTCAGGATGAAGAATTGAAATAACAAAAGTAACTATAATCTACACTCTACAGATTTTGAATAATAATATTATGTATCTAAATTAATTCATGTACCCTTATTCCGCTATTTTAATCCAACATTAATACAGCTTCGATCACGTCCTTTTTTTTTGAGTCATCCAATCCGAACTCATAACGCTTCTTACGACGTTGGTTTAACATTATGAGAGTACCATTTTGTACTTTCATTACACCGAAACTACATCAAACTTGTATTATAACTTATAAGATTGTCTACCAGAATCAACCTTAGATTGATAAATAGAAGGACTTGCGTAGATGAAGAAGCTGGTACTAAAATAGTGGAAAGTATATTGAAAGATTATTATGTACTTATCAGAACCGACTTATTTAGTAAATACTAGGTACGATTTTAATTGCTGTACCTAAAATGATTTGATTTTGAACAGCTTAATTCATCACTCCATATTGAAAATCTCCAAAAAGAAAGCTGGACAGGTGTTGATGATGATCGTGATAATCAACTTGTCCCTAACATATGATTTCAACCGCCTCATCAAAATTATTCCCTAGAAAACATCACCATAGAGCGTGGGAAATGAGAGACACGTCAATCGGTAAGAGATACTAAAAAATACTCTATTATTATATACTATGAGAGAAATCGCAATTTATAATCAAATATATCTATGTTATTAGAGGTCGCCGTTTAAGCATTTGTGTACTTACCCACAAAATATTTTTGGTGAATTTTGAATGCAGTATTGTTTTAAATGATATATGAACATAACTGCATTCATTGCTCAATACGCATTTTTTTTGTAAGTTTGTACACGCATTTTTAACAGCGTCCATTTGGTAGGGTTATGGCTTGTATGACCCAACACTATCAAGTTAGTGTTGGGCGTGATTTGTCGGCTGGGTCTAACATAGCAAAACCAAATTACATAGGTTCATAAATTAATTTCTCTGATTGCAAATAGCTACGTATCTTTTCAGAAATTAAACAATGGTATGAATTTGTTCCAAAATTTTAACAACCGTCATTAAACATTTGATCATTATTCGTTAAGTAGTTTTTACGTGACAAAGGCTAAAAATCATCTACCGATCTATCCTCAAAAAGTCATATGTGAAAGCACTCAGTGGGCAAAACTTTTGTAACTAATGGTCTTTATTGTAGAAGTTTCAGATTGCATACACACACACAAGCATCTTTACAGATACCAAAATAGTGCAGGTAAAATAAACGAATTTGAAAAAGAATATTCAATGCCATGCCACCTCTGCCCTTCACAGCTCTACTTAGAACCGGTCAAACCGAAACTTAATATCACGTTTAATTTGGGCACCTATGATTAGGGCAGCTCCCTACCTCGAACCCTTTACTTAATCGTGTGCTGGCATTCATTTTTGTTCTTTCTATTTTATGGTATGACGTTGCTATGGTGGCGTTTTGATAGTTGCATTAATTTTAGGCACTGCTGTGTTATACATTCTTGCTAGTAAAGTAAGATGTCTGATAGGCTCTTGCCCGAATTGACTAAGATGTTTTGTGTTTTTATATCTGTTTGGATATTTAGGTACTGTAATTATGGATGCGAATGTGCCTATCTGTCTGTCTGTTACACCTTATGCTTAAAACTCTAAATCGATTTGATGAATTTTAGTACGGAAATGCTTTGAGTTATACAGACATATAGACGCTTGTAGCAACTGATTTAAAATAAACCATGTTGTAAATTATGCAATAGAAAGCTATTTGATGCTTAAAACTTTAGTAAAGTAACTTTACTTTTTTAATTTTTGTTAGGTACTTAAAAAAACATGTTTTTCTGAGCCTCATTTCGATTTTAAGTCTATTCTTTTACTTTAAATAATAGGGTCCCGTTTTTACGCTTTTAGGTACGGAACCCAAAAAAAGAAGACGCTAATCTATAGTTCTTTTAGCCAAAGCCTTTTGATAGTCTGTCAGAAACGTCAGAATAATGAAAAATTTTAGATAAAAATTGTGTGACATAATATTATCAGAAAAAAATATCAAAAGAAAGTAATAAAATGTAGTAAAACATAAAATCCAATGGTAAATTATAATAATGTCGGTTGAAGTGGTTAAAAATGTCGAGTGAATGTATCCATTACTTCCTTAATAAAATCCATCCCAATTCTGCTGAACGGCACTCCGACAGTTCCGACTTTCAAATTAAAATAGCAAAACATACAACTAAGGCTAAGAAAGAAATCAATAAAATGAAAAAGGGAGACATCGAAGTATGTAACGCACATGTAAGGACTGAGTATTGCAATAGTGCGAATAATCCATTAGATATGCCTAAATCTTTTGAAAGAAGAAGTAGAAAACACAAAGGTATGGAAGCCAATGAATGCAGTAACAATCTTTCGTTGTACATTAGCGAGACACCCAGTAATCATTATGTTAAAAGAAGTCGCGGTGAAATTGATATTATTCGTGATTTGAGTAACGTAAATCATGAAAAGCCAGAAAAACTGGTATGCAGTTCGGAAGAAACAGAAGTTTTAAACCCAAGTAATAGCAGTGACAGGCACAAAAAATACATAAATAGTGATGGCTTGGATAAGTTCAAAATATGTGAATCTCAAGAAGATAGATCTGGCATCGTACTGCAAAAGAAACGCGGCAAATTGGTTTGGCATCCGAAGAAGTTGAAAAAAGTTGGCAACGACGATGGAAGTTACACTATCCGGCCAATCTACGTAATTGAAAGAATAGAACATAACAACAAAAATGTCACACCTAGTGAAGAAGACATTTCATCGCAAACTGTTGCACTTTACAATAATAGTCGTAGTATTTCGTTTGCTGAGTCAGAGAAAGAAATATTTAAAAGAAGCTATCGTGTGCTGTCATCCGCAGTATCAAAGCAAAATGATGTCCCGAACAAGTCCATCAATAAAGAAAATAAGAACAACGGAAGCGATAGCATCAAAAATGCTCAGTATAATTTAAAAAGAAATATAAGCACACCAGATCATATGTCTCCGACATATAAATCCAAATCCATGTTAACTGGTCTCAAAACAACAAGCAAACTTACTTCGAGCTCATCAGCATTTTGGAATTTCTTGTCAGATAAAGTACACAGGAAACGAAAAATATGCCCATGTGATGCTCATAATATTTCATGCATACAAAACATTATAGAAAATAGTAAACCAGTACCAGAAAAACTAAAGTCAAGAAACGAAACAACACTTTCGGATGTTAAAATAAGTGAAATAAATCAAACTGAGTTTCTAGGAAGAGATAAAGATTGTCAGTGTGACTATGGACCTACCAAGCTTGAAATTCTAAGTGATATAAATAAATCAGAAATTAAAGAATCTAGGGAACTAAACAAAACCAAAAGCCAACAAAAACATGAAGCAATCGCAAAGGCTTTATCAGAAAAATACAACGGTGAAATACTATGTATTCACAGCCCTCCATGTGTACTTTTAAATGGGTGTTTAAATATGTGTTCAAAACAATCAGGCCACTCACAGTTTTGGCCAGTTATAGCCAAACGTAGAGTCGCTTTTGGTCATAAGAGAAAGAAGGTAAAGCGATCTAGAGAGAAATATGAGCAGTGTACATATCAACCTTCATTTACGAAACTAGGAGAGTGTCTTCCAGAATTTAAGGAGGAAAATGTACAAGACAAACGCTCTCCTTGTCAAGTATTCCATTTTCATGGAGCAAAAGGTTTTAAAATGAAAAATTCAAAGAAAGATCCAAATGCCAGTTTAAATCTTCTAAAAGATGTGACCTCATCTGAGCAAAATACGAACACAAAAATACCTGTGTGCTCAAAAGTATACGTTGTTGTTAATACTAACGACAACAGTAATTCTAGAGCAGTTTGTCCTCACAAACCATCATGTTTGATGATACCCAGATGCTTAGCGAGATTTATAACCAACAACTATGTCCAAGTGAGCTCAGTACCAGACTGCACTCATGTACCTTATTGTGATAAGATTCCAGCGTGTTTTGGCCAAATAATCAAAAATGCTACAAGATCTGAATATTCGAAATCAGCGTGCCGTATAGTTTAATTAGAATATTGAAGAAGCATGAACTAAATTTTATATTTTCTGTCTTAGGGTGAAGCCAAACGAGCGTAATTTTGTGAGTCGTGAGTCGCAGAATTTCGGCCGCGAAAATTATTTTTCATACGAATCATGACTCACAAAATTACGCTCGTGTGAATCAAACAGGACTTTTGTATGAAACAGAATGCAGCAGAATTTCTGCCAGCCGAAATTCTGCGACTCACAACTCACAAATTACGCTCGTTTGGCTTCACCCTTAGTGTCTAAACACACTAGGCCGAAAATACGCGGCTGAAGTTCGGCATGATTACGCCATTACCGATGACACACCATGCCAAAATCACGTCGCGTTATATTGTATGCGTAGCGCATTGCTGACATAATCATGCCGAACTTCGGCCGCTTATTTTCGGCCTAGTGTGTTTACACACTTAGTTATAATATTTGCCTAGTCATGTCTAAAAAATCATTACATAAACATACTATAAAATAATTAATTATAATATCTGTTTATGAATATCAATGCATGTGTTCTTATATTGTTCAATATCTATCTTACAAAGTAAATAAAGCAGCTTGTATTCGTATCCACGTTTCTCTTGCAGTTGTGCCAGATATCAAAATATTATTGAGGATTGTTCTACAATAAATACATAATATGATTTACATAGACTTATAAGCATAAGGATAATGATTTAAAAAAAAAAGGTAGCTTTGTAGCAACTCATTAATTTTAGTATCCGTCTACATTATTCCAGCAGCAATCTATCGCTGGATTGAATCACTGGATTGTAATAATGTAAACTGGCCATTTGTACCAGGAAATAAATACGATAAACGAATCTCTGCGCACATCATCAAGGAACACATAATATTCTGTATTTCCTTGTTTTAGTACTTGCTAAGCGACATAAACCTCTCATTCTAAGTTTCAGATCTAATCAAGTAACTTAATAAGCGTGTTTTAATATGGACATTATCATACATTGTATGATGTAGTTGCGTTCGTAACAAAAACATCATTAATTAGACATTGTACGGTTGACAACTCTCATGGTTATAATTAAGGCTTATAATAACATTATGGCTCGGATACTAAGTAAACAGGTTTTAGGTAAGGTGATGCAGGTAGGAATTATCTTACTTTAATTAATTTGCTAGATGACGCCCGCAACTCCATGGCGCCAAAATTCGTTATATGCGCGTGAACCGTACATTTCTCTGGAATAAAAAGTATTCTATGTCCATACCCAAGACTCAAAGTATCTCTACAAAATTTCAGCAAAATCGGCTCAGCGGTTTGGGCGTGAAGAGGTAACAGACAGACAGCTAGATAAGACACTTTCGCATAAATTATAATATTGGTATGGATCTTTTTCTCGCGGCATTACTAGCCGTAAGGTGACGCCGCGTTAAAGTAAAAAACAGTGTTGGATATGTTTTAGATCGCTTGTTTGAAAACAAGCACTGGAACAGCAAGAAATGGAAAGGGCGTAAGCGACAAAATGGTTTTTGTAATCATCGTAATTTAAAAACCATAAATATATTTCATATAAGCTATGTGCAAATTAAAGTGTATGCTTGAACCAATCTATGTACAAATTAAGTTGGAAGCTTAAATCACTCTCCTCTGTTGGCAAAATTAGAATCCCTTTTTTTACAAAGGTCTTTTTGATTGATTATTCTGTATTATAAAAGTTGACCAATCGTGTTATGCTATGGGTAATACAAAGACAAAGACATAATGACTACTGACAATGAACTTTAATTTCTTAGCTTTAGTCATTGCTGAGAAAAATCGATATCGCAACAGCCAAATTATCAAGGTATACTTGGAATCCTATTTACTAGTGGCATAGCCGCTTATAGGACCACTAGTAGATAATTTTAATTATAAATATTTTTTATTTCCTCCATAATATTATTCATAAATTGGCTTAGCAACAATTTGATCAGAACATGCAGTCATGATTTTTCAATTTTATATTCCTACCGTGTTGAATATAATTTTTCTATTGAATGCAAATGTATCTCGTCAGCATTCTTCCCCGTACTGTCCCCGCTCACATACTAATGACTTACACATACTGCCAACCTTAGGCTGTGCACTGACAACGTCCATTCAACCAAATGGACGGTCAACACTCCAAAAATGCACGTACGTACGTCCATTTAGATGGAAACCTAACCTAAAAATTCCTAAAGAATGGCCAAAATAGGTGCCTCGAGATTCGTCGTGACTGCGATCGTGACATTTCAGAAGACTGTTTGAAGACTCTTCAGATTGCTTCCATGATTAGCACCATGACGCTGAAGATGTCACATGCGACCTCTCCCTTTTGGTCCATGGTGGACAAACAAGCGATTACGAATGTATAAATAGAAATAAATTCGTCTGTAGGGCCATGATCATCATGATCCAAACTTCAACGTGGACAGGCCTCTTAAGGCAGGTATGTACCATCGAGGAAATTGATTCCTAGGAAATTGATTCTTGACAGACCCACGTTATTTGGTCGGCTTATGTCAATTCAATGTTAGCTGTGATCGGTCGGATGGGTTTGACGTAACGCGACCAAATTACTTAAGGCCTAGGAATCAACTTCTCTGATAGTACTATCAGAGAAATCGATTCATACTTTAGCCGGGTTATATAAATCCCAACAGAATAGCATTGACTTGACATAACCCGACTAAATAACCTAGATTTGCTATTTGCATAAATTTCTCTGATGGTACACTATGCTTTTGGCTGTACAATTAACATTTAGAATTTAGTCACATAACCGATTTGGAATTGATATCGTATTCACTATGGGTAGGTACACGCTGATCGGTATTTTTGATTGTTCTTTCTTGTCATATATCATTCATCAACATTAATATCTTTAAATTATGATGCATGCTACGTTTCTACCTAATCGAATAAAGCTTTCGGTATTTCTTACCAGACTGCAAGAATTTTCGAATTTTTATTTGGCATCTATCAAATAAACTATAGACCTACCAGGCAATGGCAAATTTTGATGGCAGCTTTTCAAAAAATATCCTTGATCATTGGATAAATTTTTATATTTGCATGTTTCACACACAGAATCAGCCGCTATAAGGAAAAAAAGGATCAAAATGTTTTATTCCAATTACCCCGGTATTGCTAGAGTCAATTTCTTTTCTCACATTTTGCCATCAGATTCTGGTAGACCTATAGCATAATATCTTGAGATCATATTATTGTAATTTTAAATTTATCTTATCTTAAAGCCTTCGTATAGGGTCCATTTATGCGGTCCTTCCTCGTTGGTAGATGATGAGCAAGTTTTGATAGCCCATGCTTGCCGACGATTTTACATGCTATAGAGCAGTGTTCCGCAAACTTTTTGCTTCTAGGTACATCTAGAATAATCGGCCAAGTGCGTGTCGGAC
Source organism: Cyaniris semiargus (assembly GCA_905187585.1). Lineage (NCBI taxonomy): Eukaryota > Metazoa > Arthropoda > Insecta > Lepidoptera > Lycaenidae > Cyaniris > Cyaniris semiargus. The sequence continues at coordinate 13,766,715 of LR994560.1, read as the reverse complement.
TCGCGCGAAGGGTTCCGTACCGGTATAGAGCGAAAGTAGACAAAAAATTGTGTTTTTTGTATGGGGCTCCCATAATATTTACTTTATACCCTGAAATATTTACTTTATTTCAATTTTATTATTTATTACTAAAGTACAAATATAACTAACGATTTTGTGAAAATTTCAAGTGCCTAGCTGTTACCATTATTGATTACGAGCAAAAAGGGCGTTACGTTTCTTGTATGGGAGCCCCCCTTAAATATTAACTTTATTTTATTTTCAGTATTTGTTGTTATAGCGGCAACAGGTATACACAATCTGTGAAAGTTTCAGAAGTCTAGCTATAGCGGTTCTTGAGTTACAGCCTGGAGACAGACAGACAGACAGACGGACGGACAGACGGACAGACGGACAGACGGACAGACGGACAGACGGACAGACGGACAGACGGACAGACGGACAGACGGACAGACAATGAAGTCTTAGTAATAGGGTCCCGTTTTTACCCTTTGGGTACGGAACCCTAAAAATCTCAATTTTTGGAGGTACTTACATCAGAAATTAGTCAGCGTGTACGGGGGTGCTCTGTTCCCAATTCCCATCCTTGTCGTCGATCGTTCTGAGATATTGCCTTTTTTGGTTCTTATAAACTAGGAATATAGTGAAAAAAAAAAACTTAGTAAAATGTATTGTACACCAAATGTACACCAGTGTGCCGCGGAATACCTTTTGCGGAACACTGTTATAACGTATAGACAGCCTCGTAATCATAGTTAATAATACACCAATAGGTCTCTCTCTATCCCACCGAAAAGGGGCTTGTAGACGAGTGTGCCACAGAAAGGTTCTTAATCGCTAGTATCGGTACAATTCCAAAGTTTAGTCCTTTAAACATGAGTATTAGTGGACGTACTAGCTACTATCGAAGAAATTGATTCATAGCCTGTTGACGCCTGATGGACCAACGACGTTTGGTCGGATTAAGTCAATTCAATGCTAGCTGTGGTCTGTCGTATGGGTTTGACACAACGCGACTAAATTACGTTGGTCCACCATCTGCCTATGATTTATAATTCAACTTCTCTGATAGTACATCAAAGCACTGTTCAATGATTTTTAGGGTTCCGTAGTCAATACAATTATAGTTTCGGTCTGTCCGTCTGTCCTGTCCGCGGTTTTGCTCAGAGACTATAGGACCTACAAAGCTGTAATTCGGCATGAATGCACATAATATTAATGATGCCAACAAAATGGTACATATACAGGATGCAATTAAACCTTCCTGCCAAATTTTGATATATTGATCCTTGTTAAAAATAAAAATACACGTATTTTTTCTTTTATAGTAACTCAGAACTAAATTATTGTGAAATAGCTTCCGAAAGTTATCCTAAAAAACACTACAATTTATGGACACGATGCGTCGGCCGCACGTGACGTGCCCCCGCGCGCGCGCCTCATCCCGGCGTCACCCCCTCTCATTCCCCCGCGCCGCGAGTGACCGTTCTGCAACGATTTTAAATGGGATAAAATATGTCATTGAAAAAAAAATGACACCCAATTTTTTTTGGTTAAATGGACTCTCCTAATGATACCTAAGCCCTGGAAAAAATTTAGCAGGAAGGTTTAATTGCACCCTGTATACAGGTTGTTAGGTTTAACACCGTTATCCTTAAAACCATCACATGAGCCCGTCAAAATGAACAACTTTTTCTATGAGAACAATGCTGGGAACTGAAAAAAAAAATGCCGTCTTCATACCCTGTATGGGTTGCCCGGATCGGCAATTTGTATGGGTATGAAGACGGATTTTTTTGAGTTCCCAGCATAGTTCTCATAGAAAAAGTTGTTCATTTTGACGGGCTCATTTGATGGTTTTAAGGATAACGGTGTTAAACCTAACACCTGTATATAATATTTTTTTTATGGTACCTCCCCTACACATCAAGCGGGGATGATATTTTTTCGCATCCACTCCACCGAGTGGGGTGTCGTTGGATAGGTTTTTTAAAAATATTACTAGTGTTCATATATCATTTTCCGATTTTGGGATCCATTTGTGAAATATGAAGTTTTAAAGTGGAAAAAATCGTTAGAGTTCAGTGTCCCCCCCTTCTACCAACTAAACGGTTGCTTCTGGAAATGTGAAAAAATTCACGGGAGTAGGAAATATGCTGAATTTAAAAGAAAAACTATCACGGCTAAGAAGACTTCATAAGTTATTGAGTAATAGTCGATCAACTTAGAAAAATGTATTCGGCGAAGTATAAAGGAACTTTTCGTTCAAATTCCTTTGAACGTAACTGAGATGGTGTTGTTAGTAGTGTAAAATACATTACAAATGTACATTCATTGACCATACAAAAATTATCAAAAACTAGCGGTACTAAGGAACGCTATATTGCGCGTGGCCCGACACGCGGGACAAGAAAAGTGCTAGTCCTCACAAAATCAATGTTAAATGGTTATAAAATCATAGAAAGTGACCATAATCACCTAAAGTCATAAAGTGACAATAAAACGCTAAACCTTCAGCAGACGCGCATTCCTATAACCCAAACCGGCCTATCTTTAATAAGCTAAGGTTTCCTAATCTTTGGGTACCCGTCAGAGGAATTTTATCATTTCGGTCGTCTTTTAGAACCTGTTGGGAGCGTCAAAAAACAGAATTTCACCGCAGTTGAATCTCCACTCTACGTGCAAGTTCTAAGGTATAATTTCCATAAAATTTCGACTGGTTGTTACATCTTTCAACGCGTGGTGTGGTCAAAACTAATGAGTTGAGTGCATTGAACTCTACCAGTTTTGTGTCTTGGTTTTTGGTATTTATATGTCACTTTATGTGTCTTAAGCAATCCGATTCACAATTTTACGTTTGTAATGTTATTGAAAAATATTGCCACACTTTAAGAATAAGTATCGACTCTCGAATCGATTGATCGATGTACCTTAGAAGAAATTGATTCATAGGCAGTTGGCGGCTCTATGTCGATGTCGTTTAGTCGGGTTTTAACACTGCGTAGGTCAAAAATAACAACTTTTCAGGAGAGACAAGACCAACATAATTTTGTATAGATACTATACTAAGGGCCTGTTTCACCACTTTCTGATAAAGTGCCGAATAGGCTATTCACAACTTTTTTGTCAGATTCTCCAAACTTTATCTGTCAAGTTAATTGGTGGATAGCCTATTCGGCACTTAGGAAGTGGTGAAACAGGCCCTTAAGCAGGTTTACTATTTAATTATTTTATGAGTTTTAGTTAAGCGATACGTGTTCCTGATTGGCTAATACGATGCGTCTTCCGATTTTATAGCAAATATGGCATCAAAATTTCAAAATAGCCAAAAAGTGACTTACGCGGTATTACAACTTAACTGACGTTATGTCAATTTAATGTTAGTCGTGACTCGTGAGCTATCGGCTAAGTTTGAAATAACGTGACCAAATTATGTAGGTACATCTGCCCATAAATCAATTTCTGTGATAGTACCTACTTCGATTCTACTATATTTTTAATGCAGATTTGTTCAATCACTTCATGTGAATACTAATTGATTTTGAGTAGAAATGCGAAAGAATAGAAACACTGGAGATAAAGTAAAGGTACCGTTCCGATCTTCATCGAAGCTAACCGCGACCGACAAAAATTAAAAAAAATGCCACTTTATGACCATAGACTATATTGTCTATGTCACAAAGTAGGATTTTATTTAAATTTATAGACTATATAGTCTTTGTCATAAAGTGGCATTTTACTTGATTTTTTGTCGGTCGTGGTTATCCGCGGTAAAGATCGGAACGGTACCTTCAGTTTATCTCCACAGTGTTTCTATACTTTTGCATTTCTACTGTGACCATGCTAAAGGGGCAGGACCGACCTGCAATGAAATAATAGAATTTACTGGTTAATTAAATGTGCAACGGCAACAGGCGATAAATCTGCTCATTTAGCTATTTCATTAAAACCTCTATCTTAGATCTAATAACTCTTTTAACCTTTATCATATCAGTAAGGTCTACCTAATCTACCTTATAAGGATCGGACCATCACTTGCTAATGCACGCCTTATACAGCATGACAGTACTTAGCGTTTCCGACATACAAATCACCTGACATACATACATGCAACAGATTCATCTATTTAAATAAAGGAAGTGGCGTGCATGCAGTGATTTTAAAATATTTAAACTGCTAGAAATATTGAAATTTGCAGTCATTTTTGTCGCTTGTTTCTTCGCTTGTTTGAATCGAATAGACTCCGAAAGTAATGGGCCAATATTCAGCATTCAGCAAATTCGTTATGGATAGAGAAGTCAAACGGGAAAGGACATAGGATAATTTTTATCGAAGAAAACTGTTTTGAAGCGAGCTCAGACGCGCCTAACTTCTATAATCTAGTTTGTTCTAAATTATAATATTATTTCAAATGTCTTAACTTGTTGGTATAGCAGGCCTTTCAATCATTTTTGTTTTTGCACAAAAATGTACTCAAAGTACGCATCCTCCGAGATGAAACTCGAGACTTCGAGAGGCAAAATTTACTAAGTCGTAAACACCACTTTTCTACCAATTTTTCCACGGTCTGTAACTAGGCGTTTCAATCATTTTGCTTTTAAAAATGTACTCAAAGGACGCATCCTTCAAGAGTTTGAGACTCGAGATTTCGTAAGGCAAAAGGTACTAAGTCGTAAACATCACTTTTCTACCAATTTTTTCCACAGTCTGTAACTAGTCAACAGCTTGTGACGTCAGAGTAGTTTGCATACATTTGTGATACCAAAACCGCGTAGGCGTCATGTTGCATTAGCATACAGATGGGAGTGTGGGTTCGATTCTCGGTTTTTAGAAAGTTGTAATGATATTTATTATGACAGCCTTAATGTGGACTCGACTATGATTTATTTAAATGGTGAACGTGAACAACTTACACGCCGGCAATAAAATTTAAATAGTATTTTTTTTATAATTAAGACTAGGTTTTCGTTATTTATTTGTAGAATACCAATTTACATAACGTTTTGTATATTCAAATTTTCGAGTCGGTAATTTTCTTGTAGGTATATTGTTACATGTCATAAATATGCTCGTGAAATGCAATAGTTTTACATTAATAATTTCAAATTATATTATATCTAAATAAGTGAATTATGACATTTTTGTTTTAGTTAAAAATTACTACTGACTAGTTTTTCAATAGTAATTTTGAGTAATTTTATCTCTCCTTATTCTCTCTCTATCTTAATATTATTTCTATGCTATAGAATTCAGTTAGTTTAAAATTAATCTAAGGCGATGTATTATATTAATTTTTAATACATCTTCATAAGAAGACTATATCCTATTAAGACTAAAGATTGCTGATTATTATTGTTGATTTAGTTTCCATACGAAATTTTATACAACGACTTAGCTTCTATCTAAAATACTTATAGGTCTACCAGAATCTGATGGCAAAAAGTGAGAAAATAAATTGACTCTAGCAATACCGGGGTAATTGGAATAAAACATTTTGATCCTTTTTTTTTCATATAGCGGCTGATTCTGTGTGTTAAACATGCAAATATAAAAATTTATCCAATGATCAAGGATATTTTTTGAAAATCTGCTGTCAAAAATTGCCATCAGATTCTGGTAGACCTATACTTGAAAATCAAAAAGCTTACAATATCCAAAAAGCTCACAATATTATTATAATAGCGAAAAGTTGGCACTCGACTGTGTACCAAAAGTTTGCATCTGCCCTAGGACGCCTTAAAATATTTTAGCACTAATAAAATGATCTTTACGACTGAAATTAAACTAACGACCATGGACCATGGAAGGCCACGTTCCTTTGAAGGCCAACTATTAAAAAGTCGTAGTTATCGTCATGAAAAGACATATTCCTTCTACTACACACTTAGATCCATCAAACTTAAGGCCACAAACGCGGCGGCGAGTCGATCGCGCCGCAATTGTGGCTGTGCGATCTCACTGTTTGTAGACTTTGGTTGTTACAATTGTAATTTCCGCACACAGCACACTGCCAGGCCTGTCCCACTCGCGCGTGTAGGTATCGAAATGTAAGTACCCCTTTAAAGGGGCAGATCACTAGGGACTCACAAGCGAGCGGTAACCTACGCGCTAGAATTTTTCGTCGCATATATCTACGTACTGATTTAACCGCTGTGACAGAATCGTTATTAATCTGATAAATATAAACAATTGAAAAAAGGTCAAAGAAATATTTCAATAAGGTAATTTAAGACTTTAAAATAGAAAAAAAAAAATACAAAAACATAGCAAATAAACCAATTTGTTATAAACAAACCACATACTACACAGAAATAAACACAAGTTACTATGTTTAAGTTGTAAAAAATTCCAGACCAGCTCCTGCACTATAATCGAATATAAAACTATTATAAAATATAGGTTGGGTTACTAAAATTTGATTATTACTATAAAAAAGTTTGCTATTAGTAGCTATAGTAATTAAAAGAAGATTATTTTATTTTCTAAAAGGTGACAATCTTGATTTCGTTAGAAAGGGTACCTCTTACGCGATAGAAAGAGAGCGCACATGTAGGTAAATATAATTGTAGGCACCTAGCACTGCGCGGTCGGAATTTGAACTTTATAGTATCGTAGCATGAGTCGTTATTTCTTTAAACGGGTTTCGCGAGTGAAAATTCTGTTGGTACTATTAATATATAATCTGTGACACTGCAAAACTTAAGTTTTTAATTACATAACCTATATCTAACTCACATTTTATTACAGTGAATTGTCGTATAAGGATATAATATGTATGGTACAAATAAAAGAAAATCTACTTATGCCTTGATTTAAGTTAAAATATTGGTAATGTTCTTAGGAAGGCCGGTGGTTTCTTATAACGCCCAACCAAAGATTTGATGGTTGGCCTTGCTAGGGTACATGGACTTTACAAGGAACATCTTAAAATCATTAACATATAAACAGTTATTTTTTAGTTATAAATGCGTAAGTACCGTAATAATAAAAAATAAATAAATTATATAACATCTTTACTTATTATGATTATTAAACTTATAATACTCTCATATTGAACATTTTGGCTTTGGATGGAACGGGCCCATAAGAAGGCCATTTTAGATAAAAAAACATTTTTGATTGTATTATAAAACGCGTTGGCAATTAGTTATAAAGTGTCAATGTGATACTCATTACTACTATTTTTAAAGAATTTCCATTAATATATTCTTAGTTATAAGATGATGTCCAAGCAATGTTCGTTAAAGTTTTTTAGATGATATAAACATATTGAGCATTTCCATGTTGCTTAATTGAAAGAGATTATAATATCGTTTTAGTGAAAGCAGATAAATAAATACTTGTAACTCTGTTTTCCAGTTAAACGACTGATGTATAATATTGGCCTTGTTTGGAGCTGTGTTCCTTGCAAGGCCATTTGGGAGAGATTAACAAAACTTAAGTTTATTAAATGGCTATTCAAGCTAGGTTATAAAGTGATTTATAATATGATACCTGATAAAACAGAGCATTACTTGATAATTTGTTTCCTTAATTTATATATTTAGTTACTTAACGAATAAAAAGTATTTTCTCGTTAGAGTGGCCTTACATGGTTCAGGGTCCTTATTGAAGGTACTTAGGTGGAGTATGTGTGCATACGAGTGTTTCAACAGTGCTGTTAAGAGGGCATAGAAAGCAAAACTCCGTTGCACCAAAATTCGTTTATCGTGCGGGAACCGTACATTTTTCCGGGATAGAAAGTATCCTATGTCCTTTCCCGAGACTAAAAGTATCTCCATACCAAATTTCAGCAAAATCGGTTCAGTGGTTTGGGCGTGAAGAGGTAACGTAACAGACAGACAGACACACTTTCGCATTTATAATATTAGTATGGATAGTATGGAAGTATGGATTTTTATACTTGATAATAAGCTAGGAATTGTTTTATTTTTTTAACGAAGATACTACAATTATATTTGCGAAAACACGACATCTTAAAATTTTCTCGATAGGAAAAATCACAAAGATTACTTAATGTGATTTTCAAATTTTTTCAATATTTTTCCAAAACGGTGCATTCAACTGAGTCAATATTTTAATACATACTTAATGTAAAATTCTATTACCGAGGGACTGGACTAGCGGATTTTTTAAATTTTGTTTTTTTATCGATTTATTAACAAAACGCTGTTTTCGCGTCGATTTCGCGTCGTTCTTTTTCACCTGGCATATGAATGACGGGCGTAAGAGTGAAGAGACATGGGCAATGTATATTTTTTGCTTTATTCGCCCCCTTAAGTAATCTTAACTGATTCGTTGAACTTCTTAGCTGAACGTTCTTTAAAGCCAACTGCGATAGTACCTAAAATTCTATCTACCAGAATCGAACGTGCACCCTTTCGATATCAGTTCAAGCTTGACTCCTATTGATTGTATTGAATAAATTTCCTATGATGAATGTGATAATTAAATTGTAAGCGAAAGCGTCGGTAGATGGATGACATGTCAATTTTATAATTTATCAAACCCATAGATAGCAAGTAGTCTTTTACAGTTAGATTTTTATAAAAGTATAATTATACTAGCTTTCTATACATTTGTTTATATTAACTATTACTTAGTTATTATTATTATTTTACCTAGTTACTGACTAATATTTTACTAAATTATAAATGCAAAAATTGTCTGTCTCTGTCTCTTCACGTCTTAAGGGCATTCCCCTACGGAGATTCCGTAATTTACTGTACTTAGAGCCTTATAAACTCATAATTTGAAAGCTACTAAGTTATAATAAAAATACAGCAATAATCTTCAGTATATCAACATTCCTTTTCTCATTTTAAATTTTCTATTTTTGTTTATTATACTCATGATATTAGCTTCCAAAGTTAATACCAATTTATTAAAATTGAAGCATACTTTCAGCATCTCCCTAGTAGTTACAAATTACGTTTATTTGAAACACACACCAATAGATAGGCCATTTCATAAGCTACATATATCTCGCTTTAATTTTTTTTTTGGTCACTTTTGAACTAAGTTATTTAAAAAACTTAAAATTTCGGTGCGAACCGGCAATTCGATTGACCGCGGGTCCGTGCGCGGGCGACGGGCGGCAGTGTCGCAAGACTTCTCGGACGGGGAACCCGTGTCTCTCGTACCCGCCGACTCTTGTTAATGCGCCCGCGCCTTCACATTATAATATTTTTATTTTGGTTTGGCGTTTAATTTTGTTATTGTGTTGTTTACTGCGAAAAGACGCTCATATCAAATACCTATTGCGTAAGGACTCTTAGAGAATTCTTGAACCTTGTGATTGTGTTATTATTTGTGTATTACCTAAAAAAAGAAAAAGGGCTCTTTTATTAATTAACCTTTTTATTAATTAAAATGTTCAAGTGGTGTTACGTTTTATTTGTAAAAATGCCGAAGCAAGACGTATCCGGCAAAGGAAAGAGAATGCGCAGAAAATGAACGAAATTATGTAAGTACCTACCTAATTAATATTATACCTAATTTAATTACTATAAATTACATGATATTATAATATGTAGGTATGGTGAGAGTTGAGACTGCAAATTTTATAGCCATGTTATTTTACCAGTTTCGAACAGCTGTTCTACGAGAACAGCTGTTCGAAACACAAAAACGCTGTAAGTCAAAAATTTCACTTTTCAGTGATGTCAATTAATATTGTATCGATGTATTAATAAAATTATTATTTGTTTTAGACTCAAAAAAAAGACAACTACTTGTGAAATAGAAGCCTGTAAGTCGTCATTATCAACATTGCAATTTGAAACCGAAAGAAAATGATAACAGGTAAGAAAAATAAGCTTGTAATAAGATCGGTCGAAGGTAAAAGCTTAGACATACAATTTTAGTGAGGGGAGGAGGTTGAAACTTGAAAGGAGTAAACCCCTTTTGAATAAATTACTTCTTTTTTTTTTTTTTAAGTTTCGACTGTTCTCGGTCTTTTCGAGGCATACCAAGATTGTGTAAGATGGGGGACGAATATTTCAAATTTTCAAATCATATAATAGTAGGGGAGCCCAGGCTATTCGTGTTACTCGAGCGTCATGGAGACTGCAGTCATTTTAAGTTATGAAAAAGAAAATATATTCAGAAAATTGCTTATTTATGTAAATTTTAACAAGATTTTAGACAACAAGGAAAAAAATCATTTAGTTTAGTGCAACATAAAATATCTGTGAAAATCAGGAAAATATGAAGCTTTATTTTTTATATGTATTTTAAAATGTCCCTACAGGCTCACCTAATCTTTAAATTGTCAGTGAACATCTCCGATCTTAATCTGACAGATCCGCTGACATTTTAATATTAGAAAATAACTTTTTAACCCACCACGTGAGAAATATGATTTCTATACCATGATAACTAGACACATGCCGGAAGCCTATACATTATACAAGCTAAATCTGACACGCTCGCGCATGTCGCAAAACCCTCTCTTGGGCTCTCCTACTATAATAATCCAAGGGTAGTTGATAAACTTGATATTTCTTTGACATTTTTTTTGATAATAATGGCGCTAGTTTGTTTAGATCCATGTAATGATGGCAAGTCTTTTCGAAAAAAACAAACTTTTACATTAAAAAACTGACGAAAAAAATATGAAAAAATCTATTTTTCAAAAATCGATCTTATTGGCGTCGTTTTTTTTTGGATCGATATTCGGTCATGATTCGAATTGATTTTTTTTTCTTCAGATAGAACCGCCATCCCTATTATATAAAAAAAGTGGAAGAAATGACGTCAAGTGTCAACATGGTAGATTTCTATGTAATGAATTGTGCAAATTTTAGTTAATTTTTACTAACAAAGTACAGGTTCCCTAGAACATTTTTTGACTTTATTACTATTAAGCTAATTTTTCGTGAGTAGCTTCATTTTGATAAGACGGACAATAATTTTTTGTATATTTTTTGCAGATTTTTTGTATATTGATAGGTTAATAGTTATATAATTTAACAGCAACATTATCCTACACATAGGAAAATCCATATTTTAGAACCATCAAATCGAAATATTAAATCCTTTCTATCTCTGTTAGCTACCACTTTCTACAATTTTCGCAGAGGAAATTGTTGTTCGTCTCATCAAAATTAAGCTACTCACAAAAAATTTGCTTGATAGTAATCAAGTCAAAAAATATATGTTCTTGGGAACCTGTACTGTATTTGTAAAAACAAGTATTTGCTTATAGTTTTAAAAGATTCTTTTTTATTTTAGAACCCAAGAACATTTGATAGCCGATCAACTGCCCGTGCAATCAATTTTTGAACTTTGTCAAGAAAGTAATAACGAGTAAGTACTAAACTTACATAATCATTAATTATACTAATATTATTATAAATGCGACAGTTTGTGTGTATGTTTGTTACTTTTTATACCCCTAAACGCCTGAAGTGAAATTCATAAAAATTGGTATGAAGCTAGCTTATGAGCTAGCATACCCTGGATTAACACATAGGCTACTTTTTACTGTGAAAAAAAAATTGTCATTCCCACGGGAAAATCTATAGTCCGCGGATTAAACCGCGGGGGAGTTGATTGCAGTTATAACAACATCCATAAATTACTTATTTGAATACATTTTATGCGTAAAATAAATCATAAATCACTTGAACTTTCGTTTAAAGTTATTTTAATTTCAGGTTAATTGCGATGGATGATCAAACTCAACAAATCAAAGAGTTAAAAAAAAACAGAAACCACTGGCAAAGATGATCAAGAGGTATTATTATTGGTCGAAAGGCTTATAATGGGTTATCAGTTAAGCGTGTGTCAGTCACATATTATATATTAAAGGCTAACCTATTTATTTCTTTTTAGTGTAGTTGCATACCACCGAAAAAAAGGACAAAGAATCAAAAGGAAAATTTATTGGAAGGAGAGTTATCGCTGTCGGTCACTTTTTTCAAAATTGCAAGAAATTTTTAATCATGGACCACTTGGATGCAGCATCAATGAGAAACGCAAAATGGCTTACAGTCGACGATTTTACTACGATACGACGACGATTACGATTACGATACGATTTTTAGATTTTTATGATTTTTACTTGTAATGTTTAATTAATGACTGGAGATCGGAAATTCCGGCGCTTTTATACCTAAACTTTCATAAAAAGCCAAAGAATTATGTGGCCTTTTTCAAACAATTTTGCAAAATATTTTAGTTTTTTATATTTATTTATTAGTTATGACTAGTATAGAAAAATAAGACTTATTTTTGTTAGTCGATAAATTACGTTAGTAAAATATGTTTTCACTATTTCAATTTTTTTGGGAAAAACAAAAATTTGTGTACTTTTACTGTTAGAACGTTGTGAAAATGCTTATGATTTAAGGTAGTAGTTGAAATTTTATAACCAAAACGTATAGTGGCATACATAATATTAACTACGTGTACCGAAAGGTATATCCATATTTTTCTTTCGTTATTTGAAGTGTATGAAACTGAATGCAACAGAATTCTGCCGAACCGAAATTCTGCGACTCACAACTCACAAATTACGCTCGTTTGGCTTCGCCCTTAAAGTATAAAAGCGCCGGATTTTTCGATCTTTATTAATGACAGATGCTTACCCCTAGGGCTAGTTCCTTTATTTATTACAAAGAAGCAATAATATAGTAAATCGGTATCAGTTTTTACTTGCTTTTTAATATATGACGTAAAATCTCTAAACCATGGGAGAAAAATGTTAACGAGGGTAGAAGATAAAAAAAAAATACAAAAAACATCCAGTATTATGTACATCAATTTAGAGTGTTGACGTTAAGGAACCAGAAAGTAATCGTATATGCAAACTAGAAGAAAGTGTTGTATCTTAGTATATTGTTTAATATTTAAAAGAAACTAGCTGGCCCGACAGACGTTGTCCTGTCTTAACGATGATTATTTAATTCGAATTGGTATAATATATATAATATAATGTATATATTTGTATAATATATTATATAAAGATTTCTTTATTGTATAATATACTAGCGACCCGCCCCGGCTTCGCACGGGTATAAAATATATAGCCTATCTCACTCACTGAAAAAATGATTAAAATCGATTCAGTAGTTTTGATTTATATTCATTACTATCCGTGGCCCGCATTGGTCGGTACCGCCGCAAAAGCTACGTCCCGCAATTTTTAAATCTGTAATAATATCTTAGAAAATATTCTGAAAATCATATGCTGTAAAGGGCCATATAGATCTATATTATTAAATCAATAATGTATTTAAAGTATTTAATTGAATAAGGATTAAAGCCGTATTGGTTAAAATCGCTTCGAAAATTAGCCATAATTTGAATTTAAAAGTAAATGACAAAAAATGTTATTGTGGCATATCCATAAGAGATAGACATAATATACCATCGCGAAGTTTTCTGTAGACCTTTTCATAGTGTACAATACTTAGTACATTATTTTGATAAATCTCGTAGGGTTCAGCCTGCGTTTGCAATACATTGCAAACGCAGGCTAAAAAAAAAAGTAAGCGGAAAAAAATATAATTATTTACGACATCACATTAGAAACCCGAACGAAAACGAAACGAAATCCCGAGACTCAAAGCTATACCAAATTTATAGGCGAAAATCATTAAAGTTTTTTGTGCAGGAACCGTACATTTTCCGGGACTAAAAATAACCCTTGTCCTTTCCCGAGACTCAAAGTATCTCCATACCAAAATTCATCAAAATCGATTGAATAGTTTACGCGCAAATCATAAAAGTATATTGTGCAGTAAACGTACATTTTTCCGGTACAAAATGTATAGTCCGGGTTCCGTAGACCAAATTTTTTTTTATTACTATCAAGCTATTTTTTCCGAAATCTTAAAAGTGGTAGCTAACAGAGATAGAAACCACTTTCAAGATTTTTCGCAAATAAAATTGTTGTTCGTCTTATCAAAATGAAGCTACTCACAAAAAATTAGCTTGATAGTAATAAAAAAAATTCTTCTACGGAACCCGGACTAGTATCCTATGTCCTTTCCCGAGTCTCAAAGTATCTCTATACCGAATTTCAGCAAAATCGATCCAGCCGTTAAATCGCTATCGCTGGTGCAATAATAAAGGATGTTTTTTTTATTCTCATGCAAAATAACACACTTGTATTATTGCACTATTTGCTATAATTGTAAACAACTAGTTTATCGTTTGTTTCTAGTCGTTTATCGCGCGGGAACCGTAAATTTTTTCGGGATAAAAACTATCCTATGTCCTTTCTCAGGACTTAAAGTATCTCCATGCCAAATAATAGATAGAGTGATTCAAGAGGAAGGTTTATAAGTATAATAACATTCATTAAATAGTGGAGAAATACTGTTATTGCTGGGGTTTCTAATGTGATGTCGTAAATAATTTCATTTTTTTTTTTTTGCTTGCATCGCAGGCCGGACCCTACGAGATTTATCAAAATAATGTACCAAGTATTGTACACATTGAAAAGGTCTACAGAAAACTGCGATGGTATATGTCTATCTCTTATGGATATCCCACAAGAACAGTTTTTTGTCATTTACTTTTTACGACAAATAATGGCTAATTTTCGAAACAATTTTAATAAATACAGCATTAATTTTTATCCAATTAAATACCTTAAATACATTGTTGATTTAATGTAGATGTATATGACCCTTTACAGCATATGATTTAATTAAATATTTTCGGAGATATTACAGATTTAAAAATTGCGGGACGTAGCTTTTGCGGCGGTACCGACCAATGCGGGCCACGGGTAGTAATAATGAATAAAAAATTAAAACTGCTGAATCGATTTTAATCATTTTTTCAGTGGCTATATATTTTATACCCGTGCGAAGCCGGGCGGGTCGCTAGTATTATACTAAGATACAACACTTTCCTCTATATTGCCATAATTATGCGATTACATTCCGGAAATAATTGTCTAAGGTTTTGAGATTTTTTGTCATACAATAATATAATGTCCAACTTTTCAAGCCCTTTAATTTGTTAATATAAAGTGCTCCATTTCTTGGTACGATATGCCTTTCCTTCTTTATTATTATAATGTGAATAGTATGTTTTGTAAATAAAAGTATATTCGTAAATCGTAATAAATATTTTAAATATAATTTCTTTTTTTTTATTTTACTTAACTCAAAAACACAATTATTTGACTTACACGGTTTCTGAAGAGAGTCGTGTCTGTTGTTAGTATCATAAATAAATACTAGATGGCACCACAACGCCTTCGATTTTATATTGGTACAAGCAGTCTACAATAGATGTCGCTAAATAAAATTACGTAACTTTGTAGAGGTGAGGCGGGGTGGTGAGGTAGTGAAATCCTCAAGGTCATTTGCTCGGGAAACGGCCTTAAACACTGAACCGAATTTGATGAAATTTGATGCGGTGGTGAAGTGTCCTGCGAAGTGAGGTTATAGGCCGAAAAATGTACGGTCTCCGCAACCACAATACAATACGATTATACGAAGGGGGTAAAGTTAGTATCTTAAAAATCTAATAGAAATTTCTAGTGTTTAAGAAGTCGTTTTGTATATGTTTGCTTGCTTAAAAACTAAATAATAATTTTAGAAAAATACATCAACTTGGTTTACAAAAATTACTTTATTACCACCATTTTCATTTTAAGTTAATTTGGATGCTTACTATATTTAGAGGCAGCAGTGTCATGGTAGAGCAATTGGAAAGACGAACCAAAAAAGCATACTTATGTTTATTTTACTTATATCTATAATCTGTGGATATTCATTACTTACTAGTTGACACCCGCAACTTCTTTGCGCCATAATTCGTTTACGGCGTAAGGGTGAAGCCAAGCGAGTGTAATTTGTGAGTTGTGAGACGCAGAATTTCGGCTGGCAGAAATTCTGCTGCATTCAGTTTCATACAAAAGTCCCGTTTGATTGATTTGATTTGATTGAAGTCGAGAGTAATTTTGTGAGTCATAATTTGTATGAAAAATAATTTACGCGACCGAAATTCTGCGACTCACGACTCACAAAATTACGCTCGTTTGGCTTCACCCTTACTGTAGATTTTTTCCTGATAAAAAGTATCCAATGTCCTTAACTTTCCCGGGACATAAAGTAGGTATCTCCATGCATAGCAAAATCGTTTTAGCGCGAGCGGTTTGGCGCGAAGAGGTTACAGACAGACAGACACACATTCACATTAATAACATTTTTATGTTTATAATATGAGTATGGACTAGTATAAATATTTTTTAAGCTCGTGAGTCGTGACCGTACATTTATTACACTATCAGCTTCTCTAACACTTTAAAATGCGTCAATAGACATGCAATATACCATGATACTTTTATAATAATCTTGAAATACCACGATTGCTTAACAGTTGAGACTTTATGTCGTCGTAAAGTGAAGAATGTTGCTTTATAACATATTTTATTATTAATAGACTCTGGCTATGCACACTTCGGCCGTTTGTCCATCGCCGCCGTCAACGGGACGTCACCGACAAAAATCTATACTAATATTATAAAGCGGAAGAGTTTGTTAGTTTGTTTGTTTGTTTGTTTGAACGCGCTAATCTCAGGAACTACTGGTCCGATTTGAAAAATTCTTTCAGTGTTAAATAGTCCATTTATCGAGGAAGGCTATAGGGTATATTTTATCACTCTAAGACTATTAGGAGCGAAGAAATAGAGGAAAATGTGGAAAAAACGGGGGAAAATTATTTTAAAGGGCTTATTTGAACACGCTAATCTCAGGAACTACTGGCCCGATTTAAAAAATTCTTTCAGTGTTAGATAGTCCATTTATCGAGGAAGGCTATAGGCTATATTTTATCACGCTAAGACTAATAGGAGCGATGAAATAGAAGAAAATGTGGAAAAAACGGGGGAAATTATTTGAAAGGGCTTATCTCACGAACTACTAGAGCAATTTTTCTGTTATTTGGGTCAGATAAGAAGTAGACCACGTGAAGGATCATAGGCTATTTTTGTAGACTAATTTGTCTGTGAAATATCTAATTTACGCGGGCGAAGCCGCGCGGTACGTCTAGTTCAAATATAATGCCACTTTATGACCTATAGCTAGGCTAGGTTTCATTTTGCTCTACGCACCTAGAAACGGCGGCGGTATGTCGCTAGAACAATGTCGGTAGCAAATGAAACCGATAGCCTAGGTCAGGGGTTCCCAATCTTTTTCAGCCTGCGGCGCAGTTAGGTACATGTCACAATATTTTGTCACGCCGCCCTACTCTACCTAGCTATTAGAAAAATATACATAAATAAACACCTTTAATGATTATAGTTAGGTTAAGCAGGTAAACGATAATTGACAAATATTTAATCATCTAGCTGCTTTACAGAATTAATATTGTAATTTAATTTTATAATATTTGTAGTTTCGGATAATGATGGAGGATCGACTCACGGTGCCCCTCATTGCCTTGTCACGGCGCACCAGGGCGCCGCGGCGCACTCTTTGGGAACCCCTGGCCTAGGTCATAAAGTGGCATTTTATTTGAAATTTTGCCGGTGACGTCCCGTTGACGGCGGCGATGGACAAATGGCTGTTGAGTAGAATTTATGGAAGATTTTACACGCCTATCACGTTTTTACGATTGAAACACGAGTATGCCACCTTTCGATGTTGAGTTCTTTCTGGACAACTAGTAGTAGCTTATACTTTTGAGCGCTTTTAAAGAGACATTCAAAAAAGGAGGTGTATTGTTATGTGTATAATTATGTAGGTTTCTAAAATTTGTCTGTGCGCGCCTTATCTGATATTTCCCATCACATTTCTCTCCGTAGGACTGCTGGAAGAAATTTCTGTTAGAGATAAGCAGTACCTGTTGTGTCGTTTTTCTTCTGTGTATATTTCGTGTA
Source organism: Cyaniris semiargus (assembly GCA_905187585.1). NCBI lineage: Eukaryota > Metazoa > Arthropoda > Insecta > Lepidoptera > Lycaenidae > Cyaniris > Cyaniris semiargus. The sequence goes on along the minus strand of LR994560.1, from coordinate 13,748,867 downwards.
ATTAATTTATAAATAAAAAGGTTCTACAAGGTGTAATAAAACAAAGGGTTTTAGTGACTGCGTATGCCCCTTAAAAAACTAGGCCTTTACATCCGTTGTGGATGATTTATACAGTATTTTCAGAGCGAAGTAACCACTCCTCAAATACTGTAGTGCCTAGGACAAGATTTTTAAATGACCGTATGGTTGCCCAAGCACGGCGGCACGTCGGCCTAGTCCAGAGGAAAGAACTAGTCAATACGTCTGGGACCAACTATGTGCGGGTTTCCTCACGATGTTTTCCTTCACCGTATAAGTGTCCGTATTATGTACTTGAGATCAGAAAATGTCTCATTGGTACACGCCTCCACCCGGGATCGAACCTGCACCCTCTACGAGTGCGAACCAAAGGTCTACCCATTGGGCCACGGACGCTCCATGCCCCTTATATGCCCCTTACTAGACGTTCCGCGCGACTTCGCCCGCGTAAATTAGATATTTCACAGACAAATCAGTCTACAAAAAATAGCCTATGATCCTTCACGTGGTCTACTTCTTATCTCACCCAAATAACAGAAAAATTGCTCTAGTAGTTCGTGAGATAAGCCCTTTCAAATAATTTCCCCCGTTTTTTCCACATTTTCTTCTATTTCTTCGCTCCTATTAGTCTTAGCGTATTAAAATATAGCCTATAGCCTTCCTCTATAAATGGACTATCTAACACTGAAATAATTTTTCAAATCGGACCAGCAGTTCCTGAGATTAGCGCGTTCAAACAAACAAACAAACAAACAAACTAACTAACAAACCCTTCCGCTTTATAATATTAAGTATAGATTATAGAGTTTTCTTTTACACTTTGTTTATTCGACTACATGTATTTTTCTCAGACGAAATCTTTATTATGTGTTCATTTCTGCCATCATAGTTCAATAACAGTTTAGTTTCAATAATAGTCCGATTTCTGTTTAGTTTCTTTTGTTTGTATTTCTTAGCTATAGTTTATCATCATCATCTTCCTATTAAAGTTGATCAAATTCTTATAAAAAATTTATAACTTGTAGTATCTAAATGTAGAGCAGGTAATACAAAAAATCAACTAATTGCGAGTCGGAATCGGGCACGAAAGAAATAATTATTCCGTAATAATTACATATTGATGTCAAACAAAAAATTGTGTTTTTATGGATTTATATAAATACTAGATGTTCCGCGCGGCTTCGCCCGCGTAAATTAGATATTTCACAGACAAATTAGTCTACAAAAAATAGCCTATGATTCTTCACGTGATCTACTTCTAATCTGACCCAAATAACAGAAAAATTGCTCTAGTAGTTCGTGACATAAGCCCTTTCAAATAATTTCCCCCGTTTTTCCACATTTTCTTCTATTTATTCGCTCCTATTAGTCTTAGCGTGATAAAATATAGCATATAGCCTTCCTCGATAAATGGGCTATCTAACACTGAAATAATTTTTCAAATCGGACCAGTAGTTCCTGAGATTAGCGCGTTCAAATAAACCCTTTCAAATAATTTCCCCCCATTTTTTCCACATTTTCCTCAATTTCTTCGCTCCTATTAGTCTTAGCATGATAAAATATAACCTATAGCCTTCCCCAATAAACGGACTATCTAACACTGAAAGAATTTTTCAAATCGGACCAGTAGTTCCTGAGATTAGCGCAAAAAAACAAACAAACAAACTAACAAACTCTTCCGCTTTATAATAGACAAAGTTTTCCTCTTTATAATATTAGTGTAGATAATATTATATTAGTATAGATTTAAATAAGTATTTATTTTTAGAGAATCGCATCATAGACTATTTGCAGAGCCCTTTATGTAGAGTATATAATATGCTCTATATCACTAGGTAGAGTTTTCATCAAGCATTTTCCCTCTTTACAGGGTTGCGCACTGCGACACATTACACAAATGCGTATTTTCAATTCGTCACTCACGGTGCGATTGGGGAAATTAATGGATTCACCACGATATGATTATTTTATTTCGTCATAATGGCATTTCATTATTTGTAAATATAATAAAATAATAATAATAATCTTATGTGTTATTCGTAAAAATATGGACTGGAATAGAAGAGTTACAGTTAACCTAACTGCAGTAAAACTAGTAACATAATATTTTTCATTTAAGGCCATTTGGTGGAATAGACGAGTAGTTGAGACTTTCGTCCCATTCTTCACCTTTTCAATTATATTGCTATGTTTTTCGCACTCGTTGAACTTATTGTACAAAATGCTAGTTTTTTGTAATATAATAATAATTAACGTTACAAAAAAGGGCTTGCACTACGAGTGCCGGCAGAAGTGAAAACGAAACAGTTGGAGCAGGCGTGCCTTTTCATCGCTCGGTAAAAAAAGGAGGTAGAGTCTACCTTCGTCTTACGAATATTTAATTTCCCGGCGCTTACGACCTTTCTGATAAGCTCCCAGCGTCTTACGTTAGGGCAGTGGTCCTCAACCTTTTTTTCATACGGGCCACAAACATGTTTCGGTCTTGGTGTCGCGGGCCGCAACAAATTTTTTTAGGGTTAAAAAATAACGATCTTCAGAATTAACGATTTAGAAGTGGAATAAATGTTTACGACGACTTTATATTATTTTGCCAGTGGGCGTGAATTTCAAAATGGTTTAAAATCACGCGGACCACTGATAAAACTCAACAAAATGGTTATTAGTTATTACTTATTACTGATCATAATTTCTGAGCCCACCCAACTTCAAAGTTTTTTGTTAGAAAACAATAGAACATAGAAGTGGGACGAATCACCGGAGGAAAAAAAACGCTTCTAGCCATTCTCCCACTGGGACGAACATTTATGGGGCGAAAGACTCGACTACTCGAATAGACGTACCATCAATAAACAGCCCAAGATAATGCAAGTATTGGACTATTTCATGCAAAAAATGGAAATATGCAGGCTAACTTAATTAATAATATGGATAACAAACAAAATATAGTAAATTCTTAACTAATAATGATACATATTTACGCGGCGTATAACAATCACGATTCGCTGTGTTGGCTGTCATGTGACTTTTCCAATGTGCCAGAAAGAGACAATGAAACTCTGCAGTGGAAATATTTTTATTAGTAGGGGGGCAAATTAAAAAAAAATCCGGCAATAAAGTGAAAAAGTACATGGGTTCTGAAGTCGACAGTACACGATTCAACTGCAAAACAGTTATGAATACTTCACGAGGTATTTACTTGCTGGTCTTTAGCATTCTGTAATTATACCCATGCTAGTTAGCATGTTGTTGAGTCGTTTTAATAGAATTACTCGCTAGGAACCTTCTAGACTGCTAAAATAACATAAATATCTAAAGTTTACTTGTCATAAGTATTCTACTGGCACTTAAAATATAATTCTACTAGCTAAGTAGTAATTGTTCTACTAGCATTAAAATTATTTAGTCCTTTAATATCTTACTACTTAAATGAACATTAATGCAATGTATAGTGTATACAGGGTGTAAAAAAACAAGGCGACATTTTACCTCAGGGGGTGTATGGAGTCCCTTATACAGGGTGTAACGAAACTAAGTGATAATACTTTAGGGTGTGAATGAGTACCCTATGTAGTATTCGCTGCAAAAGTAGCAGCGCTGAAAAAGTAACTTTTTTCACTTTTGTATGGGAAAAAAACGCTGGGGCGCTTGCCCATTCATATCACAAAAAAGTCTGATCTTTCAACGCTGCTACTACAATACATTCTTTTTAATTCATTAAATCTCTTAACATAATATAATCCCTTTGTTCTTTGATCGCTCCTGAACAGCTGGACTAATTTTGATAAAGTTGAGCACAGGCAAACAGTAGACCACAGGACTTTGACTATATTTTATTACTAAGCAGTGGCACACCTGTGAAATTTTATTTAGAAATTTTAATTTTATTTAGAAGTACTTCTTGTAAGTTGTAAGATTGTTCGTATGAAAATAATTATAATCATTATTAAATTATGAAATATAGTAAAATTATATCGAATATATTATGTACAAGTTGGATAGACTTCTACATATAATATCGCTTATGTATCACCAGTCACGTAATCAGAAACCTGATTTAACGTATTTTTGATATTTTCCTCAAAACTTTAGCACACTAACTCTTGTAAAACCTATCTTATAAATATTATTTTGACATTCTGAAAATATATGGCATCATTATATTATAATGAACATAAACAAGTTTAAAGGCGAGGCCTAGTTTTTTAATATAATGTCATTAATTTAAAAGTAGTTTTTCCTTGATGGTTGTAGATATGATATTGTATCTATGAACTGAAAAATTATTGAATTGGATGACTCTGAACAAAATTTCAAGTTCTTTAGCTTAGTGTTTTTCATACTGTGGGTCCCGCCCCCCTTGGGGTCAAAATTCGTTGCGCCAAAATTCGTCTATCGTACGGAAAACGTATTTTTTTCCGGGATTAAAAGTATTCTATATCATTTGCCGTGGTCTCAAAGTATCTCCATACCAAATTTTAGCAGTTGGGGCGTGAAAAGGTAACAGACAGACAGACACACTTTCGCCTTTATATAATATTAGTATGAATTACGAGATACTGCCAAATGAATCAAAATAATTTTCTAGGAAAATAATATAATTAATACCAGAAAATTAAGGGATACATCATACAATCATACGCAAAACAAGTATCGAATATCGAACATCCTTCGAAAAATCTGGTATTTTACAATTCCTAAGTGCTGAACATAGACGTCTTACCAATTACTATCAGGCGCTCCGCTCGTTGACCGGTCTTAAACCTAAGATTAGTACTATTTCCTAGAACCCTATCCGTCTAATAGGATTCTAGGTCTCCTGTTACAAAGACTATTAGGTTCACTTGTTAATTTGTTCACAACTTTACAGTTCAGCGTAAACAAATTTATTTTACAATTATTGTTTAACGATTTTACAGTTGAATGTTAACTTGGGTTTAATTTTAAATTCTTATTAGAATCCGCCTGTACTTCTGAGTTTAAATTTGTGGATTTAATAATTATTTAATTTAACGAAGAATTTGACAGAGAATATATTGTGGAACTTACGTGAAAATCTTCACTAAATTAAATCAAGTACCTATAAGTACCTACTTAATCACAAAATTTCACTCACAAAAGAAAAGCACATAATATAATTAATCTAAAATTTATATTTAAAAATATTTCATGATGGTGTGTTTCCAAAGCAAAGAAAAAAAAAGGTACATATTTAATATCTTACAAGACTTATGAGTTATGACTGTTTTCACTAGAGGCATGATTATAGTTACAGTTATAGTCAAAGTTATGGTTATAGGCGAACTTAACTTTAACCTTAACTTTGACCACAGAATATGACAGATGTCTGTTGCTGGTCCGACAAGGCTTTAAATGAACGTGGGCGGGGGCGCTGCTGGTAAAGGAGAACTGTCAAAAATGGCGTTTTTGTATGATGACAGCGTTACTTCATTTTTTCACTACGTTCATTTAAAGTCTTGTCGAGCTCTATGGTTATGGTTAAATATGGCGTCCATTTTTGACTTTAACCAAAGATTTGACATTTTACATTGTAGTTAAAGTTAAACTTATAATTAAAGTTACAGTTATAGTTAAAGTAAGTTGGTGCAACCCACCCTTAACGTTAGCGGTTGGTGATGACTGATGACGAACGTAAATTCAAAAATTCTAAATGTTGCGTGTTCCTTCTATTTCCTCTTCGCATTCTTCATTCTTTCATTCTTCTTAAATCCTCTTTTCTGTGTAGAACATTGGCAAACCCAAGAGCACGGTATGAAGTTCCTACATCCGTCATAAGTAGGAACTCTATACCTCGCTAGTGGCAATCACCTTATATTATCTTCGTATAATTCTTCTTTCTTCTTGGCAATAAGAATATTATCTTCATGTTATTCTCTTGTTTGATCTTCTTTTGTCTTTGATTTTTCTTTCTTCCTCCTGTTAAGAATCGAAGCTTGTTGTTCCCTATATGAAAATTCAAGGATGTTTCGTTTATAAGATGAAAAATTATAAATATTTTTAAAATTTATAATTTTTCAATTAGTGTTAAAACTTAAGCATTTTTACAATTGTAAATTCTTTTAAATTAAGTTCAATAATCAAATTTAAATTTTAAAGCTACCTAAGAAATAAATAAACATCTTAGTCTCAGGGACATTTTTATTAAATCTTTCTAACTGTAAGCTATCTTGTTTGCTAAGCTATCTTAGCTTAATAAAATATGAACCACAATAGTTCTAACTTCGAATGTTAGAAACAAACAATGATATTAGAACCCGCTAACTCAAACAAAGGTGTGTGATTCCTTTCTAATTACCATATGAATATAGCAGCTGCTCCCAACCCTAATTAA